>CP144695.1:48060749-49260749 GCA_036885675.1 Vigna mungo | reverse complement strand
GACGAGCGGGAGCCGGAGTAGTGTTGGAGGGACCGAACGGCATTATAGTCGAGCAGGCTATATCTTTTACGTTCCAACTCAGTAACAATCAGGCGGAGTATGAAGCCCTCATCAGCGAATTATTATTGGCAGTGGAGCTCAACGTCCGGCACCTAGAATGCCGAATGGATTCTCAACTGGTCGTGGGGCACCTTAACGGCACGTTCCAAGTAAAAGACAACCATCTGCTGCGGTATTATCATAAGGTCAATGACCTCATAAAAGCGTTCGGCACTTTCCGAATTATTCATATTCCCAGAGAACAGAATTCCCGAGCAGATTTACTCTCCAAATTAACACACAGTCAAGGAAACACTCAACTTGCCTCGGTTATAAAAACCCGATTAGAGCAACCCCTCCTCGAGACATGCACCACCAATGTCTCCCCCCCTTCAGCCGACTGGCGACAGGATATAATACAACTAATGATCCAACAAGAGCAGGGCGCTAAGGTCAGTACGGTCGACTCCAAACGAATTGCTCGCTTCACATTCGTAGGAGACGATCTCTATCGACGTGGGTACACTACACCGCTGTTGAAATGCTTATCCAACCAAGAGGCCAAGTACGTCATGGAAGAACTACACCATGGGATTTGCGGCTCCCACTCAGGACAGAGAACACTCAGGGCCAAAATAATACGAGCGGGTTTTTATTGGCCCACCATCGAACAAGATTGTAAGGAACTTGTTCAAAAATGCATTTCCTGTCAATCTCATGGTCATGACACTCGGATCCCTTCTTCCGAATTGAGGACCATCATTTCTCCGTGGCCGTTCGCTCAATGGGGGATGGACATAGCCGGACCCTTACCGCTCGCAAAAGGACAGTGCAAATACCTTTTAGTGGCTATCGACTACTTCACCAAATGGATTGAAGCGGACGCTCTGGCAACTATTACCGCCCGGAAGGTGCAAAGCTTCATCTGGCGCCTAATTTGCCGATTCGGCCTACCCCAAAAGATCATTACGGACAACGGTCGGCAATTCGTTGACCGTACACTAGAAGACTTCCTCCAGGGACTTGGTATCAAACACGTCACGAGTTCCATAGAACATCCCCAAACCAACGGACAGGCAGAGGCAGCAAACAAGGCTATCATCTCTGAGTTAAAAAAACGTCTAGGTCAAGCTAAAGGCTTATGGGTCGAGGAGCTACCGGAAGTACTTTGGGCCTACCATTGCACACCGCACGGATCAACAGGAGAAACCCCGTTTAACCTCACGTACGGTACAGATGTCATGCTACCGGTCGAGGTAGGAGAACCATCCCTTCGGCGGAATATACAGGATATAAATCTCAACGACGAACAACTGCGGATGAATCTCGATACATTGCCCGAACGGCGCGAGATTGCATTAATTAAAAATGAAGTGCATAAGCGACTGATAACTAGGCGGTACAATACCAAAGTCCGACCTAGGCATTTCAACGAAGGAGATCTTGTTTGGCGCAAGCGAGGAGATGCACGGAGGAATAAATCCCACGGTAAACTAGCTGATAATTGGGAAGGGCCTTTCCGAATCATCAAAGATCTGAGGAATGGCGCCTATCAACTAGAAAACCCGGACGGCAAGGCAGTTCCAAACACTTGGAATGTCACTCATCTTAAATTTTATTATAGTTAATGTTTTGCTCTTTTTTAGCTATTGCGGACCAATTGTCTTTTTATTCACTATTATTTCAATACAATCTTTCAGTCGCATCTTTTGCAGATTATTTATATACAGACTATAACGTCCGCCAACTATATTGGACCGACCAATCTAGTAACATCAAGACCTACGTGTCTTGGTTCCACACGGCCTATAACGCCCGTGCCTTACATCGAGATCAAACTCGTCTCGGTCCAACAAATACATCAAGACCTACGTGTCTTGGTTCCACACGGCCTATAACGCCCGTGCCTTACATCGAGATCAAACTCGTCTCGGTCCAACAAATACATCAAGACCTACGTGTCTTGGTTCCACACGGCCTATAACGCCCGTGCCTTACATCGAGATCAAACTCGTCTCGGTCCAACAAATACATCAAGACCTACGTGTCTTGGTTCCACACGGCCTATAACGCCCGTGCCTTACATCGAGATCAAACTCATCTCGGTCCAACAAATACATCAAGACCTACGTGTCTTGGTTCCACACGGCCTATAACGCCCGTGCCTTACATCGAGATCAAACTCGTCTCGGTCCAACAAATACATCAAGACCTACGTGTCTTGGTTCCACACGGCCTATAACGCCCGTGCCTTACATCGAGATCAAACTCGTCTCGGTCCAACAAATACATCAAGACCTACGTGTCTTGGTTCCACACGGCCTATAACGCCCGTGCCTTACATCGAGATCAAACTCGTCTCGGTCCAACAAATACATCAAGACCTACGTGTCTTGGTTCCACACGGCCTATAACGCCCGTGCTTTACATCGAGATTAAACTCGTCTCGGTCCAACAAATACATCAAGACCTACGTGTCTTGGTTCCACACGGCCCATAACGCCCGTGTTTTACATCGAGATTAAACTTGTCTCGGTCCAACGAATGCATCGAGACCTACGCGTCTTGGTTCAACACGGTCCATAACGCCCGGTAATTACATCAACACCCTCTGAGTCCCGGTCGTTATTGATATTGTCAAAGCTTGTTTATTTCAGGAGTGATCATAAGAAGACAAAAGCTACTCAACGCCGTTCGGCCATTATCCTTTTAACATTCTTTAAAGTCCTGCAGTCACGCCAAGATAAAGCTTCATCCCTCCTTTGGACTTGGGGGGCATGATGTACGGTAGTATGTTACACAACCGGTCAAATATATCTTGTAACAAATAATATCTCAACAGAGATATATCAGGTAAGTTTGTTTATATTTCATTCGGTTTATATTTTATTCTGTTACATTGATTTTATATCAATCCAAAGCCTATAAATAAAAGACGGAAAGGCTCCAGACGGGTACGCACAATCTAAACCTACAATACACTGATCTCCCACCCGCACTCTCATATCTGACTAAACCTTACACTCTCGCCTTTCCGAGCATCCATTTGCCGGGAACAGAGAGTTTCCAACACCGACATCTAACTTGATCGTCGGAGTACCATTACAGGTACCACCCCCCTCCTGGGAGAAAGACGAGCGGACGGAAGGACGGAAGGCCCAAAGGACGAGCGGACGGAAGGACGGACGGCCGGAAGGACGGACGGCCTGAAGGACGGACGACCTGAAAGACGAACGGCGGAGACAACTGAAGACTTCACATCAGAAGGAAGCAGAAAAGCACCATCAAGGTCAGTGCTTTCGGTCCTAGTAAATCCCCACCGAAACACTTTTCAAGCAATGAATACATTTTCTTCAGTGCAGCTTCACATGGTAGATTGGGATCATCAATGAATGTGGATACCCGGTTCTCCAACTTCATCATATCCTGATATTCAAAAGCTGCCTCCCTTAGTGCATCTGCTTTTCCCTTTAGGCCAGTCAAAGTGCTTGAGGACGGCTCATTCATCAACCTTGCATAACGAATAAAATGAAATGATAATTTTTCTAAGGAAAAGAAAATGAAGAGGTATTCCTAGAAAGGAATGGTTAAATTTTTAGGAGAGCACATAGGTGTTAACTTCTGCGCTTTCACATAAAGTGAAACTTAGAAATTTGCAAACACAAGCACACAAAGGGAAGAGTAGTGTAAGGGACACCACAGACAAGGTCAAATGAAGTAGAAGAGAGAGAGGAAATGAGGGTTTGAGAAACATTCCAGAGGACAGAAGGGTAAGATATAACAAGGCGAAGGTTGATGGGGAAGTGCATGCTTAAAGAAGAGTAAACTAATGACAATTAAGAGAATGGAAGAATTAAAAACGGATTAAGAGAAAGAGAGAGGAAAACTTATGACTTGTAGACACACCACTAGAGAGAGGACTCCAAGATAACAACGCAAAAGAATTAGAAGTACATCAACAACAGATACTAGATGAACACAGGTTGAAAAAGAATTAATTGCGTATAGTAAATAAACGAATTGAAAAGAAGTAAAAGCTAGACATTATAGTAGACATAAAGAAGAAAATTTAAAAAAAAAAATTCATGTAAAACGGATAAGAAATGAAACGAAACTGGAACAAACAAGATGACACTACAAAGACACCATAGTTGGGCGCTACGAATTTGGTTGAACGATGAGCGAGAAATGAAAAGTTTTTCTACTCTACAACATGCAATTCTTAATGAGATCAAACCTAAGGCTCATGATACCACATGATGGGAAGTGCATGCTTAAAGAAGAGTAAACTAATGACAATTAAAAGAATGGACGAATTAAAAACGGATTAAGAGAAAGAGAGAGGAAAACTTATGACTCGTAGACACACCACTTGAGAGAGAACTCCAAGATAGGTGTCAAGGAAGGACCGCCACTTGATTTGCTCAAGATAAGATCTGCCAAAATGGACTAAGAGACAGAAGACTATCTCTGAGAGGAATGCAAGATTGCAATTCAACTCAAAATTTCATTGATTTCCAAGGTAAGTACAAAGGAGACACCCTAGGCTTCTTATATAGCTTTTGGAATGAGTTTGGAGAATACTTTCAAGAGATGTGAGACTTTGAAGCCTCCAAGGACCGGCCAATAGCTGAAGCACGTCTCCTAGGTGCTTGGAGTCCCACATTGTTTAATTCTCTCATTCTAAAAGGGTTTATAAGCCACCTAGCTCTCCTAAAATTCAAATAATGAAAACTAGCTATGCTACCTTGCGCTACAAGCTAAGTTTATTCCACAAGAACTAACAAAAAGAAATCAAAGAGACAAATACAAACCTTTGAATATTCTACTTTTTTTTGTACAAATGTGTAAAGAAGACAAAAAGTAAAATGATTTCCTTTAGCCATGTTTCTTGTCATCCTTTTATTCTCTTCATCACTTGCCCTCTCTATGATCACATCAGAGGTCTACGTGGATTGGTGAGGTATGCCATATTTGAGCTTGAAATTGCCAAATTTCACAACTGATATTTCATGGAGTTGAAGAATTAGAGACTCCATTTTTCTCCTCTCTGTGCTTCAAGGTTTGTTTTAGACCTTTGGGATAACCTGCATAATTCAGTAATCAACATCTTAAATTAATTATTTTTATAGACATACACAAGTACATGATCAAAATCATTTAGCGTAGCTTAGCACTAGAATAGATTTAATCATAATATTCCTTACAGCTAACACACATAGATTACATCACAGAAGCAGACAATTCTCACAGAGCATATACAAAACACAAGAACTCAAGAACGCTAATTACATAAAGTGTTAGTGACCAACACAAAGAAATTTAGATGAAACTTAAAAGGCATCTACACCAATTGAGCAACAAAATAAATCTAATATGCTAGAAATGCATCATTGAGTTGCTGCAGCAAATTTATCGGAACCACCACAAACTCAATCCTTCTTCAATCGTACAACGAACATACACTCAATTCAGCTTCAATGAATATTGATTCATATATCGAGCAATTCAACACACGCAACAATTAAGAACAAGTTAACTAGCACTTCGCTAATATGTTCATTAGAGCACGTGTTAGTTATACTTGGATCAAAGTAACAATCACACGAAAAAATTGAGAGAATCCAATAGCAGATCAAAAGATATTGAACTCTCACCGACCGCAATTACAACCGCATTCCTCTGCAATTTCTCGCAATATCAAGTGGAGTGGCGAGTCTTCCAGCTTGCAGCAATGTCTCTCCTTGTAGCAGTTCATCCCCCTGCTCAGCTGATTATCCAACCTCTGATCCTCGCACATGTAGTCCGCCGCACGTCTTCAAAGCATACAGCTGACTCGACCGCCTCCACTAGCTGGTGGCGATGTTGGGAGTTGGCGCCAGAAAGGAGCAGCGTCTGGCGATCGGAGGCAATGAGCAAGTCGCCGAGTAAGGTGAAGAAGATGACGAAGAAGAGAAGCACAAGAAAGAGAACATGCCATGTTCAACCTCACTTAGGGTAATTTTGATTTTGGATGAAGTCAGAGAGATTTTGCATAAAGATGAGAATTCAGTGATAATTCAGTAATGATAAATCTTAATTTCTCACTCACATAAAATCTTTTCTTTTCCTACACGAGTATTCTATCCTAGACCCCCATAAGATAAAAGTTAATTATCATATAAAATTGAAATTTATAATAAATAAATTACATGACCGTGACAATAAATGTCTTTAAATATATGACCATATTTCTAATTTACAACTACTGATTTAAATTATAGTTTACCATTATTCTATATGCATTTTTATTTTGATAAGTATTTATAATTGTTTTATACCTTTTTTGTTTTGGTAAGTATTTATAGCATGAATAAGGACACATACTGGATTAAAGGGAATATTTCATTTTTATTCTAGACAGGAAAAAAATCAATGACCATTTAAGAAAAAGAAAAATGTAAAGACCAAAAAAAAAATTATATATACACAAGTGTTCGACTCCTTTGTTAAGGCAATTGAATCCTATCACTCACAAAATAAAAATATAAATATACAATAAAATAAAACAAATAAGGAGAAAGATAATAAATATTAACAATTGCGTGTAAATGATCTCTTTTTCCAAAATGAAATATCTCCATTTACTCAAAAACCGTCCATATTCATGCATAAACACTTTCCTAAATACTGATAAAAATGAACATGTACCTAAAAGTGATGAAGTTTACAAAATACACGAGACCACAAAAGTGAACATTATTGGATAAAGCGTGACGCATTTTAACCCAAATATATTTGGCACTGCGGTTTGTAGTGTTGGTCGTATTTTGCAGTACACGGTTACTCTCTACAAAGGTTGAAACACCTTTCCCATGTGCTACTAATAAGATTGCTCAATTCTACTTTTATGAACTTCCATTCCTTCTTCCTATGTTCTTCTCTTTCTTTCTTTCTTCTCGGCAGTTTTGGTTTTCAGTTTGATGGGTCTCTTGAATTCTTGTAAGTTTTAACTAATACTGATTATTGGTTTCTCCATGGATGTTCAAATATTATTGTATTGTGTAGTAAGAGAAAGCTCACATTTTTAGTTATTTATAGCAGTTTTCATCTATCAGAAATTGTAATCTTGCTTTGATAATATATACTGATATCTTTTGTTCAAATTTGTGTTATATTATGTATGGAAACTCTATTTCTGATTGAAGAGTGCTGAGCGATGTAAGTAACTCCTCTGATGGAGTTTTGAGTTTTAAATGGGTGTTATTATTTTCATCTGAAACCATGATCCACAAATTTAACCTTCACGTTACTCTCAGTTTTTTTTTTTTTTTTTTGCTTTAAACTGTGTTATTTGATTTTTTTGTTTGATAGCCTTCAGTTTTTTTCCATCATATCCCATGAATTGTAGTGTCATTTGGTAGTGTGAAAACTCTGCCTTCACTCCTGGAAAAAGAGGAGTGGGAGAAAATTGTAGCCAATCCCAATCTTACAAACTTTTTGTTCTGTTATAGAGATTTCTTTTTTTCTGTAGCTGCTTAGCTTTTTCTTAGTGAGAAAGTGGAATATGCATTCCGCAAATAATGGTGGAATTTATGGTTTCTGTTTGGTGTTGCTATCATGCGGTAGGCTTTTAGGGTGATTGTGATATCATTACGCGCATGCTGCAAAAAGGACAAAAGAAATTATGTGTTATCCGAAACTAATCCGACACTATTTGTTGTGGAAGTTTGAAATTAAGGGGTCCACTTTTATCTATATCAGATTCTAATCTTCTATCATTGTTCCTGTTTCTATTAATTCCAAATATCCCAATTGACCAATTCAATTTACAATTTTGTCTCCTTGTTTCTATGGTGATGATTATCACCTATTCACTTCTCTCAGGAAGCCAAGAAATTGATTTTTTATTTTTTTTTGTAGGTGACTGACCTTATAAGGGATAACAGAGAAAGAAGAACCAGGGAAATTGGATTTACACTATGGAAGAAGATGGCATATACACACAAGACGGGACCATTACCATCTCCAGAAAACCTGCCAACAAGAAAAAGACTGGAAATTGGAAAGCTTGCTATTTTATTCTTGGTACTCATTTCATTTTGTTAAATTCGTTGTCTTAAGTTGCATAATATTCTGAAATTTAGTGCATATGCTTGTACTAAAACAAGAAGATCCTAAGGTTTAGTTAAATCATTTTGTGGCAGGAAATGAATGTTGTGAGAGATTAGCATACTATGGTATGAGTACAAACCTGGTGAACTATCTTCAGGAACGTTTCAACCAGGGAAATGTAACCGCTGCAAATAATGTCACAACCTGGTCTGGCACGTGCTACATCACACCATTGATTGGAGCCTTTCTAGCTGATTCATACCTAGGAAGATATTGGACAATTGCCTCTTTCTCCGTTATCTATGCCATTGTAAGTTCAGAAAATTTTATTTTCTTATTTGTGTCCCATGTTAACATTTAGTTTTCACACTTCTTTGTGTCCTTGTTTCTTGAATTCCAATTATGTTGCTTTCAAGTTTCAACTCAATTTAGCGAACAATATCTTCAGTTTGATATGTTTTGAGAACAAAGACATGAATAAGATTTTGTGAATGCATGTTTGTTTACTATGCAGGGGATGATACTTTTAACACTGTCTGCTTCTGCCCCTGGAATAAAGCCATCATGTGATGCTCATGGCTGCAATCCAACATCAGGCCAAACTTCAGCTTGCTTCATAGCACTCTACCTGATAGCTCTTGGAACTGGTGGCATCAAACCATGTGTCTCAGCTTTTGGTGCAGACCAATTTGATGACTCCGACAAGAAAGAGGCAATAAGGAAGAGCTCTTTCTTCAACTGGTTTTACTTCTCCATCAATATCGGTGCACTTGTTGCTTCTTCGGTATTAGTTTGGATACAAATGAATATTGGATGGGGATGGGGTTTTGGAGTTCCTGCTGTTGCAATGGTCATTGCAGTCATATTTTTCTTTAGTGGTAGTAGACTCTACAGACTTCAAATACCTGGAGGCAGTCCCCTTACAAGGATTTGTCAAGTCATAGTTGCAGTCTTAAGGAAAATCAACATTCAAGTACCAGATGATAAGTCTCTTCTTCATGAGACAGTAGATGTAGAATCTGTCATCAAAGGTAGCCGCAAGCTTGATCACACAAACCGCTTCAAGTGAGTTATCAAAGAAACTTCTAAATGAAATATTATTTACATTATAGCTAGTAAAGAAAGTACTTTCCTGATATGGTTGAACTTCAACATCTCCCATTGACAATTATGCATGTTCTATATATTCTTGTGTCTTTTCTGAACACAAAACATGCTGATGATTCCATCTAGGTGTTTGGATAAGGCAGCGGTAGAAACCCAATCTGACATTACCAGAGGTTTGCCAAATCCTTGGAGGCTTTGCACTGTGACACAAGTTGAGGAACTAAAATCAGTGATCTCTTTACTCCCAGTCTGGGCATCATTGATTGCCTTTGCAACTGTCTACGGACAAATGAGCACCATGTTCGTTCTACAAGGCAACACAATGGACCAGCACGTTGGCCCTCACTTCAGAATCCCATCTGCATCCCTTACCATTTTTGACACACTAAGTGTCATTTTCTGGGTTCCTTTGTACGACCGCATCATTGTTCCATATGCAAGGAGGTTCACAGGCCACAAACAAGGGTTCACACAACTCCAAAGAATGGGAATTGGCCTTGTCATCTCCACCATAGCCATGGTTGTTTCTGGCATTCTGGAAGTTGTTCGCCTTGACATTATCAGAAAGAACAACTACTATGATGTTGAGACCATTCCCTTGTCAATCTTCTGGCAAGTGCCACAGTATTTTATTGTTGGATGTGCTGAGGTTTTCACCAACATTGGTTCCTTAGAGTTCTTCTATGGTGAGGCACCAGATGCCATGAGAAGCTTTGGTATGGCTCTCTTTCTTACAACTACTGCCGTGGGAAATTATGCCAGCACACTGCTTCTCACCATTGTTACTAAGATTACCACAAGACATGGAAGTCTTGGTTGGATCCCTGACAATCTGAATAGAGGCCACCTTGATTACTTTTACTGGCTTTTGACCACTCTCAGCTTTCTCAATTTTCTTGTATTCCTTTGGATTGCAAAGAGGTACAGGTACAAGAATGTGGCTGCAAAATAGCTTCAGGTTTGACACCTCTATTTGCTGCATATTGCAGATTGTTTAGTACTTTTTATATTGGAATTGCATAAATTTCTAGAACAATTATTTTTGTACATGCTATTTTGAATGTTTTGGTATGTTAAAAATAGTTCTGTTAGTTTTTTGGATTATTTTTCCTTTTAACTTACGTGTACATGTTGGAGATTTGATCTACAACCTTTTGTGCCAATTCAGTGGGTTTGGTCTTGATGTTTCTGTTACCTTTTCTTACAATTAATACCTTATTTTAAAAAGAAAAAGTATTAAAAGTGATAAAATAAATAGTCCATTCATTGGATCAAATATAATTTATTTGACTTATGAAATTTTGAATTGTCTCTTGTTTTCTATACTCATAAATTAGATAATCTATATATAACTTCATGCTTAAGCCAGAAGAATGATAGAACTCTCAAGGTTTATGTTAAGAAAAAGGCCAAAAATAGAAGTTAAGAGTCAATTAGGAGGGAGTTAGACTGTTAACAGGAGGTTAAGAGGGGTTATGTTAGAAGTTAGGAGACTGTTATAACGCCTGTGGGTTATATATATATTACCTTTTACACTTTTTTTCAAATGAATCTTTTTAAAGGATGAATCTTTGAAAGAAGATTCACTTAATAGACACTATAACAAATTAGACCTAAACTCAATCTATGTAAAAAATTAATATCACTTTTAATTAAAAAAATTATAATATAATAAATGTATGAATCTTCTTTTTGTTTAACTTTCTTATTCTACCTAATACAAAATTTATACTTATACTTAAATTCTTAATATAATGTCTTTTAGAGGTTGGTGTCTACCAATACTATTTTCTTCAATTGGAAGAATACGAAAGAACAAAAAAAAAATACAATTCTTTAGACCGAAAAAAGTTATTAAATAGGTGGTATAAAGTATTTTACTCTACATATATAAGTTATGCTACATTTTCTCCTAATTTAATATTTATTCAATTTATTTTTCTATTTTTCATTAAACCTACCACAATTTGAGTTAAAATGAAAAATTATTTCAAGATTTTAATTGAAATTAAAAAATTTAAGACTTTATTGAATTTTAGTAAAAAAAAAAGTAAAAACTAACTTTATATTCAATTTAAAATTATTTTTTAAAAATCAGATTAATTATTAAATCAGTCAATATATACTGACTCGACGTGTACTATTGTTAATAAAATAGTACAGATAATTAAATAATATACAAAAATATAACATTAGAAATCTCAATTTAATAGTAATAAAAATTAAAATAACATGTTTTACAAAAAAATAAATGTATTTTAATATTTAAGTGTAAGTGTCAACCATACATAACATTATTTTTTTAAAATGATAAGTTTCTTTTTAAAATGATAAATGTTTTACATCTTTATGTTTAAGAAAATAATAGAAAAATTAAACATAAAATGTTGACTTGTTTTGGATAATTTTTTCCAATTTTAGACTTTTCTATTGAAGGTTTGTTTTGTAATTTTAAGGTATTAAACATTAAATCGGTTCATTGACTCTCTTTTTTTTCGATTTAACTGGTCTGTCTAATCAGTGTTGACGAAAAGTTAAAATTTTGAGCTTTAGTGACAAAATTTGAGATAAAAATGTTAATATTTTCGTTGTGAAATGTTAGTATTGTACGTCGCACAGTAAAGATTTTTTTTTTTTCATAACTACAGTACAATATTACTCAAACTTGAATATAATTCACATATCAACACACCAATAAAAAAAATTAGGTTGATTGGTGTTTATTATGACCTTAAACAATAATTTAATCCATAAAATTAAAAACTTACAGAAGTAAAAAAAAAAAAAAGTGAGACCATGAAACACAATTTTGTTGGTTTTTTTTACCGGAATAATTTTATTTTGGAAATTTATATAATAGTGCAATTTTAAAAAAAATTCGTATGATACTTTATAACAAAGAAGTTGTGTTAAACAAAATATTCATTATATAAATAAATTGAAGTGATCTTAATGACAACTTTTATAAAAAGTTATCTAAAAATAAAGTCATTTTTGAGATGCTTTCAATTCTAAAATAAAATAAACTAAAATTATGTCATGATATAGTGATTTATGAATGAAATGAACTAAAATTTTGTCATTTTGTATAAATATTAATTATAAAGAATTAAAGTCGTCATAAGATGACACGACTTTAGTTCATTATATTAAAGTGACATTAAAGTTGTTTGGAAAGTAATGTGTCAAAATTTACATCATCATTTATCTTGAAATTTCTTTGATTTGTTCATGACACATTTTAAATTTTGACACATGACACTTTCTAAACAGTTTGATACATGACATTTTTTAAATATTTTGACACGTAATACCTTCGAAATAACATCAACATCAATTTAATGATAAATACCAAATGGATTCTATTTAAAAAATATTGTGATTTAATTGAATAAAAAATACAAAGACTCAATTTTGTTAAAGAAAATATAAGACTAAAGTGAGTTATAAATTTAAATATAAAAACTAAATTATTAATTAAGCTTTATTATTATTATTATTATTATATAAGAAGCATCTAAGTAGTATTTTCAAGTTGTTCTATTTACCCTAATCAAACAATAAACCCCTTAACATCTTTAAGTTACACAGCATATGACCAAAGTTGTGCATATTGTTTTATGAAATTACTGTCAATTACCTTCTCAATTTGTTAGGCATTTCATGCTCTTAATAAGGATATTCTAAATAACTTAGGGATGATAACATGGGAGGATGAGTGCTAGTTTGGATATATCATTCTCATATTGAAAAGTAAAAATTTATCCACATTCATATTTTTATAATTTGCATATATGAAATTTTTGTTTCATTCTCATTCTATTTGAGGACAGTAATACTTATATTAGCGTTTGTTTACAAAAACATAAAATTCACAACAAAAGAAAATATGATATAATGAAGTATTCACTCTTGAGAAAAAAACACATTTTTTTAAATATTAAATATTAAGAAAGAAATTATAATAAAATTGTTAAACAAGAATATTAAATAACTTGGATAAAGGTCAAATAATTATAAAAAAAAAATTACTTGTGTGTCTTAAAAATAAGTTATGAAATTAAGGACATGATTTGTATGAGGTAGAACATCATTCCTATATACTATAGTGAGTTATTCTTTTCATGGATATCATACTAGGAGGATCTAGAACCATTTATTACCATTAGGCTAGGAGGGGAAAGGTCCCTAATTACATCACATTATGGTATTATTCTATGATAGGTGTAGAATTTCTTGTGTATTTGACTTAATACATATTACTCTAAAAATTGAGTCTATAAGGTATTTATTTATATAAACTATGATTATATTATATCATTTGGATATTTTAAATTCCAACATTGGTAGGTATGTGAAATTATAACTTATTAAAATTTCTTTAGCTTATCCTTATATTTATGCAATATTATAGTTTTATCTTCTTGTGATGATGGCATATTATATTTGACCAAAAGATATGGCCAATAAGACTAATGAAGGTTGAATAGTGAGCAATTGCATATTAAATATATAAATTTTGTATTGTTAGATCTTCTTAGCTTATGAAATTTTATATATATATATATATATATATATATATATATGAAAATTTAAAATTTTGATTTCTTTAATACTTGATTGGTAATACTTTTCTTATTAGTAGGATGATTTTAGTAGATTGAGGTATTGGATTTAATTTATTTTCGATTCATATATGTGCATTTATATTCATATATTTATATTCTGTTTTTATATTTATATTTCATTTTTATATTGCTTTAAAAAACTATATATATCAATTTTACTATCTCCTTATTATTGAATAAGATACACAATTTTCATCATTTCTTTTCTTATAACATGGTATCAAAGCCATTGTTAAAGCTTATCCTATTGATATTTGTTGTTTGTTGGGTATATTGTTTGTTGGGCACACCCTTTGGTTCACCAACTACTGTTACTCCTGAAAATTCTATTGCTTGTTCTACAATAAGACCTAACTCTATAGATATTTGGCACTCTAGATTAAGGCATCATTCTTCTTCTTGTTATACCAAATTACGCACCATGTATGCCACTTTACCTGATACAAAATACACTCATTTTGATACTTGTCACTATTCTAAGCAAAGAAAATTCTCTTTTCAATTAAGTACTACTGTTTCAAAAGCTCCTTTTGATTTAATTCATGTTGATATTTGGGGACCCTATTGTACTTCTTCTGTTGATGGTTTCAAATATTTCTTAACTATAGTGGATGACATGTCTAGATTCACATGGATTAAATTGATGGCAAGTAAGTCTGATACAAGATCACAACTTATTGGCTTTGTTTCTTATATCAAAACTTAATTTAGCATTGATGTAAAAGCTGTTAGATCAGATAATGGTAATGAGTTTGCAATGACAGATTTTTATAGACAAAAAGGGATACAACATCAATAATCTTGTGTTGATACACCTCAACAAAATGGAGTTGTTGAGAGAAAACATCAACACATTCTCAATGTTGCTAGATCTTTAATGTTTCAATCTCATTTGCTCATAATTTTATGATCTTTTGTTGTTCGTTATGTTGTGCAACTCACTAATATTTTACCTTCCAAAGTTTTGGCATATTTTTCTCCATCTCAGTTGTTGCACAATGTTAAACCTGACATTACTTACTTAAGATTTTTTGGCTCACTTTGCTATGCTTCAACTCTTCAAGCTCATAGAACAAAATTTCAACCTCGTGCAAGAAAATGTATTTTACTTAGTTTTAAAAAAGGAGTTAAAGGATACCTTTTGTTAGATTTCAACTCAATGAAAATTTTTCTATCAAGGAATGTAGTATTTTATGAAAATATATTTCCTTTTCTTACTAGTAACAAACAATCACCTATTGATACACAAAATTCAAATTCATTGGATTTTGTCACCAAAATCATTTCCTCTCCATCACCTTTTTTCTTAGAAGTTACTGGTCAACCCTCTTTACCACCTACATTTCCTCCTTCTATTGTTCTAGATTCTGTTATTTTTTCTTCTCAACTTGTTTCTGTTGAACCTGCCACTACTACTCCACAAAGGAAATAAACCAGGCTAAAACATATAAACCATATTATCTACAGGACTATCATTGCAACATGTTATCTGCTTCTTTCACCACTCAATCATCCACAGGTACTTTATATCCTATCTCTTCATATCTCTCATATGATGCATTATCATCTCTTCATAAATCATATGTCCTTAATCTTTCCCAAGTTAGTGAACCTAAAACCTATATGATATGCGGGGCCCAAGCCTAATTTCTTTAGTTTAGCATTTCTTTGATGTACTTTACATTGTGTTAGGCATGTGGGACTTTTAGTCCTATAAATAAGCATGTCAACATTTATTGTAATCACTTTTGAGATATTGGATTAAAATTTCTGTAGAGAGCACTCTAGATTTTAGTCCCTTGAAAGTCAAGGCTGAAGAATCCAAGGGATTCCCAACCACCTTCCATTCACATTTTCCAATCATTCATTTCCACATAAGAGATTTCTCACTCCTCCACACATCCATTACTCTCACCAATACGCTTGTGGCACGTTCCGCTTCTGCCACATCCTATCAGATCCGCGTCATCCTTACTCCACAACTTCACTTCATTCGGTCTAGAGGTTATATCACCAAACCTCATCGCCTCAGACCAGCCTTCCATACACGCGAGTCTCTTTCCTTCTCGCGCGCTCACCATACCAGCCACATCTTCATCAACCATGACTCAGACTTCATCTTCTTCACTATTTCACACTGTAAGTTTCCTCACCGAGCCATATTCTCTATCTTCACCGATCTAATTTGTAGATCTACACTTTTCGCTAGGATTCCCATCGTCATTTTCCATTTCCACCGAACAAAACCCCGAATCCTTCCTTCTGACTGATTCAATCAGTGAATCCTTTCCTTACACCGATTAAAACGCCCAACCTTAACCTTTTCACCGATCAAACCACAAATCTAGGGTTTACCTTCCGTTCTTTGTCTTCCGCTGCCTCTTTTGTTCGATTTCTAGCTCGATCTGCATAGGATCTACGGTTCCTTGCCGGAGTGGATCGTATCACTATAACCAAGCCATCAAACATGATTGTTGGAGAAATGCAATGGATCAAGAAATTGCAGCTTTAGAAAATACTAAAACTTGGGTTTTGACTTATCTACCTTATGGAAAGCAACCAATCAGATGTAAATGGGTATACAAAATAAAGAGGCATTTGATGGGAGTATTGAACGATATAAGGCAAGGTTAGTAGCCAAAGGCTACACACAACAACAAGGCTTAGATTACTTTGTGACTTTCTCACCTGTTGTGAAACTCATAATAGTAAGATTGGTTCTAGCTTTAACAGCTTCCAAACATTGGTATTTACATCAACTAGATGTAAATAATGCTTTTTTACATGGGGATCTAGATGAAGAGGTATACATGTTTGTTCCTCTTGGCTACAAAACAGAAAAACCAGGGCAAGTTTGCAAGTTGTTGAAGTCTTTATATGGACTGAAGCAGGCCTCTAGACAATGGAATTACAAGTTGACAACTATTTTACTTTCTTTGGGCTACATACAATCAAAATCAGATTATTCACTTTTTGTTAAAAGTGATTATGCTCATATCACCATCTTACTTGTTTATGTAGATTATATAGTTTTGGTAGGTGATGACATCCAGGAAATCCAAACTGTGAAGGCTATATTGAATGCAAAGTTCAAAATTAAACGCTTAGGTCAACACAAGTATTTTCTGGGCTTAGAAATTGCAAGATCTCAATAGGGCCTTAATTTGTCACAAAGGAAGTATGTTCTAGAGTTACTAGAAGATGCAAGATTGTTAGGATGTCAACATTTTTCTACTCCCATACAATCAGGCACAAAATTTTCCAAGACAGAAGGGAAACCCTATTCAGATGTGCATGCCTATAGAAGACTTCTTGGAAAGTTACTATATCTAACCAACACAAGACCAGATTTATGCTTTGTTGTTAGTACTCTCAGTCAATTTCTTTTCAATCCTTTGGAAGATCACTATGCAACAACACTAAGGATCTTGAGATATATCAAGAACAATCCAGGACAAGGATTATTTTTTCCCTCCAACACAAAACATGTTCTCAAGGCTTTTAGTGATTCTGATTGGGTTGCTTGTGTTGACATTAAAAGGTTTGTAACTGGTTTTAATGTGTTCTATGGTGCATCCTTAATCAGCTGGAAATCCAAGAAGCAAGGTACTATATCTAGATCATCAACCGAAGCAGAATATAGAGCCTTATCTTCCAAACATGTGAAATTCAATGGCTTTTGTATTTGCTCCATGATTCGAAACAACCTCTACCATAACCAGTTCCTCTGTTTTGTGACAATCAATCTGCTATACAAATTGCATAGAATCCAGCCATGCATGAGAGGACAAAGCATATTGAAATTGATTGTCATCTCATAAGGGATAAAGTTCAAGCTGGTGTAATTACGTTCCTGCCCATTTCTACTTCAGCTCAACTTGCAGACATTCATACTAAAGCTTTGCATCCGCACAATTTCAATATTTGTTGTCCAAGCTAAACATTAAGGATATATATGTTGCAACTTGAGGGGATATTGGATTTAATTTATTTTCTATTCATATCTATGCATTTATGTTCATATATGTATATTCTGTTTTTATATTTATATTCCGTTTTTATATTGTTTTAAACAACTATATATATCAATTGTACTATCTCCTTATTATTGAATAGGATACACAATTTTCATCATTTCTTTTCTTATAACATGGTATTCGTTAAAGTCTATCCTAGCGATATTTGTTGTTTGTTGGACATATTGTTACACTCGCTATCGGGCCACTATCGGACCACCCCATTAATGTCTAGTCTCACACTCGAGATGTATATACCTCGGCGTGAGCGGGTGTGTTGGAAGTCCCACATCGACTAGAGATAAGGCCAATTCATAGTATATAAGTGGGTGCAAACCTCACCTTACAAAGCGGTTTTGTGGAGTTGAGTTAGGCTTAAAGTTCACTTCTAACATGAGGTGTTACATATAAGTTATAAAAATATATTTGATATTTAATTTTTTTAATTATTCTCTTATAGTTTTATTATTATTTTTTTCAAAATACAACAAAAACAAGTAAATAAATAATAAATAGGATGAAATTAATTGAAAATATCAAGTACCATATCTTGTAAGCAAAATTTACGAGAGTAAAATAGTTATATTTAATCTACAAATAAAATGACACATAATATGAGAAATAACATTCCTAAATTATATTTGCTTTACGATAAGGTATGTTATGACTTAAAAACATTTTATTTTATTACTTTATGAATTTGTATTAAAGTAAAACACAAGAAAAATAACTATATATATACACTATTATAGGAAGGGATTTTCCTTTTTTTTCATTATTTCCTTTTAAAAATACTTTTTAAATTAAAATAATCATTTTACTGATTTTACAACTTAAGTGATTTTTTTTAAATTAATAATTTTTTATCTGACTATTTTTTTAAAAAAATTTAATAATTATCTACAATAAACTTGTAAAAATTATTTATTTTTATTTTTATAATACAAAAAAAAATAACACACACGTGTACGTTTTCACTGAATTATATATATATATATATATATATATATATATATATATATATATATATATATATATATATATATATATATATATATATATATGATATGTTTTAAAAATTCCATATGATCATTTGTATAAGACACTTTACACTTTCAAAGATAGTTTTCTTTTGCCTCCTTTCCTTTACTAAATAATTTACCATCTTTTAATATTTTAATGAAATTAACTAATTCACCTATTTTTTGGACTTCAATAGTGTGCCTTATAACAAAAAATAAAAGTAATACAATTTACAATATAATATAAGACTAAAGAGAAAAACTTTAACGAACATTTACTTGAACAGGTGTGAATAGTATTATAATTAATAAAATCATATGTTCATTCATATTGGTTCAATCTAAATTGAAATAAATTGATTTTTAAATTTGGATTTAAAATAATGTAACATGAACAAGGATATAAAATAAATTCAATTAAAATATACATTCTTTTTGGCTAATAAGTTTGTTTTTGGATCGTACACAACATCCATGATTTCAAGTTTCAAGCGTGTGATAAAGTACTAACATAACATAGTTCTATCTTTCTAATAAAAATGTCTCCTTCCTTGTACAGATAATGCTCAGAAAACAAGAGGTCCAAAATACTGGAAGCCAGCGCAACCAAAATTCTGGTCTTGAAGAGCCTCCTCTCTCCTTTGTTTCCCTTGATTGTTTTCCAACCCATGCAATGCAAATACATGCTTCCCCTGTCATGAAAAGATGATTGCCCTCAAATTCATTCATCCTTCCACTCCTACCAATATCAAGTATAACATCCACAGCAGCAGAACCCTCAACACAAAAGGTTATACTATGTGTCTCTGCAAGTCCAATGAATCTGATTCTCAAGCTCCCCAACCAGGAGATATACGTAGGCAAGAACTGCTAGCACAGATTGCCATTCTTCAAACTCAAAAAGTCCGACTCACAAATTATCTAGACGAGAGATCTGCATATTTAGCCAAGTTTGGTGAAGAAGCCAAGGCTGAGTTTGACAAGATTGGAGAAGATGCCCTCCAAGAATTAGATGAAGCTAGTGCCAGAGTACGCTTCAAGTTTTGAGTTAACTATTTATTGAAATTTTGTATTTTGTTTTGGCTAGGAAAAGACTTAAACAATGGTTTGGCAAAACTGTGTCTCGTGCCATATACACTAACCGATCAATCATCAAGCAAGGATGAAGAAAAATCTACATACGAAAGGTGTTTTAGTAATGACCTCTTCTTGTGTTCATTTGTGTTCGGCAGATAACAGCAAACATAGAGAGCCAGAAGGTAGAGTTTGAGGAATCTGCAGAACTCTTCAGACAAGAGATTGAGGAGCGCGAAAAGGAACTGCATGAGTTTGAAGTTCAAATGGAGGATGGAAGAAACGAAGGGCTATTCTTTAAGAACCTTAGAAAGAAAGCACCTGTTGACATAGCAAAAGCTAAAGAGGAGGCGGAAAAAATAAAAAATGTAACCAGAGAAAAAGCTGGTAGCAGAACAAGAAAAGGCATTTACCTCTTCTTTATTGGCCTTCTTACCTTTGCAATAGTTGATTCTATTGCCTCACCATCAACTGATTGGAGGAAGGAAGCAGTTCTTGGAGCTATTGTTCTGGCTTTAGTTTCTCAGTTCATCTATGAACAGTCGATGTCATCAGAAACTGGAAAAACAAGAAAGGCCAATACAGAAGAGAAAAAGAACTGAAGTTCAATTTTTTACTGAGTAGACTGCGAGTTTCTGGGAAAGACAATTTTTAAACGATATTGCATGAGCAATAAACCCAGGTGGAAGCTTATAACTTGGGCCTGATAACATCATGCAGCTTTGCTTTGGCATCAACAACAACAGATATTGGTTATATAACTACAATCACCAAAATCTGGGCAACTGGGTTACCCTGCGATGCTTTTCTTTCATATCTTTTGTTAAAACAGAAAAACATACTTTTATCATCATCCTAGCTTTTAGAAATGTACATTTGGAAGCTAACTTGTATCTCTGTATCTCCTGTCATATAAACAATTAACGAGAACTAATGACTACAAAATGTTATTAATTTCTGTACAGCTTAACAGCATGGCTAATCAATTAGAAAAGTATAGTAATTGCTGCCTGAAATTCCCCAATAAGGCCTGAGGCGGATAAATATCCCAAAAATCCAAACAAATTACCCTTTTCTGTTCAGTCAACTCCAAAATTTAGGCATCCTAGAGACAAGCTGCATTGCACCCAAGTACCTAATACCGTAATGTGCCTGTGTATTAGATGTAGTCCATCGCCAGCAGCTGTTTGCCCAGGGCCTTTAAATTTCCTTCAAAAATGGCAAGCATGCTCAAAAATGCTGCTTGGTCGCATACCTAAACATCTCCGGAATCCCATTTCCTGTGAGAGACCAGTAAAATACTTGTGCTTTAGTATAATACTAGTAGGCTTGTAGCTGATGTTGTCAACTAGTGGAAAAATGCTGAAAAAATTATATTAAAAAATTAGTCCACATCAGAAAAGTATCAATGCTCTAACTAATATGTTCCAGGTAATGGCCGTTGGCAGAACACCATGCGCCAAAGCATCATTTAGAACCTCAATTGCATCTGTTACTCTACCACAAGAACAGAGCCCCTTAAGAGTAATATTATACGAGATGATGTCGGGCTGTAGTCCATCTGCTGAGATGTGATCCCAAGTCATTGATGCCATTTTGCAGTTTCCAACTTTGTAAAAGCCCTCCATAATGGTATTGTAAGTCACAAGGCTAATACATTTCCTCTGCCTCATCGTTAAATAAAGCTGCAGAGCATCTTCCACTTTCCCAGAACAACAAAGTCTATGAATGACAATGTTGTACATAGTAATATCAGGCATATGCCCTGTGTTAAGAAACTGATGCCACAACCTAACGGCTGCCTCTCCCATCCTGTTCTCATAAAGACTATCTATCAACATACTATATGTGATAATATCTGGTTTCCACCCTTTTTGCAACATTTCATTAACATAATCAGAAGCCTCACGAAATCTTCCAGCTCTCAGTAATCCATTTATAAGAATATTATAGGACACAATATTTGGTGAGCAACCTTTGCTGCTCATTTCCCCAAAAGCTTTAACAGCACTATCGAGTCTGGAATGTTTAACAAACCCATCAATAAGCACATTACAAACATGAATGTTCAATTTACAGCCACGCTTATTCGTAAGTTCTACGACTCCACTCACCTCATCTAATCTCCCTTCTTTGCACAAAGCGTTTATCATTGACGAGTAAGTAAAAGCATCCACATCCACACCACCTCCCTTCTGTTCAGCCTCTTCCAACACCCGCAAAGCCCAATTCACATGCCCATTCCTACACAAACCATTAATCACCACACCAAACGTAGCAGAATCCACCTTCGACAAACCACCCCACATCGACATGGCCTCCTCCACCTTCCCATTCTCAAACAACCCCTTCAGAAATATGTTATAACTTCTCACGTTCCGCAGACCCCAGTTCCCCATCTCCTCCCACAATTCAAAACATTCCTTAACCTTCCCCGCCTTATACAACCCATTAAGCATGGCATTACACGTAACAACATCAGGCCTAACACCTCGTCCAACCATCTCCTCGTAAACCCTTCTAGCTCCATCCAAATCCCCCCCTTCACTCAACCCATGTATCAAAGTACTATACGTAAACAAATCATGCCTCCTGTCATTCCTCTTCATCCGCTCCCATATCTCCAAACCCTCACCAAACCTACCACACTTACACAAGCCACTAATCATCACGTTATAACTCACCACACTGGGAAACACCGACTCTTCCCTCAACAACCTCTCCCACATTTCACTCGCCTTCAAAAAATCCCCACTTTTGAAAAACCCATCAATGATCATATTATAACACACCACATCAGGTTCCACCCCGTGCTCACGCATTTCATCGAACACTTCAAGCGCAAATCCCAAATCTCCACTCTTCGCCGTTGCACCAATCAAAGTACCGTAAGTGACCTTATCAGGGCTCAACCCCGCACCTGACATCCACGTCAGCAACTCCCTAACCTTCTCAAACTCACGCTTTTTACACAACACCTTCATGAGAACGTTATATGTTTCAACATTCGGCAACACGCGAGCGGATTCAAAGTACTTGAAGAAGCCCTCAGCCCGTGCCCATTGGTTCGATTCAACGAACGCGTTGAGGAGGGTGTTGAAGGAGCGTACGGTGGGGGTGCATCCGAACACTTGCGGCATGGTTTGGAACACGTGCAGAGCTTCGTCGGGCATGCGGGATTTGGCGTAGGCTTTGAGGAGGACGAGGGGCACCTCCTCGAGGCAGGGGCAGCGAATGGAGGAGACAATACGTGGCGCGTGGGCAAGGAAGAGGGCGGGGTCAGCGGCCAGGCGGCGGAGGATGTGGTGGAAGACGACGGAGGAGGGGACAAAGCCGGGCCGGCGCGTGGCGTCGTCGAAAAGGCTAAGGGCAGAGAGAAGGGACTTTTGGGCTTTGAGCAGCTTGAGAAGACTGTGGGAAGAGAGGGATTTGGGAAGCTCCACCATGACACTGACAGTGGAGAGTGGAGCAGAAACAATTTTCACTACATTGCATATTTGCGTTTCACTGCTTAGGGACTTCGGAATACCCTTAAATCCATTTTTTTTTTCTGAAATAGCACAGATTCCGTTTACATTTACTGAGATAGCATACGTTTTATTTAACTCAATAACACATTTTTTTTAGGTTAGAATTCCGTTTTCGTTTTGTTTAAACCAAATTCTAAGTTATAATTTTTTTTTGGGTTAAATATGTTTTTAGTCCCTGTACCATACTTTGGAGTGATTTTGGTTTTAGTTAATTTTCAAACTAAGGTACAATTCATTCAACTTTAGAAAACTCTGATTTTAGTCATTTTTACCAAATTTTTTTAACTTTAAATTGTACCTTATTTTGAAAATGGACTAAAACTAAAATCGCCCCAAAATATAAGGATTAAAAACATATTTAATCCTTTTTTTTTCTTTATAATAGTAGGTTAGAATTGAGTATATGGAACTGAATTCTAAGTTATTTTTTAGGTAATCTTAGGTTAGAATTTTATATTTAAATATTATTTTTAAGATTTTTATTTTAAGTATTTATAGAAAAGTATTTAAATGATTTTTCTCCTCAACTATTTAATGGTCTAATGTGTTTATTGGTGTGCTAAACTCAACTCATGACCATTAAATTCTTTCACTTATCTAAAATAAGAACAATAACTTCAAAGTAATCTTATTTAAGAAGCTTAGAAAAATGTTTTTTTTAAAATTAACTGGTACAGTAGTCTAAAAATTATGGGTTGATGGTCATTTGAAAGCTCTTTGAGTCTATTTAAAAAAAACAAGAATCAACTCATTCGGTGGAGAAAATTATGAGAAAAACAACCACCAGAGGTCAAAGTCGGCAGGAATAAATAAAGTTTTAACTTTAAGGAATTAATTGCACCAACTCATATGTTCAAAAATTACAAATTAATAGTCATTGGAAAAGTTATTGAGTCTAGTTTCTAATAAAAAAAGAATCATATCATTTAGAGGTCAGTGGGAAAAGTTATCATTAAAATAGTTATCAGGTCTAAGTTGACAACATGTTAACTTCGTCATGACACCAACATTGGGCCTTTCCTCCACGTCGAAAACTCAATTTTCAGGCTCTACTCACACTTAAACATTAACAAGAACTCTCATCCATTCATATAGAACAATTTCAATATCTTATTAAAATATAAAGACTGAAAATATATTTAACACAACAAATAATTCAATGTCATCCTTTATCTTTATGTCCATCTAAGACAAACATGGTTACTTTTGTAATTGTCAATGTTTTAATTTAGAACCTCTTCTTATACTTACATTACATAATTTTTATTTCTATGAATGAAAGTGTTTACGCATGTAAGTGAAGATACATTTGCGAATGAGTGAGACGTTTGGATCAATGGTTTTGAGACGATATGTGGCGACGATTTACGAGAAGAAACAATGAATCATTTTGAACATCGACATCAAATTTTGAGTGATAATTCATGCACAAGTGAAATTCCAAAACACCTTTAACTTTAATTTGAAAAAACACTCTATATCCCACATATCTAAAGAGAAAGCATTTTCTAGGAAGGATGGGTTTCACTTTTGGGAGGGAATGCATGAGATGTAGAATCCATTCAGAGTAGAATGAATGAAAGCTTGGCTATGTAAGAGGAGATGAAATCGATTATAGAGATGTTAAAAAGATAGGGAATCGATTTTAGGAGTGATATATGACATCTAAAATCGTTTGAGTGCCTTTTAGGAGGAGTGGAATCAATTCCGCTTCTCTTGAATTAATTGATAAGGGTGTTTGAAAAGAGTGAAACAAGAGTGAAATCCATTGTTGCATTTGGTGGAACTGATTCCACAAAAGATGTTGGAGGGTGGAAGATTAGAACAATGATAGAATCATTATTATTATTTCGGGAATGGGTTGAGTTCGTTTTTGTGGGAGGCTAGAATTAATTCCATGTATGTGTTGAAAGGGGAGTCGATTCCACGTTCTTTATAAGGCTTGAAGTGGGTTTTATGATTTGTGGGTGCTTATTCCAAGTGGTGTGGCAAGGTGTTTCAGGAATATAGGAAAATTAATTCTTCTTTCTCCAAAAATCAATCCTCTGTAGTATTGGTATAATCTTGTGTTTTGAGAAATATAAATGAGGAGAATTGATTATCCTGCTTCAAGAATAGATTCTCCTCACTCATTATACATCCACATATACTACTTTTATAATTTATATGTAAATAATAATAATAATAATAATAATAATAATAAATAAAAACAATAATAATAATAGTAATAATGATAATATTATTATTAATAATAATATTAGATATAATAATAATATTGATAATAGTAATAATAATAATATTCATAATTTTAATTTTTTTTTATCAATAACAATTTTAATTTCATTTTAATATAATTTTCATTACTAAAATTTAAATTTACATCAATTTTCTCCAAAAGGATAAATTGGTAATAATCTATTATTGTCGATTAAAATATTCTTTTTAATCTATCGCACTCGTCATTGTAACATCCCAAAAATATAGCACAAATTTATATAAACGAGTCATCACATATATGATATGATAGGACAATTATTCAACTCTACTATAAAGTATTATATTTTACAATTATCCAAAATAACCATAGAATTTAAAACTTTTAAATTCATCTAAGAAACTAACCAAAACTATATACAAATCTATTCTAAACCTAATTACTCAACAACATCTTCACAATCAAGTGCCTGCTCCAGATACACCTAATCTCCTTCTACTCACACCCACAGGATGATCATTGCAAAAGAAAGAATACAACACATACAAAACACAATCACAAACAGAAGGGTAAGCTAGATAAACAAGAAATAGTCACGTTTATATAATTATTTAACACAATCGATTTGAACTTAGAATAATACAATGTACACTCATTACCCATGCATCTTATACTCCACACGACTAATCTGGATTAGTATAAATATCGAACATTTGGTAGTATTTGCAGTTGTATAGTTCAGGTAGCACTCTCCAAAACCATACAAGGTTAGTCCTTATACATTGTCTATGGCTAAACTCTAAGCCTAAAGACAAGAACCTCCCGCTACTCTCACCACATGCATCATTCCTCCCTACTTGAGGATGAATAATCATTAGAGTGTCAGAATAGACTTACCATTTCAAAGCTCCATACATTTATACAACATAACTACTTCATCAACCACAATTACTTCCAAGAATCTCACCTTGAGTCATGGAGTTAAGTTCATCAATCACACCACACAAGTAAAACATAACACATTACAAATCTTCATCATACATTATCCTCTATCCAACACCAAACTCTCATTACATCATCAGAAATAAAGAAGAAAAATAGTGAACTAAAATCGGAACCATTCGCTCAACGCACACTCCCGCATAGCGAATCTAGAGGTTTCTCGCACTACGACCAGTCTCGCTGTACGAATAAACTTGCAGTGGTACCAGACCTCAACCCCTCTCATAGCGACCCCAATTCGCTATGCGAAAACCCAGACAGTGATTCAGATTCCCCAAACACTTGTTATGCGCACCCTTTCGCTATTCCAATAAATCTGACAGTGCTTCCAGACCTAACCCAGTTGCTAAGCACCCTAATTCGCTATGCGAATCCTCAGGCAGAGAGTCAACCCCTACAACCATTCGCACAACACACCTTTTCGTTGTGGAATGCTTAGACAGAGAGCAACTCGCCACGACTACTCGTTGTGTGAATCTATTCGTTCAGCAAGTCTACATAATTCTCTAGCACGAATTCTGCAGAATTATGCAACCCAAACCCCATTTACCAATTCTAACTATTTTCCCAACTTCTAACCATCCTAATTTGTGTTATATACCTAATTACACCTAAAAAAATGTTTCTTAACCTTCCTACAAGTATTCTAAAGTGTTTATGACCCAATTCCTACTTCAAATCCCCCAAAACACCAACTTATAGACCTACAACCCAATGTACCACTTTTAGCACATTTTTGACTAAATTAAGGACTCAAGCAAGTCACATTTGACCTACCTAGGCTGTCTTCATAGACCAATTGAGCATCTAACTTCTACTTCTCATTTTCACTACCGTATTTCCTTAAACTAACCTTAAACCAAGAAAATAGAATACATTCATAACCACTCATGTAATCACAGATTTTCAACATCATAACCATCCTATATCGAGCAAACATCACCTCATACAATTCACAAATATCAGATCATCATTTCAAAGCAATTTCGAAATATCAGCTCATGAATTCACACTAAAAATCATTCAATCACCATACTCAAATAGCATAAAACATCATTTTTGGCTCAACAACTCAATAATCACCTTTTTTGTATACAATTAAAGACAATACAAAGAACTTCTAGCTCCCTTTACCTCTATAAAGATGCACCACTCAAGAATTACTCCGATAGTTGCTTGCACCGCAAGGAAATTCTAAGAAAACCTACAATGCACCGATTGATGATGGAAGAACAACCTTAGAACCATAACCAACTAGAAATCAAGTAAGAGAGACTCTTGATTCATGTAAAACAGAACTGTTTTACAAAAATTCAAGAACCCTAGGTACTAAGAAAAGGGTTTTCCACTTACTTGCTCAATTTGCACAATTAATCAATCGGATTTGTAGCCCTTGACGCAATGATCATCTGGGCACCTCCTGATCGTCAAACGGTTAGTCCAAAAGTGAGAAAGATTAGAGAGAAGTCAGAGAGAACGAAGGGAAAGTGATGGCATACCCCTTGCCATGACCTAACACATTCATGAAGAATTGGAGACATCTATATAAGATGGGCCTAGACTCTTTCTCTTGGGCCATCTTAAGTCATCATGAAGATTTAATATAGTAAGAATAATTTTAGGCCTTGTACTTTGGACCAAGTAGTCTAGCTTTTATTTGGACTTTGTATTTTGGGCCAAGTAGTCTAGATTTTATTTGGGCTTTGTATTATGGGCCTAGTAGTGTAGGACTTCAATTGGACCTTGTATTTTGGGCCAAGTAGAATAGGATTTTGACTAAAGAGGTCAACAAAGGGCCAAGGACCAAAGTTGACTATGCTTGGATGTCCAAAATGGGTGTGTTGACCAAGGGGTCAACATTTTGGCTAAGCTTTGAGGACAAGGGAGCAAGATTTCATCCTAGAGAATTAATTAATGTTTGCCAAAAGAGAATTTCATTAATATTCAAAAGATGATTACAAACCAATACAAAAAGATGGCTTAAGAAGCCACTTATTACAAAATTAAAATCAAACCACGAATTTCCATATTCTTCTGTTACAGAATTATTGATGATCCCTTCTTGTTGTTCACATCACCTTTCTTTCCATTTTCAGCGGTGATTTTTTCAATCCTTAGATTCTTTTGTTAATGACTGTGTCAACTTTCAATTTACCAGAGCCCCAAGAATCTTGTATGCGACACTTTCATTTTACCAGAGCCCTAAGAATCTTATGTTCCAATTAGGTTTCAATTTAGAATCTAGAAATGCAAACAAAACAGATTTGACAAAATTTGAAGTAGATGAGTGGGCTAAATGGTATGCGGTGAAAATATATATGAAATGTCAGAATCGCTAAAAAGATTCTTGGGGCTCAGGTAAATTGAAACCTGACTGCAACACAAGATTCTTGGGGCTCTGGTAAAATGAAAGTGCTCGCATACAAGATTCTTGGGGCTCTGGTAAATTGAAAGTTGACACAGTCATTGACAAAAGACTCTAAGGATTGAAAAAATAACCGCTCAAAATGGAAAGAAAGTCATCTCTGAATCTACTTCCTTATAGTTTGACATTCATATTTTGGCTTTTGGAATGCTGATAATAATACGTCAGATAGCTTATCCGATCGATGTACTATTTGTGGTTTTTATATTGAAACGTCCAAGTATTACAACTCTTCGTTTATTGTTGGATTAAAGAGGGATTAACTCTTCATTTATTGTTGAATTAAAAATAAAAAAGGAAATAAAAAGGGAGAAACTCTTTGGCTTCTGGTTGAAACTCTTCGTTTATTGTTGGATTAAAAAGGGAGAAACTCTTCGTTTATTGTTGGATTAAAAAGGGAGTAACTCTTCGTTTATTGTTGGATTAAAAAGGGAGTAACTCTTCCTTTATTGTTGCATTAAAAATAAAAGGAATTAAAAAGGGAGAAAATCTTTGGCTTCTGGCTGACAAATAATATGTCCATCCCTGTAGAATTTAATGTAGTCTTGGTGGTTTAGAAGAAAAAAGAAAAAAAGAATTAAAAAGGGTAACTCTTTTTGCTTCTGGCTGACAATAATACGTCGATTGGCTTTAGAAAACGACGTACTATTGATGTATTAAAAGAAAAAAGAAGAATAAAAGAGTGACACCCTGAACTATTTACTGCCAATGAACGTCCGAACTAATATTGAAACTGTAACCTTCCCCTAAATCTCTAATCCTATTCTCAAATGGCTTCTTCATCAAATACCCTTAGTAGTCAGATTAAGTCAACAATAAAGAATAGCCATTCACACTCATTGATTTAAAAGGGAAAACTGATTTCATTATATATTCATAATGATTACAATCAGATAGAAGAAAAATGTTGTGGCATATAATGCCGATAGCAAAACAAACATAAAACATATAATAAACCAAAACAAACACAGAACAAAAACACAAAACAGACTCCATACTAAAATTCTAGCCTCTATTCTGATTTAGAAAATTTCCATGGAATCGTCCTCACTAGACTCTTCTTCACTTAGAGAATCATTGTTATTCTTTTTCTGATCCGTAACGTCTATCTTCTGTTCAATTCTGTTGAGTTTTTCCAAAACCAATCTTTTAAAATTGCTTGCAGAACTTTGTAGCATATTCTCTTCAACCTTGAAGCACCATCCCTTTGTGGTCTTCACAAGGCCAAGGGAAGTCAAGGTGTTTCGATTTATCACATTTGAGCAGTCACAAAAGCATTTCTTTTCACCACTAACATCCACACCTTGAAGGGTCAGGATTTTGCTGATAAACACAACATAGGGTAGATGTCGTGTGTGTTTGATTCCTGCACCAATCATGTGATTTTTTATTACTGCCACCCAATTGGTAGGAACATCATTCTTCGTGGCATTGATAACAGTTGAAAAACAGTTATTTTCATGCTTCATTTGAGACCAAATTACACCCTTTAAGGCTTAGAATGAGCTTAGAATCAAGCAAAACACGTTTGTTGAGTCGATTGAGAGTCAAGAGTTATTTTTAGAGATATTATGCTTGTTTTGCATTTTTTTGCAGCAATTTTGATAAAACTGAAGAATGGGATTGAAGATGAAGGTCTTAGACTCAAGAACAAGGAAGAAACATGAAGAAAAGAAGAGTCTAGGAACAACCCAGAGCCAAAATCCAACGTTGGGCGGTCAGATGCGAGGAGGAGACACCCAACAGTGGACGCTGGGCGGTAGACCCCTTCCGTTGGGCGGTTTTGTGATAGAGGGGGAAACTGCCGGGCGGTGGACCCCTGCCGCCAGGCGGTGGCGCGATTATGGGGAAACCGCCGGGTGCCATAAGTATGACGCCAAGCGGTTGTTTGCTGGGCTTGGACCTGTTTTCTGTGATTTTTATGATCTGTTTGGGCTTGGGCTTGTTTTATGTTATTTTTATGCCCTATTTAAAGGCCAGAACGTCTTAAGGTTTGTATCTTTTGATGGCTAAAGCACAGAAACACACTTTTCACCCCTTTGGGGTAGATTTGGGGATGGTGACAGCTCTCCTTTTCTCCTTTTTAGGGTTTGTATCTCTTTCATTCCATTATTTACCTAGTTTCTCCATGACGATGGAGAACTAATCTTATTTGTTGTTGGGGAAAGATGTAATCTCTAAACTCTCATATATCGAATTTCTTATTTATTTATATGCTTGTCGTATGCTTTAATTATCAATTGTTGGGTTCTCATCTGCGCTTAAAGCTTTTATCATTTAACTCATTCGATAATTGTTATTTGCCTTAATTGATACGGGGACGTACAGTAATGTCATGAACTGGTGAGTAATTCCTTGGTTAAGCAATACCACCTAGGGATAGGGGGGTAGGACGACCAATTGTTTTTGCTTCTGTTCGGTAATGCGTTGCTAGTTACTAGGGGAGGCTAGGGATAGCAAGCCGGTAATTAGTAATAGGCCCTTTTCACCGAGGGATCGGGTTAAGGGGAGGCCAAGAAAGTTTGCATGACAATATGATAATAAAGCGAATCAAATAAGAATAGTAGATTTATGAGAGTGATTGGGTGAAATCTGAATCCTAGCAACAAATCCATCTCATATTATCAACATCATCCATCCACTTTTGTGTTTAACCTCAATTGATCAAATTGCATTCATGTTTATTTTTCCGCATTCAAAAACCCTAAAAATATTTTGTTCTTATAGTCTTGATTGGTTAAGTAAAAGCACAACAGTTTAGTGCCGTGAGTCTCTTGGGAAAACGATACTTGGACTCACCATTTATTATTACTTGATACGATCTGGTACACTTGCCAGTTTGTTAACAGGCATACAGTAGAAAAACATCTTTAGTTGTCATTCTATCATGTTGAAATCTAGCAGGTAAAATCACTCGAGCAAGAATGTGTGCTATTATCTTTTCTTCTTTATTTAGTCCCTCATGCACATATAATCTTTCAATTGGGTGTCTCCCAGGAAATCTTAACCAGTTACTGTACACCTCCTTTTTCTTCAGCCCTTTGTTTTTTCCTGAGTACCCTAAGTGAGAGAATAAACCTTCAGCTTTTAATCCTGCAACTTGAAACCATACATCGTTGTCAATGTGAACATTTACTCCTTTTACTCGAGAATGAAGGAAACCATCTATGTTTCTCATATTGTTGTAGAAGACCCTTACTAAGTAAGGGTACCAATCACCCTTCGTCTGGACAAGTGTAGAAAAACCTTGAGTTTCAATCCATTCCTTGAAGTGAAATCCCTCTTTTTCGAACAGGTCGAGGTTCAGATATTTGTGAGGAACAATATGTTTAAACCTCGTCCACGTCAAAAACTTTTTACGACTCTTCTCATCACTAATCCACCAGGAGAGATCATTTCTTGCAGCCTCAAGAGCCTTTCCTCTATCTCTTGAAGGATGTGATGAAGAAGCCATTTGAATTTGGACACCAGATAATTTTTCTGAATACAAGGGTTTAGTATCTTTGAACTTACAGAACAATGAATCAGGGTTTAGAAACAACTCTGTGTGTATAAGATTTTCAAATTCAGTATATATAAGGGTGGATCAATGTCGAGTGGTACCAATATTTGACGTGGATCTCATCGTTTAAAATATTTCGTCAAGTGACTTTAGAATCGACGTAATATTCGTTGTTTAAAATAAAAAAAATAAAAGAATGGCGCGGTTGTTTGTATTGAAACTAAATCTATTATTGAAGTTATATTGAAATCGTATGCTTTCTGTAAATCTCTAAATCCTGTTCTCAAATGGCTTCTTCATCATTTTCAACAATGGCTGGTCTTTCAAAATGGTTTCTTTTCATCCAATGATCTCAATATTCGACGTTAACTGTGTGAATAGCTATGAAATCTAATGGTAGAAAACAAATGGAAGACAATTTAAAAGAAGAATCATGATTTTTTTTCATTAATAACACAAATTACTTTTTTAATTTCACATATAGCATATTGTTTGATTTTCTGGAAAATCAAAATTTTAATATCTTTCAAAATGTTTTTATAAAAATTAAAATTCGAAACTCATTTATCACAAAAACGAACTCTGTGAAAGGTTTGCAGTTTTAACTCACAACCCCCTTTTCTTCTTCTTTTGTTAAGTTCTTTTTTCTTCTCCGATCTTGTGGCACTTCATCATCGCAAATCCCAGATACTATTACAATTTTGATTATATTTGCATATTCAGATTTTACATGTGAGAAAAATAATGATGCATTAATTTGGAAAAGCATGGAAGGGAAAAACAGTGAAGCTTATTTTTAGCCAATGCCCGTTGAATGGGTTTGGAAAACCATGGAATGTTTCAATGGTTTTCGAAACCTGGTGAAATTAAAAAAGTAATCTGTGTTATTAATGAAAAAAAAAAATCGAAGAATCATACATTGCAAAATGATGAAATTAAACAACATTTTTATAAATATATTTCAATTCCCAATTGTTTCAGCATTAAACATATTGTGAACCATATTTCTTTTTCCTAAGGACTTCCCTTTCAGTAAAATAACTAAACCCTTATTGTACTATAAAAAGCATTTTGTTGACTTGAATTTGAAAGGCCACCTTCATATAAACTGAGGCCTGAATGCGGCATTTTCAAATTCAAGTCAGCAAATTGCAATTTGAAGAACAAAGATGATTCAAAATCTAAGGAAAGAAAAGCGCTCAAGAGATAAAAAAACATGAATCCTAATATGTTCAATACCAAAAGAGGACGGATGACGTTACAAGAAAAGCACATCTATATTTATAAATGAACCGATGACGAACATTAAATCGTGTAATTATGGTCAGTAACTTGTATTAACGTCAATTCCCATCCGATATGACGTTCAAACATCATTCAGTATTAAAGTAAAATATCTCAAAAATATCTTTGAGTACTGATAATGAAAACTACGAACAAAAAATAATAAAAAATGGAGTGACGTTCATTCAGTGAAAAAGTTAAAAATCTCTTTGGATACTGATAATAATTGTAAAAAATCTCTTTTGATACTGATAATAATTGTAAAAAATCTCTTTTGATATTGATATTTGACGAAAACTATGTCACAGAACCATGGGACTAGGAAGTTTAAGTGAGTGTTTAAAAGAAAATAGAAAAAAGACAAAAATAATAAAAATTTGAGCGCCTTTGGCTTCTGGTAAAAGCACCCAATTAATGCTCCCAACCACTCCAATGCCCTTTATGTCGATTCCCGTAACGTCTATTCCCCTAGAGGCCTCAACGTTTGATTGAAAGAAAAATGAAATATAAAGGAAGCTACCGAAGAAATAAGTTAAACATATTTGGTTTCATTTGAAGTTGTACAATTTGAAAACCTACCTTACATACCTTCCCTAACCAAATTCATGTTAAACGATGAAGTTGAAGAACTTTCTTTATATAATTATTTTAGTTCTCAAAATTGTTTCAGCATTAAACATATTGTGAAATAAAAAACACGAATCGTAATATGGAAACAGGAGGGAAAAGGGATTATGTGAAATGCAAGTTATATTTATAGATGAACCGATGACGTACATTGTGTAATAATGCAGAGTAAAGGCAAAAGGAGAGAGCAAAGAAATATAAGGTTGGAAATGTTGTTATTGAATCTAATAAAAAAAATTATTTACTTTGTACATTATGTTAACTTTTTCATATGAAAAAAAGTTAGTTCGGATGTTAAATAACATTCATTTCAAATAACTTGTAATAATATAGTAATATTCAAAATGATTTTAATTATTCTGAAGTATAACTACAACTAAATTTTCATAATTATTAATAATATTATTATTATTATTATTTTCCATATGAAATTAAACTAATATTTTAAAGAAATAAAATTTTACTCTCTTTAAATTTCACTGATATATCTTTCTTATATTTAATAATATGTAAATATTACAAGATAAATTTACATAAATTAATAATATAAAAATAAAAAAAATGTAAATCTTATCTTAAAATATAATGATAACGGGAGGTTATGGGAGATTTTATAAAGGCAAAAGGAAAGAAGAAAACGTCGAACAACGGCAGAATGCGACGTATGCTTTGACTTCTGTATAAAAATCACAATTTATTAGTATCAATATTCGAATCACTCAATACGCGAAGTTAACTGTATAAAAATAATTTGTATTGAAGTTGTTTCAAACAGTTCAACGATATATTTAATGATTAAAAAAGGAAATAATATCAAAAGGGCACCAAATTTGGCTTCTGGTTGAAGACACATTGAAGACCCGAACATATTGACGTAATATTAATTTGTTATAGAGTCGAGGGAGCTGTTATCCATGAAGGCATGGGGGAAAAACCAGAGATGTTAACACTTATGAATTTAAAATTGTTTCAACATTAAATGCTTCGAAATCTGAGGAAAAGAAAATGCAAAGGAAATATTATTATTATTCCTAATATGTTCAATAAGGAGGTAAGGGATTACGTAAAATGCAAGCTATATTTATAGATCAATTGATGACGTACACCGTGTAATGATTGCCACCATCTTTTTGAACGTCGAAGCTTGGAGGAATTCGACGTTCAAACATCAATCAGACAAAAAGTAATAATTCTCGTTTGATTCATATAAGAACAAATTGACTTGCCATCCCAAAGAAATTATTTACTTTTCAGTTTGATGTGCCCCCTCTATATACATATAATTCCACTCTCAATTTTGCTACGTTAATATAATCGATTCTATGTAATAAAGAATCGATTCAAAGCGTTATAAATTAAGAAATGCAAATGAACTTTTAATTATTATTTATGGTGATATTAATTACAACGTTGGTTGATACTCATCACATGTTTGTTAAAATACTAAAAAACAAAGAAATGAATGAGGAAGTCAATTTCGTTTTTCTCACAAGGTTAATCATATTATTTTTTAAAACTTAATCATTTAGAGTAATTAATTAATATTAACTATTAAATTTATTCCATCCACGTCAGTGGTATCAATATTGGACGTGGTCTCTCACAAATTCTTGGATTTGGAATTATTCAGAATTGAAGGGTTTCTTTTTCGAGAATGGCTGGTTTTGCAAAATGGTATCTTTTGCATCCAATATCTCAATATTCGATGTTATGTGTATAAATAGATTCAAAATTTAAAATTTCTTGAAGTTCTTTACCCATAAGAAATCAGATAGCTCTGAAATCTAACGGTAGAAAACAAAACCAAGACAATTTAAAAACAGAAGCATACATTTCCCAAGAACTTCCCTTTTAGTAAGATGACTAAACCATTACTGTACTATAAAAAACATTTTGTTCACTTGAATTTCAAAGCCCACCTTCATATGAACTGAGGCCTGAATACGGCACTTTCAAATTCAAGTGAGCAAATTGCATATTAAAGAACATATATGTTACGAAATCAAAGGACAATGACAAAGAGATAAAAAACATGATGTCTAATATGTTCAATACGGATGCAGGAAGCAAGGCATCACGTAGTTAAATAGGCCAAGTTTTGACCTAACAAAAACTTATTAATAGCTAAATACACAGGACAGGACAAGAGTGTCTGAAACGCTGAGAATAGACCAGATTTTCATTGTTCTGACCTAACAAAAAGTAAAGCAAAACCAACCTATTTGTCTATTTAAATATGAATAAAAACACACACCGCTATTACACTTGAGAGCCTTTTGTTATAGATGGAGTTCCATCATCAAGATTCTCAATAGCTTCAGTGTCCACCATTTCTGTTTTCCTTCTTTTTTATTTTATTTGATTTATCATCAATTCAATTCCTTCTTCAATTGTAGCTCTCCTTCCTTTTTCTTTGTTCCAAATCTCTCTTACAATGAACCTCCCACCAGAATTGTATTCATTCATTTCGATGAGAGTTGCCACCACTGCTTTATATGCTCTATAACCCAATTCCTCTTTCAATCTTATGAGATCTTCATCTTCCTCGTCTAAAATTTCCTGAAACAACCAAGTAATACTCATCATATTCATTATCTGTGTTAAGGGAATTTGTCAAAAATCAATGTGAAAACAAGTTGCACCTTTGATTTGTCGTCACTTGTTATTATTTTGAATGGATACCAATAAGAGTCCTCCATATTCTTCTGCCGAAATGAACACATTTTCAAAGTTGCAGCGAAATGCAAGCTATATTTATAGATGAACCGCTCACTTGAATCAACGTCGAAACGTCGAATTCCACTAGACTTCGACGTTCAAACATCATTTAGTGAAAAAGTGAAAAAGTAAAAAATCTCTTTGGATACTGAAAATAACTGCTTCTGATGAAAAAGACGTCGAAGATCTATGAGTCTTTGAGTTTAAAGTGAGAGTTTAAAATAAAAAAGAAAAAATAATAAAAAATGAGCAACCTTTTGCTTATGGATGAAGATTAAAACGTCATAGCCCTAGCAAACTCCTCGTAATTGGTGCTAAGGTAAAGGCACACAATTAATGGTCCCAACCTTGTGCTTCTGGATGAAGATTAAAACGTCACAGCCCCAACAAACTCCTCGTAATTGGTGCTTAAGTAAAGGCACACTATTATTGGTCCCAACCCAACCACTCCAATGCCCTTCACGTCGATGCCGTAACGTCTATGCCGCTAGAGGCTTCAACGTTTGATTACAAGAAAAGTGAAATATAAAGGAAGTATCCGAAGAAATAAGTTAACAGATTTTGATTTCTTTTGAAGTTGTACCATTTGAAAACCTAACCTACGTACTTTCCCTAACCAAATTCATGTTAACTTTTTCCTTTGTTGTCCCATCCATTCCTTCACTAAATGAAGACATTTCTTTGTTATCCATGAATGCATGGTGGAATAACAGAGGAAAATGTTAACACTTATGAATTTCAAAAACATATACCTTGTTAAATGATGAAGTTGAACAACTTTTTATTATGTAATTATTTTAGTTCTCAAAATTCTTTCAGCATTAAACATATTATGAAATAAAAAACACGAATCGTAATATGGAAAAAAGAGGCAAAAGGGATTATGTGAAATGAAAGTTATATTTATAGATGAACCTATGACGTAGGCTGTAGCAATATTTTTGAACGTCGAACCCTATCGAATTCGACATTTAAACATCAGTAAGAGAAAAAGTAATAACTCTCGTTTGAACATCCCGCCCCCCATTTATTATCTACTTTTCAATTATCGAGGTGAGATTTGGATGGATCGAAGTTAAAAAGTGTGATGTGCCCCCTCTATATTTATATAATTCCACTTTCAATTTTGCTAAAATAATATAATATTAAAGAATGACTGGTTATTCAAAATGGTTTCTTTTGCATCAATGATCTCAATATTCGACGTCAAATGTGTAAATTGATACAAAATTTAAATTCTTTTAAAGTTGTTTCCCAGATAAGAATTCGAATTGCACTGAAATCATAGGGTAGAAAACAAAGCCAAGACAATTTAAAAGAAGAATAATAAATTGAAAAATGATGAAAGTAAAAAAGTTTTTCATAAGTATATTTTAATTCTCAAAATTGTTTCAGCATTAAACATATTGTGAACCATGTTTCTTTTTCCTCGCCACTTCACTTCAAGTAAGATAACTTAACCATTTCTGTACTGTTAAAAGCATTTTGTTGACTTCAATTTCAAAGGCCACCTTCATATGATTTGAAGCCTGAATGCGACATTTTAGAATTCAAGTGAGCAAATTGCAATTTAAAGAACAGATATGATACGAAATAAAAAAGAAGTACAATGACAAGGAGATAAAAAACATGAATCCTAATATGTTCATTACGGAAACAGGACGAATTCTGTTACAAGAAAAGCACATCTATATTTATAGATGAAACAGTGTCGTCTAAATATGTTAGTTCTCAAATTTGTTTCAGAATTAAACATATTGTGAACCATATTTCTTTTTCCTCGCCATTTTCCTTCCAGTAAGATAACTTAACCATTTCTATACTATAAAAAGCATTTTGTTGACTTGAATTTCAAAGGCCACCTTCATATGAACTGAGGCCTGAATGTGACACTTTCAAATTCAAGTCAACAAATTGCAATTTAAAGAACATATATAATACGAAATCTAATAGAAGGACAATGACAAGGAGAAAAAAACATGAATCCTAATATGTTCAATACTGAAACAGGAAGCAAGGCATTAAGTGAAATGCAATCTATATTTATATATGAATCGATGACGGGCATTAGATCGTGTAATTATGGTCAGTAACTTGTATGAACGTCCATTCCCATCCGATATGACGTTCAAACATCATTGAGTATTAAAGTAAAAAATCTCAAAAATCTCTTGGGATAGTGATAAAATCTCGTTGGATACTCATAATAACTGACGAAAACTACGACGCACATCTTGAGTCTACGATGTTAAGTTTATTGTTTAAGAGAGAAAACAAAAATAATCAATATGGATCGACGTTCAAACATCATTTAGTGAAAAAGTTAAAAATCTCTTTGGATACTGATTATAATTGTAAAAAATCTATTTGGATACTCATAATTGACGAAAACTGCGTCGCAGAACATTGGGACTAGGGCGTTAAAGTTAGTGTTTAAAATAAAAAATAATAAAAATTTGAGCGACCGAAGAAGATTTCACTTCTTCTTCCAGTATTGCTTCAATCTCTGTCAAAACAATGAGAATTTGTTAGAAAACTGTTAAAATCAACCTGAACTCTCTTATTCACACAATTTACTGAAAACACATGAGTTCAAGCAAGTTTCTAAGTGAAAAATGGTGTTTTTAGTGTCAAAATCACATAGCAAATAACGGTGTTTTAATCCGTTATCATCCATCCACTTCACAACATTTGGAATATCTCCCACATCAAAACACAAAACCTTTATCCCTTCATACTTTGCAAGAAAATGAAATATTAGGCTTACCTTCATTGTCATTAGATCCATTTAGCGAGGATGAGGATGGAATCCTAAGCCAACACGATCATGATGAACAACAAAACTTAGGTATCCCCTCCATCCAACAACAACAACAACCTTTTACCTCTATTCCATACAACCCACCCCAACATTTCCAATCCTATGAAGAATTTCCCTCACATCTACAACAATATCCTCATGCATATGATCATCATCCGATTTTCCATGAAACTTTCGACCATCAACCTGGAACATTGACTCAGGGAATGAGGTTCCAAACCAAGGAACAAGTCATTGATGCTCTAAACACATTTCATATACAAAACCATTGTACATACAAAACGACTCATTCTAACACAACAAGGTTGAGGGTGAAATGTGTACATCAACAATGTCCATGGAACTGTCAAGCCATCCTTCGTACATGAGATCAAGTTCGGGAAATAAGAAAAATTGATGGTTCACACACATGTGCCACACAACTCATCACACAAGATCACAATAGGCTGGGATCAAGAATCATTTCCCATCACATACATGAGATGGTGGAATCTGACCCATCCGCACCAATTGCAACAATTATTGCTTCCATCAAGACCTCTATGGGCTACACTATATCCTACAGAAAGGCTTGGTTGGCTAAACAACATGCAATTGAAGATGTGTATGGGAATTGGGAAGAATCGTTCAACAAATTACCATGCCTACTACAAGTCATGCAAACTTTTCTTTCTGGCTTTGTGTACAAATTGAAAACACAACCAATTACTGGTGGCCAAGAGATCCGCCAAAACCAACAATATTTCAAAAGACTTTTATGGACCTTCAAACCTTGTGTTGATGGATTCCCATATTGCAAACCGTTGGTGCAAGTGGAAGGAACATTCCTATACGGAAGATATAGGGGGACTTTTTTTGGTGGCTGTGGCACAAGATGGGAGAAACAACATACTCCCCATTGCTTTTGCTATAGTTGAGGGTGAAACAACAGACACTTGGTTTTTTTTTTCTAAAAAACCTTAGGAGACATGTTACACCTCAACAAAACTTGTGCTTAATTTCGGATCGCCACAACTCCATTAGTGCAGCATTCAACAGACTAACCAATGGGTGGACAGAAGGACAATGTGTGCATGTGTATTTGATGGGCTGTCGCAACCCACACAAATTTAATGTGCAATTATAAATGTAGTATAGCTAGGAAATGACTCCTAGGTCGTCTCTCAAGGACCAATTTTGAGGTTCACGAATTAAGTCAGACACAAAGGAGGGGTTTGAAAAGTTTTGTGAATGCAAAAGAGCTAAATTTAGACACAAATGCAAACAGAAATAAAAACACAGATGTAAAAACGGTTTCAAAAACAAAATGAAAATGGTTGGTCATTAACTTAATTACAATACTTCCTATCACAGATCAACAAAATAAAACCAACTTAAACCTCTAATCCAACACAATTAATCAACTAAGCGCAGGCTAATTATGTTTTCATAAAAGCAAAGTAAGAGAACGTAATGTTAACATCAAATCTAATTTACACCATGCAGTTTCATCAACTAAGAGAAGACTCAACACCAACTGGGCAACTAAGTTATACCCAATTGCAAGTGCAAATACAAATTTGATATTAACCAAGTTAAAGTGGCAATTACACATGAATTCCAGAAATCTCAAGGAAACATTATAAATCGCTAATGACCAACCAAACTAATTTAAGCTATCATGACAATTAAATTAACACAACCAAACATATTAGACAACATTAAAACAAAATAAAATACTAGACCCCAACACTGTAACAATCAACTATCTAACACAGTTAAATAAATTTAAATGCAAAACTAAATTAAAGAAATGATAAACAACTCAACCTACTATGCAAACTAATTTAAAATAAAAGAAATAATCAAACATGCTTTTTTCATCTATCATTCACGTGACTCCATGCACAACAACTAAAGAAGTTTAAATTGAAAATGGCCTACAAGACCTTCTTGGCCGTGAACCTCATGCACCAGAGCCTTTCTATGCTTATCAAATAACTAAGTGCAAAAGTTCTTCTCATCCAAACATAAACAAAATAACAAGAAACCTCATGATGTGAAAACTCCTCTTCTTTTCCAAGCAAATGAGTAAAGCATCCTTTTCTCCAAGTCAACCCGTGCAGCTCTTTAATTTTTTCCATCATCAGCAGCCATCGCCTCTAAAGCTAATGGGACAGTTGATAACGGTTGAAAAACCGTTATTTTCATGTGCTATTTTAGACCAAATTACTCCCTTTACTGCTTAGAATGAGCTTTAAATCAAACAAAACTCAATAAATGAGTCAGTCGAGAGTCAAAAGCTGTTTTTAGCGATATTATGCTTGTTTTGCATTGTTTTGCAGCAATTTTGATGGAAGTGAATAATAGAGGTAAAGATAAAGGCCTTAGACTCAAGATAGAGGAAGAAAATCAAGAAAAGAAGAGTCGAAACCGCCCAGCGGCAGAATTGCACCACTGGGCGGCCAAATGCGAGGAGTTGGCACCAAGGCAGCGACGCCTGGCGGTTTTGCGATAAGAGGCAAACCGCCGGGCGGTGGACCCCTGACGCCAGGCGGTAGCGCGATAAGAGGCAAACCACCGGGCGGCATAAGTGTGACGTCGGGTGGTTGCCTGTTGGGCTCGGGCCTGTTTTCTATTGCGCTCCTCAGCTATAAATAGCCCTAGTGCGATTTTATTCTCATTCTTTTGACACAGAAAATGGCCAGACCTACTTTTCACTCTCTGGAGAGGATCTCTTGGATGCTTAGGCTCCTTTTCATCTTTTCTAGGGTTTGTTTTTCATTTCTTCCATTATTTTCATCTTGGTTCACCATGACAATGGTGAACTAAACCCTTTTGTTGTTGGGGGAACAATGTAATATTTTGATACGCTCTTTTATTGAAACTCTTGTTTAAATTATATGATTTTCATATGCATTTATTATCAATTGTTGGATTCTCATACTGTGCTTAAAGCTTTTATCGTTTAACTCATTCGGTAACTGTTATTTCCCTTTATTGATACAGGAACGTACAAGAATGTCACGAACTGATGAGTAATTCCTTGGTTAAGGAATACCACCTAGGGATAGGGGGTAGGACGACCAATTGTTTTTGCTTCTGTTTGTAATGCATTGCTAGTTGCTAGGGGAGGCTAGGGATAGCAAGCCGGTAATTAGTAATAGGCCCTTTTCGCCGAGGGATCGGGTTAAGGGGAGGCCAAGAAAGTTTGCATAACAATTAGATAATAAAGCAATTTAAACAAGAGGAGTAAATAAGAGAGAGCGGATTAGATGAAATTGTAAACCCCCAATAACTCCATTTATTCATACTCTTTTCTCATCAACTGAATCACTCATTGCATGTTTATTTTCTGCTTTTGCATTCACCACAAAAATTAATTTTTCTTTCACAAGTGTTACGATTTTGATTCATACGAACAATAAGGCTGTTTGAGTCTCATGGGAAGAACGATAATGGGTTTACCATTTTTATTACTTGATACGATATGGTACACTTGTCATTCAGTTAACAACCGTGCACAACCTTTCTCCAAGTAAAAACTCAAACTTTCTCATTCAAGGCAACCTCCGTAAAGTATACCTACTCCCATAAATCAACATTGGCAACAAAATAAAAGGGAGATGCTAAAAGAAAGTGGCAGCCAATAAGGTAAAAGGAAAGTGCTTTCTTCATTAACCAAAGGGCCAAAACCGTGAACTCCCATGTTTTTCAGCAACAATGTTCCAGCAAAAGTCTCCAAACGTTCCATCACCTCTGTCACCGTGATTGCTAATATATGCTATAATATATTCAACATTCAAAAATCAAATGAAAATAAAAAGTGTTTCCTCATCATTCTAGCACAGCAAAAAGTGATAAATGGAAAAGAAAAATGTGCTTGTTTCCTTCATCCATGAAATCAACGTCAATCATATTTCAAGCAAATTAATTAGAACTTCAATTTTTTTAAAAACAAGGAAAGAGAAACCGAGACTCTGCAAGATTGACAACACCAAACGTGTGGCCCTCCTCTTCATTCATCACTTTAGCTTGAATAATAAAATATATGTTGCAGCACAAGCACAAGCAACTCTCGGTACATCCCAAAAGCCAAAAAAACAAAAACATTTATTGAGTAAGTGGCAGCTACCTATCCCATCACCTAATGCTTACAATGTGTCTACTCGTGAACAAGGACCGTGCCTCTCTTTTAGCCAGTGTCATCCCATTTCTCCATATATAAATTTAAACGTTGCCTCCCAAAAAGATATGAAGGTGTCGGCTATGCTCCCACACAACAAAACCACGTTCCAGCCCAATGTCTATCAAGTGAGAATCATGTTCAAAGCTCCCTAGAAAAAAAAACGTTACAACACTTGAATGAATCCTAATGTGTGACGGCTGCCACTCAAATATGCCGAGTAGTGTGCCTCCAAAATTAGTGTGGGGTCCACCCAACCCTAGGTGCCATGTGCCTATCTTTTTACTATTGGGCTCAACAACAAATTCCAAAAATTGGCCCACAATGTAAAAGTTTGTCTAAAAAAAACTAAACTTCTAAAGTACAATTTTGATTAATTCTAAACTACTAAATTAAAATATAACTAATTCTAAATTGTCCATGTGGAGAGTCTTGAATGAATTGGTGTCCTCTCAAATGTCCAAAAATGTATCTCCAAAATTTCCTTGCAATTAATAATGCAATTAATTAGCTCAGAATATTCAAATTAATTAAAATTAGAATTTCCGGTCAAATTAAGCACTATTAGCAAAAACGGGAAAATACTAGACAATTAAACACAATTCACTGATTAAATCTGGTACAATAAACTAAGTGCAGTTAATAAAATATTGACTCATCAGTATTGCATTCGACACATTGCACAAAATTTTACCCGAAGATTCAGGGATACAAGTTTGAAGAAGGACCTTGTCAACATGGGTAACTACTTTTTAAAAATCTTTAACCAATTAAATGTCGTCTTTATTATTCTTCATTATCCGTAATCATTACTATTTTCTTAAATATTTTTGCAGCATATGCAATGACTGAGCCGCGATGTAACTATTACTACAATATCATTAGGGGAAAAAATCCTCAAGCAGCAGCTTGGATTGATCAAATTCCAAGACAACAATTCACACTTGCGTATGATGAAGGCAGAAGATGGGGTCACCTAACAACAAATCTAGTCGAAGCAATTAACTCAGTCTTGAAGAAGACAAGAAATTTACCAATCTCCTCCATAGTATTGGCCACATACACAATATGTAACTCCTATTTCACAGAAAGAGGGAAACAGATAACTGCAATGATAAGTGTTGGTCATGTCTATTCTGAAAATGCCACGAAGGTCTTACAGGATGTCGATTCAAAATCAAACACTCACAGGGTTTTTGAATTTGATAGAAATACAACAAGATGCCTATATTTTGGTTAGAGGATTAGAGAGGTGTTTTATATTTTTGACGTGGAGGTCTTCTACAAAATCCTTGTTGTAAAAACCTTGACCATTATAGTGCATTTGCTTCCAGGTACAGTAAGGACACTGGATTTATGCATTGATGCCGAACCAGTATAAAAACTAGTGTTTGAAATTTTCTATCCCTGCTCTTTTATTTACAGTCGACTTTACTATCTGCGTAGTCAACTACGATATTCCGCTGCACATGAATTTTCATTACTTTCAATTCAAGAAAGTTTGTAAAGTTTTCTACTTTGAATAAAAGATTGCGAAAAGACTCTGATTTTGAAAACCCACCAATTCACCCCCCTCTTGGTATAAAAAGAAGCCTACCTGTTTTCCAACAATTGGCACCAGAGCTGGTTTTCATATGATATTTGAAAATCTAGTCGACTCTGTTTTTCATTGAATCGACTATAAACCTGGGGATGACTTCCTGTTTTCAAAATTTTGGTGAAGGTGCTTCAACAAACAGACCACCTCTGTTTGTTGATGAAAATTATCCTTTTTGGAAAATTAGAATGCAAATCTTTCTTGAATATGTGGATAAAGGAATTTGGGATGCAATCTTGAATGGTCCTTTTGTGTCTACTAAAACTGTAAATGAGAAAACTGTTATAAAACCTTTTACTGAATGGTGTTTTGATGAAAATAGAAAAGCTCAGTATGATATTAAGGCTAAAAATATTATTGCCTCTACACTAACAGTTAATGAATTTTTCAGGATATCTCAATGCAAATTTGCAAAGGAAATGTGGGATGTCTTATAGGTGACACATGAAGGCACGGATGAAGTAAAGAGAGCAAGAAAGAACTCCTTAATAGTAGAGTATGAACTTTTCAGGATGAAGGTTGGAGAGACTAACTATGATGTCTAGAAAAGATTCACACACATTGTTAATCATCTTATGGCTCTCGGGAAAGTGTTTGATAAAGAAGAGATCAACATCAAGATTTTGAAGAGTCTGAACAGAAATTGGCAACCAAAAGTCACTGCAATCTCTAAGTCCAAAGACCTTACAAGCATGAACATGGCTACCTTGTTTGGCAAGTTATGAGAACTTGAATTGGAACTTGGTAGATTAAAGGATGAAGAGGAGATTGAGAAAAAGAAGTTCACTGCTCTGAAGGCTACAAGCAAAATAACTCTAAGACAGAGAACTCAGATGTAGAGATGGATGAAAAGGAATTGATGACCTTGATGGTAAGAAAGTTTAGTCAACTTATGCAAAATGATAGTCAACTTACTAACCATGCAGGTCACAGCAAAAAGAGAAGCTTCAGAACAAATGTTGTCCAATGTTACGAATATGGAAAGGAAGGACATATCAAGCCAGAATGTACAAAATTGAAGCCTAAGCAGAAAGGAAAGAAAAGATTCCCTCAAGACAGAAGCATGAAGCAAAAAGGAGCATACATTGCTTGGGAGAATACAAATTCTGAAAACTCAAGTGGTGAAGATGTTGATCATGAGGAGGAATCCAACATTTGCTACATGACTAGAGTAACATGGGATAACTATGATAGTGATACTGACATCTCAAATGAACCAGTGGAAATCAAGTATGATCTGTTGCTAGATGCTTTTCAAGAACTACATGCTGAAGTAATGCGACTACAATACAAGGTTAATCGACTGAACTCTGAAAGGAGAGATTATGAGTATAGAATTAATAACCTTGTTTCTGAAAATGAAGAATTTGAAAAAGAATTGAATGATGCATTGTTATCTACTAAGGAAATTAAGATTGAAACTGTTACAGTAGAAAAACCTTGTGAAAAATGTCCTACACACATTGAGAAAATAGATTACTTGACTAGCACACTTGATGGAAGAAGGCTCCAAGGAAGTTGATCGAGAGGCGATGCGGACTCCTCGAAGCTTCTCCGACAAACAGAAGACGCAGCGGAATGGTTGATTGCTCTAGATCGAAGAGCGGACTCGAAGGATGAGACGATTTCGAACCCTAATCGGACCAAAAACCCTATACTGACCTATGGAACCCTAGAAATGAGGGTAAACGCAAAATAGACTGATTAATCGGTTAAAACAGAGATTAAACGGTGGAAATGGTTTGGATCTATGCAAAGGTGGTTTCAATCGGTGAAAGTTGGGGAAAAACCTAGAAATGGGGGTTCTAGGGTTTAGGAACTCGAAAATTGGAGAGGAAGATGTGATTTGGAGAGGATGATAGATATGTGAGAGGAGAAAAGACTTCGGTGAGGAAAATAGGGTTGGAGATGTAGGCGGACTCTTGAGAGAGAAAACGAAGGTCTCGAGGAGTGACGCGAATGAGCTGAGCAAATGAGATGTGTTTCTCTGGGTGAACACGCGTCTTGCGAGAATTGGAGAAGACGTGGCGATGACGTTGACGCAAGAAAAGGTAGATGTGGCTTCTAATGACTAGTGCAGCGTGAAGGAGTGAGAAAGCTTTGGAGCACGGTGGAAATTGGAAAATGGAAAATAGGAAGTGTGCCGAAAGGTGGCTAGAGGAGGTCCCTTGGACTCTCTAGCCTGACATTCAAGAGAGAATCATTTTCTGGTTCAGAAAAGCTAATTCTTATTATTCTCAAAAGTAAAGAATACAAGTGAGGAGCTGGGTATTTATAGTGACCCATGCTCCTTGCAAGCTAAACTACGCGTACAATAAAATGTAAAAATACTATAAAAGAAGACTGTGTCAGGAAGGATTCCATCATACCCTCCCTCTTAGAAAAAAGATTTGTCCTCAAATCTGGCAATCGCCTTATGTAGAGGCTCCACATAATCTTGGGAGCATGGCCATCTTGAAGTGGTCTTATTCTTTGAGACCACTTTCCTTCCTCCTAGATCAAACACAAATCTGCAATATGCATCAAATATATCTTCAATTAATATCAATTCAAGGAAGAAATTTTCTATAAATACAATAGAATAAGAACTTCTAATATTTTGATTTGTAATCTTTGAAAATGTTAGAAGTCCAAATTCAATATTGTCTTGAGTTACTTGTTTTCTTGAAGATAACAATAACTCAAGATTTGAATTGCCATTGTTTGAAAAGGTTTGCATAGAATATGATATGGCAATTGATTTGAAAGAGAAATTAAATTTGGAAGAGTGAATAATGATTGGAGAAGATTGAAAAGATGAAAAACCTTCCCTTTTAAGCTTGGGTTTGTTAACGGGATGGCAAGTGTACCATATCGTTTCAAGTAATAAAAATGGTAAAACCCATTATCGTTCTTCCCATGAGACTCGAAAGGCCTTATCATTCGTATGAATCAAAATCGTAAGAGTTGTGAAAGAAAAATTAATTGTTGTGGTGAATGTAAAGACAGAAAATAAACATGCAATGAGTGATTCAGTTGACGAGAAAAAAGTATGAATAAATGGAGTTGTTGGGGTTTACAATTTCATCTAATCCTCTCTCTCTTATTTACTCCTCTAGTTTAAATTGCTTTATCATCCAATTGTTATGCAAACTTTCTTGGCCTCCCCTTAACCCGATCCCTCGGCGAAAAGAGCCTATTACTAATTACCGGCTTGCTATCCCTAGCCTCTCCTAGCAACTAGCAACGCATTACAAACAGAAGCAAATACAATTGGTCGTCCTACCCCCTATCCCTAGGTGGTATTGCTTAACCAAGGAAATTCTCACCAGTTCGTGACATTACTGTACGTCCCCGTATCAATAAAGGCAAATATCAGTTACTGAATGAGTTAAACGATAAAAGCTTTAAGCACAGTATGAGAATCCAACAATTGATAATAAACGCATATGAAAATCATATAATTTAAACAAGAGTTTCAATAAAAGAGAGTATCAAAAGATTACATTGTTCCCCCAACAACAAAAGGGTTTAGTTCACCATTGTCATGGTGAACCAAGATGAAAATAATGGAAGATATGGAAAACAAACCCTAGAAAAGATGAAAAGGAGCCTAAGCATCCAAGAGATCCTCTCTAGAGAGTGAAAAGTAGGTCTGGCCGTTTTCTCTGCCAAAAGAATGAGAATGAAATCGCACTAGGGCTATTTATAGCTGAGGAGCACAATAGAAAACAGGCCCGAGCCCAACAGGCAACCGCCCAACGTCACACTTATGCCGCCCGGCGGTTTGCCTCTTATCACAAAACTGCCAGGCGTCGCTGCCTTGGAGCCAACTCCTTGAATTTGGCCGCCCAGCGGTGCAATTCTGCCGCTGGGCGGTTTCTATACTCTTCTTTTCTTGATTTTCTTCCTCTATCTTCAGTCTAAGACCTTTATCTTCACCTCCATTCTTTACTTCCATCAAAATTGCTGCAAAACAATGCAAAACAAGCATAATATCGCTAAAAACAGCTTTTGACTCTCGACTGACTCATTTATTGAGTTTTGTTTGATTTCAAGCTCATTCTAAGCAGTAAAGGGAGTGATTTGGTCTAAAATAGCACATGAAAATAACGGTTTTTCAACCGTTATCACAACCCCAAACTTAGAAATTTGCTTGTCCTCAAGCAAGACAAAAGAAAACTATAAATAAAACAAAACTTGGCTCTCTACACTTTCATCCAATGATTCAACATTCCTAAAGTACATGATGAGAACTATTCAATTTCAGATCTTCAGTGATGATCAAATCAAGATGTATGCTTTCAATTCAGTTATCTCACACATTCCTGAACAGATGTTACATATTATGAATGATCAATCCACTAAGCAAAGATGCAATCATGAAACTTAGAAGTTCTGACCAAGCAAGTGTTTCACTCAATCACTCGAGTCTTTAGGGTAGCACTCCAACTCTTAATCATTCACAAATCACATGAAATAAAATTGCCTTTCATCTCAAACAATCAAAATCATCACATGCAAATGCCATCAAAAGGACTTTTCCAAGGCTTGTAATGAGGCTGGGCTATCAAGAAAAATTGGTTTTTCTGGATCACAATCTTTGAATCAAGAGAGCTCATTCATCATTCAAGGTTCAAGTTTAACTCTCTTTTTCAACCAATCTCATTTGTCCCCAACTTCTTCCCTTTTTCTTTTATTTTTACATTGAGCTCATCTTTCATGATTTTTCCTCTTTCTCATGTATTTTTCTTTTTCAACACTTGAGCTCAATGCCTTTCGTTTTGCCATTCAAACTTTCCCCACAACCCCAAACTTGAACCTTGAATATACTTATAGTCATTAACCCAATTCATAGTAAATAATTTCAGCACAAGGGTTTTCATTCTGTTTAGGCCAAGGTTCAAAAAGGGTACAAAACTTTTAAGCACGATTGGGTAAAATTTTGCCTAAATAAGGGCTTCCAAAAATGGCCTTGATCATATGACATGTACATGCAATTCAATCAATAATCACGATTTAGGAAATATCATGCATGCTTTCCTGTGAATAATTTCATACAACAATTAAAACTCTGGAGCTCAATACCTCACACAACATGCTTTCTCACACACATTCATTCATACATCCTGCTTAACATCAAGACCACAATCATAATTCATCACACATTTGTTTCACAGGATATCAACATGCAACACAACTCAATAATCATTCACATCAAATCATCATTAAACAGACTCATCATGCAATTCATTCAGTCAAAACATCATCAGAAAGGTCTTCAAGCCAAGCAGACAGACTAAAATTAAAATTCAACCTATTCTAAAATTTAAAGTGCAAGAGTAAAAAAGAAAATTTAGGTTGCCTCCTAGTAGCGCTTGTTTAACGTCGCGAGCCTGACCCAAACCTCATGGATCCACCAACATCATAACTGAAGCAAATTGATTCACGTCTCCTCCCACATAATGTTTGAGCCTCTGACCATTCACTATCCAGCTTCGCTGTTGATTCTCATCATTTGAATGTTCTAGTTCCACTGCTCCATTTTGGAATACCTGCTTTACCACAAAAGGTCCTGACCATTTTGATTTCAACTTTCTAGGAAACAACTTTAGTCTTGAGTTAAACAATAACACCAACTCCCCTGGATGGAAAGTTCTCTTGAGCAGCTTTTTGTCATGATAAAATTTCACCTTTTCTTTGTAAATTCTTGATGAATCATATGCATGCAGCCGCATTTCTTCAAGTTCCAGCATCTGGTTTCTTTGTTTTCTTTGAGTTTCATTAGGGTCAAAGTTCAAAAATTTCAAAGCCCACAAAGCTTTATGCTTCATCTCTACTGGCAAATGACATGCTTTTCCGTAGACTAACTGAAAAGGCGAGAGTCCCATAGAAGTTTTCATTGCAGTTCTATATGCCCAAAGAGCATCATCTAGTTTCTGTGACCAATCTTTTCTTGAAAGAGTGATAGTCTTTTCCAGAATTCTTTTGATCTCCCGATTAGATACTTCAGCTTGCCCATTTGTTTGTGGAGGATAAGGTGCAGCTAGGTTATGTTTCTCCCCATAATGTTTAAGCACCCTAGCAAGCTGAGCATTACAAAAGTTAATCCCCCATCGCTGATGAGTATTCTGAGGGTGCCAAATCGCGAAAAGATTTGCCTCTTCAAGAATTTAATCACTGTATTAGCGTCATTCTTGGGACATGCTAACGCTTCCACCCATTTGCTCACATAGTCAACAGCTACCAAAATATACTCATTATTAAATGATGGTGGAAAGGGTCCAACAAAATCAATACCCCAGCAGTCAAAAACTTCAACCTCCATAATTCCTTGCAGTGGCATCTCATGCCTCCTTGAAATAGTCCCTATCCTTTGGCATTTGTCACAACTCCGAGCATGATTATGGGCATCTTTAAACACAGTTGGCCAGTAAAATCCTGCTTGCAGGACTTTTGCAGCTGTGCGCTCACCATTATAATGACCCGCATACGGAGAATTATGGCAATGCCACAAGATCCTTTCTGCTTCTTCCTTTCTTACACATCTCCTCAGAAGATTTTCTGCTCCTATCTTGAACAAGTACGGATCATCCCAAATGAATTGTTTGGCATCATGTAAAAACTTCTTTTTCTGTTGCCAATTGAGTCCTTCAGGAATAACACCTGCAGCTTTGAAATTAGCCAGGTCAGCAAACCAAGGTCTTTGCTGAATATATAAAAGAGTTTCATATGAAAATGACTCCCAGATTTCCTTCTCCTTTCTTGTTACTTCATCATTGACTAATCGGGATAAGTGGTCAGCAATCAAATTTTCACTTCCCTTTTTATCACGAATTTTTATGTCAAACTCTTGTAGCAAAAGCACCCATCTGATCAATCGTGGTTTTGAATCTGGTTTTATCAATAAATACTTTATAGCTACATGATCCGTATAAATAATCACCTTAGATCCAATGAAATAAGATCTAAATTTCTCTAATGCATAAACTATAGCCAAAAATTCTTTTTTTGTAGTAGCATAATTTTGTTGGGCTTCATTCAGAACTTCAATGGCATAGTAAATAACATGAAAAACCTTTTCTCTTCTTTGGCCCAACACTGCGCCTATGGCATAGTCACTAGCATCACACATAAGTTCAAATTCTTTACTCTAATCTGGAGCTACAATTACTGGAGCAGAAATCAATCTCTTCTTCAAAATCTCAAAAGCTTGCAGGCATTCAGGGCTCATTAAAAAGGGTGTATCTTTAGCAAGCAGATTACTCAATGGCTTGGCAATCTTTGAAAAATCCTTAATAAATCTTCTATAAAATCCAGCATGACCCAAAAAACTCCGAATTCCTTTCACATTGGTGGGTGGCGGAAGTTTTTCAATGACCTCTACCTTTGCTTTATCCACTTCAATTCCCCTGGCTGAAATTTTGTGCCCTAACACAATCCCTTCTGTCACCATGAAATGACATTTCTCCCAATTCAGAACAAGGTTTGTTTGAACACATCTTTTGAGCACATCATCCAAGTTGGCCAAATACCTTTGAAAGGAATCCCCAAAAACTGAAAAATCATCCATGAAGACTTCTATGCTTTTCTCCATAAAATCAGCAAAGATTGCTTGCATACACCTTTGAAATGTAGCTGGAGCATTACACAATCCAAAAGGCATTTTTCTGTAGGCAAAGATATCAAACGGATAGGTAAACACTGTTTTCTCTTGGTCTTCAGGATCCACCACAATTTAATTATATCCAGAATAGCCATCCAGGAAGCAATAATAAGTTTGTCGGGCCAATCGTTCTAACATTTGATCCATAAAAGGTAAGGGGAAATGATCTTTTCTGGTAGTTGTGTTTAGCCTTCTGTAATCAATGCACATTCGTCATCCAGTGATTGTCCTTGTAGGAATAAGCTCATTCCTTTCATTCTGAATGACAGTCATCCCTCCCTTTTTTGGTACAACTTGAACTGGACTTACCCATTTGCTATCAGAAATCGGATAAATAATTCATGCTTCTAATAACTTCAAAACTTCTTTTCTCACAACTTCCTTCATTACAGGATTAAGTCTCCTTTGCGGTTGCGCCACAGGTCTATAATCTTCTTCCATCAGAATTCTATGCATACAATATGTGGGACTTATGCCCTTGAGATCCGCAATTGACCAGCCTATGGCACCTTTGTTCGCTTTGAGGACTTCCACCAACTTTCCTTCTTCTTCTGAAGATAATGAAGTACTAATAATGACTGGCTTTCCTCCATTATCTTCCAAAAACACATATTTCAAATGTGGTGGTAACTCCTTCAGTTCAATCTTACTTTCGGGAATTTTTTCTCTAGACTGAATTTCTTCAAAAAGAGCTTGTTCTACTGGAATTTCTTTTGTTGCCTCCAACTCTTGGACACATTCCTGCTTCATTTTATCCTTTTCTTCATTCAGGTCTTCACATTCGTCAATAAGAGTTCTTTCCAACATGGATGCGTTACAGACTCTACTCCTTTGTGTCATGCAGAGTTCTTCTATTACGTCGATCTAAAAGCATGACTTGTTGTCTTTAGGATGTGACATTGCCTGAAATACATCAAAATCCACCTCTTCATCCTGTACCTGTACTTTAAGTTTTCCTTTTTCCATGTCAATCACAATCCTAACTGTCTTCATGAAGGGCCTTCCAAGAATCAAAGGTGCATCTCCATTTTCTTCCATCTCCATTATAACAAAGTCCACTAGAAATAAGAATTTGTCTACCTTGACTATTACATCTTCAGCAATTCCATAAGGATATTTGAGAGATCTATCTATTAATTGAAGAACCATTCTTGTTGGTCTAATTTCCACTCCTCTAATCTTTTTGAACATAGAGAGAGGCATCAGATCAATGCTAGCTCCAAGATCAATCAAAGCTTTTCCAACATCTAATTCTCCAATAGTAAAGGAATAGTGAAACTGCCTAGATCTTGTAATTTAGGAGGTAATGACCTTTGTAAACCCGCACTGCAATTTCCTTGTACTTCAATTGTTTCCTCTTCTTTGTAATGAGTTCTTTTAAGAACTTTGCATAAGATGGTATCTGCTGAAGTGCCTCAGAGAACAGTATGGTTATTTCCAATTTCTTGAAAAGTTCCATAAAACGCTCAAACTGCTTCTCTCTCTCTCCTTTCTAGAGTATATTTTTGGGTATGGGAATGGCTTTTCATAATCTTTCTCTTTGGCATTCACAGTCTTCTCTGTCTGATCTTTGTGCAACATATTTTTCTCTGTCTCATGCCTTACCTCTTGCTCACTTTCTTCTTCAACACACGCTTTTTCTTCTTCATTTTTTTCAACCTCTCACTTCTAGTGACAATCTCGCATGCTTCCTCCATATTTCTTTTCTCCATCAAACTTACAGTGCACACACTTCTTTTCATGATTCTCTGAAAAATCTCTTCAGATTCTGCACTTCTTTGTATAGGCATGAAATGAGGCAGCTGTGGGACTATGGAAACCTCTTTAACTGTCTGTGACAAATCAAATACTGTTTTTGCCACAATCTCCAACTGCTGAGTGACTGCATTGTTTTGCTCCCATGTCCCAACGTTAGTTTGCAACATCGAAACGTCTTTAACATCATCATACATCTCCTCATTGTCCGCCATAAGTTCTATCAGATCATAAGCTTCATCCTCTGTCTTTCTTCTGATGTCTCCTTGAGCAGCAACATTCAACATCATTGTTGAGTGCATGTTCAATCCTCCAATAAATGTAAGTAAGTAAGTCATCTTATCAAACTCATGAATTGGAGTTTTTCTCAACAAGCCTTTGAATCTGCTCCATGCATGCCCAAGAGTTTCTTCCATTTCTTGTTTAAAAGACGAGATTTCCAGCTTTCCTTGATTGATCTTTGACTGTGGAAAAAATTTAGTCACAAACCTTCTTGCTAAAGCATCCCAGTTTCTAAATGTCCCTTCAGAGAAAACGGAAACATGATAAGTTTGATCCTCTCGTCTGAGACTTCGGCCATCTTAACAGTATTGCAGATTTCGCCAAAGATAGTCAAATGTTTGTAGAGATTCTCATTTGACAATCCGTTGAACTGGTTGCTCTGAACTAACTAGATAAGCGCAGGGCTCATCACCAAATTCGTGGTATTGTCCGCAGGAATGACAATGCTGTTGAAATTCAAAGGACCCACAGTGTTTGCTGAGTCCCCCAGTGTGCGTCTTAGAGGAGGTTGGTCCGCCATCTCCTTTCTACCTTGTGCAGAAGATTCTGGTGAAGATTGCAAGATTGTTACAGGAGAAGGAAAGTTTTCACGTGCAAAATGTATAACTTTCCTCCCTCTCTTGTCAGGTAATCCCTCGAGAAGAGGTTGCTTATCTTTCCTGCTTCTAGTGTTTATCCCTTCCTGCATACACAAGAAAAATACCCCTAAAAGCACTTTTACAGAAAAATAAAATAAAACACAATAAAAAAATAAAAGTATAGACAAATAATTACAAACAAGTCAAATTCAGTCAATTCACACTACTAAATAAGTCAAACCTCGAGTCCCCGACAACGGCGCCAAAAACTTGTTAACGGGATGACAAGTGTACCATATTGTTTCAAGTAATAAAAATGGTAAAACCCATTATCATGCTTCCCATGAGACTCAAAAGGCCTTATCGTTCGTATGAATCAAAATCGTAAGACTTGTGAAAGAAAAATTAATTGTTGTGGTGAATACAAAGACAGAAAATAAACATGCAATGAGTGATTCAGTTGACGAGAAAAGAGTATGAATAAATGGAGTTGTTGGGGGTTTACAATTTCATCTAATCCTCTCTCTCTTAGTTACTCCTCTTTTTTAAATTGCTTTATCATCCAATTGTTATGCAAACTTTCTTGGCCTCCCCTTAACCCGATCCCTTGGCGAAAAGAGCCTATTACTAATTATCGGCTTGCTATCCCTAGCCTCCCCTAGCAACTAGCAACGCATTACAAACAGAAGCAAATACAATTGGTCGTCCTACCCCCCTATCCCTAGGTGGTATTGCTTAACCAAGGAAATTCTCACCAGTTTGTGACATTACTGTACGTCCCCGTATCAATAAAGGCAAATATCAGTTACCGAATGAGTTAAACGATAAAAGCTTTAAGAACAGTATGAGAATCCAACAATTGATAATAAACGCATATGAAAATCATATAATTTAAACAAGAGTTTCAATAAAAGAGAGTATCAAAAGATGACATTGTTCCCCCAACAACAAAAGGGTTTAGCTCACCATTGTCATGGTGAACCAAGATGAAAATAATAGAAGATATGGAAAGCAAACCCTAGAAACGATGAAAAGGAGCCTAAGCATCCAAGAGATCCTCTCTAGAGAGTGAAAAGTAGGTCTGGCCGTTTTTCTCTGTCAAAAGAATGAGAATGAAATCGCACTAGGGCTATTTATAGCTGAAGAGCGCAACAGAAAACAGGCCCGAGCCCAACAGGCAACCGCCCGACGTCACATTTATGCCGCTCGGCAGTTTGCCTCTTACCGCGGTACCGTCCGACGTCAGGGGTCCACTGCCCGGCGGTTTGCCTCTTATCGCAAAACCGACAGGCGTCGCTGCCTTGGTGCCAACTCCTTGCATTTGGCCGCCCAGCGGTGCAATTCTGCCGCTGGGTGGTTTCTAGACTCTTTTTTTCTTGATTTTCTTCCTCTATCTTGAGTCTAAGGCCTTTATCTTCACCTTCATTCTTCACTTTCATCAAAATTGCTGCAAAAACAATGCAAAACAAGCATAATATCACTACAAACAGCTTTTGACTCTCGACTGACTCATTTATTGAGTTTTGTTTGATTTCAAGCTCATTCTAAGCAGTAAAGGGAGTAATTTGGTCTAAAATAGCACATGAAAATAACGGTTTTTCAACCGTTATCAGGGTTCCATGATAGGAGTCAAAGTTGCTATAAGTAACACTTTATCTTTTTCTTTCTTTTCCCTTTCTTGTCTTTCCTCTTCTTGTTCTCTTCTCTCTTCTTCTTTTCTTTTCTCTTCTTCTCTCTCTTTCTTTTCTTCTCTCCTCTCTTCTTCTCTTCTTAATTCCTCTCTTCTCTCTTCTCTCTTCTTCTCTTTTCTCTTCTTCTCTCGTTTTCTTCTCTTCTTTTCTTTCTTCCTCTTCTCTTCTCTCAATCTCTCTTTTTCTTTTCTTATCAGTGATCTCTTTAAGTTTTGCCTCAAATTCTAATTCTCTCCGAAGAAACCCATGATCACTTAAACTCTCAAGAAACATTTTTCCATCTTTAATATAATCTCTAATTAATTCTAGGTTTCTTTGAATGCTTGAAGGCACAAACTTCCTTCTCATGCAAGCTTTTAAATCATACCAATCCCTAATGGAGGACTTTCTTCCTTTCCTAACATGGTATTGTCTTTCATCCCACTACTCTCTTGCATGCTCTTCTAACTTAGAGAGATATATGCTAAGGACATAAGATGGACTCTCTTTATGAAACCAAGGATCTATTTTATCCACTTCTTTTTCCCAAGCTAGGTATGTTAATGCACCTATGTCTTTACCAAAGAATGGAAGATTCATAGCTTGTTTAAACATTTCATCATCATTATCTAGACTAGACAACCTATATGAATTAGAAAAAGATCTAGAAGAAGACCTATATGAACTATAACAAGACATCTTTGTTCTTTAAAAGTTTTCTTATTCTAAAGGATTAAAAGTTTCACTTTTAGACAAGTCCCAGGTAAGGTGAGTCATGAAGACTGCTTAAATACCAAGTCTTACCTTAGCCAGAAATTTCTTAAGCTACTAGCTAATTCTCCTTTAAAATAAAATCATCTTTAAAGTCAAAGTGCTCAACAATCAAACAAACACAAACGATCAAAACTAGACACCTTAAACGTTTTCGGACTCGGACTCTAATGTGACAAGGCAATATCTTTTAGCCTAAATCACCCCTAAACATGAACGTGAACACAATCAAACAATCAATAGAAAAAGAAAACAAGTAAAGTTGCCAAGAGTTGGAAGGAGCACCAAGGACTCTTCCAATCCTCTTGGACTTTATTCACTCGAGGAATGGCCAAAAAGGTGCAACAAGAGTACTCTCCAAAAGGTCCAGTGCTTTTTACTATCTTTGAGTGGAAAATTGGAGATCAAGGAAATGCTACAAATCTGCCAAAACATGAAGAGGGATAAAAGGGACATTTCCACACATGAAGGGGTGAATTTAGCACAACAGGAGGTGCACCAGGAATCCTTCCCAAATTAGAATGCTGCCACATGCTTTTATATCGTAAAACATGTTACACATGTAGGCTTCTAGAAACTCAGCACATTTTGCACATGCTTATACACGTGGAGTCCGATCCACACTTCACGGACACACTTTAGGCACCTGCCAAAGATGGTGAAGTCTATAAAACTCACCTTGGTTGCACCGTGTATGAACTTTTGGTTGATCATAGAGAAACTCTACTGAAATGCATTGCTTATTGTCCTTCCCGAAAGTCACTTCATGCTTTGCTTTCTCCCCTGCAACTTCCTTCCTTGTGTGAGGGCTTTCTTAGTTGTAGCCATTTCATTCAAAGCTTGCCTCCATTTCCAAATCACCTTTGTATTCACCTTCATCAACTGCAACCATTCCAAACACATCCATCCAAATCTGGTCTTAGCAGCAGTCACAGATCTGCACACTCTGTCCGGTACTGTTCCATTAGTTTCCATCGGCTGCTTCACTTCTCCAAGGCTCTAATCTCACGGATTTGAAGGAATGCATCAATCCTTGATGTATCAGAAGGTCACATCAAGCCTGACTGTCCTGAATTACAGCCAAAGCAGAAAGGAAAGAAAAGATTCCTTCAAGGCAGAAATATGAGAAGAAAAGTAGCCTACATTGCTTGGGAAAATTCAGATTCTGAGAAATCAAGTGATGAAGATTCTGATCATGAAGAGGAATCAAATTTATGCTATATGACAGGTGTAACATGGGACGACTATGACAGTGATGCAGACATATCAAATGAACCAATGAAAGTCAAATATGATCTGCTTCAAGATGCGTTCAAAGAGTTACATGCTGAAGCCATGTGACTACAATACAAGGTAAATCGACTGTGCTATGAAAGAAGAGACTTTGAAAATAGAATTAAGGACCTTGTTGTAGAAAATGAAAAATTAGAGAAAGAACTGAATAAAGCTTTGTTATCCACTAGGAATGTTGAAATTAAAACTGTTACAGTAGAAAAAGATTGTGAAAATTGTCCTACTCACATTGAAAAGATAAATTACTTGACTAGCACGCTAGCTAAGTTTACTCAAGGTAGAGACAACTTAGATGCTGTATTAAATTCATCTAGCAGAATTACAAATAGGCAAATAATTGGATACAAAGCTCACTTTAACAGAACCAATGCTAGAAAAATATGAATTATCAACGTGTAATAAATAAATTAAAAAAATATAAAAATAATTAAAAACTGACTAAATTTTTAATATGACATATTACATTAAATAAAAAAATGAGCCAACAACATTCTCAAAGTTGATAAATAGTACATTCATCCAAAACCATACCCTCAAGAATATGGTGCATTAAATAAGATTTACATAGATAAAACCATATATCTTCTCTACCTAGAGGCTGCTTTCCCCAATCTAGGATGAAGTTATAAGAAGTTCGTTCCTTCCTGTAATAAGACATTATGTACCAAAATCATAATCATTTAATTTCACTGAATAATTGTGAATTAGAATTATGCATATGCTTTCAATACTACAGACAAAAGAATGTACCCAATAAAATAAATTCAAAGAATATTCATATAAATTAATAATACAAGTGTGAACATTTAAATTTATTTATATACTGTGTTGACATCAATAGAAAATAATATTACTATTTTTTAAAATTTATAAAAACCTAAAGAAAATTGAAGCACAACAGCCAAAATAATTATTCTCATATATGAACTTAAAACTTATAAAATAGAACATTTGTTACTCATAATATTGTAAGACAAATTATAATCATACCTATCCATGAATCATTTTTATTGAAGTTATCATCTTGATCACTGTCTCTGTCAACTTCATGCAAAGATCTAGTCTCCATGCTTAAACATCTTGGGATGTATACATTATGGTAGTAATTTACCATGCATTTCAATGATTTAGATGGAAAATGCTTCATGGCAAGCTTCCAAAAATTTCTGGTCTTTGAAGATTTATTTAATTTCATTAGAGAATCAAATTTCTTATCCTCTTCTAATGTCCATGACTCTGAAAATTCTTCTCCCATTTCATCAAACTTCCAATTTGAAAATGTTGCGCCAACCTCCAATTTCGAAAGTTCTCTTGCTTCCTTAATGTGTAGTTTAACACATTCATCTGATCCTGAATTTTTACAGTAACATGAGTCAGGCCTACCTTCCCCAATTCCTTCTGTGCAGTTTTCACTAATATTAGGCATTGGCCAAACTTGAACACCTAGCCACTTTGAATCATCATCATTATTTACATTTGTTGTGTCTTCCCACTTAGGAACTTCAGCTTGAAAACGAGATCCAATAGGAATAGCTGGCCTTGGAATTTCATTATCATCTGATAATGACTTGTTATGTGTTTGATGTAGCTCAATATCTTCATTTTTTAAGTATGAAGAATGTGAAGTCTCATTTGACTTATCAAAATCCCTATTCAGCAATGATTCTAGAGCTTTTGAATATTTCAAAGTTGATGTCTCCTTCATTGATGTCTTGGTACTATTAGTAGTAGCCGTCACCAAACATTGACTATAATTAGTGCAATGTTTTATTTTATCATCTAGGATTCCATTTTCATTACCATGTTTCTTTCTATTGATATGTCCATTGACAACATTTTCATGACATCTCATATATTGGTCAAATTTCCTCTTCTGAAAATAAGAGAACAACATTTTAGTCAAAAAAACAAATTTATTAAAAAGGGATAAAAAAATTCTAACAAATTAGTGGTATTTTACATTTGCAATGAAGAATTCAATTTGAAAAATCATGAGAAGAAAGTAATATCTTAAAACACTAATTTCGAATTAATTAAAAAATAAGTACATTTAAGGTTATTGAGTGTATAAAAACACTTAAGCCTTGTTCACTTGAGTGGATTTGAGAGAGAGTAATCGAGAGAATTTGAGAAGATTTGATGATAAATTTTTTTGTTCTTTATTTGAATAAATTTCGTGGTAGGTGAGAGTGAATTTGGAAGTAAATTTTTTTAATCTGTCACATAAATTAAATCCTACACTAATTCTCACAAATTTTACTTCCAAATTTACTCTCACTTACCTCTACATCTATTCAAATAAACAACAACAAAAAATTACTTTCAAATTCTCTCAATTACTCTCCCTTAAATCCACTCAAGTGAACAAGACTTTAGTATAGTTAAGGTTGTGTAATATAAGTGCAAAATACCATACAATAGGATAAATATTGAAATAGTACATACCACACATTTTGAATTAAGATTCAAAAGTACGTCAATCTTATCCATTATATTTTGAAGTCTTTGATAGAAGAATGATGAAAGAATTCAAAGCACAACTCTTATGATTCAATTTTTTTTATACCTGCAATATGAAGGAAAAATTCATGCAATACTAATAAAAGATAAAAAAAGAAAAAAGTAAAAGAATGGACAAGTGGAATCAAATAAACTTATACATTTTGAGACGTGTTACTAATGTAGGAATGTTGATTCATATCTAAGAAATGTTGTTGATGCAAATATGAGAAATAATATTGCTACATATCTTAGAAACACGATTATTATATATTTAAATAATGTTACTGAATTGGAAGACAAGATTGTTACAAGAGTGTTGTTTGATGTCCATTTAAAATAAAGAGATTTAGAAGGCCTTTCATATGGATATCCAACGAAAACATGTCATGTTACATTGTTTTAACTCACAGTCGAACTAAAGATGAAAAGGGTAAATGCCACCACCCATCTTAGCCATCACCCTACAACTACACTATGACTATTACCCCGTTTTGAAGGTGGATGAAGCCATTTACAAACATGATTGGGGGCACTTAGTCTCTTCATTTCCTATGATTAAATGTGATTACACTATCAATTAAAGCCATTTACACTATGGATAAAGAGGTTTTTTATTACCTGTTTTTAAAGATGTATAAAAGTAAGGGTTTATAAAGTTTTAATCTTTTTATACCGATTCTAGAATCAGTATAAAAAGTCCTAGAACAAGTATGAAAAGACTGATTTTTTATACAGGTTCTTCCCATAACATGTCTTAAAGGACTGACTTTTTATACATGTTTCTAAAAAGACTAACTTTTTATACCTGATATTCCCAAAACAGGTATAAAAAGTCTCCGTTTATATATAAAAAGTCTTACTTTTATACCTGTGGGTGTTAGTACAGGTAACAAAAAGAGAGACCTTTTATACCGATTAAAGTCATAACCGGTATAAAACTGTTCAAGCTTTAACCGGTATAAAAAATAACGAATCTTTTAAAAATACTTCCATTTATAAATAATCAATAACGAACAAAATGATAAATATGGTTTCTATTATTAACACATCAAAATAGTTTCTAAACTCTATGTAATATTTACCGAACAAGTTCCTAAATATATTTACCTAACACAGGTTGATAACATGTAATATCTACTATTTACACATAAAATAATTCTTAAACTCAAAATGTAATATTGAATACATTTAATCATTTATAAATTGTTAAAAGAAGCGCAACCCATTGCTCCCAAACATCCTATATGACGTGTTGCTCCATTGGGAATGTGAAAAACAACTTACCTAGGACGGAAGCATCATGTATTTGATTTTAAATTATCATAAGCATAGTCACATACTCTAAAGAACTAAAGGTCGAGTTTGTCAGTTTAGTTTATAGCATATTCTGTTGTGGAAAAGGGAAAAGTGAAGTTTCAAATAAGGCAAACACTTCAGTAATGATAACGACTGAACGATTGCATGAGAACAATGACAATCACTGAACGAGTGAATGAGAACAATGCTAATCAGAGAACAAGTGAACGAGGAAGAAGAAGGAGAACGAATGAAAGAAAACGAAGGAGAATGAGAACGAGAAAAAAATAATCGAAACGACCGAACAAGTGCACGAAAACAATGGCAATCACGGAACGATTAAACGAGAGCAATGGCAATCACAAAATGAGTGAACGAGAACAATGTCAGCCAGAGAAGGAGTAAACGAGAACAATGTCAGCCAGAGAAGGAGAACGAGAACAAGAAAGAAATGACAGAACAGAGAGAAAGTAGAAGTTGAATATAATAAAGACGATCCGATATGTAAAAATAATTTACACTCGTTCCATGTTTAAGAGGTATAGAAAAAAAATACTTTCTATATCTGTATTGCAACTCATGTAGAAATATTTGTATTTTATTACAATTTTGTCACAGTACCACTTTCTTTACCTGTTATCACTATTACTAGTATAAAACGTTTTTCATATTTACGAAACGGCAACCATACCATTTGCTATACCTAGTAGATTTCAACATATATAAAAAGTCGCTATAAAAAATAAATTTTCCACTAGCTGTAAAATCATAGATATATATTACTTTATACATAATCAAACAAAATTAAGTGTTGTAAACATACTTGCTGGTGATGGCAAACAATAAATCTCCCCTTGACACTCTGAAATAAGAATGGTTTAGCCAAGAATTTGAGAAAGAGACGGTTAGAAATTCTTGCCTTTCACTATGGGGTGATTCTTGCTTTTCCAAGTACAATGACTGCAGCCCAATAAGAATAAATTGTTATTGCTTTTCCAATGATGTAGAATCCCTCACAAAATAGAGAAGGCTATTGACTACTTATAAGGTCACTATATAGAATATTAACGGTTACCAAATATTACAAAATCAGAAATCTTGTTAATAAATAATTTATCTTTTAAGAAATAATCCCTTAGCTAACAAACAAATCCTTAATATATCATCAAAATATTCTTAAAATTGGTAACCTTTAATTGATTATTTCATCTTACTCTTAAAATCTACTTTAATATTATAAAAGATTGTAGTAAAAATGATGCTATATCATTATATACATTGTTTAGATATAATAAAATTTATTGTCTATAAGGGATAAACTTAAATTTTAGGATTTTATTAATAATTTTGTTTAAATCTTATTTTATTAGTTTTAGGTTTAGTAATATTTAGTTTGATTTGATAGAGATAAAATAGAAATAGGTCGTTATGATTTTCTATTTGTCTAGGTAGAATATTATTTTACAGACAGTTGATAATTTATTTTCAAATTTTATTTTTATTTTCCTAATATTGTAAGTATACAACCGAGACATATGTGGACAGGTAAAAAGGGTAAGCTTTATGCCTCGGTTACGGACCGAGATAAAACGAGATAAGAATATGCCTCGATTCTTAGATAACTGAGGCAGTTGCGTGTTTGTTTTTATTTTTTCATACTTTACGACTGTCATACGAAACAGACCCAAGATTTCCCAATTTCAGCTCAAGAATCTAAAACAAACAAAGAAAACCATAACAAGAATCTAAAACAAACCAAGAAAACCATAACAAGAATCAAACAAGACACAATATTAATTACAACAACGTTTTTTAACTGTTAAGCCATTGACATAAACAAGTTTGAACAGAATTTGACAGGGTTCTCTGTTTTTGTCTAGAGAAGCAACAAACATCATGAGCTTCTTTAAGGGAACAAGATACATATAAACAACCAATGTCAAAATTACAACCCATAAAACCAAAGTGATAATAGCATCAACTAATGAGAAGAAGAAACTCAGAAGCAGAGATGAAGCAGCACCTACCACGATAAACATGCCATAAGTGATGATTCGAAGAAGGCCTTTATTGTGCATCTGAAGTATTGTGCCAAAAATGACCAAGAAGGAGCATATAACACTGATCCAAACCAGAAGCATCATCTCCTTGTGATGTTTGATGGACATGTCAAGTTTTGTTGCTGCAATAAGGGAAAACAATAGTTCTGCAAGCTTTATATTTTGTGCAATTCAACATTGAGTACAAAGATAGTGTTGTGATGATTAGTGATTAGAAGCATCTTTAGACAGAGTAAACAATGATGATAGTTATACTAACTTCAATGAAGCAAATATGTAGTCTCCTCTAGTCCATACTCAATCAACAACATCGCGTCATCCATATCCAAAACTAGAGAAGCCAAATGCGTGTCACACAGCAAAAAAAAGAATGAAAAGGATAAAGGTGCATGAAAGCAATGATGACAGAGGGCTTCCACGACTGGAGGAAGATTGTCGTTCTAGGGCGGCGGCAACATTCGATTAAGGGGTGAGAGGGTAGCGGCGACTCGCAGTGAGGAGTTTAATGACAAGCATCGCGATGGCGATGACGGAGGGCTCGCCGATCTGGATCGGCTTGGCGATCTGGAGCGGTGGATGAAGATGAAGATACTCTCTTTGATTTCAGGGGGAGGAGGCAGAAACCCTGTTTCTAATTTTTGGAAAAGAAAGAAACCCTAATAGATTTGGCCATTTGGGCCCTTTTCTATTTCCGGCGGAGGCAGCAGTGGCGGAGGCAACAACGGCGGAGGCTACAGCGGCAGCAAAAGAGTGGAGTCGTTGGAGGATGCACCGCAAGCAGCAGCGGCGAGGCACCAATGGCGCGACGACAAAGGGAGAACGACAACGAGCTGTGGCAGCACAAGGGTGGTGCGACGAGCTAAGGAGTGGCAGTGGTGGAGGAACCCACAGAAGAAAGAGCTACGCAGAGGAAGAATAGAAGCACAGGAGGAAGGAGAAGCTTTTGCTTGACGTAAATAGGTTAAGTGTAGTAAAAGTAATAGAGCTACTACATCATTTGGCACCAGTTAAAAGGCTAGCCCGAGGTAAAAAGTGCTAGACAACATCAACGATTTCGGTTCCCTGATGAACCGACACCATATGTCTGGCGTAGCAGGCAACGTAGCAGGTGTAGCAGAGGTATATGCATCGGTTGCCTAGCCACCCAAGGCAATAGGGCCTTTTCAAAAGTCTGTCAGACAGAAAGGTCTGATCTATAGTGTGGTGTCTAGTGATATAGGCCTTGGGTCTTAGATTAACCGGTGCAATATCACTATTCTACCTCGGGTCTTAGATTAACCGATTGATGGGCTGTCGCAACCCACACAAATATAATGTGCAATTTAGAAATGCAGTATAGCTAGGAAATGACTCCTAGGTCGTCTCTCAAGGACCAATTTTGCGGTTCGAGAATTAGGTCAGACACGAAGTGGGGGGGTTGCAAAAAGTTTGCGAATGTAGATGGATTAAATCAAAAACACTGACGCAAACAAATAATTAAACACAGATATAAAAATGGTTTCAAAGACAGACTGAAAACGGTTGGTCATTAACTCAATTACTATGCTTCCTATTCTAGATCAACAAGTACACACTACTCTAATCCAAATCTGACACGAATCACCCAACTAAGCGAAGACTAATTCGGTCTTCAAAATTACAAACTAAGCGAATGCAATGCACAAATTTAATCAGTCATCCACCATACAGTCTAATCAACTAAGTGAAGAATTGACACCGATTAGGCAACTAAGCGTATACTTAATCGCAGGCGGACAACAGATTAAATATTGAGCAGAATCAAAGCAGCAGTATGGCAATTAAAGTTTAAAAGTCTCAGGGAAGCAAAGTAACTTTATTAACAACCAACCCGACTAACCTAATCTAACATCACAACTAAATTATCAATTAAGAAGGTAAACACTATTCAACATTTAATGTAAATATTCTAAGGCAAAATAATTAAAAGAAAACACAAAATTTCTTCTACCAAAGTCAACCACCATACACCATTCACCTACTTCCATCTAATCAACTTCTTCTTTAACAAAGAAATAAAGAAAATAAAGAAAAGAGAAACTCATTACCTAATCACGTCCCATCCTCCTAGTTCGCCTAATTTACTGTATTAATCATCACGTCTCTGCACCACGTTTTTGGAAGCAAGGAATTGAATAAGATTTGATAAAAGATTCCAGCAATGTGAATCAACACCCAAAATCAATAAATCACCGTGTGCAGCCCTCAACAATGTGAGTGGAGAACTAATTTTACTTCATCATTATCTGTGAAACTAGCATATAAAATCTATTCCAAAAGCACTAAAATATTCACACGCAACAGCATAACAAAAAGGTGTGGCGCTGGAAATCATTTAATTCAACCATTGGAACCCGTGAACAACCTTGCTTTCCACATTGCCAAAAAAATGCTCTCCCCGAGAATGTTTTTCCAAAAACAAAGCAAATGAAAATCTCCCAGCAAGCTCTCTCAAGGTTACGAGTCTCCACCAAAACACGTTCCAGCAAATTCTCTCAAGAGAATGACGGTTCTCCTGCACCCTCTAACTTTCAAGCTACAAAATGTGATATATGAAAGTGGCGGCTGGCTGCTTCTTTTCTTTCTTTATTCAACCAAAATCACCTCACATTCCATAGCATGAACATGGTGCCAAAAAGTTGCAGACAAGTGTAGTAATAAATGACGGCTCCTCCCACACCAATGTAATAGTGTCCTCTAGGGTTGTGTGTACAAGTTTATTCTTTCATTCACCTCTGCAGCTGGACCTGCATGGGCTGCCTAAGCTGCTTGCTGCTAACCCATTCATTTCTCCACGCTGCTGCACTTTGTGTGTGTTTACTCTTGCTGTTTGCACCTACCATGTGGCTGCTCAAGTTGCTTCTTCTGCTGGGACGCTGCTGGATTCTCAAAGCTAGATGTTGCAGCCTTGGTGTGTTGGACCGAGCTCTGTTGCCACCACGTGCTGGCCTTTTGCACCGCATCAATTGAATAAAATCAGCCTTCCAATTCTTGTCCGAGACCTGCTTATTGGATGTGTTGGGCTGCACCTATTTTTCTGCTTCACGTGTTGGAGCTCTTGTTGGCCCAAAGTTGTATCATCACACCACTTGAATGTGCTACCATTTCCCTTTTCAAAATGAGGTCCGTGTCATGCCTCCAAGCTGCTGGACATTGAATGAATCAGCCCAACACTTCATTGCTTGAAGCTGCTGGACGTGTCATTGCTGGACAGATGTGTGACCGTGCTGTGTGTACTTGGTGGCAGCTGCTTCTTTTCTTTGGGCACCTCCAAGGCTGTTGTTATGTGGGCAACTCACTCTTCTAACCTTGCTGGATGAATGAAGATGAATGGGCCGTGAAGAAGCTTGCTAGACGGGCTGTGGTGCTTCTTTCAATTTGCTGGACGTCACACCCTTTTTCCAAGTTCACACCTACTTTCTCATTAAGCTTAAAGTAAAATTGATGTGGCATTTCTCTTTAATTTCCAAAATATTAACCAATAATTTCCCTACAATTAATAATGCAAATAATTAGTTTCAAATGATTCAAATTAATTAAAATAAGAATTTCTGATCAAATTAAGCACAATTAGCAAAAGCGGGAAAATACCAGACAATTAAGCACAATTCCCTGATTAATCCTAGCACAATAAACTAAGTGAAATCAATAAAATATCGACTCATCACCGATGTATATAACATTATACGCTTCGGTTTTCACATAACCGAAACCTATATGGTGAGTTAAAAACCACATTTTTTACTAGTGTCTATAGAGTCTTCCCAAAGACAACACCTTTAATTAAATATGTAAAGATTATGTGGTTTCCAAAATCTTATTTTTCCTCAAAAATAACAATGCAAGACAACATAAAAGAAACAATATTTTGTTTTTTTTTAAAGCGCGACAAGAATTGATTTCGATCCTACTTATTCTCATGTAAAAAATCAGGGTAGTTCTTTTAGAAAATTTTTTTGGATGATTGTTTGGGAGATTATTTGAAAAATTGTTTGGAAGTTTGTTTGGTTATGATCGTGGATAATTTTGGATTTTTGGGAAGTGAACTAGACAAGGATTGACCTCGCTCTTACATATTTTCATTTAAGATGGAAAATTAGGAATTATGTAGTTATGAGGATCTTGATTGAAAGAGATTAATAGTTTTTATTTTGGAGATTTTATGATTTTTTTATACTTAAAAAAAATAAAAATACAAATAATCTAATGTTCACAAAAATCATATGATAGATAAAACTATTTTTTTAATTTTATATTTTTACACACACACACACACACACATATATATATATATATATAATTTTGACATGCTAAAGAAAAATTTAGATGAAAAACAACATCACAAGAATATTTACATTTATTTATACAAAAATTCTTTTATACTTTTTTATCTATTTGTCAAAGATATCCGAGACTTAACATGACAATTGTGATGATTATGAAGAAGTTAATTATCAAGCAAATATGAGATTTGACATGACAATCGGATGATTATGAAGAAGGTAATTATCAAACAAATAAGAGATTTGACATGATAATCGAAAGGATTATAAAAACATTAATAATTATAAAACATAATACTTATCAAACAAATTCGAGACTTGACATGACAATCAAAATGGTTATGAAGAAAATTAATGGCCAAATAAATATGATATATAACATGACAATCAAACATAGAAGTGCAAAATTCAAATAAACAAAACTCTAACAACATAATTCAAACAAACAAAAACAAAAACAAAACAAAAAAATGAAGAATTTATCTTTGATTTTATGTATTGTTTGCCTTAGGTTGCGTTAAAATTTGTTTTGAATCAGAAAACCTCATTTTATACTCAAGATAATTGATTATCAACTTATAAATAATCGATTATCAGTAACCAATTATGATTTGCCACAATTGATTATCACGAGTAATTACGAGAATTTTTAAGCAAGTTTCTTGTTGATAGGGGAAGCACTATGTTAGCTGAACCCGATCCCTGTGATGTTTGTTTTTTTATGATGACAACACATCGATAATAAAAACACACGAATGTGTACTATGTTATATGTTGAATGTGTACATGTTTACTGTGAAATATGCATATATTGTGTTTGTCACATTTGTTGAGATATTGTGTTGATTCATGCATACCATTGTGTTTGAGAAGTGACTATACCTGTGTATACACAATGTATGTTTTGGTGATATGAAAACCACATGTGCAAAGCATATATGCATGACTTAATCGATTAGAGTGTTAGAATAATCAATTAAGGTCATCAAACATCTTGAGTCTTAAACTGATGCAAAAATACTAATTTTGAATCGATTACATTAATTGGTGAATCGATTAAAACTCATGTGTTTACACATATCTTTTTCAAAATCTGTTGTGATGCATTTTAGAAAGAAAAGTTTTCAAAAATCTTCTAAGTGTTAAAGCTTAATCGATTACATGGTTTGTATATTCAATTATGTCTGTTAATTGACTTATGATTTTCATAACTACTATAACGGTCATATTTTTAAATTTGTTTAACTAAGCATTTAATGAGAATCGATTACGCTAATTGAACATTCAATTATGTGCTTTGACTGCTATAAGTCTGTTACATGTGTTTAATGTATCCGATTACATTAATATGTTAATCGATTGAGAGGGCATATCTCAAAAGGATGCTGCAATAGGAACAGGGTAGTTCTGTGTTGGTAGTTTTAGTTGTTCTATATTTGATTGAGTGTTTGTGAGGTGTTTACATTTGAGAGTTGCTCTGTAAAACCTTAGCTGTAATACTATGATCATTATAGTGAATTACTCTCCAATCTAAGATTGATTGGGAGAGTGACTGGATGTAGGCCTATAAAAACTGAGTTTGATTTTCTTGTCCATATCTCTTTACATTTGCGCTTATATTCTGTATTTGTTTTACATGCATATTGTTTCGTTGCACACAATTGCTTACGGCACAAGAAAGTTTTTAGGAACACTATTATTTGTGAAAAAGATTTTAAAAGTGCAAGTTTTTATAAAACACCAATTCCCCCCCCCCCCCCCCCCCCCGTCTCTTGGTGTTGAGAAACAAAGACCATCAATTCTAACAATTGGCACTAGAGATGGTTTTCAAAAATTATTTGAAAAACAAATCAATTAACCTTTTTGTATAATCGATTGTTCGATCTTGAAATGGGTTATGTTTCTCAAATACTAAGGAAGAGTGAATCTGCTTTTTATTGTGTGCATGTTACTTGCAATGATAAATGTAATTCTGTCACTCATGGTTTTTATGAGTCATTTGATTATTTCAAAAAAGAAAAGGTGGTATCAACAGTCTGGAATCTAGAGTTGAAAGAGTATATTTGCAGGCAGAAAGATTCACTAGATTCCTAAACAAGAAGAAGGCTGACAAGCATTCAAATGATGATAAAAAGAAGAATAAGGAAGAGAATTTACTAGCGACTGATCTCATCATGATGGCTAAGTCAGAAACAACAAAAGCATGTCTGGAACAAGAAGCAAAGGGATCCATGTGGTATCTGGATAGCGGATGTTCAAGACACATGACAGGAGATCCAACAAAGTTTACAAGTATCCATAGGACTACTGGTCAGATCACTTACGGTGATAACAACAAGGGTAAAATCATTGGTATTGGTAAAATTCAAACACCCTCAACATATGAAATTGAGAATGTATTGTTTGTTGAAGGTTTAAAGCCTAATCTACTTAGTATTAGTCAATTGTGTAACAAAGGGCTAAAGATTACATTTGAACCAAACTATTGTCTGATAAGGAATGGGTCAATAGATTAATTGTTATTAATTGGAAAGAGATCAACAACATATATATGATTTACTTTAGAAAAATATCATTCAAGTCTATTGTATGTTTAATGTCTAAAGAGGATAATGCATGGTTATGACACAAAAGATTAGCTCACATTAACATGGGTCAGTTAAATAAACTTGTGTCTAAGGATCTTGTTATTGGTCTCCCAAACATACGTTATGCCTCTGATAGATTATGTTATGCTTGCCAAAAAGGGAAACAAACAATAACGTATTTTAAAAATAAAAGAGAGGTGTCTACCACTATACCCCTTGAATTGTTGCATATGAACTTGGAGGTAATCTCTATGGCTTGGTGATTGTTGATGATTATTCTCGTTATACCTAGACTTTCTTTATTTCCGCCAAAAGTGAAACTTTCAGGGTGTTCAAGAAATTTGCAGCCATGATTCAAAATGAAAAGGAACTTAGAATCAAGTCCATAAGGAGTGATCTTTGCAAGGAATTTCAGAATGAGGTGTTTGATGACTACTGTGCAGAAATGGGAATTTCTCACAACTTTTCTGCATTAAAAACCGCTCAGCAGAATGGAGTTGTTGACACTACTACTAATCAAATGCATTCTAGAAATTATATATATGCAAGTGATTCTGCACGAGAGGAAGAGGAAAACGAAGAAATTCAGGAAAAGGAAACTTGTGAGAATATAGCTAATCCTCCCAGAACAGGAGCGATTAAGGAGTGGAAAACACCAAGAAATGTATCAACTAGCAACATCATTGGGGACATCACGAGGGGAGTTTCAACTAAACGTCAGCTTAATCAATTTTGTATGAATGTTGCATATGTTTCAAAGACCGAACCCAAAAATATTGAAGTTGCACTTACTGATGAAAACTAGATGATGGTTATGCAAAAAGAGTTAAATTAGTTTAAAAGACACAACATGTGGGGAGTGGTTCCAAGAGTAGGAACTCAGCAGGTTATAGGCACAAAGTGGGTATTTAGAAGCAAAATGGATGATTAAGGAGAAATAATCAAAATAAGGCTAGATTGGTTACAAAGGGTTACAGTCAAGAAGAGGGAATCGTTTATTACGAGACTTATGCTTCAATGGCCAGGTTGGAAGCAATAAGAATACTGCTAGCCATTGCTTCTATGATGAGATTTAAATTGTATCAAATGGACGTTAAGAGTGCATTTCTAAATGGGTACATTAAGGAAGAAGTATTCGTTGAACAACCATCAGGTTTCCAAGATTATGAGTATTCAGATCATGTTTTGGAACTGAAAAAGGCATTATATGGACTGAAACATGTGCCAAGATCATGGTATGAACGTTTGATTGAATACTTAATCAAGAAGGAATTTACTAGGGGTAAAGTTGATTCAACCCTTTTTATCAAAAACTTTGGAAATGATAAACTCTTTGTACAAATTTATGTTGATGATATTATCTTTGGTTCAATTAATCCTCTACTATGCAAAGAATTCTCTAAGACAATGCAGGATGAGTTTGAGATGTCCATGATGGGAGAACTCACTTATTTTCTGGGACTTCAAGTAAAACAAGATGATATTGGAATTTTTATTCATCAATCCAAGTATTGGACAAACTTGTTGAAAAAGTACAAAATGCTAGACTGCAAGGAATTTGTCATACCAATGGCAACGATTTTTATCTTGACCTTGATGAAAAAGGTAATCATGTAGATTATAAACATTATAGAGGTATGATCGAATCTTTGTTATACTTAACTGCTAGTAGGCCAGAGATCATACATAGTGTTTGTCTCTGTGCTACATTTCAATCACAACCAAAGGAATCACATTTAACTGTTGTGAAAAGAATTTTAAAGTATCTAAATGGAGCAAAAAGTCTTGGATTGTGGTATCCTAGTGGATCAAACATTTTTCTAGAAGGATATAGTGATTCAGATTTTGGTGGCTGTAAATAGACAGAAAAAGCACTAGTGGTACATGTCATTTGCTAGGATGTTCTCTAGTATCTTGGCATTCAAAGAAACAAACTTGTATGGAACTGTCCAACATAAAAGTATAGTACATTTGAACCGGAAACTGTTGTGCTCAGTCTCTTTAGAGCAAGAGCCAACTCGAAGACTATGGTATATCTTCAAATCATATTCCTCTAAAGTGTGATAATAATAGTGCAATAAATTTAACCAAGAATCCTGTTCTTCATTCTAAGACAAAGCATAATGCATCATTTCATAAGAGATCACATCGTTAAGGGTGATATTAAAATTGAATATGTGGATACCTTGCATCAATGGGATGTCATTTTCACAAAACCATTGAATAAGGAAAGGTTTTATACTATTAGGAATGAATTAGGGATACTGGATCATAGTAGTGTTAAATAGCACTAATCGATTAAATCACTTGATTGTATGCAAATTGAAGATTTCATTGTTACATCATATTTTTGCTTAATCATACTTAAACTTTGATGATTGTTATTGTAATATTACTGCATAAGAACTAAAATGCTTGATCCGGATGAGTTGAAAAAGGTTGTGCAGGAATACTAATTGTAGACTGAAATTGATTAAGAGAAGTTTCTAAACTTCTGAATTGTCATCTGGTTTGAAGTTTCTAAACTTCTGATTCTTATACTTTAAACCATGATTTTTTATTTGTTGTATGTTTATTCATCATAAATCTCATTATGTTTAATCCACTATGAATTTGATATGAGGTTATGAATGATTAAACTGAATTGGTTGTTTCAAGTTGTATCTAATTTTCTCTGATACAATATTTGTAATATCTCTTGGTACATTGCTTGAACATATTTGGATGATACATACTCTGTCATATCTTTGTTATGCATCTTTGATACTGAAATGTGATATGCATACTAATAAGGGGTGATGGGCTGTCGCAACCCACACAAATTTAATGTGCATAAAGAATGCAGTATAGTGCTAGGAAGTGACTCTTAGGTCGTCTCTCAAGGACCAAATGTGATTCGAGAATCATGTCAGACACGAAGTGGGGGGGGGGGTTGTGAAAGGATTGTGAATGTGGATGAATTAAATTGAAACACAGATGCAAACAGAGATGAAAACACGGAATCAAACACAAAATGAAAATGATTGGTCATTAACTCAATCACTATGCTTCCAATCACCGATTAACGACAAGTACACACTACTCTAATCTAAATCCGACACAAATCACCCAACTAAGCGAAGGCTAATTCGGTCTTCAAAATTACAGACTAAGCGAATGCAATGCCCAAAATTAATCAGTCATCCACCATACAATCTAATTAACTAAGCGAAGAATTGACACTGATTAAGCAACTAAGCGTATACCTAATCGCAGGCAGACAACAGATTAAATATTGAATAGGATCAAAGCAGCAGTATGACAATTTAAGTTCAAAAGTCTTAGGGAAACAAAGTAATTTGCTAACAACCAACCAACTAACCTAAGTTAACATGACAATTAAATTAACACAACTCAACAAGATAAACAACATTAAAGTAAAGATTAAAATTAAATAAAAACAAAAAACAAAAAAAATAAGTCACTAAAGAAAAGAACACGGGGAAATTAATTAAGCATGCACTCTAGGCTAAGGCAAATGGAACAGAACAAGCTACTGGATAAAAGCACCATCCCACGGTTACCATTGAATAAACATGGCAGCATATGAATCAAATTGATAACCTGTAGATTTCAATAGCGTTGAACGCTCTCGATCACCGAAATAATACTAAGAAATATAAGTGAGCAGTAAAATAATGTAGTAAACTCTTCAACCTGTGTGCTTTCTAATATAGATATAAAATATAAGAAACACGTCTTAGCAAGCAAATTAACCAGCATGTGCATATCTCCCAGCACCACATGCGCCTTCTTCCAGCCAAAATAAAAGTGATTCACGCTTGTGTATTGTGTGCATATTTCAAATGAATAGATATAGGAATCTTCCTCTCGGTTCAAGCGCTTGGACAAAAATATAAAATGGAAAATGCTTCCTTCATTCATCCCTCATCTAAAAAGATAAACATCATTCCAACCTTGTAAAATGAAAATGAAAAGAAAAAAAATGTTCTTCTTCAATTCCTCATGACAGCCACGTTTCAGAGCCAAGCCAAAAGAAAAGTGAAGTGCTAAATTCAAAAGTGGCGGCTACAATCCTTAGGGGCCATATATGTGGTCTCCCAAAAATTAGGGTGGGTCCACCCAAACCCTAAAGTGCCAAGTTACTATTTTTTTCTATTGGGCTTAGTCTACACTACCAAAGATATTAGCCCAAAATTACAAAACTTAGTTTTAAAAAAAAAATCTAATATACTAAATTAAAATTTGACTAATTCTAAAGTGACTTTGTGGAAAGTCTTAAATTAATTGGTGCCCTTCCAAAAGTCTACCAGTGTAATTCCAAAATTTTCCCTGAAAATAAAAATAGGAATAATTAAGCTCAAATAATTCTAATTAGTTAAAATAGGAATTATTGGTCTAATTAAACCCGAATGGTGAAAATGACACAATAACCAAGAATTAAGCACAATTCATCAACACAATTAGGCGCGAAAAACTAAGTAAATGATATAAAATATTGATTCATCAGGGGGAGTATTGTATGTTGTTATATGTTGGTACACGTGTTAAAAAGGAGAGAAAATGTTAAAATCATGTGAGTATTGCTGAAAAGGGGAGCATCATTATATTTCTGATAACATGTTTGATGCATCTCTATATGATTCAGTATCTCTGTTTCAATTATATTATGCTACATATCCTTTTTTGTTAATGCCCAAAGGGGGAGAATGATTGAACATTGATTAAGATAATTGAATATGGTTAAAACTATTTAATTGTGTAATGTACATGGTTTTATTAATCATGGTTATGCATCATAAAAAGAGGGGGAAATTGTTGATAGGGGAGCACTGTGTTAGCTGAACTCAATCCCTGTGATGTTTGTTTTTTATGATGACAACACATTGATAATAAAAACACATGAATGTGTATTGTGTTATGTTTTGAATGTGTACATGCTTACTGTGAAATATGCACATATTGTGTTTGTCACATTTGTTGAGATATTGTGTTGATTGATGCATACCATTGTGTTTGAGAAGTGATTATATCTGTGTATGCACAATGTATGTTTTTATGATATGAAAATACACAAAAACATATTTACAGATCGATCAAAAGCTCCAGGAATCAAGAACGAGAAGAGTTTTATAGATCTTGAAGCTTTCTTGAGAAGCAACTTGACTAGAACGAATTGACTAATCGTCTCTGCACAATTGAAGGTACATTCTGCTTGATTAGGAGAGAAGACTTGCAATCTTTGATTTGTTGATCCCTGTACATGTGGTGTCAGGAAGAAGAGTGGTGTACTCTTGACACAGAACTTAAAATTTAAAATCTCACTAGTCCAAACCCCCAAAATGAACTTAAAAACCCTCTAAAATCAACTTATTGACTATTCACACCTTATTCTACATATTATTATCAACTAACCGCACCAACAAGTTTTAATTGATTCCAAATTACCATATAAAACTCAATTTTCTCTTTTTAACTCCTAATTCAACATTTCACCTATCAACACCTCTATTTTAGACCAAAAATAACCTATAACTTAGTCTAGTTCATTCCTTATCAACTTTATACCAATTTGACACCACCAATATCCAACCAACAGAATTCACAGCCAAACTAAAGTCTAAAACAGAATCATCACATATACACAACCATCTTTCATAGTACTAAACATCAAAACTTATTAAAGTCAAACAATCAAAATTATGCTAAAATATATACTCATATTTTAAACCAAGTCAACAACATCTACAACTAATCTTAAATCATGCATATTAGATAGAATAACAATTGAAGCAAATCACTAGCTTCCCTTACCTTAACGAGAACTACTACAACTTTAAGAAAGTCCGATGGTTGCTTCAAATGTAAGAAACTTTAGAAAAGCTTAGAAAGCATCAAATCGTGATCAAAGTGAGTCCTTAAAACCACAGATAGACAAAGAACAAAAAGTCAAGCACAAATGATACATGCGAAGGAATTCCTCAGCATGATCATAAACAGAAAAAAAAAAATAAAGAAAAAGAGATAGAAACTTACTTGCTTAAACCAAGAACTGATAGAGTGGAAATAAAGATTAGTTGGTTGTGATCTCGTAGAAATTTCCTGATCATCAAATAGGTGATCAAGAAATGAAATTTCTTAGAGAGAAGGAAGAGAGAACTAAGATTAATAGTTTTAGAGAAATGAATAAGACAAGCTTAAGAAAATCTACTATATTAACAAATTATTTTAATTTTAAATATTTTGTTTCTTTATTTTAAAACACCTATAAATTCTAATACTCTATTTTTTAAGTTCTTACAAATGTTGCTATTGAAATATTCATTATTAAAAGATATTACAAAATAAAAAATTTTGTTAGTAAATAAATCTTATAAAAAATATTCCCTTAGCTAACAAACAAATCCTTAAGTCTCAAAATTGGTATCCTTTTATTTATTATTTAAACGTATTCTTAAAATATATTTTAATATTATAAAAGATGGTCAGTAAAAATAATGTTATATAATTATATGCAATGTTTAGATATATTAATTTTTATTATCTAGAAGGAGATTTTTTTTCTAATACTCTTTCAATAATAATTTTTAAATTAAAAATAATTATTTTACTAATTTTACTTTTAAATGATTATTTTTTTAAAATTTAACCATTTTGTTTTAGAATTAAAATAACTATCTCTAATAAAAAGTTATCTTTAGAATAAATAAAAATTATCTACACTATAATTATATAAATAATTTATATTTACTTTAATAATTATGTATTCTCCCGAACTATTATGAATTCTTCTAAGAGTTTTATAGTGAATAATTTATAAATAGCTTTGAAATTTAATAACATACTATCATATTTTTGTTACATAAGTAGGATATTTATAATTAATACTTTATGATATAATAATTGTTTTTATCATATTTTGTTATATTGTTAATATATTTACATTAATTATGATATAACATTTTATTATAACAACATTAATTTAATATATTTATATTTTATATATCCAAAGTAGAGCCGTCAAAATGGGTCACAACCCGCGGGCCAATCTGGCCCGTCACGGGTTCGGGCCGGGTTGGGTTTGAAAAATACAACCCACCTATATGCGGGTCAGATTTCAACCCGGCTCATTTAGACCCGGCTCATGCGGGTTGAACCCGTGGTGAGCCGGGTTAGCCCACCAACCCACCTACCTAATTTAATTTTTTTAATTTATGAAATCCTAAAAAATAAAATACTCTCTTCACTCACTGTGTATACCAAAAAAGTAACATCTGCTCTCACAAATCACTCTCACGGTACTTGCTCTCATGACGGTGCTCTCACTCTCACTTCACTAAAATTGTTCAAGGAGCAGGTAAAACACCCTTCCTTTTTTCTTCTTTTTTCTCCACATTTTTGTTTTCTCACTTCTCTTTCTTTTTTTTTTTTCAAAAACCCTGACAAAAATAGGGGTTTGCGAATTTGTTTTTTTTGTGGGAGATTTGAAGACATGGAATGATTTTTTTTTCGTGTTCTGACATGCTTGTATCAGAGTTTGTTCATTTTATTTAAACAACTTGAGTATACATTATTTGAACAAGCTGCTTTTGATATCTTTGAATTTGGGAAATTATGTTACAAATTAAACTATTAATTTTTTGTTGATGATGTTGAGTATTGGTTCTTTTTTGGTATCTTTGAATTTAGATTATATTGTACTTTTTATTATTATTTTGAATTGTCTTTAACATAATTTTTTTGGGAGTGAAATTTGGTTAAATTTAAATTACAGAAAGCTTGTATTTTTTTATTTTAAAAAAATGTAATTAAATGAGCTAGTGAGCCAACCCGTTTACCCACCAACCCGTGGTGGGTCAGGCCGGGTTCAAGTTTTTCTGGCTCGCCAATAAATGAGCCGGGTTGGGTTGGCTCATTAAGTGACCAACCCGTGGTGGGCCGGATCGGGTAAGTTAGTGATACAAAATAAATCATAATATGTAATTATATTTCATATATGAGTCAACTTTCACACAAAGTAATACAAACATCTTAGTCATGTCAAGACCTAGATTGGACTATCCGGAATAGTCTGTCAATAATGTAACCCATTTTCATGTCATTATTGATGATCATGGTCATTGATAATTTATCGAAGGGCGAAGGTCATCGATAAGTACTGACGATCATGATCCCTTGATAATTACCGACGATTATGATCCATCGATAATGTAACCAGTTTTTTCACATCATTACAAACAAATTATGGATCTCAGCGACAATATGATATCATTGGTAATTGCTGACGGTCTTAGCCTCTCGGTAATTACCGACTGGAGTATAGGCCATTAGTAATTATTGACAAACAGGTTGTCGATAATTTTCGACAGCCATGATTTGTTGATAATTATTTTTTAGAAGATATTTATCAATGGATTTTTTTCATCAATAATATGTCTAAAAATTGACATTATCAGTGAATTTTGGTATTTATCGATGGATCCGTTGATAAATTAAGCTTTTATTGTAGTGATATTTTCCCACTATATAATAAGGCCAATTTATTTTGTTTTATGGAAGTGAAAAATATGAAATTGTACAAAGAGTGATAAGATAGTCGAACAAACGGATTTAAATGAATATTCACACGAAAACAAAAATTACAATGAGATTAACGAAGAATCCACACACACAAAATAAAGATAGAAAACTAATTAGTAAATTTGTCATTCAAGATACTTAGGCGACAAAATGACGTCGGTGAAGCATATTTTTTTATCTTTCCTTCTTGCAAATGTGATATTGAGAATTGAATTTGTGACATGTAATACCAATTATTGGAATGGAGATTTACTATTTGGATAAAAGTCATAATTAACAACTTTATTTTACTTTAACATATTGTAAAAATTTAAACATCATAATTTGATTTGACTTAATTCACTCTACCTCTATACAATTCAAGTAATCTCTCAACAATTACCAACAACAGTCAAACTTTTATGCTTAAATCTAATACCAATATTTAGATTAAGTGTTTCTTATTAAGCCCTATCAAAAGTTGAACCAGCATTATTTTCAATATTTGTTACACGTAACTATTTTAATTATGATTAAAAAATATGAATTATCAACGCGTAATAACCAAATTAAAGAAATATGAAAAAAATTACAATGACAATTTCAACAACGACGACAATGATAATGATAACAGCGATGACAACGATTGAATTAGAAGAACCATTGTGCTTTGCCATAACTAAAAATTGAAATACAAACATGAGTCATAGCAAGTACAAAGTCGTAACCATACACTAAATGATGACTTAGGTCATGGACCCATTACTAGAAGCATGACAAGGAAACTCCAACAAGAGCTTGAAGATATGGACACAACTGGACAGGTCCTCTTCCTTCATTTTTCATGGAATTTGGTGATCCAAAACAAAGGGGCAAAACTGTCCAAGTGAAGATTCAGTTTGCTGGTTGCACCCCATTTCTTTGCTATCCACACCTCTCAGCATTTAGCACATGGCAGACCAGTTTCTTCTAGAAATCACTCAGGTTTTCCTTTCTTGTACACGTGGCATGAGATCCACTTATCATGGCAATGTAAATCGCGCTGCAGGCTGAATGGATCATCTATAAATCCATGGCAGCATCACTCTGTAAAATACTTTGGTGCCTATATGAAGTTTCTTTTGCTGTAACTTGCTCACAGCTTTAGAGCTCTGCCAAAGTCTTCCTAGATCTTTCCTTTCACCACCTAGTTCCTTCCAAGAATGGAATTCGACTGAACTAGATACACTCCATCTCAGATCTGCCTTCATCATCTCACCACCACATTCCAACTTCCGTTGTTGCTGTAATTCATCACCAACTCTGCTCTCACGAAAGCTTCTCTGTCTCCATCTGCTATCCACGATGCAAGCTCCACTTAGTCGTCCAGTCGTCAATTGGTAATCAGAGCTTGGTTGCCACATCATACTCTAGTTCCGTGAGCGATTTTGCAGTCCAGATAAGTGTTCGTTTCGTTTCCGTATTGTCAGACACAGTTTGGCATGTTCTGTGTTTCAAATCATTGTTCCATTGCTTTTCTTAAATTCCATAGGTTCCTTTGAGTCACTTGTTTGATCAAACCTTGATTTGATTTGGTTTTATCATTTTAATCGGTTCATGTAATTGATTTGAGTCTTTATTTTTGAAATCCTGATTCTGTTTTGTTAAAGTCATGTCAATATTCTTTCCAATCTTGTCTAATTTCCATGTGTAACCAAGAATGGATAAATCTGCATAGTTGATTGGAGTAATTCAATAAGAAGCTTAGTTCATCTTGAAGCTCTTCAGCAAAGCAGTACCACGGGTTAACATAGTTTAACTGTCACGGGGTGAAAATTTTGGTCTGCATCTTGTATATCATTGTTAAATGCACCAGTAATTGTGTGATCTATTATGGCGCTTTTACTGTCATAGCTATGTATTATTGATTGATTGGATATGATGCAATAAGAGGAAATGTATACCACAATTTGTGTTAAGACATTAAAGTGGAAAGCATTACTTTGCAGATTCCAAATTCCATATATCACAGCTTGAACCGTGCTGCATAGACCTTTGAGAGTTTTGTCATTTTTTTTTACAATCTGTCCAGCTATAGTTTCTTTTCTGGATTTCCTCATAAATTCTAAAGAGTTTTGTTCAAATTCATGTGCTGATTGGAATCATTAGATTGAGTTTAACTTTGAGTGGATCAATCTGATGTATTGCCAAGTGTGTATGGATCGTTTTTGGGCAAATTAAGCAACCTATTGATGCAAGAAGGCGCAACACCATAGGACCTATCACAAGAGGAATGGCCAAGAAGCTTCAAGATGAGTATTATCCACAAAGTCAAGTACTCTTTACTATTTTTGGATGGAAGCTTGGAGACAAAGGAGATGAATCCAATTTGCCAAGACATAGAGAGGGGTAAAGAAGACATTACCACATAAGGAGGGGTGTGCCTAGCATCATAGGGGCGGCATTAGTGATTTTATCCTCCTTATGCGCATAGTTATTTTCACATGTGTTTCATAAGGCTTTCTAGAAGCCATACACATTTTGCACATGAGTGATGAGCTGGCCTAGGATCCGTAAATTGTGGATCTAGGCATTTTCCATCAATGGCCTTGAGGTTGATCTATAAAACCTCATTGGCAAAGCTTGTAACTCACTTTTGGATGATAGTAAGAAATCTCTGCTCAAATGCATTGCCAATTTCTCCTTTCCAAGAGTCACTCCATGCTTTGCTTCCTCCCTTACAACTTCCTTCCATGTGTGACGGTCGTCTGAGTTGTAGCCAAACCATACGAAGCTTCCTCCACTCCATTTAGCCATCGTAAATCACTCTCTTCCGCTGCCTTAAATCCAAACACCTCCATTGCAACTACTTCTCTGCTGCCAGTCTCGGAATCCTCTCTGGAACAGCTTCTGCCGAGGCTAACTCATCTGATTCTGGTTGCATTCTGCCGTCTCCAAGCATCACTCCTCATGGATCTGAAGAAGTACACCTAGAGTGGACGTATCAAATGGTATTCAGAGCTCCATCACGATCCTTCAGTGAGATAAGTGATGTTGTTTCTTCCTTATATTGTCATCACGTCATTCTCTGTCTTTGCATCTAAGTTGTACTGTTCCATTGAATTCTCTTCCAGTTTCAAGTTTTGCGTTTGAGATTTCTTTGAAGCTAGCTTTCTTTGTTTTATTTTGCTCATTTTAATCGGACAAATCTGTGCTATTGAGTTTTTACTTTCAGATCTTAATATGTCATGTTTAGTCATGTGTTGATTTGTTGATTGTCAAAATCTGAGTAAGAATTTGGTTTGGCACAACCTTGCTATTTTTTTGATTGAGTTTTTTTCAAAAGAATCACAAAGGAGCAATGATATCAAGAGCTTCTATGATTCAGAGTTGCATTGCAGTGCATTGATCACTGAAGCAAACGTGAATCTGTTGAGATTTTTATGGTTGAGTGATTTTTGTTTTCTACTGAGCAAGGAAGTGTTTGTTCTGTGATGGTGATGCTGTATTACCATATGAACAGTAACTGGCATAATTCAATTGAAGTGTAGCACCAGTATACACTGCCAGAAAACACGTACTGCAGTAGTTCGAACTGTAACATCATAGTTGAGATTTTTTTCTCTGTTTTTGTGGATTTTAAATCTGGTTTGGCACATTAATCTTTGCTGAACATCTTCAAGTATTTTCTAGAGTCTTTCTTCAATTTTGAGTAAGCTGTCCATAATTGTTAAACATCTTTGCAGTTCATTTTTGAATCCTATTTCTGAAATTTGCATGGTGAATGGTTAAAATTTTGATGATAAGAGCAACTCACATGGTGAAATTTTGAGTTACAAGTTTCCAACCTCTGCTGCCAATTTAGACACGTCTATTTGGGTTAAACAAATTTGCTTCCAGTGCTAAAATGGTTATTCAAACACCTTTTTCAAGTCTGCTGAAATTTGGCTGATCATTTTGGTCAAATTTAGTGTCAATTTGCAACTGGAATAGCTATATTTTGTTTTAAGGTCATTCAGTTTCTTTTGGCAGCTGATATAAGTCACAATTGCTAAAATAAAGTTGCTCTAAACTTGAAATTAACTGTTTAAACACTGCTGTGCATTTTGACCATTCAATCCACCAAATTTTGGACAATTGTTTCTAGTATAGTTGAGAACTTGTTTGTGATTCTGTGATGAACTGTTGCATTGAATCTAAGTTCACATTGGTGGTAGCAAAAGCTTGGTTCATTTGAAGTTAAAAATAGTGCATGATTCAAATTATACAAAATATACCATTTGCACAGTAAAAAGCTATTTAACCAGTACCAAACAGTCACGAAAACGCACTTTGGTGCAGCAGTTTTTTCAACAGTTCATTCAGGCTTTTCATCAAACACTTTTGGTCAATTTTAATCTGAGTTGAATTGCTCGATTCTGCAACTTGCACTTGTTTCTTGTTTTTTTAATCCACTTTAGAACTGTTCCTAAGATCCTTTTGAAGTGCTACCTTGTTTGCTACTGCTTAATTTCTTATTTTTCCATTGTTATTGAACTCCTGCACACAACCAGTTTGATAAAAGGGTTGTTCTGAACTGGTTTTGGGTACGAATCTGCGGTAGTGGTAAGGTGATTTGAAGCACTGATTCATATTGATTGAATAGGTGTGGTATAGCTCAACTACTCTACACTCAAGGAAGCATCAAAGGAAGTTTACTGCTTGAGAAAACAAGGCACAAAGTGGACTCTCGGGCAAGGCAGAAACATTTCAAATTGGCTGACAGCATTGCGCCATTCTACAGCAACAGCAACTGGCCTGCTTCTGCAGAATTTCATCCAGCCTTGATTACTTACCTTGCAGCTGAGAGTTTAGAGTGAAATTAATTTAATTCACCTTTGTTTCTGAGAAGCCAAAGCTGCACACATTAATCTCCTTAGCCTATTCTTGTTTCCTTTTTCATTTCATTAAGTTTCCTTTGTAAAAAGTTCATTTGTTTTTTTTTTTGTGTAAAGGGCCAATCCAGGCAAGTGAGGTGGTAGAGTTCATAAGTGTTCTTCCCTCATTTGTTAACTTGACTCAAGAAGTCTCACCACCTAAAATTGAGTAGTCGGTGAGTGTGTCTTAGATCTAAAGTCTAAGCCTCACCATAGGAGACCTTACCTTTATTTTTCCATCTTTACTTTCAAGTTTTCATTGTTTTCATTCAAGGACTAGGAGTGCGCCTAGAGTCCGAATTTTAGAGTCTCAATTCTTGTTTTTCTTTGTTTTTGTTTGTTGTCTTTAAGTCCATCATAATGTCTAGAAGGCATTCTCCTAGGATTAGTGATAGTGAAAAAGAAATTTTTTCTCTTCAAGCTTTAGTTAATGAATTCAAGGAAATGAGAAGGGAAATAAATGAGGAAAAGGTCAATAGGGAGCTTCAAAATGCAGTCATTCAAAATGAATTAAGATTGTTGAGGGAAAAGTCAAGGGGGAGTCATAGTGATTATTCTCAAGAGGGAGGAATACCTTTGAATGTGGGTGATTATTACCCTCATAAGCCTTCTTCTTCAAGAAGGCATAGAAGAAATTCTCAAGTACCTCCACCTCCAAAAGAAGTCAATGTGGTGTTGCCTCACTTCCATGGGAAGGACAATGTAGAGGCTTATCTTGATTGGGAGATGAAGGTGGAACAATTGTTTGAATGCCACCAAGTGAGTGAAGAGAGGAAGGTCTCTCTAGCTACCCTAAGCTTTCAAGGGTATGCAATGTATTGGTGGACTGCCTTAGTCCAAGAGAGGCTTAGACATCAAGCCCCTCCCATCCATTATTGGAATGATCTTAAGTCTGCCCTTAGAAGGAGGCACATTCCCTCCTACTACAATAGGGAACTCATGGATAAACTCCAAAGGTTACAACAAAGGTCTATGACAGTTGAGGAATATAGACAAAAGATGGAGTTATATATGATGAGGGAAGGCATAGTAGAGGGTCCAGAAATTACTTTAGCTAGATTTTTAAGTGGGCTCAATTTTGAAATAAGAGATAGGGTTGAACTTCTACCTTATAGAGATTTGAATGATCTTGTTCAAATGTGTATAAAGGTAGTACAACAAAACTTGAGAAAATCTTCTTCTAAAAGAATTCAAGTTCAACCTACTTTTGAAAAGAAAGTTTTTAAAGAAAAAGAGCCATTTAAACCTCTAGCCAAAATAGAAGAGAGACCCAAGAAAGAAACACCCTCACACACAAGAACAAGTGAGATCAAGTGTTTTAAATGTCTAGGAAGGGGTCATGTAGCTACTCAATGTCCTACAAAAAGAAACATCATTTTGAAAGGCAAGGACATTTATAGTAGTGAAAGTGACACCCCAACTAGTGAAAGTGAGAGTGAGGAAGAAGAAATATATGCTGATGATGGACAACTTCTCATGGTGAGAAGGATCCTTAGCAACCAACCAAGTCTAGATCACCTTTCACAAAGAGAGAATATCTTTCATACAAGATGTAAAATTCAAGAAAATCATTGTTCTCTCATTGTTGATAGTGGTTCTTGTTGCAATTGTTGTAGCACAAGGTTGGTTGAGAAGTTGAAGCTTGATGTTATACCCCATCCAAAACCTTATAAACTTCATTGGCTAAATGAAAATGGGGATATAATAGTCAAGAATCAAGTAAAATTGGCATTTTCCATTGGGAACTTCAAAGATGAAGTTTTATGTGATATAGTTCCCATGGAAGCATGTCATGTGTTATTAGGGAGACCATGGCAATTTGATCATCAAACTATCCATCATGGTCTAACCAATACCATCACTATCCATCAAAAGGACAAGAAGTTTGTGCTTCATCCTTTGACTCCTACCTAAGTGGCTAAGGATCAAACCCAAATGAAGTCTTTAAGAAAGCAAGAACATGACCAAAAGAAAAAGTCAAAAAGAAAGGAGAGTGGTGAGACAAGTATGCCATCTAAGGTCACTCAACATGAAGTCCTTTTAAACAAAAAGACTTTAATCAATACACTTCAAGTTGAGCAACCTTCATACCTTCTTCTTTGTCAAGGGACACTTACATGCACATCTAGTGATTCCAATACTTCAACTCTTTCTTCACCCATTCAAAAACTTTTGAAAGAATTTGATGAGCTATTTCCAAAAGGGTTTCCACCCATAAGAGGAATAGAACATCAAATTGATTTCATTCCAGGGGCAATTCTTCCTAATAGGCATGCCTATAGGACCAACCCCCAAGAAACTAAGGAGATTGAAACCCAAGTCCAAGAGTTACTAGATAAAGGCTTAGTTCAAAAGAGTCTAAGTCCATGTGTTGTACCAGTCTTGCTTGTACCAAAGAAGGATGGGAAGTGGCGCATGTGTTGTGATTGTAGGGCTATCAACAACATCACAATCAAGTATAGACATCCCATTCCTAGGCTTGATGATATGTTGGATGAATTGCATGGAGCACAAATATTTTCAAAGGTAGATTTAAAAAGTGGATATCACCAAATAAGAATTAAAGAGGGTGATGAATGGAAAACTGCCTTTAAGACCAAGTTTGGATTATATGAGTGGCTAGTTATGCCTTTTGGTCTTACAAATGCTTCAAGCACATTCATGAGACTTATGAATCATGTCCTTAGGGATTGCATTGGGAGGTTTGTAGTTGTTTACTTTGATGACATCTTGGTATATAGTCAAAATTTGCAAGCACATGAAAATCATTTGAGAATTGTTTTCACAATCCTTAGAAAACACAAATTATTTGCAAACTTTGACAAGTGTACCTTTTGTGTTGGTAGTGTCATATTTCTTGGATTTGTGGTCACAAAAAATGGGGTTCATGTGGACCCAGAAAAAATTAAAGGCCATACAAGATTGGCCTCCTCCAAAGAATGTAGGAGAAGTAAGGAGCTTCCATGGGTTGGCAAGCTTTTATAGAAGATTTGTTCCTAACTTCTCTAGTCTTGCTTCACCCCTCAATGAGTTGGTAAAAAAAGATGTTACATTCCATTGGGGGGAAAGACAACAAAAAGCTTTTGAGCTACTCAAAGAGAAGCTCACATAAGCACTCATTCTAGCTTTACCAAATTTTTCCAAAACTTTTGAGCTAGAATGTCATGCTTCAGGATTTGGCATAGGTCCTTTATTATTACAAGAAGGACACCCCATTGCATATTTTAGTGAAAAACTTCATGGTGCTTCTTGTAATTATCCCACCTATGACAAAGAACTTTATGCACTTGTGAGGGCTCTGCAAACTTGGGAACATTACCTTGTTGCCAAAGAGTTCATCATTCATAGTGATCATGAATCACTTAAGTATTTGAAGAGTCAACACAAGTTGCAAAAGAGGCATGCTAAGTGGCTAGAATTCATTGAACAATTCTCTTATGTTATCAAATACAAGAAAGGGAAAACCAATGTGGTAGCTGATGCTTTATGAAGAAAAATTAATCTCTTACCTACATTGGGAGCTCAAATTCTTGGGTTTGATAACATCATTGAGTTGTATTCTAAAGATCCTGAATTTTCTCATATATATGAGGAATGTCTCAATAAGCCTTAAGGAGGATTCTATGTGAGGGAAGGGTATCTTTTTAAATAAGGAAAAATTTGCATTCCCCAAGGCTCACATAGAAAACTCCTTGTCAAAGAGACACATGAGGGAGGATTAATGAGGCATTTTGGGGTAGACAAGACCCTTAGCATGTTGAAAGAGAAGTTCTTTTGGCCTCACATGAGAAGGGATGTCCAAAGACATTGTTTTAAGTGCATTACTTGTTTAGAATCAATGTCTAAAACAATGCCTCATGGACTTTACACTCCTTTGCATGTTGCATCAACCCCTTGGGAAGAGATAAGTATGGATTTTGTGCTAGGACTTCCTAAGACTTCTAGGGCTGTTGATTCTATCTTTGTGGTGGTGGATAGATTTAGTAAAATGGCTCATTTTATACCTTGCCACAAAGTAGATGATGCAAGCAACATTGCAAAGTTATTCTTTAGAGATGTGGTCAAACTTCATGGGCTACCTAAGGTAATAGTTTCGGATAGAGATACAAAATTTCTTAGTCACTTTTGGAGGACCTTATGGTCTAGATTAGGGACTAAGTTATCTTTTTCTACTACTTGTCATCCTCAAACAGATGGTCAAACTGAAGTAGTCAATAGATCTCTTTCCACTTTACTAAGGGTAGTTCTTAAAGGAAATCACAAATCTTGGGATGAGTACCTACCTCATGTTGAGTTTGCATACAATAGAGTAGTTCATGGAACTACTAAATTGTCTCCTTTTGAGGTTGTTTATGGTTTTAACCCTTTGACACCCATGGATTTAATACCCCTTCCAAATTCTATTGATTTTGTTCATCAAGATGGGGTATCTAAATCTAAGTTTATCAAAGAATTACATCAAAGGGTTAGAAACCAAATTCAACAAAAAAATGAGAAATATGCCAAGCAACATAATAAGAGCAAGAAAGAGTTAATCTTCAATGAAGGAGATTTAGTTTGGGTTCATCTTAGAAAGGAAAGATTTCCTCAACTAAGAAAATCCAAACTCAATCCTAGAGGAGATGGACCTTTTAGAGTGATAAGGAGGATTAATAACAATGCATATCAACTTGATCTTCCTCCTGAATATGGTGTTCATGCTACCTTCAATGTATCTGGCCTTAAACCTTTTGCAGGTTCTGAGAGTGACGATGAAGACCCTATGGATTTGAGGACAAATCCCTCTCAAGAGGGAGGGGATGATGCAAGAAGGCCCAACACCATAGGACCTATCACAAGAGGAATGGCCAAGAAGCTTCAAGATGAGTATTATCCACAAAGTCAAGTACTCTTTACTATTTTTGGATGGAAGCTTGGAGACCAAGGAGATGAATCCAATTTATCCTCCTTATGCGCATAGTTATTTTCACATGTGTTTCATAAGGCTTTCTAGAAGCCATACACATTTTGCACATGAGTGATGAGCTGGCCTAGGATCCATAAATTGTGGATCTAGGCATTTTCCATACATGGCCTTGAGGTTGATCTATAAAACCTCATTGGCAAAGCTTGTAACTCACTTTTGGATGATAGTAAGAAATCTCTGCTCAAATGCATTGCCAATTTCTCATTTCCAAGAGTCACTCCATGCTTTGCTTCCTCCCCTACAACTTCCTTCCATGTGTGAGGGTCGTCTGAGTTGTAGCCAAACCATACGAAGCTTCCTCCACTCCATTTAGCCATCGTAAATCACTCTCTTCCGCTGCCATAAATCCAAACACCTCCATTGCAACTACTTCTCTGCTGCCAGTCTCGGAATCCTCTCTGGAACAGCTTCTGCCAAGGCTAACTCATCTGATTCTGGTTGCATTCTGCCGTCTCCAAGCATCACTCCTCATGGATCTGAAGAAGTACACCTAGAGTGGACGTATAACCTATGTAGTGAAATTTTGAATTGGCAGTATGCAGTGCCTGATAGCCACTTTAATCTGATATTTGTGGTAATTCAAAGTTGCTCCCAACGCCAAATAACTGATCCAAACACTTTTGAATCTTGTGCTGAAATCTGCATAATGTATTGGTTATGATTTAGCTTGAAAAGTCAACTCATAGAGTGAAATTTTGATTCACTAATGAACTGTATCATTTGGTCATTGAAATAAGTCATATTTGGTCAATAAAAGTTGCTGGAATCTTTCAATCTGAACATTACTCTTGTCTGCTAAATATAGCCAATCAGGTTTCATGATTTCAGCCAAAAAATTTTTGTGAATAAGTTGCAGTGTGATGTTACTGTTGCTATTATTTGTGCATCCATATTGTGTGAATCTTGGTAGCAAGATGCGTGGTTTCATTCATTAAGAGAAAAGAATTGAAAGCATAAATCAAAATATACTTATATGCTGAATTGGAAAAGCAAATAGAAACCGTGCCAATTGAGAAAAAAATATGCAACTGGATGCATAGTTATCAGCATTTCATTGAGACATTTAGTCGAACACTTTTGGCATAAATCATAATTGAGTTGAATTGGATGTCATTGCAAGTTATCTTTGTTTCTTGTTTTCTAAATCTGATCTAGAACCATTCCTAAGTTCTTTTTGAAGTGCTACCTATTCTTGATATCGTTTAATTTCTTGCTTTCGGTTTGTTTGGAACTCTGCCCACCAACTATTTGTGACAATTACAGTGGTGTGGTCTGTTTGGTCTTGTTGCAGCAGTAAAATCAGCCAAGTTCTGCATTAACATTTGTTGTTTGTGGACCCGTGTGAGTGCTTTCGTGGTTGCAGATCAGTTCCAGTTGGCTTTTATTCTTGGTAGCATCTTAGGAAGAGGTTTGGGTGAATGAAAAGATTAAAGGAAGATGCATGTCCGTGAGCTCTAAGCTGCAGATTTTGGTTCGGCAAGTGTATCAGCACCTTGACTTAGCAGCTGTGAGCCTTGTGAGATGCTAAGTGCTGCATCAGTTTTAATTGAGAGCAACCAGAGCTGCCACATTAACCTTCCTTCTTGGTTTCCTTAATTTTCTTGTTGTTTTCCATTGTACTTGTTACCTCTTTCAATTCTTGTAAGTTGGCCATTTCAAGCAAGTGAGGTGGAAGAGCTCTTAAGTGTTTTTTCCTCATTTGCTAACTTGACTAAAAAGTCTCACCACTTAAAATTTGGTAGACGGTGAGTGTGTCTTAGATCCAAGGTCTAAGCCTCACCTAGGAGACCTCATCTTTACTTGCTCTTCCATTTCAAGTTACAATTATCCTTACTTTGTTTAGCTTTTATTTTGATCCTTTCATTCTTGTTCCGTTTAGGAAGCTCTCTTTAGGGGTCCGAATTTTAGAGTTTAGGTTTTTGTTTGTTTTGTTTGTTTGTGTCTTTAAGTCCATCACCATGTCTAGAAGGCATTCTCCTAGGATTAATGATAGTGAAAATCAAAAAGAGAAATTCACCCTCCAAACCTTAGTCAACCAACTCAATGAAATTGAAAGAAAGATGAGTCAAGAAAAAGTCAATAGAGAGCTTCAAAATGCTATGATTCAAGATGAGTTGAGGTTGATAAGAGAAGAGCATCATCAAAATAGGGAAAGATCTAGGGGAGTCAAAGTGATCATTCACAAATGGGAGGCATACCCTTAAGTGTAGGAGAGTATTACCATCAACATTCCTCTTCTAGAAGACATAGGAGAAATACTCAAATGCCTCCACCCCCTAAAGAAGTCAATGTTGTGTTGCCTCACTTCCACGGGAAGGATAATGTTGAGGCTTATCTTGATTGGGAAATGAAGGTGGAACAATTATTTGCTTTCCACCAAGTAAGTGAAGAAAGAAAAGTCTCTCTAGCAACCCTAAGCTTTCAAGGGTATGCCATGTATTGGTGGACTGCCTTAGTCCAAGAGAGACTTAGACATCAAGATCCTCCAATTCATTATTGGAATGATCTCAAATCTGCCCTTAGGAGGAGACACATTCCCTCCTATTACAATAGAGAACTTATGGATAAGCTCCAAAGACTTCAACAAAAGTCTATGATTGTGGAAGAATATAGGCAAAAGATGGAGCTTTATATGATGAGGGCAGGAATAGTAGAAGCTTCATAAATTACTTTGGCTAGATTTTTAAGTGGGCTTAATTTTGACATTCGAGATAGGGTTGAATTACTACCTTACAGAGATTTGAATGATCTTGTTCAAATGTGTATCCAGGTAGAACAACAAAACTTGAGAAAATCCTCTTCTAAAAGAGTTCAAGTTCAACCTATTTTTGAAAAGAAAAATTTCAAAGAAAAAGAACCTTTTAAACCTCTAGCCAAAATAAATGAAAAGCCCAAGCAAGAATCCTCTTCGCACACTCACACAAGAGATATCAAGTGTTTTAAATGTTTGGGTAGGGGTCATGTAGCTGCTCAATGTCCTACCAAGAGAACTATCATTCTTAGAGGTAATGACATTTATAGTAGTGAAAGTGAATCTTCCACCAATGAAAGTGAGAGTGAACAAAAGCAAGGAGAGGAAGTCTATGCTGATGATTGTCAACTTCTCATGGTGAGAAGGGTGCTCAATAATCAACCTAGCTTAGAACATCTATCCCAAAGAGAGAACATCTTTCATACAAGATGTAAGATTCAAGACAAATATTGTTCTCTCATTGTTGATAGTGGTTCTTGTTGCAATTGTTGTAGCACAAAGCTGGTTGAAAAGCTGAATCTTGAAGTCATACCCCATCCAAAACCTTAGGCAATTTCCATTGGGAACTTCCAAGATGAAGTGATTTGTGATATAGTTCCCATGGAAGCTTGTCATGTGTTGTTAGGAAGACCATGGCAATTTGATCATGAAACCATACACCATGGTCTTTGATGGGCGTCGCAACCCATACAAATTTGATTGCAATTTAGAAATGCAGTATAATGCTAGGGAATGACCCCTAGGTCGTCTCTCAAGGACCAACTGCGGTTCAGAATTAGGTCTAACACAGTGGGGGGGGGGGGGGGGGTTTGAAATGTTGTTTGTGGATGCGGAAAAATTAAAATGAAATTAAAACAGTAAAAACGAAAATTCACGCGGGAACTAGACAGCTCTGACCTTTGCTCAATGTTTTAACCATAACTTTTTCTACAAAGCTCTAAATGACATGAGGTTTTTTTTCTTGGAAAGTAGACTCAATTATCTTTCATTTGACATATAAAACGTAGCATTTGGACATCTGGTGTGGTTGCAGTTATTTTTTTAAAATCGAGTCCAGAGAGTGAAAATGCTAAACCAAATACTAGACTAAACAAATATCTAAACACAGTTAAATTAAATTAAATGCAAAATTAAACTAAAGATATTAAAAGCAATTAATCTTAAAAAGACAAATTAATTCAAAACAAAAGAAAATAAACAATCCTAATATTTTACCAAACACGTGACCTCATTCCAATTCAATCTTCCAATGCTCACCAAGAAATCAAGAAGGACCGTGGCACCTTATGTTTTTAAGCAATCAAATTGGAGATTAAACTTCACTTCCCAGTAGCAAGACCGTGCCTCCATCCATAAATTAAATCTAATGCAATGCTTTGATCCAATTCAAGCTCCCAAGAAATCAAGCTCTGGACCCACACCCTTGCATTTCTCATTCACGGAAATTAAGCAATGTCAGCACTTCATATGCTGAGTTACGTTGCTGCAACCAATCTACTCGGACCCACCAATTTGCTAAATGAAATTGGATGCAAAGCTACCTACTGCACCTACTTTTTCCATGTATTCCCGAGACAAACACTGCACCAAGCATCCCATCATCCATAAGTAACATCTTTCTTCAATCTCCAATTTAATAAGAGAAAAAATGCTGCCAACTGTAACGTCCATCATCTCTTCAAAATAAAATTAATCTCTTGACTCCATAAGCTGGCGGTACATTCCCATTAAACAAAGGAAATCACATGCTACTCTACTAAGTGTCCCATCACCATAAATTCAAAGAAGCAAAACCAAGCAAAGGAAAGAAATGAGTGGCGGTATTTTTATTCAACCAAATTACCAAAACCGTGAGCAGCAAAGACATCCTCTGCCAACGTTCCAGACCCCTCAAAATGAAAAAGCAAGAATTTGCTGCATCCTAGGAATTAAAACCGTAACCCCTCCAAGCTTTACCGGACCCATCATTGCATTGAATGAAGCTTAAAAGAAAAGCATTGTGAATTCCAAAGGCAGTAGAGAAAGAACGGTGCTGGAACTGAGATTCAACTACTATTTTTCTTCTTTTCAAAATCCAAACAATGTTTAAAGCAATAACTACAACCCATGAACGACATTCCAATCAGAGAAAACGTTCTCAGCTCCCCCTGTGTCGGCTGCCCATTCATTAAAAACAAAACCATGAACAAGCTTCATCATTTTTTAAAGACACGTTCCCAGCCCAAAATCAGAAAACGGGAATTTTCTCGAGAGAGAGCAAAATCTCTGTAAGGTGACGACTGCTTCCCTCCCCAAATCCCTAGGTCTCCAAGTTTTTTTTTTCATGGTGGAGTCCACACATTATAAAACCCTAGGGCCATGTCACCACTTTTTTTACTATTGGGCTTAGTCTAACCTAACAAAAATTAGCCCAAAATTACAAAACTTAATTTAAAAAGCCTAATATACTAAATTAAAAATTTGACTACATATAAATTAATTTGTAGAAATTCTTCAATTGCTTGTGCTCTTCCAAAAGTCTCCCAGTGTAATTCCAAAATTTCCCTGAAAATGAACATGGGAATAATTAAGCTCAAATAATTCAAATTAATTAAAATATGAATTAGTGGTCTAATTAAGTCCAAATGGTGAAAATGACACAATAACTAAGAATTAAGCGCAAATCATCAACACAATTCGACGCAAGAAACTAAGTTAATGGTATAAAATATTGATTCATCAAAATAGACCACACTTAGTCTTTTGCACTCCTGGGCAAAATCAAGACGCAAAACAGGGAACAATACTGAGGACATCAGGAAGAGACACAGACTCAACAGACAAACACAGAGTTGCACAATTCTCACAAAATCTGGACAGTGAAAGGCATAGGCAGAATCGCACACAGAGTCAATGAAAACAGATACTCGTAGAATCATCCAAGCAGTTTAGTGAATGGGAAACAATCAATCAGTTTAAGAGATGAATCAAAAGCAACAGAGCCTCACAGATGCACACAATCAGTGTTTCTCTCAAGTGTTTAAGGTAAATAAATGTCACTCAATGTACTCAAGAAAGCAGACACACATAGACTTGGCAAGCCTCTAATATCAACACTCAAGCACATACGCATGTTCAAATCAAAAGGTCTTTTCATGGTTGTAATGGGGCCAAGGACAAGGGAAGATACATTTGGATAAGAAGCTACAAGCCATAAGGAACAAAGGAGCAATGGGGAACAAGTGTAAACACATTCAAACACACCCACAACCTCTAATTCCATCCTCTTCTTGACTCCATTATTCACAAATTTTTTTTTTTTAATTTTTCTCATTTTTTTTTGTATTATTTTTTTTTCATCTTGTCTCTTTTTTTTTTTTTCTATTCAACACACAATTCAAAAGACAAGGTACATGATATTTACAGTGCAACCGCAAGAAGAGGACTCACTAGCCAATTCATCTGCAACTCCTAAGAGACCACACTTATTCCCAAAACAATTCCAAAGCTCCAAAATTCCTAAGGTTCAGGTGATCATGGTTTTTCACTTAGGCTATTGTATGAGCTTCAAAACAAAGAAATGGGGGAAGTATAGGCTCAAGTGGGCTAACAAAGAGATCATAACAGGGTAGGCTATCTGGCTAGAGAGGCTCAATCAACAAAATGCCTTTATCATTTTCAAACATGCTCATGAATCAAGAATTAACAACAGAGTCAAGCCAAGGCAAATGTGCAAGCAATCTAGAGACATATCACACACAAGAAAGATCATCAAATGGCTCAAATCTCACACAGGTAATCGGTCACAATCAATCCAACTCTCAAACATCATGATCATCTTCCAAGCAAAGAAGAGCAAGGAGTCCAACAAAACAGAGTATCAATGCAGTGACGGGAAACTAGCAACCTAATCACAGTTCAGAGTTTGCAAAAGCATGCAAAACTGTACACAAGACTCAACAAAATTCACTAGAAAACGAAATTTAAACAAAGAACGACCTCCCCTAATAGACCACACTTAAACAACACAATGTCCTCAGTGTGTCACAATCAACAGATCAACAATCAGAACAATCATCAGATACAGACAAAGTGCAATAAAAGTGAGGAGGGAAGGAGAAAAGAAACTCCCTGAGTCAGATGGGAGGATAGGTGGGGTGGACCAAAGACGTCTCCTCCACCACTGCATCCAACAAAGAAGGATTGCTGAGGAAAGGCTTCAGTCTATGCCCGTTCACCTTGAAGCTTGTAGCTGCAGATGGATCCTGGATCTCTACTGCACCATAAGGATAAACATTAGTCACAACAAAAGGTCCAGTCCACTTTGATCTCAACTTACCACCCATGAGGCCGAGCCTAGAGTTATACAACAAAACCTGTTGGCCAACCTCGAAGTTCTTTCTAACAATGGAACTATCATGGAACCTCTTGGTCCTCTCTTTGTAGAACTTCGAATTCTCATAGGCCTCCAATCGAATCTCATCCAATTCATTCAGTTGCAACTTCCTTTCCTCTCCAGCTTGGTCAATGGAGAAGTTGCAAATCTTCACAGCCCAATATGCCCGATGCTCAATCTCAACTGGTAAATGACATGCCTTTCCAAAGACAACCCGATAGGGAGACATCCCAATGGGTGCTTTGTAGGCAGTCCTGTGGGCCCAAAGAGAATCGTCCAACCTATTGCTCCAATCCTTTCTGTTGGGCTGGACAATCTTCTCCAAAATCCTCTTAATCTCCCTATTGGAGATCTCAGCCTGCCTATTTGTCTGGGGGTGATAAGGTGTAGAAACTCTATGCGTCACCCCATATTTCTTGAGCAAGGCTTGCATGGATCTGTTGCAAAAATGGGTTCCCTGATCACTAACAATCGCTCTAGGCACTCCAAACCTGCAAAAGAGGTGAGATCTAACAAAATCTACAACAACCCGAGCATCATTAGTCCTGGTGGCTCTAGCTTCCACCCATTTTGAAACATAATCCACAGCAAGGAGAATATAAGAGAAACCAAAAGAAACAGGAAAAGGACCCATGAAATCTATACCCCAGACATCAAACACCTCACAGAACAGCATAGGTTGTTGAGGCATCTCTTGTCTATGTGAAATAGGTCCTCCTGCTCTCTGACAAGGCTCACAGGTGCTACAAGTCCTCTCCGCATCCTTGAAGATGGAAGGCCAGTAGAAACCGCAATCAAGCACCCTGCGAGCTGTTCTTTGAATCCCCAAATGACCACCAGGTGAGGAGGCATGACAAAACTGGAGAACCGAGTCAATCTCATGGTCCGGAATGCATCTCCTAGTAACCTGGTCACTGCACAACTTCCACAGATATGGGTCATCCCAAACATAATACTTAGCATCACTCTTAATTTTGGCAATCTGAGCACGTGATGCTAAGGGAGGAAAAACAGAAGCAACCAAATAATTCACAATGTGTGCAAACCAAGGAGTAGGGTGAGAAGAAGAAATCAGTAACAAACTCTCATCAGGAAAGTCATCCTGGATGGGCAACACATCAGCTTCATCCCCAGCTCTCTCAATGCGGCTGAGGTGGTCTGCAACCAAATTCTGTGCTCCACTCCGGTCTTTAATCTGCAAGTCAAACTCCTGGAGTAGTAGCATCCACCTGATCAATCTAGGCTTTGACTCAGCCTTTTTCAACAGAAACTTCAGAGCTGCATGGTCAGTATACACAATAACAGGAGATCCAAGCAAATACGACCTAAACTTATCAAGGGCAAAAACAATTGCCAACAACTCTTTCTCAGTCGTGGTGTAGTTTGCTTGGGCAGCATCCAAAGTGCGAGAAGCATAGTAGATCACCCTAGGCAGCTTGCCAATCTTCTGTGTCAGGACAGCTCCCAAGGCATGATTTGATGCGTCACACATGAGCTCAAATGGGGCTGTCCAATCTGGTGCCTGAATGATCGGAGTGGTGGTCAGAGCTTCCTTCAGGCAATCAAACGCCTGCTTGCACCTGTCATCAAACTCAAAGTCGATGTCCTTCTGTAGTAGTCTAGACAAGGGAAGCGCCTTCTTGCTGAAATCCTTGATGAAGCGCCTGTAGAAACCTGCATGTCCTAGAAAAGATCTAACCTCTCGCACACAAGAGGGGTAAGGCAACTGCGAAATCACAGATATCTTGGCAGGATCTACCTCTATTCCCTTTTCAGAAATGATGTGCCCTAGAACCAAACCTTGTTCAACCATGAAGTGACATTTCTCAAAATTGAGAACAAGGTTTGTTTCTATGCATCTTTTCAAAACTTTTTCCAAACTGTCTAAACATGCATCAAAAGAGGATCCATAAACAGTAAAGTCATCCATAAACACCTCTATGCAACTCTCAAGAAAGTCGCTAAAAATGCTAAGCATGCACCGCTGGAAGGTACCAGGGGCGTTGCATAGACCAAAGGGCATCCTCCTATAGGCAAAAGTGCCAAAGGGGCAGGTGAATGTGGTTTTCTCTTGGTCCTCAGGAGCAATATTGATTTGAAAATAACCAGAAAAACCATCAAGAAAGCAATAATGAGATTTACCTGCCAGGCGCTCCAACATCTGATCAATGAATGGCAGGGGGAAGTGATCTTTCCTGGTTGCTTGATTGAGCCTCCTATAATCAATGCAGACTCTCCAGCTGTTCTGCACTCTTGTGGGAATCAGCTCATCCCTCTCATTTTTCACAACAGTGAGACCGGTCTTCTTGGGCACAACATGGATGGGGCTCACCCACTGACTGTCTGAAATAGGGTAGATGATCCCAGCTTGCAAAAGCTTCATCACCTCCTTCTTAATCACGTCCAAGATCACAGGGTTTTGCCTCCTCTGCGGCTGTCTCACTGGTTTGGCCCCATCTTCCAACAGAATCCTATGCATGCATGTGGATGGGCTAATACCAGGGATGTCCGCCAAACTCCAACCTATGGCTTTCTTATGCGCCCTCAACACTCCAAGCAACCTCTCCTCTTGAACAGAATCAAGGGAGGTGGAAATTATGACCGGTTTCCTTTCATCATCCTCCAAGTACACGTACTTGAGGTTTTCTGGGAGCTGTTTCAGCTCAAGAGTGGGTTCCTGCAAGTCAGATTCAAGTGTACTTCCTGCAACGTGGTTAATGCATTCTGACTCTAAAGAATGAACAGGTAAAAGCAGAAAACCCATCTCATCACAATCCAGATCAATATCCATCACAGGTATATCAACAACATCATCAATATCATCCAAATCATCATAAACAAGCATATCATCAATAACCTGGACATCATCAATACCCTGGACATCACAGTTCTCATCCCAATCAACATCCAATTCAACATCATATTCAAATCCTGTCTCAATTCCAGATTCAATGCATGGATGTAAAGAAGATAGAAAAGAATGCTTCTTCTTATGCAAAGAGTGAAAGTCATGAACAACAAAATCATCAATAATGTCATCCAATGCATCAATCCTAAACACAGAATGGTCCTCAGCTGGAAATTTCATTGCGTCAAGGATATTAAAATGAACAACAATATCAGCAATTTCCATAGACAAAGTTCCAGCATACACATCAATCTTAGTTCGGGCAGTTTTCAAAAATGGCCTGCCTAAGATAATGGGAGCGGATCCATGAGAGAATCCCTCCTCCATCTCCAAAACATAAAAGTCAGCAGGAAAAATCAATTCACCAACCCTAACCAAGACATCCTCTATGAAACCTGTTGGGTGGGTAACACTCCTATTGGCCAACTGAATGACCACACCCGTGGTTTGCAAAGGACCAAGAGACAAAGAGGAATATATAGACAAAGGCATGACATTAACAGAAGCACCCAAATCAAGCATGGCATTCTCAAATTTACTGTTTCCAATCACACAAGGAATGCAAAATATACCTGGGTCCTTGCACTTCTCGGGAATGTGCGGGACCGACTTACCAATAAGCGCAGATACATTCCTTCCCATGCTAATCCTTTCATCGCCCTTCATCTTCCTCTTGTGTGTGCACAACTCCTTCAAGAATTTTGCATATCTTGGAATCTGTTTAATGGCATCAAGTAGAGGTATGTTCACCTCTACTTTCCTGAAGGTCTCCAGAATTTCCCTATCCACCTCTTCTGTCTTTTTGCTAGGAAGTGCCCGTGAAGGGAATGGAAGAGGGATAGGTCGGTCAACAAATGGAGAAGGTGCAGCAGCGGTGGTGGTGGAAGAGGAAGAAGATCCACCTGAAGAAGAACCACCGGCTGAAGAAGAAGATCCACCCACCTCAAATGCCCTGCGTGGACCGTCATGGTCGTCCTCTCTAGGACAAGTGGTAGGCACGGGTGTAGGTGTAGAAGCGGGCTCTGAAGGCACAACAGTCTGCTTCCCTGATCTGAGGGTAATGGCACTCACATTCTTCGGATTCTGCACAGTCTGGGATGGTAACTTATCAGAATTTTGAGACTGCGCCTGGTTCATCTGAGTAGCCATCTGACCCATCTGGTTAGTGAGACTCTGTATGGAAGCTCTAGTCTCCTGCTGAAACTACAGGTTTTGCATAGTCATCTGTCTCACTAACTCTTCCAATGAAGGCTCAGAAGAAGTGGAAGGTTGGGCAGCTGGTTGGGCAGGTGCCTCTTGCTGCTGCTGTTGTTGTTGTTGCCTCTGGTGTTGTTGCATAGGTGGAGGCACATATCTGTTAGGTGCTCCAGCATTCTGGAAAGGTGGTGCCTGCTGCTGAAACTGTGGCGCATTGTTCCATCTAAGATTGGGGTGATTCCTCCACCCTGGGTTGTACCTGTTGCTGGACAAGTCATGACTTTGCTGTTGTGGCTGCCTGTTGTTATATATGTTGGTAGCATAAGCCTGAGGCGCATCAGAGGCAGCTGAGGACTGCAAAGTAGGACAAGCATCTGTATAGTGGTCACTGGAAGGACAAATAGCACATAGTCGTGCAACAGATGCAGATGGAGCTGCAGATCTCTGGTTGGTAGTCAACTGTGTTACCAACTTTGTAAGAGATTCAATCTTGCCTTCCAACTTGCTTTCAATGGCTGATAAAGACTAGGCAACCACAACATGTACGCCCCTTACCACAATGGCATCATTCCTGGCGCTAAACTGTTGGGAGTTGGAAGCCATCTTCTCAATCAAATGCCTGGCCTCAGCAGGTGTGGTGTCTCCAAGAGCTCCACCACTGGCAGCATCAATCATACCCCTATCCATGTTGTTCAAACCCTCATAGAAATACTGGATAAGGAGTTTTTCAGGTATCTGATGGTGGGGGCAACTTGCACAAAGTGTCTTGAATCTCTCCCAATACTCATACAAGCTCTCTCCACCAAGCTGCCTAATCCCAGTGATGTCCTTCCTGATAGCTGTGGTCCGGGATGCTGGAAAAAATTTCTCCAAGAACAACCTCTTCAGATCATCCCAGCTAGTGATGGATCTAGGCGCCAAAGCATACAACCAATCCTTAGCAACACCTTCCAATGAGTGAGGAAATGCTTTGAAAAAGATGTGCTCTTCAGGAACATCATGAGGTTTCATAGTGGAGCAGACAATGTGGAATTCCTTCAAATGCTTGTGTGGACTCTCACCTGCAAGACCATGAAACTTGGGCAACAAATGGATCAGTCCAGTCTTGAGAACAAATGGGACGTCCTCATCAGGATATTGGATGCACAAGCTTTCAATATCGAAATCAGGTGCAGCCATCTCCCTAAAAGTCCTCTCACGAGGTGGAGGTTGTGCCATATTGTTCTCAGTGTGAAAAACAACAGAATCAGAATCAGAATCAAGTGCAGATGCAACAGATGCAGTGGATGCAGTATGCACAAAATACTCAACAGTTGGATGAACAATATCTAATGGGACAGACTAAAAAACAGACTCTAAAGACAAATTCCTAGAATGCCTAACTAACCTATGAAAGGTCCTATCAATTTCAGGGTCAAAAGGTGGTATGAATCCAGGATTTCCTCTAGTCATGCACTAAATCACAACACCCTCTAATCATGAAACAATAGCACAAAAATCTCAAATCACAGAAAACAATCACAAGACACAACAAAGACTATCACAACACATAAAAAAAAACAGTCACAAGACACACAAACACAAACAAAAGACTCAATACTGAACCGTTGGTCCCCGGCAACGGCGCCAAAATTTGATGGGCATCGCAACCCATACAAATTTGATTGCAATTTAGAAATGCAGTATAATGCTAGGGAATGACCCCTAGGTCGTCTCTCAAGGACCAACTGCGGTTCAGAATTAGGTCTAACACAGTGGGGGGGGGTTTGAAATGTTGTTTGTGGATGCGGAAAAATTAAAATGAAATTAAAACAGTAAAAACAAAAATTCACGCGGGAACTAGACAGCTCTGACCTTTGCTCAATGTTTTAACCATAACTTTTTCTACAAAGCTCTAAATGACATGAGGTTTTTTTTCTTGGAAAGTAGACTCAATTATCTTTCATTTGACATATAAAACGTAGCATTTGGACATCTGGTGTGGTTGCAGTTATTTTTTTAAAATCGAGTCCAGAGAGTGAAAATGCTAAACCAAATACTAGACTAAACAAATATCTAAACACAGTTAAATTAAATTAAATGCAAAATTAAACTAAAGATATTAAAAGCAATTAATCTTAAAAAGACAAATTAATTCAAAACAAAAGAAAATAAACAATCCTAATATTTTACCAAACACGTGACCTCATTCCAATTCAATCTTCCAATGCTCACCAAGAAATCAAGAAGGACCGTGGCACCTTATGTTTTTAAGCAATCAAATTGGAGATTAAACTTCACTTCCCAGTAGCAAGACCGTGCCTCCATCCATAAATTAAATCTAATGCAATGCTTTGATCCAATTCAAGCTCCCAAGAAATCAAGCTCTGGACCCACACCCTTGCATTTCTCATTCACGGAAATTAAGCAATGTCAGCACTTCATATGCTGAGTTACGTTGCTGCAACCAATCTACTCGGACCCACCAATTTGCTAAATGAAATTGGATGCAAAGCTACCTACTGCACCTACTTTTTCCATGTATTCCCGAGACAAACACTGCACCAAGCATCCCATCATCCATTAGTAACATCTTTCTTCAATCTCCAATTTAATAAGAGAAAAAATGCTGCCAACTGTAACGTCCATCATCTCTTCAAAATAAAATTAATCTCTTGACTCCATAAGCTGGCGGTACATTCCCATTAAACAAAGGAAATCACATGCTACTCTACTAAGTGTCCCATCACCATAAATTCAAAGAAGCAAAACCAAGCAAAGGAAAGAAATGAGTGGCGGTATTTTTATTCAACCAAATTGCCAAAACCGTGAGCAGCAAAGACATCCTCTGCCAACGTTCCAGACCCCTCAAAATGAAAAAGCAAGAATTTGCTGCATCCTAGGAATTAAAACCGTAACCCCTCCAAGCTTTACCGGACCCATCATTGCATTGAATGAAGCTTAAAAGAAAAGCATTGTGAATTCCAAAGGCAGTAGAGAAAGAACGGTGCTGGAACTGAGATTCAACTACTATTTTTCTTCTTTTCAAAATCCAAACAATGTTTAAAGCAATAACTACAACCCATGAACGACATTCCAATCAGAGAAAACGTTCTCAGCTCCCCCTGTGTCGGCTGCCCATTCATTAAAAACAAAACCATGAACAAGCTTCATCATTTTTTAAAGACACGTTCCCAGCCCAAAATCAGAAAACGGGAATTTTCTCGAGAGAGAGCAAAATCTCTGTAAGGTGACGGCTGCTTCCCTCCCCAAATCCCTAGGTCTCCAAGTTTTTTTTTTCATGGTGGAGTCCACACATTATAAAACCCTAGGGCCATGTCACCACTTTTTTTACTATTGGGCTTAGTCCAACCTAACAAAAATTAGCCCAAAATTACAAAACTTAATTTAAAAAGCCTAATATACTAAATTAAAAATTTGACTACATATAAATTAATTTGTAGAAATTCTTCAATTGCTTGTGCTCTTCCAAAAGTCTCCCAGTGTAATTCCAAAATTTCCCTGAAAATGAACATGGGAATAATTAAGCTCAAATAATTCAAATTAATTAAAATATGAATTAGTGGTCTAATTAAGTCCAAATGGTGAAAATGACACAATAACTAAGAATTAAGCGCAAATCATCAACACAATTCGGCGCAAGAAACTAAGTTAATGGTATAAAATATTGATTCATCAGTCTTACCAACACCATAATTGTGCACAAAGGAGACAAGAAATTTGTGCTTCATCCTTTGACACCTACCCAGGTTGCAAAAGATCAAGCACAAATGAAGGCCACTAGGGACCCAGAAAAAGAACAAAAGAGAAAAAAAAGTCCAAGACAAAAGCAAGAAGTAGTTCTTAGTGATGAAAAAGAGGTGTGGGGATCTAGTGTTCCCTCCCACAAGGTCACTCAACATGAAGTTCTTTTAAATAAAAAGACTTTGATAAATACCCTTCAAGTTGAGCAACCTTCATACCTCCTTCTTTGTCAAGGAACACTCACATGCACATCTAGTGAGTCTAAGACTTCTACTTTATCTCTTTCAATACAAAATCTTTTGAAAGAATTTGATGACCTATTTCCCAAGGACATTCCTATTGGGCTTCCACCTTTAAGGGGAATAGAACATCAAATTGATTTTATGCCAGGGGCAACTCTTCCTAATAGGCCTGCCTATAGGACTAATCCCCAAGAAACAAAAGAGATAGAGTCACAAGTACAAGACTTGTTAGACAAGGGTTGGGTTCAAAAGAGCTTAAGCCCATGTGCTGTACCTGTGTTGTTGGTGCCCGAAAAGGATGGTAAATGGCGGATGTGTTGTGATTGTAGGGCTATCAACAATATCACAATAAAATACAGACATCCTATCCCTAGACTTGATGATATGTTGGATGAATTGCACGGGGCTCAAATTTTCTCAAAGATAGATCTTAAAAGTGGATATCATCAAATAAGAATCAAAGAGGGTGATGAGTGGAAAACTGCTTTTAAGACTAAATTTGGGTTATATGAGTGGTTAGTAATGCCTTTTGGTCTTACTAATGCCCCAAGTACATTCATGAGACTTATGAATCATATTTTAAGGGATTGCATTGGGAAGTTTGTAGTTGTTTATTTTGATGACATCTTGGTATATAGTCAAGACTTGCAAAACCATGAAAAACATTTAAGAGTTGTTTTAACAATTCTTAGAACCAATAAATTGTTTGCAAATCTTGATAAATGCACCTTTTGTGTTGATAGTGTTATCTTCCTTGGTTTTGTAGTCACTAAAGAGGGGGTTCATGTGGATCCTGAGAAAATAAAGGCCATCCAAGATTGGCCACCCCCAAAGAATGTAGGAGAAGTTAGGAGTTTTCATGGATTGGCAAGTTTTTATAGAAGATTTGTGCCTAATTTCTCTAGTCTTGCTTCACCTCTCAATGAGTTGGTGAAAAAAGATGTTACATTTCATTGGGGAGAGAAACAACAAAAAGCTTTTGAGCTACTCAAAGAGAAGCTCACCCAAGCACCCATTCTAGCTTTACCAAATTTTTCCAAAACTTTTGAGTTAGAATGTGATGCTTCTGGACTTGGAATAGGTGATGTGTTATTACAAGAAGGTCTTCCCATTGCATATTTTAGTGAGAAACTTCATGGTGCCTCTTGTAAGTATCCCACCTATGATAAGGAACTCTATGCTCTTGTGAGGGCTCTTCAAACTTGGGAACATTACCTTGTTTCTAAGGAATTTATCATTCATAGTGATCATGAATCACTAAAATATTTGAAGAGTCAACACAAGTTGCAAAAGAGACATGCTAAGTGGTTAGAGTTTATTGAACAATTCTCTTATGTTATCAAATACAAGAAAGGAAAGTCTAATATAGTGGCGGATGCTTTGTCAAGAAGAAATACATTATTAGCCACTTTAGGAGCTCAAATTCTTGGGTTTGATAACATAAAAGAATTGTATACTCAAGATAGTGAGTTTGCCACCTTATATGAGTCATGTTTGCAAAAACCACAAGGAGGGTTCTATGTGAGAGATGGGTATCTTTTTAAAGAAGGCAAAATTTGTATACCCCAAGGATCACATAGAAAATTCCTTGTCAAGGAAATGCATGAGGGAGGATTGATGAGGCATTTTGGGGTTGATAAAACCTTAAGCATGCTAAAAGAGAAATTCTTTTGGCCGCACATGAGGAGAGAAGTCCAAAGGCATTTTTTAAAATGCATCACTTGTCTAGAATCCAAGCCTAGAGCAATGTCTCATGGTCTCTACACTCCCTTACCCATTGCTTCAACTCCTTGGGAAGATATTAGCATGGATTTTGTCTTAGGACTACCAAAAACTTCCAGGGGTTTTGATTCTATCTTTGTGGTTGTGGATCGTTTTAGCAAAATGGCCCATTTTATACCATGCCACAAGATAGATTATGCAAGTAATGTGGCTAGATTATTCTTTCGAGATGTGGTTAGACTTCGTGGACTACCTCGGGTCATCATTTCTGATAGAGATTCAAAATTTCTTAGTCACTTTTGGAGAACCTTATGGTCTCGATTAGGGACTAAGCTTTCTTTTTGTACTACTTGTCATCCTCAAACAGATGGTCAAACTGAAGTAGTAAATAGATCTTTATCCACTCTTTTGAGAGTAGTCCTCAAGGGTAACCACAAATCTTGGGATGAGTACCTTCCACATGTGGAGTTTGCTTATAATAGGGTAGTTCATAGAACTACTAAAATCTCTCCTTTTGAAGCTGTATATGGTTTTAATCCTCTCACACCTATGGATTTAATTTCCTTACCTTCTTCAAATGAATTTGTTCATCAAGAGGGAATCTCTAAATCCAAATTTATTAAAACTTTTCATGAAAGGATTAGTAATCAAATACAACAACAAAGTGAGAGATATGCTAAGTATCACAATAAGGGTAAAAAAGAAGTCATTTTCAATGAAGGTGACTTAGTTTGGCTTCACCTTAGAAAGGAAAGATTTCCTATTCAAAGAAAGTCCAAACTAAGTCCTAGAGGAGATGACCCTTTTAAAATCCTTAAGAAGGTCAACAACAATGCTTATCAGTTAAACCTTTCAGCTGAGTATGGTGTCCATTCTACTTTTAATGTTACTGATCTTCGTCCTTTTGCAGGATTTGACACAGATGAGGCTTTGGATTTGAGGACAAATCCTCTTCAAGGGGGAGGAGATGATGACTTAGGTCATGGACCCATTACTAGAAGCATGGCAAGGAAACTCCAACAAGAGCTTGAAGATATGGACACAACTGGACAGGTCCTCTTCCTTCATTTTTCATGGAATTTAGTGATCCAAAACAAAGGGGCAAAACTGTCCAAGTGAAGATTCAGATTGCTGGTTGCACCCCATTTCTTTGCTATCCACACCTCTCAGCATTTAGCACATGGCTGACCAGTTTCTTCTAGAAATCACTCACGTTTTCCTTGCTTGTACACGTGGCATGAGATCCACTTATCATGGCAATGTAAATCACGCTGGAGGCTGAATGGATCATCTATAAATCCATGGCAGCATCACTCTGTAAAATACTTTGGTGCCTATATGAAGTTTCTTTTGTTGTAACTTGCTCACAGCTTTAGAGCTCTGCCAAAGTCTTCCTAGATCTTTCCATTCACCACCTAGTTCCTTCCAAGAATGGAATCCGACTGAACTAGATACACTCCATCTCAGATCTGCCTCCATCATCTCACCACCACATTCCAACTTCCGCTGTTGCTGTAATTCATCACCAACTCTGCTGCACGAAAGCTTCTCTGTCTCCATCTGCTATCCACGATGCAAGCTCCACTTAGTCGTCCAGTCATCACTAAAAGTTCAAATGCAATCAAGTACTAAATAACATTATGTATGTATTCATTCCTTAATCCTCTGTTGTCTTTTGCTATTTATTTTTATACTTCCACATTGTAGTAATGTCAAGAGAAGGTACTTTTTGTGTTGATAAAGGAAAGGTTATAGAAAAGCCAAGGAGGCATCCCTGTTACATTTTAAGGGTTCCTCAGATGCTACCAGCCCTAGATGTCTCAAACTCTAGCTGACGTTGGGTCATCACGTCCAGCACACATGACTTTAGGTAAGGGAGCACATATGAAATTCATTACTAACACGATGGAATTTGTCAGCTTACCACAACAAATGTGCCATCACCAAAAGAATTAGGACGTTAGAATTACAACATTTGTCTATATTGTCTGAATTGAGACATTTGTCTATATTGATCGTATTATGGGCAGGTTCATTGTGGTGGATATGGAATGTTGTCCACTGCACATGAACCTGTTGTCAAATTTACCGATGAACTTACCGACAGATTAGTCAATTGGTAATCTAATCCATTTTCATGTCATTATCCATAATGATTTGTCAATAATTATTGACGGTCATAATCCGTCAATATTGTGACCTGTTTTGTCAGGTCATTATTGATGAATCGTGACTCTCAATAATTATCGACAATGAATCGTGACTCTCAATAATTATCGACAATTTGATTTTGTCAGTAATTACAAACAATCTTAGTCTTTCGAAAATTACTTGTGGAAGTCGTCAATAATTATTGACGAATAAGTTGTTGATAATTATCGACAGTCATGATCTGTTGGTGATTATTTCTGATAAGGTATTTGTCAATAGATTTTCAGTGGCCAATAAAACATCAAAAAATTAATATTATTGATGAATTTTACTATTTATAGACGAATATGATTCGTCGATAAACTAAACTTTTATTATATAGTTTTCAACTATACAAGAAGGTCAATTTCCATAAGATAGTCGAACAGACGGGTTTAAATAAACATTCATATAAAAACAACAATTACAACGAGATTAACCAAGAATTCACACAAAATAAAAATAGAAAACTAATTCGTAAATTTTTCGTTCCATACACTTAGGCGACAAAATGATGTCTATCTTTCCCTTTTACAGATGTGTTATTGAGAATTGAATTTGTGACTGGAATAGAGATTTACTATTTGGGTAAAAGACATAACTAAATACTTTATTTTACTTTAAGATATTGTAATAATTTAAACATTTTAAGCTTAAATCTAATACCAATATTTAGATTAAGTGTTTCTTATTAAGCCACATCAAAAGTTGAACCTGAATTATTTTCAATATTTGGCACAAGTAACTATTTTAATTAAGATTAAAAAATATGAATTATCAACGTGTAATAAGTAAATTAAAAAAATATAAAAATAATTAAAAACTGACTAAATTTTTAATATGACATATTACATTAAATAAATAAAAAATGAGCCAACAACATTCTCAAAGTTGATAAATAGTACATTCATCCAAAACCATACCCTTAAGAATATATATGGTGCATTAAATAAGATTTACATAGATAAAACCATATATCTTTTCTACCTAGAGGCTGCTTTCCCCAAATCTAGGATGAAGTTATAAGAAGTTCGTTCCTTCCTGTAATAAGACATTATGTACCAAAATCATAATAATTTAATTTCACTGAATAATTGTGAATTAGAATTATGCATATGCTTTCAATACTACAGACAAAAAATGTACCCAATAAAATAAATTCAAAGAATATTCATATAAATTAATAATACAAGTGTGAACATTTAAATTTATTTATATGCTGTGTTGACATCAATAGAAAATAATATTACTATTTTTTAAAATTTATAAAAACCTAAAGAAAATTGAAGCACAACAGCCAAAATAATTATTCTCATATATGAACTTAAAACTTATAAAATAGAACATTTGTTACTCATAATATTGTAAGACAAATTATAATCATACCTATCCATGAATCATTTTTATTGAAGTTATCATCTTGATCACTGTCTCTGTCAACTTCATGCAAAGATCTAGCCTCCATGCTTAAACATCTTGGGATGTATACATTATGGTAGTAATTTACCATGCATTTCAATGATTTAGATGGAAAATGCTTCATGGCAAGCTTCCAAAAATTTCTGGTCTTTGAAGATTTATTTAATTTCATTAGAGAATCAAATTTCTTATCCTCTTCTAATGTCCATGACTCTGAAAATTCTTCTCCCATTTCATCAAACTTCCAATTTGAAAATGTTGCGCCAACCTCCAATTTCGAAAGTTCTCTTGCTTCCTTAATGTGTAGTTTAACACATTCATCTGATCCTGAATTTTTACAGTAACATGAGTCAGGCCTACCTTCCCCAATTCCTTCTGTGCAGTTTTCACTAATATTAGGCATTGGCCAAACTTGAACACCTAGCCACTTTGAATCATCATCATTATTTACATTTGTTGTGTCTTCCCACTTAGGAACTTCAGCTTGAAAACGAGATCCAATAGGAATAGCTGGCCTTGGAATTTCATTATCATCTGATAATGACTTGTTATGTGTTTGATGTAGCTCAATATCTTCATTTTTTAAGTATGAAGAATGTGAAGTCTCATTTGACTTATCAAAATCCCTATTCAGCAATGATTCTAGAGCTTTTGAATATTTCAAAGTTGATGTCTCCTTCATTGATGTCTTGGTACTATTAGTAGTAGCCGTCACCAAACATTGACTATAATTAGTGCAATGTTTTATTTTATCATCTAGGATTCCATTTTCATTACCATGTTTCTTTCTATTGATATGTCCATTGACAACATTTTCATGACATCTCATATATTGGTCAAATTTCCTCTTCTGAAAATAAGAGAACAACATTTTAGTCAAAAGAACAAAATTATTAAAAATTGAGAGAATTTGAGAAGATTTGATGATAAATTTTTTTGTTCTTTATTTGAATAAATTTCGAGGTAGGTGAGAGTGAATTTGGAAGTAAATTTTTTTAATGTCACATAAATTAAATCCTACACTAATTCTCACAAAATGTCTTTTGTTCATGAGTTGGAGTACCTTCTGTACTCTACTCTCCTTTATGAATTTCCTTTTTTGTTATATAAGAAAAACTGTAATAATAAATCAAGATGAAGATATTCTAAATTTGAGATTTTGTATTGTTTTTTGTGTATGAAATATTGGGTAATTGCAGTGAAGATCATGGCCTCTTCTAGCTACTCTAACTCTCTCTGTGCTGCGTGCAAGTTTTTGAGAAGGAAATGCATGCCGGATTGGAAATGCATGCTGAATGTATATTGAACTTAAATATTTAGGCTGTTGATAGAGGATGTTTAGTAGAATTAGATTCAGATAAAGTTTAATAGTAGTATGATACCTGACTTAGCCAAGAACTTGAGAAAGAGACGGTTAGAAATTGTTGCCTTTCACTATGGGTGATTCTTGCTTTTCCAAGTACAATGACTGCAGCCCAATAAGAATAAATTGTTATTGCTTTTCCAATGATGTAGAATCCCTCACAAAATAGAGAAGGCTATTGACTACTTATAAGGTCACTATTTAGAATATTAAATGTTACCAAATATTACAAAATCAGAAATCTTGTTAATAAATAATTTATCTTTTAAGAAATAATCCCTTAGCTAACAAACAAATCCTTAATATATCATCAAAATATTCTTAAAATTGGTAACCTTTAATTGATTATTTCATCTTACTCTTAAAATCTACTTTAATATTATAAAAGATTGTAGTAAAAATGATGCTATATCATTATATACATTGTTTAGATATAATAAATTTTATTGTCTATGTTGGGATAAACTTAAATTTTAGAATTTTATTAATAATTTTGTTTAAATCTTATTTTATTAGTTTTGAGTTTAGTAATATTTAGTTTGATTTGATAGAGATAAAATAGGAATAGGTGGTTATGATTTTCTATTTATCTATTTTACAGATTTTATTTTTAAGACAGTTGATAATTTATTTTCAAATTTTATTTTTATTTTCGTAATATTGTAAGTATCCAACTATTTAAAGTCCTTTAATTATTAATAAATAACATACTCAATTTTAGGAAAATATAGTGTATCGTGAGATTTTCTCATCAATCTATATTATGATATAAATGATATGTTTTCTTTTAATGTATGGGTCTAATTTGACTTTTTCAATAATAATTTTTTAAATTAAAAATAATTGTTCTACTCATTTTACTTTTAAATGAATAATGTTTTTAAAATTTAACAACTTTTTAAAAATAAAATAACTATTTATAATAAAAAAAATTATCTTTAGAATAAATAAAAATTATCTATAATATTATCATAAAAATAATTTATATTTACTTGCACGAAATATCTTTCAAATTTATATAGTTAATATATTGGAAATATCCTAGAAATTTAATAACATTAATAACATTATCATATTGTATTATATGATAAAGATATTTTCGGTTAATATTTTATGATATAATAATTTATTATCATATTTTATAATATTATATATATATATATATATATATATATATAATTTATAATTGATATTTTATGATATAATATTTTATAAATAAAATTATATTACAAATATATTTATAACTTATAATATAATTATCGCATTTGGAATCACGATAAAGACGAAAAACCGTTTTAAAGAAAAATAAACGAGTTTTAAAAATAAGAGTTTGGGAGTCCATCATAATTTATTATGAGAAACTACATAAAAACTAACAAAATAAGATATGGATCTACGAAATCAAATTTTTGAGTTCGGGATAAAGAAGCCCTTTCACTAGTATAATAAAGAGAAAAACCACAGGTTACTTTTGCTTATAGGCATTAGTTCTACAACCGAGACAAATGTGGACAAGTAAAAAGGGTAAGCTTTATGCCTCGGTTATGAACCGAGATAAAACGAGATAGGAATATGCCTCGATTCTTAGATAACTGAGGCAGTTGTGTGTTTTTCTTTATTTTTTCATACTTTACGACTGTCATACCAAACAGACCCAAGATTTCCCAATTTCAGCTCAAGAATCTAAAACAAACAAAAAAAACCACAACAAGAATCTAAAACAAACAAAGAAAACCATAACAAGAATCAAAAAAGACACAATATTAATTACAACAACGTTTATTTAACTATTAAAGCATTGACATAAACAAGTTTGAACAGAGTTTGACAAGGTTCTTTGTTTTTGTCTAGAGAAGCAACAAACATCATGAGCTTCTTTAAAGGAACAACATACATATAAACAACCAATGTCAAAATTACAACCATAAAACCAAAGTGATAATAGCATCAACTAATGAGAAGAAACTCAGAAGCAGATGAAGCAACACCTACCACCATAAACATGCCACAAGTGATGATTCGAAGAAGGCCTTTATTGTGCATCTGAAGTATTGTGCCAACAATGACCAAGAAGGAGCATATAACACTGATCCAAACCAGAAGCATCATCTCCTTGTGATGTTTGATGGACATGTCAAGTTTTGTTACTGCAATAAGGGAAAACAACAGTTCTGCAAGCATTATATTTTGTGCAATTCAACATTGAGTACAGAGATAGTGTTGTGATGATTAGTGATTAGAAGCATCTTTAGACAGAGTAAACAATGATGATAGTTATACTAACTTCAATGAAGCAGATATGCAGTCTCCTCTAGTCCATACTCAATTAAACAACATCGCGTCATCCATATCCAAAACTAGAGAAGCCAAATGCGTGTCACACAGCAAAAAAAAAAAAAAGAAAAGGATGAAGATGCATGAAAGCAATCATGACAGAGGGCTTCCACGACTGGAGGAAGATTGCCGTTCTAGGGCGGCGACAACATTCGATTAAGGGGTGAGAGGGTAGCGGCGACTTGCGGTGAGGAGTTTAATGACAAGCATCGCGACGGCGATGACGGAGGGCTCGCCGATCTGGATCGGCTTGGCGATTTGGGCTTGGCGATCTGGAGCGGTGGATGAAGATGAAGATGCTCTCTTTGATTTCAGGGGGAGGAGGCAGAAACCCTGTTTCTAATTTTTGGAAAAGAATGAAACGCTAACAGATTTGGCCATTTGGGCCCTTTTCTATTTCCGACAGAGGCAGCAGTGGCGGAGGCAGCAGCGGCGGAGGCAGCAGTGGCGGAGGCAACAACGGCGGAGGCTACATCGGCAACAAAAGAGTGGAGTCGTTGGAGGATGCACCGCAAGCAGCAGCGGTAGGGCACCAATGGCGCGACGACAAAGGGAGAAGGACAACGAGCTGTGGCAGCACAAGGGTGGCGCGGCGAGCTAAGGAGTGGCAGTGGTGGAGGAACCCACAGAAGAAAGAGCTACGCAGAGGAAGAATAGAAGCACAGGAGGAAGGAGAAGCTTTTGCTTGACGCAAATAGGTTAAGTGTAGTAAAAGTAATAAAGCTACTACATCATTTGGCACCGGTTAAAAGGCTAGCCCGAGGTAAAAAGTGCTAGACAGCATCAACGATTTCGGTTCCCTGATGAACCCGCGCCATAGGTCTGGCGTAGCAGGCAACGTAGCAGGTGTAGCAGAGGTATATGCATCGGTTGCCTAGCCACCCAAGGCAATAGGGCCTTTTCAAAAGTATGTCAGACAGAAAGGTCTGATCTATAGTATGGTGTGCAGTGGTATAAGCCTCGGGTCTTAGATTAACCGGTGCAATATCACTATTCTACCTCGGGTCTTAGACTAACCGATTGATGGGCTGTCGCAACCCACACAAATTTAATGTGCAATTTAGAAATGCAGTATAGCTAGGAAATGACTCCTAGGTCGTCTCTCAAGGGCCAATTTTGCGGTTCGAGAATTAGGTCAGACACGAAGTGGGGGGGGTTGCGAAAAGTTTTTGAATGCAGATGGATTAAATCAAAAACACTGACGCAAACAAATAATTAAACACAGATATAAAAACGGTTTCAAAGACAGACTGAAAACGGTTGGTCATTAACTCAATTACTATGCTTCCTATCTCAGATCAACGACAAGTACACACTACTCTAATCCGAATCCGACACTAATCACCCAACTAAGCGAAGACTAATTCGGTCTTCAAAATTACAAACTAAACGAATGCAATGCACAAATTTAATCAGTCATCCACCATACAGTCTAATCAACTAAGTGAAGAATTGACACCGATTAGGCAACTAAGCGTATACTTAATCGCAGGCGGACAACAGATTAAATATTGAGCAGAATCAAAGCAGCAGTATGGCAATTAAAGTTTAAAAGTCTCAGGGAAGCAAAGTAACTTTATTAACAACCAACCCGACTAACCTAATCTAACATCACAACTAAATTATCAATTAAGAAGGTAAACACTATTCAACATTTAATGTAAATATTCTAAGGCAAAATAATTAAAAGAAAACACAAAATTTCTTCTACCAAAGTCAACCACCATACACCATTCACCTACTTCCATCTAATCAACTTCTTCTTTAACAAAGAAATAAAGAAAATAAAGAAAAGAGAAACTCATTACCTAATCACGTCCCATCCTCCTAGTTCGCCTAATCTACTGTATTAATCATCACGTCTCTGCACCACGTTTTTGGAAGCAAGGAATTGAATAAGATTTGATAAAAGATTCCAGCAATGTGAATCAACACCCAAAATCAATAAATCACCGTGTGCAGCCCTCAACAATGTGAGTGGAGAACTAATTTTACTTCATCATTATCTACGAAACTAGCATATAAAATCTATTCCAAAAGCACTAAAATATTCACACGCAACAGCATAACAAAAAGGTGTGGCGCTGGAAATCATTTAATTCAACCATTGGAACCCGTGAACAACCTTGCTTTCCACATTGCCAAAAAAATGCTCTCCCCGAGAATGTTTTTCCAAAAACAAAGCAAATGAAAATCTCTCAGCAAGCTCTCTCAAGGTTACGAGTCTCCACCAAAACACGTTCCAGCAAATTCTCTCAAGAGAATGACGGTTCTCCTGCACCCTCCAACGTTCAAGCTACAAAATGTGATATATGAAAGTGGCGGCTGGCTGCTTCTTTTCTTTCTTTATTCAACCAAAATCACCTCACATTCCATAGCATGAACATGGTGCCAAAAAGTTGCAGACAAGTGTAGTAATAAATGACGGCTCCTCCCACACCAATGTAACAGTGTCCTCCTAGGGTTGTGTGTACAAGTTTATTCTTTCATTCACCTCTGCAGCTGGACCTGAATGGGCTGCCTAAGCTGCTTGCTGCTAACCCATTCATTTCTCCACGCTGCTGCACTTTGTGTGTGTTTACTCTTGCTGTTTGCACCTACCATGTGGCTGCTCAAGTTGCTTCTTCTGCTGGGACGCTGCTGGATTCTCAAAGCTGGACGTTGCAGCCTTGGTGTGTTGGACCGAGCTCTGCTGCCACCACGTGCTGGCCTTTTGCACCGCATCAATTGAATAAAATCAGCCTTCCAATTCTTGTCCGAGACCTGCTTATTGGATGTGTTGGGCTGCACCTATTTTCTACTTCACATGTTGGAGCTCTTGTTGGCCCAAAGTTGTATCATCACACCACTTGAATGTGCTACCATTTCCCTTTTCAAAATGTGGTCCGTGTCATGCCTCCAAGCTGCTGGACACTGAATGAATCAGCCCAACACTTCATTGCTTGAAGCTGCTGGACGTGTCATTGCTGGACAGATGTGTGACCGTGCTGTGTGTGCTTGGTGGCAGCTGCTTCTTTTCTTTGGGCACCTCCAAGGCTGTTGTTATGTGGGCAACTCACTCTTCTAACCTTGCTGGATGAATGAAGATGAATGGGCCGTGAAGAAGCTTGCTAGACGGGCTGTGGTGCTTCTTTCAATTTGCTGGACGTCACACCCTTTTTCCAAGTTCACACCTACTTTCTCATTAAGCTTAAAGTAAAATTGATGTGGCATTTCTCTTTAATTTCCAAAATATTAACCAATAATTTCCCTACAATTAATAATGCAAATAATTAGTTTCAAATAATTCAAATTAATTAAAATAAGAATTTCTGATCAAATTAAGCACAATTAGCAAAAGCGGGAAAATACCAGACAATTAAGCACAATTCCCTGATTAATCCTAGCACAATAAACTAAGTGAAATCAATAAAATATCGACTCATCACCGATGTATATAACATTATACGCTTCGGTTTTCACATAACCGAAACCTATATGGTGAGTTAAAAACCACATTTTTTACTAGTGTCTATAGAGTCTTCCCAGAGACAACACCTTTAATTAAATATGTAAAGATTATGTGGTTTCCAAAATCTTATTTTTCCTCAAAAATAACAATGCAAGACAACATAAAAGAAACAATATTTTGTTTTTTTTTTAAAGCGCGACAAGAATTGATTTCGATCCTACTTATTCTCATGTAAAAAATCAGGGTAGTTCTTTTAGAAAATTTTTTTGGATGATTGTTTGGGAAATTATTTGAAAAATTGTTTGGAAGTTTGTTTGGTTATGATCGTGGATAATTTTGGATTTTTGGGAAGTGAACTAGAAAAGGATTGACCTCGCTCTTACATATTTTCATTTAAGATGGAAAATTAGGAATTATGTAGTTATGAGGATCTTGATTGAAAGATATTAATAGTTTTTATTTTGGAGATTTTATGATTTTTTTATACTTAAAAAAAATAAAAATACAAATAATCTAATGTTCACAAAAATCATATGATAGATAAAACTATTTTTTTAATTTTATATTTTTACACACACACACACAGACACACACACACACACACACACACATATATATATATATATATATATATATATATATATATATATATATATATATATATAATTTTGACATGCTAAAGAAAAATTTAGATGAAAAACAACATCACAAGAATATTTACATTTATTTATACAAAAATTATTTTATACTTTTTTATCTAATTGTCAAAGATATCCGAGACATAACATGACAATTGTGATGATTATGAAGAAGTTAATTATCAAGCAAATATGAGATTTGACATGACAATCGGATGATTATGAAGAAGGTAATTATCAAACAAATAAGAGATTTGACATGATAATCGAAAGGATTATAAAAACATTAATAATTATAAAACATAATAATTATCAAACAAATTCGAGACTTGACATGACAATCAAAATGGTTATGAAGAAAATCAATGGCCAAATAAATATGATATATAACATGACAATCAAACATAGAAGTGCAAAATTCAAATAAACAAAACTCTAACAACATAATTCAAACAAACAAAAACAAAAACAAAACAAAAAAATGAAGAATTTATCTTTGATTTTATGTATTGTTTGCCTTAGGTTGCGTTAAAATTTGTTTTGAATCAGAAAACCTCATTTTATACTCAAGATAATTGATTATCAACTTATAAATAATCGATTATCAGTAACCAATTATGATTTGCCACAATTGATTATCACGAGTAATTACGAGAATTTTTAAGCAAGTTTCTTGTTGATAGGGGAAGCACTATGTTAGCTGAACTCAATCCCTGTGATGTTTGTTTTTTTATGATGACAACACATCGATAATAAAAACACACGAATGTGTACTATGTTATATGTTGAATGTGTACATGTTTACTGTGAAATATGCATATATTGTGTTTGTCACATTTGTTGAGATATTGTGTTGATTCATGCATACCATTGTGTTTGAGAAGTGACGATACCTGTGTATACACAATGTATGTTTTGGTGATATGAAAACCACATGTGCAAAACATATATGCATGACTTAATCGATTAGAGTGTTAGAATAATCAATTAAGGTCATCAAACATCTTGAGTCTTAAACTGATGCAAAAATACTAGTTTTGAATCGATTACATTAATTGGTGAATCGATTAAAACTCATGTGTTTGCACATATCTTTTTCAAAATGTGTTGTGATGCATTTTAGAAAGAAAAGTTTTCAAAAATCTTCTAAGTGTTAAAGCTTAATCGATTACATGGTTTGTATATTCAATTATGTCTGTTAATTGACTTATGATTTTCATAACTACTATAACGGTCATATTTTTAAATTTGTTTAACTAAGCATTTAATGAGAATCGATTACGCTAATTGAACATTCAATTATGTGCTTTGACTGCTATAAGTCTGTTACATGTTTTTAATGTATCCGATTACATTAATATGTTAATCGATTGAGAGGGCATATCTCAAAAGGTTGCTGCAATAGGAATAGGGTAGTTCTGTGTTGGTAGTTTTAGTTGTTCTATATTTGATTGAGTGTTTGTGAGGTGTTTACATTTGAGAGTTGCTCTATAAAACCTTAGCTGTAATACTATGATCATTATAGTGAATTACTCTCCAATCTAAGGTTGATTGGGAGAGTGACTGGATGTAGGCCTATAAAAACTGAGTTTGATTTTCTTGTCCATATCTCTTTGCATTTGCGCTTATATTCTGTATTTGTTTTACATGCATATTGTTTCGTTGCACACAATTGCTTACGGCACAAGAAAGTTTTTAGGAACACTATTATTTGTGAAAAAGATTTTAAAAGTGCAAGTTTTTATAAAACACCAATTCACCCCCCCCCCCCCCCCCCCCCCCCGTCTCTTGGTGTTGAGAAACAAAGACCATCAATTCTAACAATTGGCACTAGAGCTGGTTTTCAAAAATTATTTGAAAAACAAATCAATTAACCTTTTTGTATAATCGATTGTTCGATCTTGAAATGGGTTATGTTTCTCAAATACTAAGGAAGAGTGAATATGTTTTTTATTGTGTGCATGTTACTTGCAATGATAAATGTAATTCTGTCACTCATGGTTTTTATGAGTCAGTTGATTATTTCAAAAAAGAAAAGGTGGTATCAACAGTCTGGAATCTAGAGTTGAAAGAGTATATTTGCAGGCAGAAAGATTCACTAGATTCCTAAACAAGAAGAAGGCTGACAAGCATTCAAATGATGATAAAAAGAAGAATAAGGAAGAGAATCTACTAGCGACTGATCTCATCATGATGGCTAAGTCAGAAACAACAAAAACATGTCTGGAACAAGAAGCAAAGGGATCCATGTGGTATCTAGATAGCGGATGTTCAAGACACATGACAGGAGATCCAACAAAGTTTACAAGTATCCATAGGACTACTGGTCACGTCACTTACGGTGATAACAACAAGGGTAAAATCATTGGTATTGGTAAAATTCAAACACCCTAAACATATGAAATTGAGAATGTATTGTTTGTTGAAGGTTTAAAGCCTAATCTACTTAGTATTAGTCAATTGTGTAACAAAGGGCTAAAGATTACATTTGAACCAAACTATTGTCTGATAAGGAATGGGTCAATAGATTAATTGTTATTAATTGGAAAGAGATCAACAACATATATATGATTTACTTTAGAAAAATATCATTCAAGTCTATTGTATGTTTAATGTCTAAAGAGGATAATGCATGGTTATGACACAAAAGATTAGCTCACATTAACATGGGTCAGTTAAATAAACTTGTGTCTAAGGATCTTGTTATTGGTCTCCCAAACATACGTTATGCCTCTGATAGATTATGTGATGCTTGCCAAAAAGGGAAACAAACAATAACGTATTTTAAAAATAAAAGAGAGGTGTCTACCACTAGACCCCTTGAATTGTTGCATATGAACTTGGAGGTAATCTCTATGGCTTGGTGATTGTTGATGATTATTCTCGTTATACCTAGACTTTCTTTATTTCTGCCAAAAGTGAAACTTTCAGGGTGTTCAAGAAATTTGCAGCCATGATTCAAAATGAAAAGGAACTTAGAATCAAGTCCATAAGGAGTGATCTTTGCAAGGAATTTCAGAATGAGGTGTTTGATGACTACTGTGCAGAAATGGGAATTTCTCACAACTTTTCTGCACTAAGAACCGCTCAGCAGAATGGAGTTGTTGACACTACTACTAATCAAATGCATTCTAGAAATTATATATATGCAAGTGATTCTGCACGAGAGGAAGAGGAAAAAGAAGAAATTCAGGAAAAGGAAACTTGTGAGAATATAGCTAATCCTCCCAGAACAGGATCGATTAAGGAGTGGAAATCACCAAGAAATGTATCAACTAGCAACATCATTGGGGACATCACGAGGGGAGTCTCAACTAAATGTCAGCTTAATCAATTTTGTATGAATGTTGCATATGTTTCAAAGACTGAACCCAAGAATATTGAAGTTGCACTTACTGATGAAAACTAGATGATGGTTATGCAAGAAGAGTTAAATTAGTTTAAAAGACACAACATGTGGGGAGTGGTTCCAAGAGTAGGAACTCAGCAGGTTATAGGCACAAAGTGGGTATTTAGAAGCAAAATGGATGATTAAGGAGAAATAATCAAAATAAGGCCAGATTGGTTACAAAGGGTTACAGTCAAGAAGAGGGAATCGTTTAGTACGAGACTTATGCTTCAATGGCCAGGTTGGAAGCAATAAGAATACTGCTAGCCATTGCTTCTATGATGATATTTAAATTGTATCAAATGGACGTTAAGAGTGCATTTCTAAATGGGTACATTAAGGAAGAAGTATTCGTTGAACAACCATCAGGTTTCCGAGATTATGAGTATTCAGATCATGTTTTCAAACTGAAAAAGGAATTATATGGACTGAAACATGTGCCAAGATCATGGTATGAACGTTTGATTGAATACTTAATCAAGAAGGAATTTACTAGGGGTAAAGTTGATTCAACCCTTTTTATCAAAAACTTTGGAAATGATAAACTCTTTGTACAAATTTATGTTGATGATATTATCTTTGGTTCAATTAATCCTCTACTATGCAAAGAATTCTCTAAGACAATGCAGGATGAGTTTGAGATGTCCATGATGGGAGAACTCACTTATTTTCTGGGACTTCAAGTAAAACAAGATGATATTGGAATTTTTATTCATCAATCCAAGTATTGGACAAACTTGTTGAAAAAGTACAAAATGCTAGACTGCAAGGAATTTGTCATACCAATGGCAACGATTTTTATCTTGACCTTGATGAAAAAGGTAATCATGTAGATTATAAACGTTATAGAGGTATGATCGAATCTTTGTTATACTTAACTACTAGTAGGCCAGAGATCATACATAGTGTTTGTCTTTGTGCTACATTTCAATCACAACCAAAGGAATCACATTTAACTGTTGTGAAAAGAATTTTAAAGTATCTAAATGGAGCAAAAAGTCTTGGATTGTGGTATCCTAGTGGATCAAACATTTTTCTAGAAGGATATAGTGATTCAGATTTTGGTGGCTGTAAATAGACAGAAAAAGCACTAGTGGTACATGTCATTTGCTAGGATGTTCTCTAGTATCTTGGCATTCAAAGAAACAAACTTGTATGACACTGTCCAACATAAAAGTATAGTACATTGGAACCGGAAACTGTTGTGCTCAGTCTCTTTAGAGCAAGAGCCAACTCGAAGACTATGGTATATCTTCAAATCATATTCCTCTAAAGTGTGATAATAATAGTGCAATAAATTTAACCAAGAATCCTGTTCTTCATTCTAAGACAAAGCATAATGCATCATTTCATAAGAGATCACATCGTTAAAGGTGATATTAAAATTGAATATTTGGATACCTTCCATCAATGGGATGTCATTTTCACAAAACCATTGAATAAGGAAAGGTTTTATACTATTAGGAATGAATTAGGGATACTAGATCATAGTAGTGTTAAATAGCACTAATCGATTAAATCACTTGTATGTATGCAAATTGAAGATTTCATTGTTACATCATATTTTTGCTTAATCATACTTAAACTTTGATGATTGTTATTGTAATATTACTGCATAAGAACTAAAATGCTTGATCCGGATGAGTTGAAAAAGGTTGTGCAGGAATACTAATTGTAGACTGAAATTGATTAAGAGAAGTTTCTAAACTTCTGAATTGTCATCTGGTTTGAAGTTTCTAAACTTCTGATTCTTATACTTTAAACCATAATTTTTTATTTGTTGTATGTTTATTCATCATAAATCTCATTATGTTTAATCCACTGTGAATTTGATATGAGGTTATGAATGATTAAACTGAATTGGTTGTTTCAAGTTGTATCTAATTTTCTCTGATACAATATTTGTAATATCTCTTGGTACATTGCTTGAACATATTTGGATGATACATACTCTGTCATATCTTTGTTATGCATCTTTGATACTGAAATGTGATATGCATACTAATAGGGGGTGATGGGCTGTCGCAACCCACATAAATTTAATGTGCATAAAGAATGCAGTATAGTGCTAGGAAGTGACTCTTAGGTCGTCTCTCAAGGACCAAATGTGGTTCGAGAATCATGTCAGACACGAAGTGGGGGGGTTGTGAAAGGATTGTGAATGTGGATGAATTAAATTGAAACACAGATGCAAACAGAGGTGGAAACACGGAATCAAACACAGAATGAAAACGATTGGTCATTAACTCAATCACTATGCTTCCAATCACAGATTAACGACAAGTACACACTACTCTAATCTAAATCCGACACAAATCACCCAACTATGCGAAGGCTAATTCAGTCTTCAAAATTACAGACTAAGCGAATGCAATGCCCAAAATTAATCAGTCATCCACCATACAATCTAATTAACTAAGCGAAGAATTGACACCGATTAGGCAACTAAGCGTATACCTAATCGCAGGCAGACAACAGATTAAATATTGAACAGGATCAAAGCAGCAGTATGACAATTTAAGTTCAAAAGTCTCAGGGAAACAAAGTAATTTGCTAACAACCAACCAACTAACCTAAGTTAACATGACAATTAAATGAACACAACTCAACAAGATAAACAACATTAAAGTAAAGATTAAAATTAAATAAAAACAAAAAACAAAAAAAATAAGTCACTAAAGAAAAGAACACGGGGAAATTAATTAAGCATGCACTCTAGGCTAAGGCAAATGTGATGGGGAAGTGCATACCTAGAGAGAATATACTAAATGACATACAAAGAAATGGAAGAGAAATTAAAATGGAAAAAGATTAGAGAAAGGAAACTTAGGAAATGAAGATGCGCCACTTGAATAAGCTTCCAAGATAAGCATCGTGAAGAGGACCGCCACTTGCTTGAGCAAGATAAGGCCTGCCCAAATTTGGGACTTTAGAGACAGAATTCTATCTCAAAGAAGAATGCAAGATTGCAATTCAACTCAAATTTCATTCAATGCAAAGGTGTGTGTACAAAAGGAGACCCCTAAGCCTTCTTATATAGCCTTTGGAGTGAGCTTGGAAGCTAGATCTAGGAGATGTGGGACTTTTGAGGGTGTAGTCCATCCAGCAACTGCTGCACATCCTCTAGGGGCTTTTAAGTCCCACATTGCTCAAATCTCTCCACTCCAAAGGGTTTATAAGGCAACTAGTTCTCCTATAGTTCAAAACATAAAAACTAGCTATGTTACTAACTCCTACACGCCTAAAATGCTCACTTTCTCTTCTCTTCTTTTTAAGATCAAGCCATGGATAGTCCCACATTGCTTGTTCTTAAAGAGAAAGAAGAGTTTATAAGCAATTATTCACAAGAACTAAGAGAAAGCAATCAAAAGGCAAATACACGCCCAAAGGAAACCTATTCTTCTCTTTCTTATTCTTTTTGTCACTTTGAAAGCTCTTCATTGTTGCCCCATCTATGATCATATCATCCCCCCCAGGTTGGAGAGGATTCGACCTCGAATCTTGAAAAACCTGCAACAAAGAGAGATTAGTGACTTATTTTGGTTTATAATCCAAAGGAACTCCTCCTGGATCAAATATTAACCTGCAAGAAACATCAAACATTTTGTGAATGAATTGATGTTTACCAAAGAATGTATTTTGAAAAGGAATATTTAAAGAATGGGTTTTTGAAATTGGATTTATTTTCTTATTGAAAACTAAAATTCCTTCTTTTGAAAAATTTTTATTTTTGTCTTGAGTTAAGTGTAAAAAAGAATACATTAATTCAAGATGTGGGATGGAAATGGTGTGTGAAGAAGTGGTAAAAAGAGATGAGAAAGGTGGGATAGTTTTACAAAAGCTTTTAGAAAAAGAAGAAAGCTTAATAATTGGAGAAAAGTGGAAGGATGGAAAAACTCCCCTGTCATGGCTTGAATCCTGTAGAAAGATGGGAGTGGAAGGTACCTTTAGTAACACTTCCTTTGTGACTAGGACATTTTCCTTCTCCTTTTCTATCACAATTTCTTCTTTTTCTTTTGTTGCTTTCTCCTCTTTTTCTCTCCTCTCATTTTCTTCTTTTTCTCTCTCCTCTCTTTCTGTCCTTTCTTTTGTTTCTTTTTCCTCTTTTGTATCTTGAAGGACCCCTTTATGAGAAATGAGACAATTAAGCTTGACCTTCTCCTTTTCTTCACCTCTCTTGGACTTCATGATGAGGTGGTCCTCATGTATTTCCTTTGGAGTTAGGGTTTTAAGACAACCTTGCGCCCTTGGTAAGTAAAAGACATTCTATTAGTAAGACCATCATGTTGAACATTTCTATCAAATTGCCATGGTCTTCCTAATAAAATGTGAGTTGCTTCCATGGGTACAACATCACAAAGAACCTCATCTTGGTATTTACCAATGGAAAAGGAAATATGAACTTGCTTATTTACCAAGATTTCACCCTCCTCACTTAACCATTGAAGTTTATATGGCTTGGCATGCGCAATAGTGGGTTGCTGAAGCTTGTCCACTACGCGTGTGCTAGCCACATTAGTGCAACTTCCCCCGTCTATGATCATGGAGCAAACCTTGCTAGCTATAAGACATCTAGTGTGAAAAATATTTTCTCTTTGAGTTGTATCAAAGTCCTTGTGGACTTGGCCCAAGAGACGTCTTATAACTAGTAGGTCGCCATCAAATGGAACCTTGTACTCATCTTCACTAGAGGAAGAAGAAGAGTGAGAAGTGTGTGAAGGTGAAGAAGGAGGAGAGTCATCGGTGACAACCTCTTCTCCTCGAATGCACATTGCCCTCTTGTTTGGGCATGCAGATGCAATGTGACCATGACCTAAGCACTTAAAACATTTGACTTGACTAGGTCGCGTTGGGGACTTAGGTTTAGAAGAAGAAGGCGCGGGGTTAGTAGAAGATGGCCGAGATTTATGAGGAATCTCTCTAGAAACATCCCTTTCTTTGTCCCTTGATGATGAGGTTTTGTAAAAATTATCTTTTGAAGAAGTGGAAAATTTGTTGCGATAGGACTCTTTTCTTAAAATTTGTCTCTCTACTTTCATAGCCCGATGTACCACAACATCTAAATCCTCATCATCATGGAGCTCTACAACATCTTGGATGTTTCTATTGAGACCGCTAATAAATCTAGCTATTTTTGCGTGGTCAGTCTCATTAGTGTTAGTATGGTATAAGAGCACTTCGAGCTCACGCGCATATTCCTCCACACTTCGTCTACCCTGAGTAAGCCGTTGGAGCTTAATCAGGAGGTCCCTATGGTAGTATGGGGGTACGAATCGCTGGTACAACAAGCACCGAAAATGTTCCCAAGAGCTCGCGGGTGAGCCCCTGGTAATGTTCATCCTAGTTAGCCATTGCATGGCGTATCCCTCTAAGGCTAAAGTAGCTAACTTTACACGCAAATATCCATCTACATCATACAAATTAAAAACTTGTTCTACTTTAGCTATCCAATCTAAAAATACACTAGGATCGGTGTCTCCCTTGAAACTTGGCAAAGACAACTTTGGCATTGCAAGGTTTGGATCCAAAGCTTTGTCTTCTTGCTTTTTCTTAGATGAACCATGCTCATGACCATGAGATTGCTTCCCTTTAGCCTTTGTTTCCGAGTCTAGCCGCTTGCTCATGGCATCAAGTTGATGTTGCATTTGTTGGAAGGCCTTCACCATATCAAACTTGCTAGAAGGGCTTCCATGGGGGCTATCTCCATGAAATGACGCACGGCTGGAACCTGCAGACATGGTAATGCAACAACCACAAAAAACTAACACCAAAAAACAAGTTAGAACCACAGAAAATTCACGGCAATGCCGCAGCCCAAAACTGGTTATGGTTTCACTCAAATAAGGCAAAGAAATGGTTCAAAACTCACGGCAAGTGTCTCAAAAAAAAAAAAAAACAAGGGAAGGGCAACACCCTTCTTTAAAGATAGTAAAATGTCTCACAAGTCCACTTTGAGAGCACCAACTCAAGTCCAAAGCAAATGGAAAGATGTACAATCCACCCTCAATGCAAAGAAGCCAAATCAAGACAACACATGGTAGAACATGATGGGGAAGTGCATACCTAGAGAGAATATACTAAATGACATACAAAGAAATGGAAGAGAAATTAAAATGGAAAAAGATTAGAGAAAGGAAACTTAGGAATTGAAGATGCGCCACTTGAATAAGCTTCCAAGATAAGCATCATGAAGAGGACCGCCACTTGCTTGAGCAAGATAAGGCCTGCCCAAATTTGGGACTTTAGAGACAGAATTCTATCTCAAAGAAGAATGCAAGATTGCAATTCAACTCAAATTTCATTCAATGCAAAGGTGTGTGTACAAAAGGAGACCCCTAAGCCTTCTTATATAGCCTTTGGAGTGAGCTTGGAAGCTAGATCTAGGAGATGTGGGACTTTTGAGGGTGTAGTCCATCCAGCAACTGCTGCACATCCTCTAGGGGCTTTTAAGTCCCACATTGCTCAAATCTCTCCACTCCAAAGGGTTTATAAGGCAACTAGTTCTCCTATAGTTCAAAACATAAAAACTAGCTATGTTACTAACTCCTACACGCCTAAAATGCTCACTTTCTCTTCTCTTCTTTTTAAGATCAAGCCATGGATAGTCCCACATTGCTTGTTCTTAAAGAGAAAGAAGAGTTTATAAGCAATTATTCACAAGAACTAAGAGAAAGCAATCGAAAGGCAAATACACGCCCAAAGGAAACCTATTCTTCTCTTTCTTATTCTTTTTGTCACTTTGAAAGCTCTTCATTGTTGCCCCATCTATGATCATATCAAAATGGAACAGAACAAGCTACTGGATAAAAGCACCATCCCACGATTACCAATGAATAAACATGGCAGCATATGAATCAAATTGATAACCTGTAGATTTCAATAGCGTTGAACGCTCTCCATCACCGAAATAATACTAAGAAATATAAATGAGCAGTAAAATAATGTAGTAAACTCTTCAACCTGTGTGTTTTCTAATATAGATATAAAATATAAGAAACACGTCTTAGCAAGCAAATTAACCAGCATGTGCATATCTCCCAGCACCACATGCGCCTTCTTCCAGCCAAAATAAAAGTGATTCACGCTTGTGTATTGTGTGCATATTTCAAATGAATAGATATAGGAATCTTCCTCTCGGTTCAAGCGCTTGGACAAAAATATAAAATGGAAAATGCTTCCTTCATTCATCCCTCATCTAAAAAGATAAACATCATTCCAACCTTGTAAAATGAAAATGAAAAGAAAAAAAATGTTCTTCTTCAATTCCTCATGACAGCCACGTTTCAGAGCCAAGCCAAAAGAAAAGTGAAGTGCTAAATTCAAAAGTGGCGGCTACAATCCCTAGGGGCCATGTGTGTGGTCTCCCAAAAATTAGGGTGGGTCCACCCAAACCCTAAAGTGCCAAGTTACTATTTTTTTCTATTGGGCTTAGTCTACACTACCAAAGATATTAGCCCAAAATTACAAAACTTAGTTTTAAAAAAAAAATCTAATATACTAAGTTAAAATTTGACTAATTCTAAAGTGTCTTTGTGGAAAGTCTTCACTTAATTGGTGCCCTTCCAAAAGTCTACCAGTGTAATTCCAAAATTTTCCCTGAAAATAAAAATAGGAATAATTAAGCTCAAATAATTCTAATTAGTTAAAATAAGAATTATTGGTCTAATTAAGCCTGAATGGTGAAAATGACACAATAACCAAGAATTAAGCACAATTCATCAACACAATTAGGCGTGAAAAACTAAGTAAATGATATAAAATATTGATTCATCAGGGGGAGTATTGTATGTTGTTATATGTTGGTTGACGTGTTAAAAAGGAGAGAAAATGTTAAAATCATGTGAGTATTGCTGAAAAGGGGAGCATCATTATATTTCTGATAACATGTTTGATGCATCTTTATATGATTCACTATCTCTGTTTCAATTATATTATGCTACATATCCTTTTTTGTTAATGCCCAAAGGGGGAGAATGATTGAACATTGATTAAGATAATTGAATATGGTTAAAACTATTTAATTGTGTAATGTACATGGTTTTATTAATCATGGTTATGCATCATAAAAAAAGGGGGAAATTGTTGATAGGGGAGCACTGTGTTAGCTGAACTCAATCCCTGTGATGTTTGTTTTTTATGATGACAACACATTGATAATAAAAACACATGAATGTGTATTGTGTTATGTTTTGAATGTGTACATGCTTACTGTGAAATATGCACATATTGTGTTTGTCACATTTGTTGAGATATTGTGTTGATTGATGCATACCATTGTGTTTGAGAAGTGATTATATCTGTGTATGCACAATGTATGTTTTGGTGATATGAAAATGCACAAAAACATATTTACAGATCGATCAAAAGCTCCAGGAATCAAGAACGAGAAGAGTTTTATAGATCTTAAAGCTTTCTTGAGAAGCAACTTGACTAGAACGAATTGACTAATCGTCTCTGCACAATTGAAGGTACATTCCGCTTGATTAGGAGAGAAGACTTGCAATCTTTGATTTGTTGATCACTGTACATGTGGTGTCAGGAAGAAGAGTGGTGTACTCTTGACACAGAACTTAAAATTTAAAATCTCACTAGTCCAAACCCCCAAAATGAACTTAAAAACCCTCTAAAATCAACTTATTGACTATTCACACCTTATTCTACATATTATTATCAACTAACCGCACCAACAAGTTTTAATTGATTCCAAATTACCATATAAAACTCAATTTTCTCGTTTTAACTCCTAATTCAACATTTCACTTATCAACACCTCTATTTTAGACCAAAAATAACATATAACTTAGTCTAGTTCATTCCTTATCAACTTTATACCAATTTGACACCACCAATATCCAACCAACAGAATTCACAGCCAAACTAAAGTCTAAAACAGAATCATCACATTTACACAACCATCTTTCATAGTACTAAATATCAAAACTCATTAAAGTCAAACAATCAAAATTATGCTAAAATATATACTCATATTTTAAACCAAGTCAACAACATCTACAACTAATCTTAAATCATACATATTAGATAGAATAACAATTGAAGCAAAGTCACTAGCTTCCCTTACCTTAACGAGAACTACTACAACTTTAAGAAAGCCCGATGGTTGCTTCAAATGTAAGAAACTTTAGAAAAGCTTAGAAAGCATCAAATCGTGATCAAAGTGAGTCCTTAAAACCATAGATAGACAAAGAACAAAAAGTCAAGCACAAATGATACATGCGAAGGGATTCCTCAGCATGATCATAAAAAGAAAAAAAAATAAAGAAAAAGAGATAGAAACTTACTTGCTTAAACCAAGAACTGATAGAGTGGAAATAAAGATTAGTTATTTGTGATCTCGTAGAAATTTCCTGATCGTCAAATAGATGATCAAGGAATGAAATTTCTTAGAGAAAAGGAAGAGAGAACTAAGATTAATAGTTTTAGAGAAATGAATAAGACAAGCTTAAGAAAATCTACTATATTAACAAATTATTTTAATTTTAAATATTTTGTTTCATTATTTTAAAACACCTATAAATTCTAATACTCTATTTTTTAAGTTCTCACAAATGTTTCTATTGAAATATTCATTATTAATAGATATTACAAAATAAAAAATTTTGTTAGTAAATAAATCTTATAAAAAATATTCCCTTAGCTAACAAACAAATCCTTAAGTCTCAAAATTGGTATCCTTTTATTTATTATTTAAACGTATTCTTAAAATATATTTTAATATTATAAAAGATGGTCAGTAAAAATAATGTTATATAATTATATACAATGTTTAGATATATTAATTTTTATTATCTATAAGGAGATTTTTTTTCTAATACTCTTTCAATAATAATTTTTAAATTAAAAATAATTATTTTACTAATTTTACTTTTAAATGATTATTTTTTTAAAATTTAACCATTTTGTTTTAGAATTAAAATAACTATCTCTAATAAAAAAGTTATCTTTAGAATAAATAAAAATTATCTACACTATAATTATATAAAAATTTATATTTACTTTAATAATTATGTATTCTCCCGAAGTATTATGAATACTTCTAAGAGTTTTATAGTGAATAATTTATAAATAGCTTTGAAATTTAATAACATACTACATATTTTTGTTACATAAGTAGGATATTTATAATTAATACTTTATGATATAATAATTGTTTTTATCATATTTTGTTATATTGTTAATATATTTACATTAATTATGATATAACATTTTATTATAACAACATTAATTTAATATATTTATATTTTATATATCCAAAGTAGAGCCGTCAAAATGGGTCACAACCCGCGGGCCAATCCGGCCCGTCACGGGTTCGGGCCGGGTTGGGTTTGAAAAATACAACCCACCTATATGCGGGTTAGATTTCAACCCGGCTCATGCGGGTTGAACCCGTGGTGAGCCGGGTTAGCCCACCAACCCACCTACCTAATTTAATTTTTTTAATTTATGAAATCCTAAAAAGTAAAATACTCTCTTCACTCACTGTGTATACCAAAAAAGTAACATCTGCTCTCACAAATCACTCTCACAGTACTTGCTCTCATGACGGTGCTCTCACTCTCACTTCACTAAAATTGTTCAAGGAGCAGGTAAAACACCCTTCCTTTTTTCTTCTTTTTTCTCCACATTTTTGTTTTCTCACTTCTCTTTCTTTTTTTTTTCAAAAACCCTGACAAAAATAGGGGTTTGCGAATTTGTTTTTTTTGTGGGAGATTTGAAGACATGGAATGATTTTTTTTTCCTGTTCTGACATGCTTGTACCAGAGTTTGTTCATTTTATTTAAACAATTTGAGTATACATTATTTGAACAAGCTGCTTTCGATATCTTTGAATTTGGGAAATTATGTTACAAATTAAACTATTAATTTTTTGTTGATGATGTTGAGTATTGGTTCTTTTTTGGTATCTTTGAATTTGGATTATATTGTACTTTTTATTATTATTTTGAATTGTCTTTAACATAATTTTTTTGGGAGTGAAATTTGGTTAAATTTAAATTACAGAAAGCTTGTATTTTTTATTTTAAAAAAATGTAATTAAATGAGCTAGTGAGTCAACCCGTTTACCTACCAACCCGTGGTGGGTCAGGCCGGATTCAAGTTTTTCTGGCTCGCCAATAAATGAACCGGGTTGGGTTGGCTCATTAAGTGACCAACCCGTGGTGGGCCGGATCGGGTCGGGCTGGGTTACCCGTTTTGACAGCTCTAATCCAAAGGTTTATACTTTATTATATTATAAAATATTGCCTACAAATATCTTGGTAATATTATATAATCAAGTAATATATTATTACATCTCTAAAATATTTATCATAAGATATTAACGATAAAAATTTTGAAAATATTTCAAAATATCTTGCGAGAATATAATTATAAAAATAAATATAAATAATTTTTATGATTATATTATAGATAAATTTTATTTATTTTAAGCATAAATTTTTATTATATATAGTTATTTTAATTTAAAAAATGGTGAAATTTTAAAAAAAGTAATTGTAACGTCTTAAATATATAATATTAAATATAACATGATTAATAACGATAAAAATTTTGAAAATATTTCAAAATATCTTGCGAGAATATAATTATAAAAATAAATATAAATAATTTTTATGATTATATTATAGATAAATTTATTTATTTTAAGGATAAATTTTTATTATATTTTAATTTAAAAAATGGTTAAATTTAAAAAAAAAATTGTAATGTTTATATTATCTTTATTTTATATTTATCTTTTATCTTTATCTTTTATCTTTTAGTTATTTTGTTATTATTTCTTATTTGTATTTTGGGCGTAGCCCATATTTCTTCTATTATAAATAGAGAACTCTATGTGTGTATTTAAATTAATCCCAAATATAGTTTTTCACTATATTCAACATGGTATCTAGAGCATAAGGTTCTTTCTTAGTTGATCCTGCCCACTACAACCGTTGTCGCTGTTAGAAGTTGTAGTCGCCGACGTTAGTGTCGTTGTCTCTATCGCCTACCACCTTCATTGGGCTCACCATGACCTGGCTGTGTTGATTAAGCCTCTTTTGAGTTCTAGGATTTGTACTCTGTTGCTTGTTCATGGCTTCTAACCCGTCCATATATGCTAACTATATCAATGAGGATTTATCTGTTGATAAGTTAGATGGTACTAATTATGCGATTTGGGCATCAGACGTTAAACTTTGGCTTAAGAGTCAAGGGTATCTTGATCATATTACTCAGAATGTGACAACTATTGATTCCGCTGCAGTTACCTATTGGTTGAAAGTTGATGCTCAGTTGTGCATTATTCTCAAGGGTACCCTTCATTCCTCTTTAAAACAAATTTTTCGTTCCTACGACACATGTTTTGAAATCTGGGAACACGCTAAATTATTATACACCAATGATACTCAACGTCTTTATGGTGTTTGTCATGATCTTCTCAATGTTCTTGCTCCTCGGCATTAGGACACTATGACTGATTATATGGGTAAAATTCATGCTTTTTTTCATGAGTTTAATGAATTATTGCCCCCTGCTTCTACTCCTGCCAAAGAAATAGAGTAAGGGTCAAAGTTCTTCATGCTGCTAGCATCGCATGACCTTACTGATGAGTATTCTCATGTTCGTGATCAGATTTTGGGTTCACCTATTGTTCCCACTTTGACGTCTACTTGTTTCACTCTTTTTCTTGTACCTAGTAGACCCATCAATGATACAAATGTTTCCTCTACGTTGGCATCTCAACGTCATGACCGCAATCACTCTCACAAACCAGGAAAAGGACGTCTCAAGTGTAACCATTGTGGCAAGGTAGGCCATACGATTGACAACTGTTATGCATTACATGGCCGCCCTCCTAGATCTGCTACAATTGTTCAGACTACTTCTTTGTCACAATCACCTACTGGGATCCTCTTTCATCTGATATTAGTGATGACTCTATTACTTTCAGTAAATTTCTCAAATGGTATAAGGATCAATAACCTTCTAGTTCCACTGCATTTGTAGCACACACAGGTACATCTTTTATTGGTCTGAGTCCATCTTCTTCTTTTGACTATTGGGTTCTTGACTCGGGAGCCACAGATCACATTACTGGTAACAAATCTTTGTTTTCCTCTTTGTCCTCTCCGAATCCTTTACCTTCTGTTACAATGGCTGATGGATCTAGGGTTTTAGCTCATGGTGTTGGGATTGTTAACATTTTTCCTTTTTTATCCATTGATAATGTTCTTTATGTCCCTGGGTCTCCTTTTAACTTATTATCTGTCAGTTGTCTAACTCATTCTCTTGATTGTGATATTTCTTTGAACAAAGATTTTGTTTGTTTACAAAACCGGAGTTTGAGACAGGTGATTGGTACCGGATGTGAGTCTCATGGTCTTTACCATCTTCGCCCCACTACACATATTGGGGCAATTATGGAGTCTCCATCTCTTCTTCATGCTCAATTAGGTCATCCCAGTCTTGCCAAACTACAACAGCTTGTTCCTAGCTTTTCCAAGTTGTCCAATTTGGTATGTGAGTCGTGTCAATTAGGAAAACATATTTGTAGTTCCTTTCCTCATAGTTTCTCACAATGTGCTTCGTCTCCTTTTGCCTTAGTTCATTATGACATTTGGGTACCTAGTCGTGTTAAGTCTAATTTAGGTTTTCAATAATTCATTACCTTTATTGATGATTATTCTAGATGTACTTGGTTGTTTTTAATGAAAAATCATTCTGAGTTATTGTATCATTTTCAAACTTTTTATAATGAAATTAAAACTCAGTTTGGTGTTTCTATTCAAATTTTGCATGGTGATAATGGTCGTGAATATCTTTCCCATTCTTTTCAACAATTTATGGCTTCTCATGGTATTCTTCCCCAAACTTCATGTGCTTATACACCTCAACAAAATGGGGTGGCTGAGCGTAAAAATAGACATCTTATTGAAACAACTCGTACTCTTTTAATTCATGGTAACATTCCTCAATATTTTTGGGGTGATGTTGTTCTTACTGCATGTTATCTCATTAATCGCATGCCCTCTTCTATTTTAGAAAATAAAATACCTTATTCTATCTTATTTCCTCATGAACCTCTTCACCCATTACCTCTAAACGTTTTTGGGTCTACATGTTTTGTTCATAATTTTGGTCTTGGTCTTGATAAGTTAGCTCCTCAGTCACACAAATGTGTTTTTTTAGGCTTTACTAAATCAAAAAAAGGATACAAGTGTTTTTCTCCTTCTCTTGATCATTATTTTGTATCTGCTCATATGTCACCTTCAATGAGTCCTCCTTTCATTTTAATGATCATTCTTCTTCTGATATGTCTCATTCTAATATTATCAACATTTGTACTGAAGCTCTTCCTTTTTCCTTGACTTGCATGGTTCAACAATTGACTATAATTTTGCATAAGTCGACTAAACTTTCTTACCATCAAGGTCATAAATTCTTTTTCGTCCATGTCGGCTTCTAAGTTGTTCTTGCTTGAAGCTTTCAGAGCAATGAACTTCTTCTCTTCAATCTCCTATTCATCCTTTAATCTACCAAGTTCCAACTCATGTTCTCGTAACTTACCAAACAAGGTAGCCATGTTTATAGTTGTAAGATCTTTGGATTTAGAGATTGTTGTCACTTCTGGTTGCCAATTCATGTCCAGACTTTTCAAAATCTTGATGTTGATCTCTTCCTTATCAAACACCTTACCGAGATCCATTAGATGATTTACAATGTGAGTGAATCATTATGCACATCATAGATGTTTTCTCCAGCCTTCATTCTGAACAATTCATACTCTTGTATCAGGGAGATCTTTCTAGCTCTCTTGACTTCATCCGTGCCTTCATGAGTTACCTCTAAGACATCCCACATTACATTTGCAGATTTGTATTGAGATATCCTGAAAATTCATCAATTGTCAGTGCAGAGGCAATTATATTTCTAGCTTTAACATCATACTGAGCTTTTCTATTTTCATCAGCAGTCCACTCAGTAAAAGGTTTTAAAACAGTTTCTTTATCAACAGTTTTTGTAGGCACAAATGGACTATTCAAAGTGGCATCTAAAATTCCTTTATCTTGCGATTCAAGAAAGATTTGCATTCTGATTTTCCAAAAAGGATAATTTTCACCAGCAAACAGAGGTGGTCTATTTGTTGAAGCACCTTCACCAAAAGTTTGAAAACAGGAAGTCATCCCCAGGTCTTATAGTCGAATGAGATAAAAACAGAGTCGACTAAATTTTTAAATATCTTATGAAAATCAGCTCTGGTGCTAATTGTTGGAAAACAGGTAGGCTTCATTTTTACACTAAGATGGGAGGGGGTGAATTGGTCATGTTTCAAAAACAAAAACTTTTCACAATCTTTTATCAAAAGTATGAACCTTTTTGAACTTTCTTGAAATGCAAGTAATGAAAATTTATATGCAGCGGAAAAACGTAGTTGACTACGTAAAAGATAAAGTCGACTGGAATTAAAGAGTGCACGGATAGAGAAAATCAAACACTGATTTTTATACTGGTTCGGCCAACAATGCCTACATCCAGTGTCCTTCCAACCTAGGAAGCAAATGCACTATAATGATTGCGGTTTTTACAAGGAATTTATAAAAGACCTCACGTAAAAAATATAAATCTCCTCTCTAACCCAAAACCAAAATATAGCTGCAATAACCAAAACCAGACTTTCAGCAAGAATCCCCTCTTCTGCAATCTGAACCCACGTTGAAAAATCCTCAACGTGAAACCCCTGTATCACAACAGGTCCAATTCCAGCAGTCTTCACAGGATGCTAAGCCTTCACAAAATGCAGCAGTCTTCACAGGATGCCAAGCCTTCAAAGATCAACGCAAAAGCACCTTCTTTGTGCAGTATTTGATCAAGCAATGAGTGCGCAAGCTATCTCCCTTTGGATCTCTCTTAAGAAAGATCACCACCATCTTCTTGGAGAATTCTAGGAGCTGTTAACACAGAGAATTCAATCTGAAACAAGAATGAAAATGTTAGATCATCAAAAGTCTCTGAACAATTCGTGTTCAGCCAATTTATAGTTTTCTGTCAGTTAGATTGATTCTCAGTCGAATAGACTACTAATTCAGTCGACTTTATAATTACAGTTATAACAGACAGTCAACATAGTAGCTTTCAGTCAACCAAAATCAACGCACATTTAATACAGTTGACCAAGTAATCAATGCTTAATTAACTTTTAAAAATATAGCCGTTAGAGCGCAAAGTCATAATAGAATTCCAAAACAAATCAAAGATACAGTCGAATGTAAACCAGACAAAGTCAACTGACACATGTAAAAACACTTTGAAATTCTTTTCAACTCAAAACATCACTTAGCACTGATTCTCAAAATCTATACAAAGGTTTTAGCATAGTCGAATCCATTAGTAATGTAGTCAATTGTACTATAACTTTGTCACACAGTTATAAGTTCACAAAAGTGCTTGTGATTTTTCACTTTGAAAATTGTGCAGTAAAATATATGTAAGGTTTAAACCCTTTTTTGTCCCTAAGTTAAGTTCTGATGTTCAGTTTAGTCCCCGCTTTTAAAAATGTCAACCTTTAGTCCCTATGATATGAAAAATGTATCAAAATCAGTCCTATCCGTTAACAAATCACAAGTTTTTCATTAAGTGATTTGTTGTTCATAACACCTTCCGTTAACAAATAACAAAATATTGGATACCTAGGTATGAAAACTTGTGATTTGTTGTTCATTAAGTGATGTCATGATGACTGATTTGATACATTTTTCATATCATAGGGACTAAAGGTTGACATTTTTAAAAGCGGAGACTAAACTGAACATCAGAACTTAACTTAGGGACCAAAAAAGGGTTTAAACCTATATGTAATAAAGCATTTCACATTGCACATAAGCATGTAAGCATGTTCCACAAATATATCAAACAATCAACATAGGAACATACACCACAGTACATCAAACATGAGTAGATATAACAATCAGTACAGCACAAGAACATGTAATGCAGCAACATATGTACTGTTATTAAGCAAAGTGTTGTCATCATCAAAAACTAGATTGTTATATAGTTTGTGTTATCAACAATCTCAACACCTAGTTCACCAGCTGTTTCTCAACAACCACCAAGTGGCTCAATTGAAGTGCCAACTACCTTGTCTCCTCCAGCTCCGACAACTGAGTCTACCCTTCCAATTGCCCTTCGAAAAGGTATATGTTCTACCCGTAATCCCTCTCCACATTATCTTGCTGTAAGTTATCATAGACTGTCTTCACCTTTTTATACCTGTCTTTCTTCTATTTCTTCTATGACAATCCCAAAATCTGTTAATGATGCCTTAGCCCATCCTGGTTGGCGTCAGGCCATGCTAGATGAACTAAGTGCTCTTTAGCATAGTGGAACTTGGGAGCTTGTCCCATTACCATTTAGGAAATCTATTGTTGGTTGCAGGTGGGTTTTTGCTATCAAAGTTGGTCCTAATGGAACTATTGATCGCCTCAAAGCTCATCTTGTGGCCAAAGGTTTCACTCAAATTTTTGGTTTGGATTATGGTGATACTTTTTCTCCAATGGAAAAGATGGCATTTATTCATATATTTATAGTCATGGCGGCTCTTCAACAATGACCTCTTTATCAATTGGATGTCAAAAATGCATTCCTTAACGGAGATTTGCAAGAAGAGATTTATATGGAGCAACCTCCAGGATTTGTTGCTCAGGGAGAGTCCTCTGGGTTGGTATGTCGTCTTCGCAAATCCTTATATGGCCTAAAACAATCTCCTAGGGCCTGGTTTGGAAAATTTAGTAATGTTGTTCAACAATTTGGTATGACTTGGTGTGAGGCAGATCATTCAGGCTTTTACCATCACTCAAGTGTTGGATCTGTCTACTTGATAGTATATGTTAATGACATTGTTCTTACAGGCAGTGATAGTCATGGCATCTCTCTGATGAAACAACATCTTTGCAACCATTTTCAGACCAAAGATCTTGGCAAACTTAGATATTTCTTGGGTATTGAGGTGGCACAATCCAATGATGGTATTGTTATATCTCAAAGGAAATATGCACTAGATATTTTGGAGGAAACTGGGTTGATGAATTCAAATACTAAACTTCTACCAAAATAGGGGGAGCCTATGTCAGATCCCGAGAAATATAGAAGACTAGTTGGAAAATTGAATTATCTAACAATTAATAGTCCTGATATTTCCTTTGCAGTTAGTGTGGTAAGCCAATTCCTTAATTCCCCATGTGAGGATCATTGGAATGCAGTTATTCGTATATTAAAATACATTAAAGGATCTCCTGGAAAAGGGTTGTTATATGGTTCTAGTAACCATACAAGAGTGGTTTGTTATTCTGGGACTGATTGGGCAGGATCTCCTTCTGATAGAAGATCTACTTCCGGATATTGTGTCTTCATTGCTGGTAACTTGATCTCTTGGAAAAGCAAGAAAAATAGTGTTGTGGCAAGATCTAGTGCAGAAGCAGAATATAGAGCTATGCCTTCAGCCACTTCTGAACTTCTTTGGCTTAAGCAATTGCTTAGAGAGTTACAATTTGGAGATGTCACGCAAATGACGCTTATATGTGACAATCAGGCTGCTCTTCATATTAGTTCTAATCCTGTCTTTCATGAGAGGACCAAACACATTGAAATTGATTGTCATTTCATTCGAGAGAAGATCGTAACTGGAGATATCAAGACCGAATTCGTAAATTCAAGTGATCAATTAGCAGATATTTTCACTAAGTCTTTACGAGGACCGAGAATTGATTATATTTGTAACGAGCTTGGTATATACGATTTTGTATGCACCAGCTTGAGGGGGAGTGTTAGATATATTATCTTTATTTTATATTTATCTTTCATCTTTATCTTTTATTTTAGTTAGTTTGTTATTATTTCTTATTTGTATTTTGGGCTTAGCCCATATTTCTTTTCTTATAAATAGAGAACCCTGTGAGTGTATTTAACACAAGGGAGATTAATCCCAAATATAGTTTTTCACTATATTCAACAGTCTTAAATATATAATATTAAATATAACATGATTAATAAAATAAATCAATTAGCACTTAGAATACATAAAGTTATTTTATAGTTATTTAATTTAACCATAAAAATCAACTTTATATACAATATACAAGTATAAAAAATGTATAAGAAGGGTCTAGTCAAACCAAACAAAACATAACTAAAAGGAATATAACTCCTAATGTTATTGTACATATGAGTTGCCTCCACCAAGAACTTGCTCCATAGTCATGTACTCTCCTTCTACTTACACCTACAAGATTATCATCGTTAATATAAAAATGTACAATAGCTAAGACAAGACACAAACAGAAGGGTAAGTTAGTGATACAAAATAAATCATAATATGTAATTATATTTCATATATGAGTCAACTTTCACACAAAGTAATACAAACATCTTAGTCATGTCAAGACCTAGATTGGACTATCCGGAATAGTCTGTCAATAATGTAACCCATTTTCATGTCATTATTGATGAATCATGGTCACTGATAATTTATCGAAGGGCGAAGGTCATCGATAAGTACTGACGATCATGATCCCTTGATAATTACCGACGATTATGATCCATCGATAATGTAACCAGTTTTTTCACATCATTACAAACAAATTATGGATCTCAGTAATTACCGACAATATGATATCATTGGTAATTGCTGACGGTCTTAGCCTCTCGGTAATTACCGACTGAAGTATAGGCCATTAGTAATTATTGACAAACAGGTTGTCGATAATTTTCGACAACCATGATTTGTTGATAATTATTTTTTAGAAGATATTTATCAATGGATTTTTTTCATCAATAATATGTCTAAAAATTGACATTATCAGTGAATTTTGGTATTTATCGACGGATCCGTTGATAAATTAAGCTTTTATTGTAGTGATAGTTTCCAACTATATAATAAGGCCAATTTATTTTGTTTTATGGAAGTGAAAAATATGAAATTGTATAAAGAGTGATAAGATAGTCGAACAAACGGATTTAAATGAATATTCACACAAAAACAAAAATTACAATGAGATTAACGAAGAATCCACACACACAAAATAAAGATAGAAAACTAATTAGTAAATTTGTCATTCAAGATACTTAGGCGACAAAATGACGTCGGTGAAGCATATTTTTTTATCTTTCCTTCTTGCAAATGTGATATTGAGAATTGAATTTGTGACATGTAATACCAATTATTGGAATGGAGATTTACTATTGGGATAAAAGTCATAATTAACAACTTTATTTTACTTTAACATATTGTAAAAATTTAAACATCATAATTTGATTTGACTTAATTCACTCTACCTCTATACAATTCAAGTAATCTCTCAACATTTACCAACAACAGTCAAGCTTTTATGCTTAAATCTAATACTAATATTTAGATTAAGTGTTTCTTATTAAGCCCTATCAAAAGTTGAACCAACATTATTTTCAATATTTGTTACACGTAACTATTTTAATTATGATTAAAAAATATGAATTATCAACGCGTAATAACTAAATTAAAGAAATATGAAAAAAATTACAATGACAATTTCAACAACGACGATAATGATAATGATAACAGCGATGACAACGATTGAATTAGAAGAACCATTGTGCTTTGCCATAACTAAAAATTGAAATACAAACATGAGTCATAGCAAGTACAAAGTCGTAACCATACACTAAATGATAACTTAGGTCATGGACCCATTACTAGAAGCATGACAAGGAAACCCCAACAAGAGCTTGAAGATATGGACACAACTGGACAGGTCCTCTTCCTTCATTTTTCATGGAATTTTGTGATCCAAAAAAAAGGGGCAAAACTGTCCAAGTGAAGATTCAGTTTGCTGGTTGCACCCCATTTCTTTGCTATCCACACCTCTAAGCATTTAGCACATGGCAGACTAGTTTCTTCTAGAAATCACTCAGGTTTTCCTTTCTTGTACACGTGGCATGAGATCCACTTATCATGGCAATGTAAATCACGCTGCAGGCTGAATGGATCATCTATAAATCCATGGCAGCATCACTCTGTAAAATACTTTGGTGCCTATATGAAGTTTCTTTTGCTGTAACTTGCTCACAGCTTTAGAGCTCTGCCAAAGTCTTCCTAGATCTTTCCATTCACCACCTAGTTCCTTCCAAGAATGGAATTCGACTGAACTAGATACACTCCATCTCAGATCTGCCTTCATCATCTCACCACCACATTCCAACTTCCGTTGTTGCTGTAATTCATCACCAACTCTGCTGCACGAAAGCTTCTCTGTCTCCATCTGCTATCCACGATGCAAGCTCCACTTAGTCGTCCAGTCATCAATTGGTAATCAGAGCTTGGTTGCCACATCATACTCTAGTTCCGTGAGCGATTTTGCAGTCCAGATAAGTGTTCGTTTCGTTTCTGTGTTGTCAGATACAGTTTGGCATGTTCTGTGCTTCAAATCACTGTTCCATTGCTTTTCTTAAATTCCATAGGTTCCTTTGAGTCACTTGTTTGATCCAACCTTGATTTGATTTGGTTTTATCATTTTAATCGGTTCATGTTATTGATTTGAGTCTTTATTTTTGAAATCCTGATTCTGTTTTGTTAAAGTCATGTCAATATTCTTTCCAATCTTGTCTAATTTCCATGTTTAACCAAGAATGGATAAATCTGCATAGTTGATTGGAGTAATTCAATAAGAAGCTTAGTGCATCTTGAAGCTCTTCAGCAAAGCAGTACCACGGGTTAACATAGTTTAACTGTCACGGGGTGAAAATTTTGGTCTGCATCTTGTATATCATTGTTAAATGCACCAGTAATTGTGTGATCTATTATGGCGCTTTTACTGTCATAGCTATGTATTATTGATTGATTGGATATGATGCAATAAGAGGAAATGTATACCACAATTTGTGTTAAGACATTAAAGTGGAAAGCATTACTTTGCAGATTCCAAATTCCATATATCACAGCTTGAACCGTGCTGCATAGACCTTTGAGAGTTTTGTCATTTTTTTTTTACAATCTGTCCAGCTATAGTTTCTTTTCTGGATTTCCTCATAAATTCTAAAGAGTTTTGTTCAAATTCATGTGCTGATTGGAATCATTAGATTGAGTTTAACTTTGAGTGGATCAATCTGATGTATTGCCAAGTGTGTATGGATCGTTTTTGGGCAAATTAAGCAACCTATTGATGCAAGAAGGCGCAGCACCATAGGACCTATCACAAGAGGAATGGCCAAGAAGCTTCAAGATGAGTATTATCCACAAAGTCAAGTACTCTTTACTATTTTTGGATGGAAGCTTGGAGACCAAGGAGATTAATCCAATTTACCAAGACATGGAGAGGGGTAAAGAAGACATTACCACATAAGGAGGGGTGTGCCTAGCATCATAGGGGCGGCATTAGTGATTTTATCCTCCTTATGCGCATAGTTATTTTCACATGTGTTTCATAAGGCTTTCTAGAAGCCATACACATTTTGCACATGAGTGATGAGCTGGCCTAGGATCCGTAAATTGTGGATCTAGGCATTTTCCATACATGGCCTTGAGGCTGATTTATAAAACCTCATTGGCAAAGCTTGTAACTCACTTTTGGATGATAGTAAGAAATCTCTGCTCAAATGCATTGCCAATTTCTCCATTCCAAGAGTCACTCCATGCTTTGCTTCCTCCCCTACAACTTCCTTCCATGTGTGAGGGTCGTCTGAGTTGTAGCCAAACCATACGAAGCTTCCTCCACTCCATTTAGCCATCGTAAATCACTCTCTTCCGCTGCCATAAATCCAAACACCTCCATTGCAACTACTTCTCTGCTGCCAGTCTCGGAATCCTCTCTAGAACAGCTTCTGCCGAGGCTAACTCATCTGATTCTGGTTGCATTCTGCCGTCTCCAAGCATCACTCCTCATGGATCTGAAGAAGTACACCTAGAGTGGACGTATAACCTATGTAGTGAAATTTTGAATTGGCAGTATGCAGTGCCTGATAGCCACTTTAATATGATATTTGTGGTAATTCAAAGTTGCTCCCAACGCCAAATAACTGATCCAAACACTTTTGAATCTTGTGCTGAAATATGCATAATGTATTGGTTATGATTTAGCTTGAAAAGTCAACTCATAGAGTCAAATTTTGATTCACTAATGAACTGTATCATTTGGTCATTGAAATAAGTCATATTTGGTCAATAAAAGTTGCTGGAATCTTTCAATCTGAACATTACTCTTGTCTGCTAAATATAGCCAATCAGGTTTCATGATTTCAGCCAAACAATTTTTGTGAATAAGTTGCAGTGTGATGTTACTGTTGCTATTATTTGTGCATCCATATTGTGTGAATCTTGGTAGCAAGATGCGTGGTTTCATTCATTAAGAGAAAAGAATAGAAAGCATAAATCAAAATATACTTATATGCTGAATTGGAAAAGCAAATAGAAACCCTGCCAATTGAGAAAAAAATTTGCAACTGGATGCATAGTTATCAGCATTTCATTGAGACATTTAGTCGAACACTTTTGGCATAAATCATAATTGAGTTGAATTGGATGTCATTGCAACTTATCTTTTTTTCTTGTTTTCTAAATCTGATCTAGAATCATTCCTAAGTTCTTTTTGAAGTGCTACCTATTCTCGATATCGTTTAATTTCTTGCTTTCGGTTTGTTTGGAATTCTGCCCACCAACTATTTGTGACAATTACAGTGGTGTGGTCTGTTTGGTCTTGTTGCAGCAGTAAAATCAGCCAAGTTCTGCATTAACATTTGTTGTTTGTGGACCCGTGTGAGTGCTTTCGTGGTTGCAGATCAGTTCCAGTTGGCTTTTATTCTTGGTAGCATCTTAGGAAGAGGTTTGGGTGAATGAAAAGATTAAAGGAAGATGCATGTCCGTGAGCTCTAAGCTGCAGATTTTGGTTCGGCAAGTGTATCAGCACCTTGACTTAGCAGCTGTGAGCCTTGTGAGATGCTAAGTGCTGCATCAGTTTTAATTGAGAGCAACCAGAGCTGCCACATTAACCTTCCTTCTTGGTTTTCTTAATTTTCTTGTTGTTTTCCATTGTACTTGTTACCTCTTTCAATTCTTGTAAGTTGGCCATTTCAAGCAAGTGAGGTGGAAGAGCTCATAAGTGTTTTTTCCTCATTTGCTAACTTGACTAAAAAGTCTCACCACTTAAAATTTGGTAGACGGTGAGTGTGTCTTAGATCCAAGGTCTAAGCCTCACCTAGGAGACCTCATCTTTACTTGCTCTTCCATTTCAAGTTACAATTATCCTTACTTTGTTTAGCTTTTATTTTGATCCTTTCATTCTTGTTCGTTTAGGAAGCTCTCTTTAGGGGTCCGAATTTTAGAGTTTAGGTTTTTGTTTGTGTCTTTAAGTCCATCACCATGTCTAGAAGGCATTCTCCTAGAATTAGTGATAGTGAAAATCAAAAAGAGAAATTCACCCTCCAAACCTTAGTCAACCAACTCAATGAAATTGAAAGAAAGATGAGTCAAGAAAAAGTCAATAGAGAGCTTCAAAATGCTATGATTCAAGATGAGTTGAGGTTGATAAGAGAAGAGCATCATCAAAATAGGGAAAGATCTAGGGGAAGTCAAAGTGATCATTCACAAATGGGAGGCATACCCTTAAGTGTAGGAGAGTATTACCATCAACATTCCTCTTCTAGAAGACATAGGAGAAATACTCAAATGCCTCCACCCCCTAAAGAAGTCAATGTTGTGTTGCCTCACTTCCACGGGAAGGATAATGTTGAGGCTTATCTTGATTGGGAAATGAAGGTGGAACAATTATTTGCTTGCCACCAAGTAAGTGAAGAAAGAAAAGTCTCTCTAGCAACCCTAAGCTTTCAAGGGTATGCCATGTATTGGTGGACTGCCTTAGTCCAAGAGAGACTTAGACATCAAGATCCTCCAATTCATTATTGGAATGATCTCAAATCTGCCCTTAGGAGGAGACACATTCCCTCCTATTACAATAGAGAACTTATGGATAAGCTCCAAAGACTTCAACAAAAGTCTATGACTGTGGAAGAATATAGGCAAAAGATGGAGCTTTATATGATGAGGGCAGGAATAGTAGAAGCTTCAGAAATTACTTTGGCTAGATTTTTAAGTGGGCTTAATTTTGACATTCGAGATAGGGTTGAATTACTACCTTACAGAGATTTGAATGATCTTGTTCAAATGTGTATCAAGGTAGAACAACAAAACTTGAGAAAATCCTCTTCTAAAAGAGTTCAAGTTCAACCTATTTTTGAAAAGAAAAATTTCAAAGAAAAAGAACCTTTTAAACCTCTAGCCAAAATAAATGAAAAGCCCAAGCAAGAATCCTCTTCACACACTCACACAAGAGATATCAAGTGTTTTAAATGTTTGGGTAGGGGTCATGTAGCTGCTCAATGTCCTACCAAGAGAACTATCATTCTTAGAGGTAATGACATTTATAGTAGTGAAAGTGAATCTTCCACCAATGAAAGTGAGAGTGAAGAAAAGCAAGGAGAGGAAGTCTCTTCTGATGATTGTCAACTTCTCATGGTGAGAAGTGTGCTCAATAATCAACCTAGCTTAGAACATCTATCCCAAAGAGAGAACATCTTTCATACAAGATGTAAGATTCAAGACAAATATTGTTCTCTCATTGTTGATAGTGGTTCTTGTTGCAATTGTTGTAGCACAAAGCTGGTTGAAAAGCTAAATCTTGAAGTCATACCCCATCCAAAACCTTATAAACTTCATTGGCTAAATGAAGATGGGGATATAACTGTCAAGAAACAAACTAAATTGGCAATTTCCATTGGGAACTTCCAAGATGAAGTGATTTGTGATATAGTTCCCATGGAAGCTTGTCATGTGTTGTTAGGAAGACCATGGCAATTTGATCATGAAACCATACACCATGGTCTTACCAACACCATAATTGTGCACAAAGGAGACAAGAAATTTGTGCTTCATCCTTTGACACCTACCCAGGTTGCAAAAGATCAAGCACAAATGAAGGTCACTAGGGACCCAGAAAAAGAACAAAGGAGAAAAAAAAGTCCAAGACAAAAGCAAGAAGTAGTTCTTAGTGATGAAAAAGAGGTGTGGGGATCTAGTGTTCCCTCCCACAAGGTCACTCAACATGAAGTTCTTTTAAATAAAAAGACTTTGATCAATACCCTTCAAGTTGAGCAACCTTCATACCTCCTTCTTTGTCAAGGAACACTCACATGCACATCTAGTGAGTCTAAGACTTCTACTTTATCTCTTTCAATCCAAAATCTTTTGAAAGAATTTGATGACCTATTTCCCAAGGACATTCCTATTGGGCTTCCACCTTTAAGGGGAATAGAACATCAAATTGATTTTATGCCATGGGAAACTCTTCCTAATAGGCCTGCCTATAGGACTGATCCCCAAGAAACAAAAGAGATAGAGTCACAAGTACAAGACTTGTTAGACAAGGGTTGGGTTCAAAAGAGCTTAAGCCCATGTGTTGTACCTGTGTTGTTGGTGCCCGAAAAGGATGGTAAATGGCGGATGTGTTGTGATTGTAGGGCTATCAACAACATCACAATAAAATACAGACATCCTATCCCTAGACTTAATGATATGTTGGATGAATTGCACGGGGCTCAAATTTTCTCAAAGATAGATCTTAAAAGTGGATATCATCAAATAAGAATCAAAGAGGGTGATGAGTGGAAAACTGCTTTTAAGACTAAATTTGGGTTATATGAGTGGTTAGTAATGCCTTTTGGTCTTACTAATGCCCCAAGTACATTCATGAGACCTATGAATCATATTTTAAGGGATTGCATTGGGAAGTTTGTAGTTGTTTATTTTGATGACATCTTGGTATATAGTCAAGACTTGCAAAACCATGAAAAACATTTGAGAGTTGTTTTAACAATTCTTAGAACCAATAAATTGTTTGCAAATCTTGATAAATGCACCTTTTGTGTTGATAGTGTTATCTTCCTTGGTTTTGTAGTCACTAAAGAGGGGGTTCATGTGGATCCTGAGAAAATAAAGGCCATCCAAGATTGGCCACCCCCAAAGAATGTAGGAGAAGTTAGGAGTTTTCATGGATTGGCAAGTTTTTATAGAAGATTTGTGCCTAATTTCTCTAGTCTTGCTTCACCTCTCAATGAGTTGGTGAAAAAAGATGTTACATTTCATTGGGGAGAGAAACAACAAAAAGCTTTTGAGCTACTCAAAGAGAAGCTCACCCAAGCACCCATTCTAGCTTTACCAAATTTTTCCAAAACTTTTGAGTTAGAATGTGATGCTTCTGGACTTGGAATAGGTGATGTGTTATTACAAGAAGGTCTTCCCATTGCATATTTTAGTGAGAAACTTCATGGTGCCTCTTGTAAGTATCCCACCTATGATAAGGAACTCTATGCTCTTGTGAGGGCTCTTCAAACTTGGGAACATTACCTTGTTTCTAAGGAATTTATCATTCATAGTGATCATGAATCACTAAAATATTTGAAGAGTCAACACAAGTTGCAAAAGAGACATGCTAAGTGGTTAGAGTTTATTGAACAATTCTCTTATGTTATCAAATACAAGAAAGGAAAGTCTAATATAGTGGCGGATGCTTTGTCAAGAAGAAATACATTATTAGCCACTTTAGGAGCTCAAATTCTTGGGTTTGATAACATAAAAGAATTGTATACTCAAGATAGTGAGTTTGCCACCTTATATGAGTCATGTTTGCAAAAACCACAAGGAGGGTTCTATGTGAGAGATGGGTATCTTTTTAAAGAAGGCAAAATTTGTATACCCCAAGGATCACATAGAAAATTCCTTGTCAAGGAAATGCATGAGGGAGGATTGATGAGGCATTTTGGGGTTGATAAAACCTTAAGCATGCTAAAAGAGAAATTCTTTTGGCCGCACATGAGGAGAGAAGTCCAAAGGCATTTTTTAAAATGCATCACTTGTCTAGAATCCAAGCCTAGAGCAATGTCTCATGGTCTCTACACTCCCTTACCCATTGCTTCAACTCCTTGGGAAGATATTAGCATGGATTTTGTCTTAGGACTACCAAAAACTTCCAGGGGTTTTGATTCTATCTTTGTGGTTGTGGATCGTTTTAGCAAAATGGCCCATTTTATACCATGCCACAAGATAGATTATGCAAGTAATGTGGCTAGATTATTCTTTCGAGATGTGGTTAGACTTCGTGGACTACCTCGGGTCATCATTTCTGATAGAGATTCAAAATTTCTTAGTCACTTTTGGAGAACCTTATGGTCTCGATTAGGGACTAAGCTTTCTTTTTCTACTACTTGTCATCCTCAAACAGATGGTCAAACTGAAGTAGTAAATAGATCTTTATCCACTCTTTTGAGAGTAGTCCTCAAGGGTAACCACAAATCTTGGGATGAGTACCTTCCACATGTGGAGTTTGCTTATAATAGGGTAGTTCATAGAACTACTAAAATCTCTCCTTTTGAAGCTGTATATGGTTTTAATCCTCTCACACCTATGGATTTAATTTCCTTACCTTCTTCAAATGAATTTGTTCATCAAGAGGGAATCTCTAAATCCAAATTTATTAAAACTTTTCATGAAAGGATTAGTAATCAAATACAACAACAAAGTGAGAGATATGCTAAGTATCACAATAAGGGTAAAAAAGAAGTCATTTTCAATGAAGGTGACTTAGTTTGGCTTCACCTTAGAAAGGAAAGATTTCCTATTCAAAGAAAGTCCAAACTAAGTCCTAGAGGAGATGGCCCTTTTAAAATCCTTAAGAAGGTCAACAACAATGCTTATCAGTTAAACCTTTCAGCTGAGTATGGTGTCCATTCTACTTTTAATGTTACTGATCTTCGTCCTTTTGCAGGATTTGACACAGATGAGGCTTTGGATTTGAGGACAAATCCTCTTCAAGGGGGAGGAGATGATGACTTAGGTCATGGACCCATTACTAGAAGCATGGCAAGGAAACTCCAACAAGAGCTTGAAGATATGGACACAACTGGAAAGGTCCTCTTCCTTCATTTTTCATGGAATTTAGTGATCCAAAACAAAGGGGCAAAACTGTCCAAGTGAAGATTCAGATTGCTGGTTGCACCCCATTTCTTTGCTATCCACACCTCTCAGCATTTAGCACATGGCTGACCAGTTTCTTCTAGAAATCACTCACGTTTTCCTTGCTTGTACACGTGGCATGAGATCCACTTATCATGGCAATGTAAATCACGCTGGAGGCTGAATGGATCATCTATAAATCCATGGCAGCATCACTCTGTAAAATACTTTGGTGCCTATATGAAGTTTCTTTTGTTGTAACTTGCTCACAGCTTTAGAGCTCTGCCAAAGTCTTCCTAGATCTTTCCATTCACCACCTAGTTCCTTCCAAAAATGGAATCCGACTGAACTAGATACACTCCATCTCAGATCTGCCTCCATCATCTCACCACCACATTCCAACTTCCGCTGTTGCTGTAATTCATCACCAACTCTGCTGCACGAAAGCTTCTCTGTCTCCATCTGCTATCCACGATGCAAGCTCCACTTAGTCGTCCAGTCATCACTAAAAGTTCAAATGCAATCAAGTACTAAATAACATTATGTATGTGTTCATTCCTTAATCCTCTGTTGTCTTTTGCTATTTATTTTTATACTTCCACATTGTAGTAATGTCAAGAAAAGGTACTTTTTGTGTTGATAAAGGAAAGGTTATAGAAAAGCCAAGGAGGCATCCCTGTTACATTTTAAGGGTTCCTCAGATGCTACCAGCCCTAGATGTCTCAAACTCTAGCTGACGTTGGGTCATCACGTCTAGCACACATGACTTTAGGTAAGGGAGCACATATGAAATTCATTACTAACACGATGGAATTTGTCAGCTTACCACAACAAATGTGCCATCACCAAAAGAAATAGGACGTTAGAATTACAACATTTGTCTATATTGTCTGAATTGAGACATTTGTCTATATTGATCGTATTATGGGCAGGTTCATTGTGGTGGATATGGAATGTTGTCCACTGCACATGAACCTGTTGTCAAATTTACCGATGAACTTACCGACAGATTAGTCAATTGGTAATCTAATCCATTTTCATGTCATTATCCACAATGATTTGTCAATAATTATTGACGGTCATAATCCGTCAATATTGTAACCTGTTTTGTCAGGTCATTATTGATGAATCGTGACTCTCAATAATTATCGACAATTTGATTTTGTCAGTAATTACAAACAATCTTAGTCTTTCGGAAATTACTTGTGAAGTCTTCAATAATTATTGACGAATAAGTTGTTGATAATTATCGACAGTCATGATCTGTTGGTGATTATTTCTGATAAGGTATTTATCAATAGATTTTCAGTGGCCAATAAAACATCAAAAAATTAATATTATTGATGAATTTTACTATTTATAGACGAATATGATTCGTCGATAAACTAAACTTTTATTATATAGTTTTCAAGTATACAAGAAGGTCAATTTCCATAAGATAGTCGAACAGACGGGTTTAAATAAGCATTCATATGAAAACAACAATTACAACGAGATTAACCAAGAATTCACACAAAATAAAAATAGAAAACTAATTCGTAAATTTTTCGTTCCATACACTTAGGCGACAAAATGATGTCTATCTTTCCCTTTTACAGATGTGTTATTGAGAATTGAATTTGTGACTAGAATAGAGATTTACTATTTGGGTAAAAGACATAACTAAATACTTTATTTTACTTTAAGATATTGTACTAATTTAAACATTTTAAGCTTAAATCTAATACCAATATTTAGATTAAGTGTTTCTTATTAAGCCACATCAAAAGTTGAACCTGAATTATTTTCAATATTTGGCACAAGTAACTATTTTAATTAAGATTAAAAAATATGAATTATCAACGTGTAATAAGTAAATTAAAAAAAATATAAAAATAATTAAAAACTGACTAAATTTTTAATATGACATATTACATTAAATAAAAAAAAATGAGCCAACAACATTCTCAAAGTTGATAAATAGTACATTCATCCAAAACCATACCCTTAAGAATATGGTGCATTAAATAAGATTTACATAGATAAAACCATATATCTTTTCTACCTAGAGGCTGCTTTCCCCAAATCTAGGATGAAGTTATAAGAAGTTCGTTCCTTCCTGTGATAAGACATTATGTACCAAAATCATAATAATTTAATTTCACTGAATAATTGTGAATTAGAATTATGCATATGCTTTCAATACTACAGACAAAAGAATGTACCCAATAAAATAAATTCAAAGAATATTCATATAAATTAATAATACAAGTGTGAACATTTAAATTTATTTATATGCTGTGTTGACATCAATAGAAAATAATATTACTATTTTTTAAAATTTATAAAAACCTAAAGAAAATTGAAGCACAACAGCCAAAATAATTATTCTCATATATGAACTTAAAACTTATAAAATAGAACATTTGTTACTCATAATATTGTAAGACAAATTATAATCATACCTATCCATGAATCATTTTTATTGAAGTTATCATCTTGATCACTGTCTCTGTCAACTTCATGCAAAGATCTAGCCTCCATGCTTAAACATCTTGGGATGTATACATTATGGTAGTAATTTACCATGCATTTCAATGATTTAGATGGAAAATGCTTCATGGCAAGCTTCCAAAAATTTCTGGTCTTTGAAGATTTATTTAATTTCATTAGAGAATCAAATTTCTTATCCTCTTCTAATGTCCATGACTCTGAAAATTCTTCTCCCATTTCATCAAACTTCCAATTTGAAAATGTTGCGCCAACCTCCAATTTCGAAAGTTCTCTTGCTTCCTTAATGTGTAGTTTAACACATTCATCTGATCCTGAATTTTTACAGTAACATGAGTCAGGCCTACCTTCCCCAATTCCTTCTGTGCAGTTTTCACTAATATTAGGCATTGGCCAAACTTGAACACCTAGCCACTTTGAATCATCATCATTATTTACATTTGTTGTGTCTTCCCACTTAGGAACTTCAGCTTGAAAACGAGATCCAATAGGAATAGCTGGCCTTGGAATTTCATTATCATCTGATAATGACTTGTTATGTGTTTGATGTAGCTCAATATCTTCATTTTTTAAGTATGAAGAATGTGAAGTCTCATTTGACTTATCAAAATCCCTATTCAGCAATGATTCTAGAGCTTTTGAATATTTCAAAGTTGATGTCTCCTTCATTGATGTCTTGGTACTATTAGTAGTAGCCGTCACCAAACATTGACTATAATTAGTGCAATGTTTTATTTTATCATCTAGGATTCCATTTTCATTACCATGTTTCTTTCTATTGATATGTCCATTGACAACATTTTCATGACATCTCATATATTGGTCAAATTTCCTCTTCTGAAAATAAGAGAACAACATTTTAGTCAAAAGAACAAAATTATTAAAAATTGAGAGAATTTGAGAAGATTTGATGATAAATTTTTTTGTTCTTTATTTGAATAAATTTCGAGGTAGGTGAGAGTGAATTTGGAAGTAAATTTTTTTAATGTCACATAAATTAAATCCTACACTAATTCTCACAAAATGTCTTTTGTTCATGAGTTGGAGTACCTTCTGTACTCTACTCTCCTTTATGAATTTCCTTTTTTGTTATATAAGAAAAACTGTAATAATAAATCAAGATGAAGATATTCTAAATTTGAGATTTTGTATTGTTTTTTGTGTATGAAATATTGGGTAATTGCAGTGAAGATCATGGCCTCTTCTAGCTACTCTAACTCTCTCTGTGCTGCGTGCAAGTTTTTGAGAAGGAAATGCATGCCGGATTGGAAATGCATGCTGAATGTATATTGAACTTAAATATTTAGGCTGTTGATAGAGGATGTTTAGTAGAATTAGATTCAGATAAAGTTTAATAGTAGTATGATACCTGACTTAGCTTAGTGACTTGTAATTGCTATCTCATAGTAATGTAGTTTTTCTAGTTTTTCTTAATCTGTTTTTGACTTTAGTGTTTACTTATAATGTAATCAGTTTGCTGATACATTCAGTTATACTAATTTGTTTTAACTAACTTTGTTTGTTGATTCAATTAATTTATTAACTTACTAACCTTACTAATTTTTTCTATACTTGTTCAATTGGTAACTCTACTAATATGTAATAACTGTTTTTGCTAACCTAGTCAGTTTTACTAACTGGTTTTACTAATACCAGTTCACTAACAGTTTTATTCTACTAACTTTTTCACTAATTAGATAAGTAGTTCTAACGTAGTCTCTTATTTTGCAGGTTTAACTACTACTTCCTTTTCTCTATTCTAATTGGATTGATTCTATCACAATTCTTGTTATAATTTGATGTTGTAGACACTGTTATACTTATTCTATCACAAATGCATATGATAAAGAAAGTGCCTCGACAATGGCTGGTGGCAGACCTTGGGCTGAAATTTAGGAAAAAGTCCTTAAAATGGATCATGAAAAGTTGTGACTCGATATGCTTCACATGTTCAATTCCTATTTTCAGCTTTGCCTCTTTTAATAACACTCAAAACAGATTGCTTATTTTTCAAGGGTGAACAATAGCAAATGTCTTTTATCTCAGCTGAAACAAGGCCTAAACATTCAAGGAAGACTACTCAAAACTGCACCAGAGGAGATAGAGAAGTGAAACAGATATGAAGTTGCTTCAATGGCTTTCTACTAATAGAAAGTGAATAAATCCTCGAGGCATCAGAAATGAAGGACCAAGATAATGTATTCAGTGAATGGAGAGAGCAAAGATACACAAAAGAGTGTAACAAAGAATATGACAGTAACATGAATGGAATCAGACTAACTTTGATTAAATTAAGGTTTGAAGGACAACTTCAATAATAGCTTCTTTTACACCTATGTAGTCCTCCAAAACTGATTCATGTACATGGCTTATGGTCCTAAATTTTAACCTTCAATTATCTACCATTTCATATTCATCACCGTGACCCTTTAATATATTTGACTAAGACCAGATTAGAGGGTTGTCGTTGTAAAACAAATATTTACTTCAAATTTTGACTCAATCTTCTATCAGCAGATTGTACCAGATCATATCAAAGAGATCAATTGAAGTGCACCATGTAAGAGCAACAAATGGACCGAAGTGAATACAAACTTATTAAGTAGAAACAAAAATCTAGTACTATAAGAAGATGTGAAATCTAGTATTCAACCAAAAAATCTTATCATCATAAAAAATGTGAAACTGATATACATAAGAAAAAATAACATAAATTGTATTGAGGAAAATAAAACAAGATTGGAAAGTCTAATAAGTACTTTGTCAGATAAAACTTCAAGTAATACCAGATAAATGTCAACGTTGCAATCATGCAATATCATAGTAAAGTCTGCAATCGCAATTTAGGCCTCAAGGTAAAGGTTTTTAGAGTTTGTGACTGCGTTGTGATTGCAATTGCGGCTGCATTTGTCCACATCACAGTGCAAATTAAAACCACTGCATTCTTGTTTGGTATTCTGTTATGGAGGAACATAAACCTGTTATCTCCACTTGTGAACAAGATCAACACGTGGTTGTTGCTGCTCAACACATTTTAAAGGCACTAGCAGCCAGTAAGAATGTGTCCAGTGACTTGATAAATTCTTTGCAGATTTAATTTCTTTTGGATTGGAAAAAGCTGGTTCTATGATTTAAAATGAAAATAAATGAATAAAAGAACAAATATCAAGTGTTAAAAAGCTTAGAGAACCAATCAATCCAGTCACTTGCAATGCAGAATTCTAGTGCAGATTTTTTTAAACCTGTTTGTGATGTTTTGGTGAATTTTTGGAGTATGTGTGCAGTCTTATTGAGTCATCCAGCAGCAGAAATCCTCTCTATTATGGTAGCCTTCTAGGGGGTGGATAGGGGATTGAAAGTGAAGCAAGAAGGAGGACTTTAGAGCAGCTCAAATTCACGTAACAGCCACTGCTGTTTGCTGTCCAGCAGCATTTCTAGCACCAGAAAATTCAACCTTCATACTGATTTTGAGTGATACATTGCAGCAACCAAGACTTGGAGTTTATATGAGTTTTAGGCATCATTTTGAGCTTGTTTGAGCCTTAATATCACAGAATGAGTCAATCAAGTGTCCAAGGGAGTATGAAATTTAGTAGTAAGGGATCACAATTAAGAGAAGAATTTGAACAAAAGTTCCAACTAAGAGAAATAGAAATGAGTGAGCTTAGAGATAACAGGTTTGGGGCTGGCTGTGTATTGTTCTTTTTGGGAGTTGATTGTCTGTTCTAACATAACAATTTGTAGGATTACAAGAATTATTTATGTTTCTAATGTGTTGTTCAAACTTCTTGTTCATATTCTTGAAAGTGTTTTCTAAGCTCTTATTGTTCTTTATTTTTTTCTTTCTTGAAACTCTTGTAGTAACTCCTCTTTGTAGTGACTTAAGTTTCTCTTGTATTGAGATCAAAAAACTGACCAAGGTTCATCAACATTTCAGGGAAAAGAATTTAATTAATCAAAAGAAATATTTGTAAGGCATATCCTTAACATGATTGAATACAAGTGGGCCTTAAGGAATTATATAATATGTCAAACACTAAATCATTGGGACAAAGATAATTTATTTTCATCACGTAAACACTAACCTGTTTTCTTGCCTTCAAGGCATGACAAGGAGAAATATACACACACTTCAGCAGAATATATATAATTTTACTCAAACTAATATGCCTTATAAGTGTACTATTATTGATGGAGATGAAACAGGGAGAGTTGTGTTGAGAAGTCATCTAAACACCTTTTCTCTCCTTTTGTTGTGTCTCTCAGTGCTCAATAAACTTTTAGTTGTCACACTCGGGAGTGAGAAAGAACCATAAAAAGAATATAGAACATTAATTAAAGATTTTGTAAAAGATAATATTGAACTGGTCAAGTACTAGGCAATTGAACAATCCAAACAACTACTTCAATGACCCAATAAATCATATTCTCCTTCTGCACACACAGACATCATATATAATGTGTTAACCACTTATAACTATATTTCTACTATTTAAACTATGCAAAAACTCTTTACTACTTCACTCCAAGTTATACTGCTGAATCTATATGTGTGAAAAGATTGATCCAGTTTGACTGTATAATAGCATGGTTGTATTTATGTCTGTCATCAAACTGTAGCTAGCTAGCATGGTAAATATTCAATCAGGAGCAAAATTGAACAGCTCACTGACAACAATACAGTAGCGGAAGGATTCAATTTGCAAACCAAAACCCATATTGAATATATGAAAACCCATATGGTTATATAGGTTATAATGTAAAATATATATCAGTAAAAGCAATATATTTCTTTGAAATCTCATTCCCTAGATCATCGATTGAACAATTGAGTAATCTCTCATCATGTCGTCTTAATTATGTGAGAAGAGGATGAAGAGAAATAATGGGAGTTGGGTTGGGGAAAAAGATATAGAAAGCTTGGATATATAGCATTCCAAAACACAAACCCAGAAGCTTAAATTTTGTTTTACAAGAAGAATTCTTTGTTGGTAATCAAATCATCCATGCTTACAAGAACACAAATGAAAGAAATATGGAAAGAAAGAAAGAAAGAAAGGACATGTGTGACAATAGAGTTGAGCCATAGATCACATACAGGAAAGAGCACTGAAGCAATAGAGTGACTAACCAAATCTTGTTCTATGCGGGCATACCCCTTACGAGAGCCCCTATATGGGTACTTGGAGTGTGATGCTCTTCCCTTATTTTGTATGTTTTTTTCCTAAAATGAAAGATAGTAAACAAATCATATGCTCAATAATGAAGGGATAGATATATTATATATAGATAGTATACATTACCTTGAAAGTTTTATCCATACGTTTTGCAATAAACTGTCTCCAAATGTCATCACTAATAATGGATGCATACTGGGTAGGAGGTTGATTAGGAGGATTCTCTAAATAATCTCCATTATCATCCTTTAGATATTTATGGGCCAAGGAAGTCCTAAAATTCCTAAGCAACAACCCTGCCTTCCTTAATACAAACGTCTTGCGACATATATCTACATTGAAAGTTAGTTGTCCAAAAAAATACTTATAAAAAAAGAGTTTGGAAATCATAATACATACATTTAAAATAAGTAGTAAACATTACTTGTATATTATTCCAAATGAGCTCTTTATAGACATCCAAACTTGAATCTTTCCAATCATCATAAGTTATAGGCACATTTGCTCGAACATAGGATCCAAGATAACTAATGAAGTTTGCGCCACCGGGTTCAATGGGTTGACCTTTTGCATTCCATGAAACCTAATATTATGAATAAGTACATATTGAACAATAATTAGGAAAGTAACATATCTAATATACCAAAAAATATACAATGTCCATTACCTCTTTTTTTTTTCCCTCACTTCTAGCTTGAATGATCTTCTTCATCATCACTATACCTTTCTTCCCTTTAGCTTCGTTGGGAGAAGGAATATCATCTTCAGTAGGAGTTGTCATTTACCTATAATAAAAGTGATTCAGATAAAAAAAGGGATAACATCAGTAAAAAGGGATAAACATAAGAATAACAATTTATAAATCCAACCTTTTCTTCTTTGACATGAAGTTTAAAGACTTAGGTTTCTTATGGACATAAAATGATGGATTTATCCAAATTCCTTCGTCATGATGATCTCTCCTATACAAGATATCATCTATTATTGGATCATCATCATATGATATTTGATACAAAGGATCATCTTCAATATTTGTATATTCATCTTCTATATCATCATTGGAAGGATCATTTATTTTATTGGTGAACAACACAATTGACCAATTGACATCAACCGGATCAGTGACATAAAATATTTGTTGAGCTTGTGATGCTAAAATAAATGGCTCATCTTTGTACCCCACTTTATTAAAATTCACTTGCATAAATCCCGTTTCATCTTGTCGAACTCCATTATTGTTATCAACCCACTTGCAACCAAATATGGGTACCCGAAATATGCTGTAATCCAACTCCCATATATGTTCAATTACCCCAAAATACGCCATATTTGCATATATAGGACTTCTATCTTTAGCACCTGAGATGTGCATAGATTCTGCCACCAAAGTTACACCACTATTTTGCACAGTACTTTGATCATCTCGATCTTTAGTGTAAAATGTGCACCCATTAATCATATAACCAGTGTAAGAGAATACTTGAAAACTTGGACCATGGGATATCCATCTCAATCTATTAGAAATTAAAGAGGATTTCACATTTAACTCTGCAAAAATGTGACTCTTTAGCCATTGTACAAAAGTTGCATTGTGTTCTCTACATATCCATTGGTCAGTCCTTGTTGGATTTAATTTTGTAATCATGTCTTTGTGTATCTGAACATATGGCTCAACTTCATCATCATTGTGTAAGATATACAATTGAGCTTGCTCCCAATCTTTCCTGCTTATGGTCACTATGGTATTTCCAGAAATCCCTTCTCCTGTAGTTCTCGCTAAGTGTCGAGAATTTGGAAGTCCTATTGATTCAACATTAGAGAGGTAATCAGTACAAAATTCAATAGTTTCTTCAAGTATCTATCGTTCCACTATACATCCTTCTGGTCGACTTCTATTTTTCACATAGCCCTTTAATATCTTCATATACCGCTCCATTGGATACATCCATCTCATATAAGCTGGTCCACAATATTGTGTCTCCTTAACTAAGTGAATGGTAACATGAACCATTATGTCAAAGAAAGAAGGTGGAAAATACATTTCAAGCTCACACAAAGTTACAATAATTTCTCTTTCTAGTGCTTGCAATTTTCCAGTGTCAATAACTTTGCTACAAATGGCTCTAAAGAAATAACATAGTTTAGTTATGGTCCATCTTACCTTTTTAGGCAAAATGGAACGTATGCCTATATGTAACAAATGCTCCATCATAACATGACAGTCATGAGACTTTAACCCTATTAGCTTTAGATCTTTCATAGATACTAAGTTCCTAATGTTTGATGAATACCCTTCTGGAACTTTAACTCCTTGTAGAAACTTACAAAACACAATTTTTTCCTTTCTAGATAGAGTATGAGCTGCAGGAGGTAGATATTGACGTTTACCTTTCTTTATTGGTGCCAATTCTGTTCGAATTCCCATTTGAACTAAGTCCAACCTTGCTTTGATGCCATCCTTAGACTTTCCAGGAACATTCAACAACGTACCTATGACACTATCAAATACTTTTTTTTCGATATGCATCACATCAAGAAAATGTCTAACGTACAAGGACTTCCAATATGGCAAATAAAAAAATATAGACTTTTTCTTCCACCCACTTGTGACTAGATCTCTTGCAAAAGGCTTACCAAATTTGATGTTTATATCCTTTACTTTTTCAAAAACTTTATCACCATACAACAATTCCGGAGCTCTACGTTCTTCTGTCATCCCATTAAATGCTTTTCTCCATCCTCGATAACGGTGCTTTGAAGGTAAGAATCTACGATGCCCAAGAAATACATTTTTCTTACCATGTTCCAATCGCACCCAATCTGTATTATCTTCACATATAGGGCATGCACACTTCCCTTTGATACTATATCCAGATAGATTACCATATGCCGGAAAATCATTAATTGTGCCAAACAACATTGCCCTTAGCGTGAAACTTTCTTCCGTATACCCATCATACACCTCTACACCTTCGTTCCACATATCCTTCAGGTCTTCAATAAGAGGTGCCAAGTATATGTCTATGTCATTCCCTGGTTGTTTTGGACCTGGAATTAACATGGATAACATCATGAACTTCCTTTTCATGCATAGCCATGGAGGTAGGTTATATATAATCATAACTACAGGCCATGTGCTATGTGAGTTGCTTTGGATACCATGCGGATTTATTCCATCAGTAGACAAAGCAAGACGTAGGTTTCGTGGTTCTTTCCCAAAATTAGGGTAATCATGGTCAACTTTTGCCCATTGAGGAGAATCTGCAGGGTGCCGAAGCTTTCCATCACGTATTCTTTCATCTGCATGCCATCTTAAGTTCTTTGCATCTTCTTCATTACGATACATGTGCCTAAATCTTGGTATTATAGGAAAATACCATACCACTTTGCTCGGCACTAAATTTTTCTTATAGCGCGATGTCATACATTTAGGACATTTATCCAATGGGGCATATTCATTTCGAAAAAGAATGCAATCATTTGGACAAGCATGAATCTTCTCGTAGCTCATCCCAATAGAGCTTAACATTTTTCTAGCGTCATACATTCGACTAGGAAGCACATTATCATTAGGTAGCATATCTTTTATAAGTGATAGTAATTCAGTAAAACTAGTATCAGACCATCCATTCCGTGCTTTCAAATTGAATAATTTTAGGACTGTTGATAGTCTTGTGAAACTAGTACAACCATTATACAATGGTGTCTTTGCATCTGTTGTCAACCTATCAAACATTTGAGGACAATCGCGCATATCTTCTTCGATTACGTTTACAATCTCCTCAACGTCATCTAACTCATATGTTGTGTCAGTCTCTATCGGTGTATAACTTGTATTATGATGAACATCATTATTTATATGATTTTTTATATTTTCACCATGTTTGGTCCAGCATGAATAACTTTTATCAATTCCATTGCATATTAAATGCTCTTCTAACTCATCTGCATTCACTATCTTTAAATGACAACACTGCAAGCAAGGACAGATGATTCTACTAGGGTTTTTTGCATGATCAACAGCAAATCTACGAAACTCTTTCACCCCATCCTCATATTCTTTTGATAATCGACTAGCAAACATCCATTTTCGGTCCATATTTTATTAATCTATCAAGATTAATCAATATAGTATTAGCAATATATACAAGTTAACACTATTTGCAATAACAAACTATAAAATAATATTCATCCTACCTCAACTTTGAACACACCGTATGTGTAAGAAAAGTTCACAACTGCAATCTACAAAAAGAATAACAATGCAATTAGTTAAAATGAAATCAAGTATTTATAAATCTAATTAAACGGACCAAATTCAAAGGTTAATTAACTGTAATGGTTATATGTATATCATATATGTTTAAAAAGAAGCACAGGGACCACTCTCATTTTTTGTAGATCATTTACCCTTATATGGTAGGTTTGATTTAACTTTGGAGCAGAATTGGATGAAATTAATTTTGAAAAGGTTGAAAGCATCGTTTTTTATGTCAAGAAGATTTATACGCTCTCAAATCATTGTTGAATATTTTGAAGACATGTTCTTTACTACTAATGAGTTATAATTAAATTTATAATTAATCACTTTACAGTCTTATTTCTTACATTTTGTTCAACTTATTAAATATTTTAATTTGGACTTTTTTGTACTAGTGAAAGGAGAATCCTTAAAGGACAATTATTCAATATAATGTTAATATTTTATGTGCATTGAATTCATATTGTGTTTTTTTTATTTAATCTCATAAGAAAACCCATCAATTAGTAGTGTAAAAAGTTTAATATTAATTGAACAACAGTATCAAATATACCTAAAAACAGCATCTATTTACATATTTATTTACCATAGTGGATTAATTGTTTCATTGAGTGGATCAGTCATGGTTTTTGGATGCAAACAATACAAACATGTCCTCTGTTACTGAAACATATTGCAAAGCTGTCACATTTTTATTGAGTGCTATAATAATACATAAGCAGTCCAAATGTTTTTGTCTGAATATCAAAGCTTAGTGTCTTCTCATGTTCCTTTGGCTTCCAAAAGGATGCAACATGAGGGTCCTCAAACAGATTAAAGCAATATTACTCCATGCTGATTCAACAAGTTGAGAAACAATGATAATTTAATAGTCTTTGTATTGTGGTACTAAAGTTTAACCATTGCGATTGTTCACAGATTCAGATGTTCATTATTATGATTCTCTCCAAGTGTGATGTTTCTCTAAATGTAATCAAAGTAGAAAACACTCAGTAGGTATTGGTCATATCAGGGTGTTGAGTTCAACTTCAACGACCAAACACAAACACAACGACCAGATCAATTTTATGCTGCACTGATCATGTTAGAAAGTGGAGATACGTTTTAAAGTAGGTTTTAGGTTTAGCCCTACAAAACCTATGGTTGACAAGAGTCTATTCAATCCAAATCCTATTCTAAAATGAACCTTTTATTAACTAAGATTAATAATTTAGTCAATCAAACATAAAATCAGTATAATAAGTTGTTTGAGTTTATATATTTAATAGAAATTGCCAACTATAGTTAGATACTTAATATATGATTCAATCACTGATAGATTTTTATGATTTTATCTTTGGACTTGTTAGACTATAACAGTCTTACGAAGTTAAATTAGGAGCTTATGCAGAGGTTAAATTTATCTATGCACCAGCCAATGGCCTTAAAAAAAATCATATAGGCTGAAACGTGCCCTCTAACCAACTATCTCATCCCATAAACAAATCTCTGTTGAATGCAACAATCAATAAAATAACTAGTTTTTGTCGATGCATTCACCTACAACCTTGCTGAGAAGTCTAAATCATCTCATAACATACAGATCTTATAATGATCTGAAATCAAATCCTCCAGTTTTCCAGGCAAAATTAGCTAGCCTTTAATTTCAGGAACTAATATTTTCTATTACTAACACATGATAGCTTCGACAATCAACACCATTGGCTTCACACAATTAAAAGTTCACAGGCAGATTAAAGATTTTATTCCTCCTACAACTCATACTACTTTAATTGCCCAGTAAAAATATTTTATCATTTATATCTAATCCTCTTTTATTGAAAGCAGTAGAGAGCATACCAGCAAACATTTATGACCAGAGTTATATAGCTTGAATCATCTATCACCTATACAGAACTAGAGAACTAGAAATCCATAACAGTGATAAAGGTTACTATAGAATAGAGAGATAGAATAGTAAGTGACAAAAGAGCAAAAAAATGGTAAGTTAGTTAATTTTAACCCGTAGAAGAGGGTGTTTAACACTAATTGCAACTGGAAGCTACAAATATTACTCCTTATGGACATCAAAAATAGTAACACACTATTTTTTATCACATTTCGAACTCAAGTCACAATTAAAAAAAATTATATATACTTTAAAACATGATAAAAACATGGAAACTCACCAAACATATAACTCAACCAGTCAATTCAGCGAATAATACTAACCAGTTAATTCTAGCATCTTAACATAGGTAAATAGAAAACCTGTTATCTGCACATACTATAAGATTCATGATAACATGCATTTATGCTATAAAGTAATCACCACAGAACCATTCCTGCAGGATAGCAATATCCCAGTGTGACAACCAGATGTTAATTAACCATGTTCTTAGCATAATACTGATTTAGTAACATCAAGCATCACCATTACACTCTCAATTCTTTCCGTAACAGCATGTCTTTAAAACAATATTGAAGACAAATCATACAACATGTTAGTCATACAAATCAGCACAATAAAAAGACTGGGCCATTGTCCAAGAGAACAGAGCATTGTAATATGCCAATGCCTCACACATGTAAGACAAGTTTAGCTTCCAAAAGTATCAACAATGGTTAACATCAAACAGTATCTAAATTTATAATTATTTTGAAACAGGTGGCGTGAAGCAGAATTTAATGAGTTATTATACCAAAATAGGTGGCGTGAAGCATTGGAGAGGCTTCTTGAGACAAATAACTTTCCAGAGTTTACTGGTAGGGTATGCACAGCACCTTAGTATACCAAAATGGTGAAGTTAAAATTCTAAATAGAGCTACAAATAAATAAAACAAGACACCAAACACCTTTACTACTACATCCTACATACTCTCACTCTGATTGGCACACACCTATAAATCTCATTGACCCCCAATCCTTTCTCTAACCTCACACTTCCAATCAAACCTTTAACCTCACTTTCTCTGCAACTACCCTTCTCCCCTCTGCTACATTTACATTCCCTCTTCCTAACACACATTAATCCAAGTTGTTGTTCCATATTTACACAAAGAATTTGTCTCACTCGTGCAAAATAGAGTCACCAAACCCAAATATTCACGCAACCCATATGTTAAAATAAAATAGATTTAACTATAACACAATTACAAAATTTAAAAACTCACAAGAGAAGTGTCGTTGTACCTCAAGGTTTGCCGGAAGCGAGTGACAATGGGTTCCTAAACCCAGTGCACAAACACAGATTCTACACCCAGTACACCAATGGCATGATCAACACCTGATAAAAACGTGTTTTCATGAAAATAAAGGCAAAGGAGAAACGAAGCCGAGAAGAGAAGAAGGGAGAAGGAACGTGAAACCTGAAAATGGAAGTCCTGAAACGAAGGAGAAACGGGAGTGCACTGAAGGAGCGAGCAAAGACGTACAGGTCAAATTGAAGGAGAACCGTCGAAGGCACCTAACGCACTGATGAAACGGAAGGGATGGAGCCTTAACGCACTGTGAGCGGAGGAGAAGGAGCCCTAAAGTACTGTGAACGGAGGAGAAGGAGCCTAACGTTGATGAAACGAAGGACAGGAGCCCTAGCCACTGATCAAACGGAGGAGAAGCGCGAATCAAACCAAGGAACAGCGCGAAGAAACAACGCAAAGCAGCAAACAGGGAAAGCCAGGAGCAGTGCGAGAGAAAGCTTGGAGTGAACGTCAAATTGCAAGCAGAGTAGTAGCGGGAATGAGGTGTATTTTTATCACCATAGATAGCGCCTCCTACAAAGAGCGCTATCTATTTGATTTTTATTAATATATTTTAAAATATTAATTAAAAAAATTAGATTAAATAGATATAGATAGCGCCTTTTTAAACAAGCGCTATCTATTATCATAGACATAGATAGCGCTTTTTTAAACAAGCGCTATCTATGCTTCCGCATATCAATAGATAGCGCTTATTGTAAAAAGCGCTATCTATTGAGCGCTATCTATTCTCCATTTTGTAGTAGTGTCATGCAATACTAATAAAAGATAAAAAAAGAAAAAAGTAAAAGAATGGACAAGTGGAATCAAATAAACTTATACATTTTGAGACGTGTTACTAATGTAGGAATGTTGATTCATATCTAAGAAATGTTGTTGATGCAAATATGATAAATAATATTGCTACATATCTTAGAAACACGATTATTATATATTTAAATAATGTTACTGAATTGGAAGACAAGATTGTTACAAGAGTGTTGTTTGATGTCCATTTAAAATAAAGAGATTTAGAAGGCCTTTCATAAGGATATCCAACGAAAACATGTCATGTGACATTGTTTTAACTCACAGTCGAACTAAAGATGAAAAGGGTAAATGCCACCACCCATCTTAGCCATCACCCTACAACTACACTATGACTATTACCCCGTTTTGAAGGTGGATGAAGCCATTTACAAACATGATTGGTGGCACTTAGTCTCTTCATTTCCTATGATTAAATGTGATTACACTATCAATTAAAGCCATTTACACTATGGATAAAAAGGTTTTTTATTACCTGTTTTTAATGATGTATAAAAGTAAGGGTTTAGAAAGTTTTGATCTTTTTATACCGATTCTAGAACTAGTATAAAAAGTCGTATGAAAAGACTGATTTTTTATACAGGTTCTTCCCATAACATGTCTTAAAGGACTGGCTTTTTATACATGTTTCTAAAAAGACTAACTTTTTATACCTGATTTCCCAAAACAGGTATAAAAAGTCTCCGTTTATATATAAAAAGTCTTACTTTTATACCTGTTGGTGTTAGTACAGGTAACAAAAAGAGAGACCTTTTATACCGATTAAAGTCATAACCGGTATAAAACTGTTCAAGCTTTAACCGGTATAAAAAATAACGAATCTTTTAAAAATACTTCCATTTATATGTGCTACTATCCATATCCACACCTCTATAAAATTCAATCCCAAAATACAGTCTAAATAATCAATAACGAACAAAATGATAAATATGGTTTCTATTATTAACACATCAAAATAGTTTCTAAACTCTATGTAATATTTACCGAACAAGTTCCTAAATATATTTACCTAACACAGGTTGATAACATGTAATATCTACTATTTACAGATAAAATAATTCTTAAACTCAAAATGTAATATTGAATACATCTAATCATTTATAAATTGTTAAAAGAAGCGCAACCCATTGCTCCCAAAATCCTATATGACATGTTGCTCCATTGGGGATGTGAAAAACAACTTAACTAGGACGGAAGCATCATGTATTTGATTTTAAATTATCATAAGCATAGTCACATACTCTAAAGAACTAAAGGTCGAGTTTGTCAGTTTAGTTTATAGCATATTCTGTTGTGGAAAAGGGAAAAATGAAGTTTCAAATAAAGCAAACACTTCAGTAATGATAACGACTGAATGATTGCATGAGAACAATGACAATCACTGAACGAGTGAATGAGAACAATGCTAATAAGAGAACAAGTGAACGAGGAAGAAGAAGGAGAACGAATGAAAGAAAACGAAGGAGAATGAGAACGAGAAAAAAATAATCGAAACGACCGAACTAGTGCACGAAAACAATGGCAATCACGGAACGATTGAACGAGAGCAATGGCAATCACAAAATGAGTGAACGAGAACAATGTCAGCCAGAGAAGGAGTGAACGAGAACAATGTCAGCCATAGAAGGAGTGAACGAGGAAAACGAAGGAGAACGAGAACGAGAAAGAAATGACAGAAAAAAAGTAGAAGTTGAATAGAATAAAGACGATCCGATATGTAAAAATAATTTACACTCGTTCCATGTTTAAGAGGTATAGAAAAAAAATACTTTCTATATCTGTATTGCAACTCATGTAGAAATATTTGTATTTTATTACAATTTTGTCACAGTACCACTTTCTTTACCTGTTATCACTATTACTAGTATAAAACGTTTTTCATATTTACAAAATGACAACCATACCATTTGCTATACCTAGTAGATTTCAACATATATAAAAAGTCGCTATAAAAAATAAATTTTCCACTAGCTGTAAAATCATAGATATATATTACTTTATACATAATCAAACAAAATTAAGCGTTGTAAACATACTTGCTGGTGATGGCAAACAATAAATCTCCCCTTGACACTCTGAAATAAGAATGGTTTAGCCAAGAACTTGAGAAAGAGACGGTTAGAAATTGTTGCCTTTCACTATGGGGTGATTCTTGCTTTTCCAAGTACAATGACTGCAGCCCAATAAGAATAAATTGTTATTGCTTTTCCAATGATGTAGAATCCCTCACAAAATAGAGAAGGCTATTGACTACTTATAAGGTCACTATATAGAATATTAACGGTTACCAAATATTACAAAATCAGAAATCTTGTTAATAAATAATTTATCTTTTAAGAAATAATCCCTTAGCTAACAAACAAATCCTTAATATATCATCAAAATATTCTTAAAATTGGTAACCTTTAATTGATTATTTCATCTTACTCTTAAAATCTACTTTAATATTATAAAAGATTGTAGTAAAAATGATGCTATATCATTATATACATTGTTTAGATATAATAAATTTTATTGTCTATAATCTATGTTGGGATAAACTTAAATTTTAGGATTTTATTAATAATTTTGTTTAAATCTTATTTTATTAGTTTTAGGTTTAGTAATATTTAGTTTGATTTGATAGATATAAAATAGGAATAGGTGGTTATGATTTTTTATTTATGTAGGTAGAATTTTATTTTACAGATTTTATTTTTAAGACAGTTGATAATTTATTTTCAAATTTTATTTTTATTTTCGTAATATTGTAAGTATCCGACTATTTAAAGTCCTTTAATTATCAAGAAATAACATACTTAATTTTACGAAAATACAGTGTATGGTGAGATTTTCTCATCAATCTATATTATGATATAAATGATATGTTTTCTTTTAATGTATTGGTCTAATTTGACTTTTTCAATAATAATGTTTTAAATTAAAAATAATTGTTCTACTCATTTTACTTTTAAATGAATAATTTTTTTAAAATTTAACCACTTTTTAAAAATAAAATAACTATTTATAAAAAAAAAATTATCTTTAGAATAAATAAAAATTATCTATAATATTATCATAAAAATAATTTATATTTACTTGCACGAAATATCTTTAAAATTTATATAGTTAATATATTGTAAATATCCTAGAAATTTAATAACATTAATAACATTATCATATTGTATTATATGATAAAGATATTTTCGGTTAATATTTTATGATATAATAATTTATTATCATATTTTATAATATATATATATATATATATATATATAAAATTTATAATTAATATTTTATGATATAATATTTTATCACCATATTATATTATAAATATATTTATAACTTATAATATAATTATCGCATTCAGAATCACGAGAAGGACGAAAAACCATTTTAAAGAAAAATAAACAAGTTTTAAAAATAAGAGTTTGGGAGTCCATCATAATTTATTGTGAGAAACTACATAAAAACTAACAAAATAAGATATGGATCTACAAAATCAAATTTTTGAGTTCGGGATAAAGAAGCCCTTTCACTAGTATAATAAAGAGAAAAGACGTAGGTTACTTTTGCTTATAGGCATTAGTTCTACAATCGAGACATATGTGGACAGGTAAAAAAGGTAAGCTTTATGCCTCGGTTACGAACCGAGATAAAACAAGATAAGAATATGTCTCGATTCTTAGATAACTGAGGCAGTTGCGTGTTTGTTTTTATTTTTTAATACTTTACGACTGTCATACGAAACAGACCCAAGATTTCCCAATTTCAGCTCAAGAATCTAAAACAAACAAAGAAAACCATAACAAGAATCTAAAACAAACAAAGAAAACCATAACAAGAATCAAACAAGACACAATATTAATTACAACAACGTTTATTTAACTGTTAAACCATTGACATAAACAAGTTTGAACAGAGTTTGACAAGGTTCTCTGTTTTTGTCTAGAGAAGCAACAAACATCATGAGCTTCTTTAAGGGAACAACATACATATAAACAACCAATGTCAAAATTACAACCCATAAAACCAAAGTGATAATAGCATCAACTAATGAGAAGAAGAAACTCTGAAGCAGCACCTACCACCATAAACATGCCATAAGTGATGATTCGAAGAAGGCCTTTATTGTGCATCTGAAGTATTGTGCCAAAAATGACCAAGAAGGAGCATATAACACTGATCCAAACCAGAAGCATCATCTCCTTGTGATGTTTGATGGACATGTCAAGTTTTGTTGCTGCAATAAGGGAAAACAACAGTTCTGCAAGCTTTATATTTTGTGCAAGTCAACATTGAGTACAAAGATAATGTTGTGATGATTAGTGATTAGAAGCATCTTTAGACAGAGTAAACAATGATGATAGTTATACTAACTTCAATGAAGCAGATATGCAGTCTCCTCTAGTCCATACTCAATCAACAACATCACGTCATCCATATCCAAAACTAGAGAAGCCAAATGCGTGTCACACAGCAAAAAAAAGAATGAAAAGGATAAAGGTGCATGAAAGCAATGATGACAGAGGGCTTCCACGACTGGAGGAAGATTGTCGTTCTAGGGCGGCGGCAACATTCGATTAAGGGGTGAGAGGGTAGTGGCGACTCGCAGTGAGGAGTTTAATGACAAGCATCGCGATGGCGATGACGGAGGGCTCGCCGATCTGGATCGGCTTGGCGATTTGGGCTTGGCGATCTGGAGCGATGGATGAAGATGAAGATACTCTCTTTGATTTCAGGGGGAGGAGGCAGAAACCCTGTTTCTAATTTTTGGAAAAGAAAGAAACCCTAACAGATTTGGCCATTTGGGCCCTTTTCTATTTCCGGCGGAGGCAGCAGTGGCGGAGGCAACAACGGCGGAGGCTACAGCGGCAGCAAAAGAGTGGAGTCGTTGGAGGATGCACCGCAAGCAGCAGCGGCGAGGCACCAATGGCGTGACGACAAAGGGAGAACGACAACGAGCTGTGGCAGCACAAGGGTGGCGCGACGAGCTAAGGAGTGGCAGTGGTGGAGGAACCCACAGAAGAAAGAGCTACGCAGAGGAAGAATAGAAGCACAGGAGGAAGGAGAAGCTTTTGCTTGACGTAAATAGAGCAACTACATCATTTGGCACCAGTTAAAAGGCTAGCCCGAGGTAAAAAGTTCTAGACAACATCAACGATTTCGGTTCCCTGATGAACCGACACCATATGTCTGGCGTAGCAGGCAACGTAGCAGGTGTAGCAGAGGTATATGCATCGGTTGCCTAGCCACCCAAGGCAATAGGGCCTTTTCAAAAGTCTGTCAGACAGAAAGGTCTGATCTATAGTGCGGTGTGTAGTGATATAGGCCTCGGGTCTTAGATTAACCGGTGCAATATCACTATTCTACCTCGGGTCTTAGACTAACCGATTGATGGGCTGTCGCACCCCACACAAATTTAATGTGCAATTTAGAAATGCCGTATAGCTAGGAAATGACTCCTAGGTCGTCTCTCAAGGACCAATTTTGCGGTTCGAGAATTAGGTCAGACACGAAGTGAGGAGGGGGGGTTGCAAAAAGTTTGTGAATGTAGATGGATTAAATCAAAAACACTGACGCAAACAAATAATTAAACACAGATATAAAAACGGTTTCAAAGACAGACTGAAAACGGTTGGTCATTAACTCAATTACTATGCTTCCTATCCCAGATCAACAACAAGTACACACTACTCTAATCCAAATCTGACACGAATCACCCAACTAAGCGAAGACTAATTCAGTCTTCAAAATTACAAACTAAGCGAATGCAATGCACAAATTTAATCAGTCATCCACCATATAGTCTAATCAACTGAGCGAAGAATTGACACCGATTAGGCAACTAAGCGTATATTTAATCGCAGGCAGACAACAGATTAAATATTGAGCAAAATCAAAGCAGCAGTATGGCAATTAAAGTTTAAAAGTCTCAGGGAAGCAAAGTAACTTTATTAACAACCAACCCGACTAACCTAATCTAACATCACAACTAAATTATCAATTAAGAAGGTAAACACTATTCAACATTTAATGTAAATATTCTAAGGCAAAATAATCAAAAGAAAACCCAAAATTTCTTCTACCAAAGTCAACCACCATACACACCATTCACCTACTTGCATCTAATAAACTTCTTCTTTAACAAAGAAATAAAGAAAATAAAGAAAAGAGAAACTCATTACCTAATCACGTCCCATCCTCCTAGTTCGCCTAATCTACTGTATTAATCATCACGTCTCTGCACCACATTTTTGGAAGCAAGGAATTGAATAAGATTTGATAAAAGATTCCAGCAATGTGAATCAACACCCAAAATCAATAAATCACCGTGCGCAGCCCTCAACAATGTGAGTGGAGAACTAATTTTACTTCATCATTATCTATGAAACTAGCATATAAAATCTATTCCATAAGCACTAAAATATTCACACGCAACAGCATAGCAAAAAGGTGTGGCGCTGGAAATCATTTAATTCAACCATTGGAACCCGTGAACAACCTTGCTTTCCACATTGCCAAAAAAATGCTCTCCCCGAGAATGTTTTTCCAAAAACAAAGCAAATGAAAATCTCCCAGCAAGCTCTCTCAAGGTTACGAGTCTCCACAAAAACACGTTCCAGCCAATTCTCTCAAGAGAATGACGGTTCTCCTGCACCCTCCAACGTTCAAGCTGCAAAATGTGATATATGAAAGTGGCGGCTGGCTGCTTCTTTTCTTTCTTTATTCAACCAAAATCACCTCACATTCCATAGCATGAACATGGTGCCAAAAACGTTGCAGACAAGTGTAGTAATAAATGACGGCTTCTCCCACACCAATGTAACAGTGTCCTCCTAGGGTTGTGTGTCCAAGTTTATTCTTTCATTCACCTCTGCAGCTGGACCTGCATGGGCTGCCTAAGCTGTTTGCTGCTAACCCATTCATTTCTCCACGTTGCTGTACTTTGTGTGTGTTTACTCTTGCTGTTTGCACCTACCATGTGGCTGCTCAAGTTGCTTCTTCTGCTGGGACGCTGCTAGATTCTCAAAGCTGGACGTTGCAGCCTTGGTGTGTTGGACCGAGCTCTGCTGCCACCACGTGCTGGCCTATTGCACCGCATCAATTGAATAAAATCAGCCTTCCAATTCTTGTCCGAGACCTGCTTATTGGATGTGTTGGGCTGCACCTATTTTTCTGCTTCACGTGTTGGAGCTCTTGTTGGCCCAAAGTTGTATCATCACACCACTTGAATGTGCTACCATTTCCCTTTTCAAAATGTGGTCCGTGTCATGCCTCCAAGCTGCTGGACATTGAATGAATCAGCCCAACACTTCATTGCTTGAAGTTGCTGGACGTGTCATTGCTGGAAAGATGTGTGACCGTGCTGTGTGTGCTTGGTGGCAGCTGCTTCTTTTCTTTGGGCACCTCCAAGGCTGTTGTTATGTGGGCAACTCACTCTTCTAAGCTTGCTGGATGAATGAAGATGAATGGGCCGTGAAGAAGCTTGCTAGACAGGCTGTGGTGCTTCTTTCAATTTGCTGGACGTCACACCCTTTTTCCAAGTTCACACCTACTTTCTCATTAAGCTTAAAGTAAAATTGATGTGGCATTTCTCTTTAATTTCCAAAATATTAACCAATAATTTCCCTACAATTAATAATGCAAATAATTAGTCTCAAATGATTCAAATTAATTAAAATAAGAATTTCTGATCAAATTAAGCACAATTAGCAAAAGCGGGAAAATACCAGACAATTAAGCACAATTCCCTGATTAATCCTAGCACAATAAACTAAGTGAAATCAATAAAATATCGACTCATCACCGATGTATATAACATTATACGCTTTGGTTTTCACATAACCGAAACCTATATGGTGAGTTAAAAACCACATTTTTTACTAGTGTCTATAGAGTCTTCCCAAAGACAACACCTTTAATTAAATATGTAAAGATTATGTGGTTTCCAAAATCTTATTTTTCCTCAAAAATAACAATGCAAGACAACATAAAAGAAACAATATTTTGTTTTTTTTTAAAGCGCGACAAGAATTGATTTCGATCCTACTTATTCTCATGTAAAAATTCAGGTAGTTCTTTTAGAAAATTTTTTTGGATGATTGTTTGGGAAATTATTTGAAAAATTGTTTGGAAGTTTGTTTGGTTATGATCGTGGATAATTTTGGATTTTTGGAAAGTGAACTAGACAAGGATTGACCTCGCTCTTACATATTTTCATTTAAGATGGAAAATTAGGAATTATGTAGTTATGAGGATCTTGATTGAAAGAGATTAATAGTTTTTATTTTGGAGATTTTATGATTTTTTTATACTTAAAAAAAATAAAAATACAAATAATCTAATGTTCACAAAAATCATATGATAGATAAAACTATTTTTTTAATTTTATATTTTTACACACACACACACATATATATATATATATATATAATTTTGACATGCTAAAGAAAAATTTAGATGAAAAACAACATCACAAGAATATTTACATTTATTTATACAAAAATTCTTTTATACTTTTTTATCTAATTGTCAAAGATATCCGAGACTTAACATGACAATTGTGATGATTATGAAGAAGTTAATTATCAAGCAAATATGAGATTTGACATGACAATCGGATGATTATGAAGAAGGTAATTATCAAACAAATAAGAGATTTGACATGATAATCGAAAGGATTATAAAAACATTAATAATTATAAAACATAATAATTATCAAACAAATTCGAGACTTGACATGACAATCAAAATGGTTATGAAGAAAATTAATGGCCAAATAAATATGATATATAACATGACAATCAAACATAGAAGTGCAAAATTCAAATAAACAAAACTCTAACAACATAATTCAAACAAACAAAAACAAAAACAAAACAAAAAAATGAAGAATTTATCTTTGATTTTATGTATTGTTTGCCTTAGGTTGCGTTAAAATTTGTTTTGAATCAGAAAACCTCATTTTATACTCAAGATAATTGATTATCAACTTATAAATAATCGATTATCAGTAACCAATTATGATTTTCCACAATTGATTATCACGAGTAATTACGAGAATTTTTAAGCAAGTTTTTTGTTGATAGGGGAAGCACTATGTTAGCTGAACCCAATCCCTGTGATGTTTGTTTTTTTATGATGACAACACATCGATAATAAAAACACACGAATGTGTACTATGTTATATGTTGAATGTGTACATGTTTACTGTGAAATATGCATATATTGTGTTTGTCACATTTGTTGAGATATTGTGTTGATTCATGCATACCATTGTGTTTGAGAAGTGACTATACCTGTGTATACACAATGTATGTTTTGGTGATATGAAAACCACATGCGCAAAAGCATATATGCATGAATTAATCGATTACAGTGTTAGAATAATCAATTAAGGTCATCAAACATCTTGAGTCTTAAACTGATGCAAAAATACTAGTTTTGAATCGATTACATTAATTGGTGAATCGATTAAAACTCATGTGTTTGCACATATCTTTTTCAAAATGTGTTGTGATGCATTTTAGAAAGAAAAGTTTTCAAAAATCTTCTAAGTGTTAAAGCTTAATCGATTACATGGTTTGTATATTCAATTATGTCTGTTAATTGACTTATGATTTTCATAACTACTATAACAGTCATATTTTTAAATTTGTTTAACTAAGCATTTAATGAGAATCGATTACACTAATTGAACATTCAATTATGTGCTTTGACTGCTATATGTCTGTTACATGTGTTTAATGTATCCGATTACATTAATATGTTAATCGATTGAGAGGGCATATCTCAAAGGGTTGCTGCAATAGGAACAGGGTAGTTCTGTGTTGGTAGTTTTAGTTGTTCTATATTTGATTGAGCGTTTGTGAGGTGTTTACATTTGAGAGTTGCTCTGTAAAACCTTAGTCGTAATACTATGATCATTATAGTGAATTACTCTCCAATCTAAGGTTGATTGGGAGAGTGACTGGATGTAGGCCTATAAAAACTGAGTTTGATTTTCTTCTCCATATCTCTTTACATTTGCGCTTATATTCTGTATTGGTTTTACATGCATATTGTTTCGTTGCACACAATTGCTTACGGCACAAGAAAGTTTTTAGGAACACTATTATTTGTGAAAAAGATTTTAAAAGTGCAAGTTTTTATAAAACACCAATTCACCCCCCCCCTCCGTCTCTTGGTGTTGAGAAACAAAGACCATCAATTCTAACAATTGGCACTAGAGCTGGTTTTCAAAAATTATTTGAAAAACAAATCAATTAACCTTTTTGTATAATCGATTGTTCGATCTTGAAATGGGTTATGTTTCTCAAATACTAAGGAAGAGTGAATCTGTTTTTTATTGTGTGCATGTTACTTGCAATGATGAATGTAATTCTGTCACTCATGGTTTTTATGAGTCATTTGATTATTTCAAAAAAGAAAAGGTGGTATCAACAGTCTGGAATCTAGAGTTGAAAGAGTATATTTGCAGGCAGAAAGATTCACTAGATTCCTAAACAAGAAGAAGGCTGACAAGCATTCAAATGATGATAAAAAGAAGAATAAGGAAGAGAATCTACTAGCGACTGATCTCATCATGATGGCTAAGTCAGAAACAACAAAAGCATGTTTGGAACAAGAAGCAAAGGGATCCATGTGGTATCTGGATAGCGGATGTTCAAGACACATGACAGGAGATCCAACAAAGTTTACAAGTATCCACAGGACTACTGGTCACGTCACTTACGGTGATAACAACAAGGGTAAAATCATTGGTATTGGTAAAATTCAAACACCCTCAACATATGAAATTGAGAATGTATTGTTTGTTGAAGGTTTAAAGCCTAATCTACTTAGTATTAGTCAATTGTGTAACAAAGGGCTAAAGATTACATTTGAACCAAACTATTGTTTGATAAGGAATGGGTAAATAGATTAATTGTTATTAATTTAAAAGAGATACAACAACATATATATGATTTACTTTAGAAAAATATCATTCAAGTCTGTTGTATGTTTAATGTCTAAAGAGGATAATGCATGGTTATGACACAAAAGATTAGCTCACATTAACATGGGTCAGTTAAATAAACTTGTGTCTAAGGATCTTGTTATTGGTCTCCCAAACATACGTTATGCCTCTGATAGATTATGTGATGCTTGCCAAAAAGGGAAACACACAATAACGTATTTTAAAAATAAAAGAGAGGTGTCTACCACTAGACCCCTTGAATTGTTGCATATGAACTTGGAGGTAATCTCTATGGCTTGGTGATTGTTGATGATTATTCTCGTTATACCTAGACTTTCTTTATTTCTGCCAAAAGTGAAACTTTCAGGGTGTTCAAGAAATTTGCAGCCATGATTCAAAATGAAAAGGAACTTAGAATCAAGTCCATAAGGAGTGATCATTGCAAGGAATTTCAGAATGAGGTGTTTGATGACTACTGTGCAGAAATGGGAATTTCTCACAACTTTTCTGCACTAAGAACCGCTCAGCAGAATGGAGTTGTTGACACTACTACTAATCAAATGCATTCTAGAAATTATATATATGCAAGGGATTCTGCACGTTAAGAGTGCATTTCTAAATGGGTACATTAAGGAAGAAGTATTCGTTGAACAACCATCAGGTTTCCAAGATTATGAGTATTCAGATAATGTTTTCAAACTGAAAAAGGCTCTATATGGACTGAAACATGTGCCAAGATCATGGTATGAACGTTTGATTGAATACTTAATCAAGAAGGAATTTACTAGGGGTAAAGTTGATTCAACCCTTTTTATCAAAAACTTTGGAAATGATAAACTGTTTGTACAAATTTATGTTGATGATATTATCTTTGGTTCAATTAATCCTCTACTATGCAAAGAATTCTCTAAGAGAATGCAGGATGAGTTTGAGATGTCCATGATGGGAGAACTCACTTATTTTCTGGGACTTCAAGTAAAACAAGATGATATTGGAATTTTTATTCATCAATCCAAGTATTGGACAAACTTGTTGAAAAAGTATAAAATGCTAGACTGCAAGGAATTTGTCATACCAATGGCAACGATTTTTATCTTGACCTTGATGAAAAAGGTAATCATGTAGATTATAAACTTTATAGAGGTATGATCGGATCTTTGTTATACTTAACTACTAGTAGGCTAGAGATCATACATAGTGTTTGTCTCTGTGCTACATTTCAATCACAACCAAAGGAATCACATTTAACTGTTGTGAAAAGAATTTTAAAGTATCTAAATGGAGCAAAAAGTCTTGGATTGTGGTATCCTAGTGGATCAAACATTTTTCTAGAAGGATATAGTGATTCAGATTTTGGTGGCTGTAAATAGACAGAAAAAGCACTAGTGGTACATGTCATTTGCTAGGATGTTCTCTAGTATCTTGGCATTCAAAGAAACAAACTTTTATGGCACTGTCCAACATAAAAGTATAGTACATTGGAACCGGAAACTGTTGTGCTCAGTCTCTTTAGAGCAAGAGCCAACTCGAAGACTATGGTATATCTTCATATCATATTCCTCTAAAGTGTGATAATAATAGTGCAATAAATTTAACCAAGAATCCTGTTCTTCATTCTAAGATAAAGCATAATGCATCATTTCATAAGAGATCACATCCTTAAGGGTGATATTAAAATTGAATATGTGGATACCTTGCATCAATGGGATGACATTTTCACAAAACCATTGAATAAGGAAAGGTTTTATACCATTAGGAATGAATTAGGGATACTGGATCATAGTAGTGTTAAATAGCACTAATCGATTAAATCACTTGTATGTATGCAAATTGAAGATTTCATTGTTACATCATATTTTTGCTTAATCATACTTAAACTTTGATGATTGTTATTGTAATATTACTACATAAGAACTAAAATTCTTCATCCGGATGAGTTGAAAAAGGTTGTGCAGGAATACTAATTGTAGACTGAAATTGATTAAGAGAAGTTTCTAAACTTCTGAATTGTCATCTGGTTTGAAGTTTCTAAACTTCTGATTCTTATACTTTAAACCATGATTTTTTATTTGTTGTATGTTTATTCATCATAAATCTCATTATGTTTAATCCACTGTGAATTTGATATGAGGTTATGAATGATTAAACTGAATTGGTTGTTTCAAGTTGTATCTAATTTTCTCTGATACAATATTTGTAATATCTCTTAGTACATTGCTTGAACATATTTGGATGATACATACTCTGTCATATCTTTGTTATGCATCTTTGATACTGAAATGTGATATGCATACTAATAGGGGGTGATGGGCTGTCGCAACCCACACAAATTTAATGTGCATAAAGAATGCAGTATAGTGCTAGGAAGTGACTCTTAGGTCGTCTCTCAAGGACCAAATGTGGTTCGAGAATCATGTCAGACACGAAGTGGCGGGGGGGGGGGGGGTTGTGAAAGGATTGTGAATGTGGATGAATTAAATTGAAACACAGATGCAAACAGAGATGGAAACACGGAATGAAACACAAAATGAAAACGGTTGGTCATTAACTCAATCACTATGCTTCCAATCACAGATTAACGACAAGTACACACTACTCTAATCTAAATCCGACACAAATCACCCAACTAAGCGAAGGCTAATTCGGTCTTCAAAATTACAGACTAAGCGAATGCAATGCCCAAAATTAATCAGTCATCCACCATACAATCTAATCAACTAAGCGAAGAATTGACACCGATTAGGCAACTAAGCGTATACCTAATCGCAGGCAGACAACAAATTAAATATTGAACAGGATCAAAGCAGCAGTATGACAATTTAAGTTCAAAAGTCTCAGGGAAACAAAGTAATTTGCTAACAACCAACCAACTAACCTAAGTTAACATGACAATTAAATTAACACAACTCAACAAGATAAACAACATTAAAGTAAAGATTAAAATTAAATAAAAACAAAAAACAAAAAAAATAAGTCACTAAAGAAAAGAACACGGGGAAATTAATTAAGCATGCACTCTAGGCTAAGGCAAATGGAACAGAACAAGCTACTGGATAAAAGCACCATCCCATGGTTACCAATGAATAAACATGGCAGCATATGAATCAAATTGATAACCTGTAGATTTCAATAGCGTTGAACGCTCTCCATCACCGAAATAATACTAAGAAATATAAGTGAGTAGTAAAATAATGTAGTAAACTCTTCAACCTGTGTGCTTTCTAATATAGATATAAAATATAAGAAACACGTCTTAGCAAGAAAATTAACCAGCATGTGCATATCTCCCAGCACCACATGCGCCTTCTTCCAGCCAAAATAAAAGTGATTCACTCTTGTGTATTGTGTGCATATTTCAAATGAATAGATATAGGAATCTTCCTCTCGGTTCAAGCGCTTGGATAAAAATATAAAATGGAAAATGCTTCCTTCATTCATCCCTCATCTAAAAAGATAAACATCATTCCAACCTTGTAAAATGAAAATGAAAAGAAAAAAAATGTTCTTCTTCAATTTCTCATGACAGCCACGTTTCAGAGCCAAGCCAAAAGAAAAGTGAAGTGCTAAATTCAAAAGTGGCGGCTACAATCCCTAGGGCCATGTATGTGGTCTCCCAAAAATTAGGGTGGGTCCACCCAAACCCTAAAGTGCCAAGTTACTATTTTTTTTCTATTGGGCTTAGTCTACACTACCAAAAATATTACCCCAAAATTACAAAACTTAGTTTTAAAAAAAAAATCTAATCTACTAAATTAAAATTTGACTAATTCTAAAGTGTCTTTGTGGAAAGTCTTCACTTAATTGGTGCCCTTCCAAAAGTCTACCAGTGTAATTCCAAAATTTTCCCTGAAAATAAAAATAGGAATAATTAAGCTCAAATAATTCTAATTAGTTAAAATAAGAATTATTGGTCTAATTAAGCCCGAATGGGGAAAATGACACAATAACCAAGAATTAAGCACAATTCATCAACACAATTAGGCACGAAAAACTAAGTAAATGATATAAAATATTGATTCATCAGGGGGAGTATTGTATGTTGTTATATGTTGGTTCACGTGTTAAAAAGGAGAGAAAATGTTAAAATCATGTGAGTATTGCTGAAAAAGGGAGCATCATTATATTTCTGATAACATGTTTGATGCATCTCTATATGATTCACTATCTTTGTTTCAATTATATTATGCTACATATCCTTTTTTGTTAATGCCCAAAGGGGGAGAATGATTGAACATTGATTAAGATAATTGAATATGGTTAAAACTATTTAATTGTGTAATGTACATGGTTTTATTAATCATGGTTATGCATCATAAAAAGAGGGGGAAATTGTTGATAGGGGAAGCACTGTGTTAGCTGAACTCAATCCCTGTGATGTTTGTTTTTTATGATGACAACACATTGATAATAAAAACACATGAATGTGTATTGTGTTATGTTTTAAATGTGTACATGCTTACTGTGAAATATGCACATATTGTGTTTGTCACATTTGTTGAGATATTGTGTTGATTGATGCATACCATTGTGTTTGAGAAGTGATTATATCTGTGTATGCACAATGTATGTTTTGGTGATATGAAAATGCACAAAAACATATTTATAGATCGATCAAAAGCTCCAGGAATCAAGAACGAGAAGAGTTTTATAGATCTTGAAGCTTTCTTGAGAAGCAACTTGACTAGAACGAATTGACTAGTCGTCTCTGCACAATTGAAGGTACATTCCGCTTGATTAGGAGAGAAGACTTGCAATCTTTGATTTGTTGATCCCTGTACATGTGGTGTCAGGAAGAAGAGTGGTGTACTCTTGACACAGAACTTAAAATTTAAAATCTCACTAGTCCAAACCCCCAAAATGAACTTAAAAACCCTCTAAAATCAACTTATTGACTATTCACACCTTATTCTACATATTATTATCAACTAACCGCACCAACAAGTTTTAATTGATTCCAAATTACCATATAAAACTCAATTTTCTCTTTTTAACTCCTAATTCAACATTTCACCTATCAACACCTCTATTTTAGACCAAAAATAACCTATAACTTAGTCTAGTTCATTCCTTATCAACTTTATACCAATTTGACACCACCAATATCCAACCAACAGAATTCACAGCCAAACTTAAGTCTAAAATAGAATCATCACATATACACAACCATCTTTCATAGTACTAAACATCAAAACTCATTAAAGTCAAACAATCAAAATTATGCTAAAATATATACTCATATTTTAAACCAAGTCAACAACATCTACAACTAATCTTAAATCATACATATTAGATAGAATAACAATTGAAGCAAAGTCACTAGCTTCCCTTACCTTAACGAGAACTACTACAACTCTAAGAAAGCCCGATGGTTGCTTCAAATGTAAGAAACTTTAGAAAAGCTTAGAAAGCATCAAATCGTGATCAAAGTGAGTCCTTAAAACCATAGATAGACAAAGAACAAAAAGTCAAGCACAAATGATACATGCGAAGGGATTCCTCAGCATGATCATAAACAGAAAAAAAAATAAAGAAAAAGGGATAGAAACTTACTTGCTTAAGCCAAGAACTGATAGAGTGGAAATAAAGATTAGTCAGTTGTGATCTCGTAGAAATTTCCTGATCGTCAAATAGATGATCAAGGAATGAAATTTCTTAGAGAGAAGGAAGAGAGAACTAAGATTAATAGTTTTAGAGAAATGAATAAGACAAGCTTAAGAAAATCTACTATATTAACAAATTGTTTTAATTTAAAATATTTTGTTTCATTATTTTAAAACACCTATAAATTCCAATACTCTATTTTTTAAGTTCTCACACAAATGTTGCTATTTGAAATATTCATTATTAAAAGATATTACAAAATAAAAAATTTTGTTAGTAAATAAATCTTATAAAAAATATTCCCTTAGCTAACAAACAAATCCTTAAGTCTCAAACTTGGTATCCTTTTATTTATTATTTAAACGTATTCTTAAAATATATTTTAATATTATAAAAGATGGTCAGTAAAAATAATGTTATATAATTATATACAATGTTTAGATATATTAATTTTTATTATCTATAAGGAGATTTTTTTTTCTAATACTCTTTCAATAATAATTTTTAAATTAAAAATAATTATTTTACTAATTTTACTTTTAAATGATTATTTTTTTAAAATTTAACCATTTTGTTTTAAAATTAAAATAACTATCTCTAATAAAAAGTTATCTTTAGAATAAATAAAAATTATCTACACTATAATTATATAAATAATTTATATTTACTTTAATAATTATGTATTCTCCCGAACTATTATGAATACTTCTAAGAGTTTTATAGTGAATAATTTATAAATAGCTTTGAAATTTAATAACATACTATCATATTTTTGTTACATAAGTAGGATATTTATAATTAATACTTTATGACATAATAATTGTTTTTATCATATTTTGTTATATTGTTAATATATTTACATTAATTATGATATAACATTTTATTATAACAACATTAATTTAATATATTTATATTTTATATATCCAAAGTAGAGCCGTCAAAATGGGTCACAACCCGCGGGCCAACCCGACCCGTCACGGGTTCGGGCCGGGTTGAGTTTGAAAAATACAACCCACCTATATGCGGGTCAGATTTCAACCCGGCTCATTTAGACCTGGCTCATGCGGGTTGAACCCGTGGTGAGTCGGGTTAGCCCACCAACCCACCTACCTAATTTAATTTTTTTAATTTATGAAATCCTAAAAAATAAAATACTCTCTTCACTCACTGTGTATACCAAAAAAGTAACACCTGCTCTCACAAATCACTCTCACGGTACTTGCTCTCATGACGGTGCTCTCACTCTCACTTCACTAAAATTGTTCAAGGAGCAGGTAAAACACCCTTCCTTTTTTCTTCTTTTTTCTCCACATTTTTGTTTTCTCACTTCTCTTTCTTTTTTTTTTTCAAAAACCCTGACAAAAATAGGGGTTTGCGAATTTGTTTTTTTTTGTGGGAGATTTGAAGACATGGAATGATTTTTTTGTCCTGTTCTGACATGCTTGTATCAGAGTTTGTTCATTTTATTTAAACAATTTGAGTATACATTATTTGAACAAGCTGCTTTTGATATCTTTGAATTTGGGAAATTATTTTACAAATTAAACTATTAATTTTTTGTTGATGATGTTGAGTATTGGTTCTTTTTTGGTATCTTTGAATTTGGATTATATTGTACTTTTTATTATTATTTTGAATTGTCTTTAACATAATTTTTTTGGGAGTGACATTTGGTTAAATTTAAATTACAGAAAGCTTGTATTTTTTTATTTTAAAAAAATGTAATTAAATGAGCTAGTGAGCCAACCCGTTTACCCACCAACGCGTGGTGGGTCGGACCGGGTTCAAGTTTTTCTGGCTCGGCAATAAATGAGCCGGGTTGGGTTGGCTCACTAAGTGACCAACCCGTGGTGGGCCGGGTCGGGTCGGGCTGGGTTACCCGTTTTGACAGCTCTAATCCAAAGGTTTATACTTTATTATATTATAAAATATTGCCTACAAATATCTTGGTAATATTATAGAATCAAGTAATATATTATTACATCTCTAAAATATTTATCATAAGATATTAACGATAAAAATTTTGAAAATATTTCAAAATATCTTGCGAGAATATAATTATAAAAATAAATATAAATAATTTTTATGATTATATTATAGATAAATTTTATTTATTTTAAGGATAAATTTTTATTATATATAGTTATTTTAATTTAAAAAATGGTGAAATTTAAAAAAAAAAGTAATTGTAACGTCTTAAATATATAATATTAAATATAACATGATTAATAACGATAAAAATTTTGAAAATATTTCAAAATATCTTGCGAGAATATAATTATAAAAATAAATATAAATAATTTTTATGATTATATTATAGATAAATTTATTTATTTTAAGGATAAATTTTTATTATATTTTAATTTAAAAAATGGTTAAATTTTAAAAAAAAATTGTAATGTTTATATTATCTTTATTTTATATTTATCTTTTATCTTTTAGTTATTTTGTTATTATTTCTTATTTGTATTTTGGGCTTAGCCCATATTTCTTCTATTATAAATAGAGAACTCTATGTGTGTATTTAACAAGGGAGATTAATCCCAAATATAGTTTTTCACTATATTCAACATGGTATCTAAAGCATAAGGTTCTTTCTTAGTTGATCCTGCCCACTACAACCGCTGTCGCTGTTAGAAGTTGTCGTCGCCGACGTTAGTGTCGTTGTCTCCATCGCCTACCACCTTCATTGGGCTCACCATGACCTGGCTGTGTTGATTAAGCCTCTTTTGAGTTCTAGGATTTGTACTCTCTTGCTTGTTCATGGCTTCTAACCCGTCCATATATGCTAACTATATCAATGTGCATTTATCTGTTGATAAGTTAAATGCTACTAATTATGTGATTTGGGCATCAGACGTTAAACTTTGGCTTAAGAGTCAAGGGTATCTTGATCATATTACTCAGAATGTGACAACTATTGATTCCGCTGCAGTTACCTATTGGTTGAAAGTTGATGCTCAGTTATGCATTATTCTCAAGGGTACCCTTCATTCCTCTTTAAAACAAATTTTTCGTTCCTACGAAACATGTTTTGAAATCTGGGAACACGCTAAATTATTATACACCAATGATACTCAACATCTTTATGGTGTTTGTCATGATCTTCTCAATGTTCTTGCTCCTCGGTGTCAGGACACTATGACTGATTATATGGGTAAAATTCATGCTTTTTTTCATGAGTTTAATGAATTATTGCCTCCTGCTTCTACTCCTGCCAAAGAAATAGAGTAAGGGTCAAAGTTCTTCATGCTGCTAGCATTGCATGACCTTACTGATGAGTATTCTCATGTTCGTGATCAGATTTTGGGTTCACCTATTGTTCCCACTTTGACTTCTACTTGTTTCACTCTTTTGCTTGTACCTAGTAGACCCATCAATGATACAAATGTTTCCTCTACGTTGGCATCTCAATGTCATGACCGCAATCACTCTCACAAACCAGGAAAAGGACGTCTCAAGTGTAACCATTGTGGCAAGGTAGGCCATACGATTGACAAGTGTTATGCATTACATGGCCGCCCTCCTAGATCTGCTACAATTGTTCAGACTACTTCTTTGTCACAATCACCTACTGGGATCCTCTTTCATCTGATATTAGTGATGACTCTGTTATTTTCAGTAAATTTCTCAAATGGTATAAGGATCAACAACCTTCTAGTTCCACTGCATTTGTAGCACACACAGGTACATCTTTTATTGGTCTGAGTCCATCTTCTTCTTTTGACTATTAGGTTCTTAACTCGGGAGCCACATATCACATTACTGGTAACAAATCTTTGTTTTCCTCTTTGTCCTCTCCGAATCCTTTACCTTCTGTTACAATGGCTAATGGATCTAGGGTTTTAGCTCATGGTGTTGGGACTATTAACATTTTTCCTTTTTTATCCATTGATAATGTTCTTTATGTCCCTGGGTCTCCTTTTAACTTATTATCTGTCAGTTGTCTAACTCGTTCTCTTGATTGTGATATTTCTTTGAACAAAGATTTTGTTTGTTTACAAAACCAGAGTTTGAGACAGGTGATTGGTACCGGATGTGAGTCTCATGGTCTTTACCATCTTCGCCCCACTACACATATTGGGGCAATTAGGTCATTCCAGTCTTGCCAAACTACAACAGCTTGTTCCTAGCTTTTCCAAGTTGTCCAATTTGGTCTGTGAGTCGTGTCAATTAGGAAAACATATTTGTAGTTCCTTTCCTCATAGTTTCTCACAATGTGCTTCGTCTCCTTTTGCCTTAGTTCATTCTGACATTTGGGTACCTAGTCGTGTTAAGTCTAATTTAGGTTTTCAATAATTCATTACCTTTATTGATGATTATTCTAGATGTACTTGGTTGTTTTTAATGAAAAATCGTTCTGAGTTATTGTATCATTTTCAAACTTTTTATAATGAAATTAAAACTCAGTTTGGTGTTTCTATTCAAATTTTGCATGGTGATAATGGTCGTGAATATCTTTCCCATTCTTTTCAACAATTTATGGCTTCTCATGGTATTCTTCACCAAACTTCATGTGCTTATACACCTCAAAAAAATGGGGTGGCTGAGCGTAAAAATAGACATCTTATTGAAACAACTCGTACTCTTTTAATTCATGGTAACATTCCTCAATATTTTTGGGGTGATGCTGTTCTTACTGCATGTTATCTCATTAATCGCATGCCCTCTTCTATTTTAGAAAATAAAATACCTTATTCTATCTTATTTCCTCATGAACCTCTTCACCCATTACCTCTAAACGTTTTTGGGTCTACATGTTTTGTTCATAATTTTGGTCTTGGTCTTGATAACTTAGCTCCTCGGTCACACAAATGTGTTTTTTTAGGCTTTACTAAATTAGAAAAAAGGATACAAGTGTTTTTCTCCTTCTCTTGATCATTATTTTGTATCTGCGCATATGTCACCTTCAATGAGTCCTCCTTTCATTTTAATGATCATTCTTCTTCTGATATGTCTCATTCTAATATTATCAACATTTGTACTGAAGCTCTTCCTTTTGCCTTAACCTGCATGGTTCAACAGTTGACTATAATTTTGCATAAGTCGACTAAACTTTCTTACCATCAAGGTCATAAATTCTTTTTCGTCCATGTCTGTTTCTATGTTGTTCTTGCTTGAAGCTTTCAGAGCAATGAACTTCTTCTCTTCAATCTCCTCTTCATCCTTTAATCTACCAAGTTCCAACTCATGTTCTCGTAACTTACCAAACAAGGTAGCCATGTTCATAGTTGTAAGATCTTTGGATTTAGAGATTGTTGTTACTTCTGGTTGCCAATTCATGTCCAGACTTTTCAAAATCTTGATGTTGATCTCTTCCTTATCAAACACCTTACCGAGATCCATTAGATGATTTACAATGTGAGTGAATCATTTATGCACATCATAGATGTTTTCTCCAGCTTTCATTCTGAACAATTCATACTCTTGTATCAGGGAGATCTTTCTAGCTCTCTTGACTTCATCCGTGCCTTCATGAGTTACCTCTAAGACATCCCACATTACATCCTGAAAATTCATCAATTGTCAGTGCAGAGGCAATTATATTTCTAGCTTTAACATCATACTGAGCTTTTCTATTTTCATCAGCAGTCCACTCAGTAAAAGGTTTTAAAACAGTTTCTTTATCAACAGTTTTTGTAGGCACAAATGGACTATTCAAAGTTGCATCTAAAATTCCTTTATCTTGCGATTCAAGAAAGATTTGCATTCTGATTTTCCAAAAAGGATAATTTTCACCAGCAAACAGAGGTGGTCTATTTTTTGAAGCACCTTCACCAAAAGTTTGACAACAGGAAGCCATCCCCAAGTCTTATAGTCGAATGAGATAAAAACAGAGTCGACTAAATTTTTAAATATCTTATGAAAACCAGCTCTGGTGCTAATTGTTGGAAAACAGGTAGGCTTCATTTTTACGCTAAGATGGGAGGGGGTGAATTGGTCATGTTTCAAAAACAAAAAATTTTCGCAATCTTTTATCAAAAGTATGAACCTTTTTTAACTTTCTTGAAATGCAAGTAATGAAAATTTATATGCAGCGGAAAAACGTAGTTGACTGCGTAAAAGATAAAGTCGACTGGAATTAAAGAGTGCACGGATAGAGAAAATCAAACACTGATTTTTATACTGGTTCGGCCAACAATGCCTACATCCAGTATCCTTCCAACCTAGGAAGCAAATGCACTATAATGGTTGCGGTTTTTACAAGGAATTTATAGAAGACCTCACGTCAAAAATATAAATCTCCTCTCTAACCCAAAACCAAAATATAGCTGCAATAACCAAAACCAGACTTTCAAAAAGAATCCCCTCTTCTGCAATCTGAACCCACGTTGAACAATCCTCAACGTGAAACCCTTGTATCACAACAGGTCCAATTCCAGCAGTCTTCACAGGATGCCAAGCCTTCACAAAATGTAGCAGTCTTCACAGGATGCCAAGCCTTCAAAGATCAACGCAAAAGCACCTTCTTTGTGCAGTATTTGATCAAGCAATGAGTGCGCAAGCTATCTCCCTTTGGATCTCTCTTAAGAAAGATCACCACCGTCTTCTTGGAGAATTCTAGGAGCTGTTAACACAGAGAATTCAATCTGAAACAAGAATGAACATGTTAGATCATCAAAAGTCTCTGAACAATTCGTGTTCAGCCAATTTATAGTTTTCTGTCAGTCAGATTGATTCTCAGTCGAATAGACTACTAATTCAGTCGACTTTATAATTACAGTTATAACAGACAGTCAACATAGTAGCTCTCAGTCAACCAAAATCAACACACATTTAATACAGTTGACCAAGTAATCAATGCTTAATTAACTTTTAAAAATATAGCCGTTAGAGCGCAAAGTCATAATAGAATTCCAAAACAAATCAAAGATACAGTCGAATGTAAACCAGACAAAGTCAACTGACACATGTAAAAACACTTTGAAATTCTTTTCAACTCAAAACATCACTTAGCACTGATTCTCAAAATCTATACAAAGGCTTTAGCATAGTCGAATCCATTAGTAATGTAGTCGATTGTACTATAACTTTGTCAAACAGTTATAAGTTCACAAAAGTGCTTGTGATTTTTCACTTTGAAAATTGTGCAGTAAAATATATGTAATAATGCATTTCACATTGCACATAAGCATGTAAGCATGTTCCACAAATATATCAAACAATCAACATAGGAACATACACCACAGTACATCAAACATGAGCAGATATAACAATCAGTACAGCACAAGAACATGTAATGCAGCAACATATGTACTGTTATTAAGCAAAGTGTTGTCATCATCAAAAACGAGATTGTTATATAGTTTGTGTTATCAACAATCTCAACACCTAGTTCACCAGCTGTTTCTCAACAACCACCAAGTGGCTCAATTGAAGTGCCAACTACCTTGTCTCCTCCAGCTCCGACAATTGAGTCTACCCTTCCAATTGCCCTTCGAAAAGGTATACGTTCTACCCGTAATCCCTCTCCACATTATCTTGCAGTAAGTTATCATAGACTGTCTTTACCTTTTTATACCTGTCTTTCTTCTATTTCTTCTATGACAATCCCAAAATCTGTTAATGATGCCTTAGCCCATCCTTGTTGGCGTCAGGCCATGCTAGATGAACTAAGTGCTCTTCAACATAGTGGAACTTGGGAGCTTGTCCCATTACCATTTAGGAAATCTATTGTTGGTTGCAGGTGGATTTTTGCTATCAAAGTTGGTCCTAATGGAACTATTGATCGCCTCAAAGCTCGTCTTGTGGCCAAAGGTTACACTCAAATTTTTGGTTTGGATTATGGTGATACTTTTTCTCCAATGGAAAAGATGGCATTTATTCATATATTTATAGCCATGGCGGCTCTTCAACAATGACCTCTTTATCAATTGGATGTCAAAAATGCATTCCTTAACGGAGATTTGCAAGAAGAGATTTATATGGAGCAACCTCCAGGATTTGTTGCTCAGGGAGAGTCCTCTGGGTTGGTATGTCGTCTTCGCAAATCCTTATATGGCCTAAAACAATCTCCTAGGGCCTGGTTTGGAAAATTTAGTAATGTTGTTCAACAATTTGGTATGACTTGGTGTGAGGCAGATCATTCAGGCTTTTACCGTCACTCAAGTGTTGGATCTGTCTACTTGATAGTATATGTTAATGACATTGTTCTTACAGGCAGTGATAGTCATGGCATCTCTCAGATGAAACAACATCTTTGCAACCATTTTCAGACCAAAGATCTTGGCAAACTTAGATATTTCTTGGGTATTGAGGTGGCACAATCCAATGATGGTATTGTTATATCTCAAAGGAAATATGCACTAGATATTTTGGAGGAAACTGGGTTGATGAATTCAAATACTAAACTTCTACCAAAACAGGGGGAGCCTATGTCAGATCCCGAGAAATATAGAAGACTAGTTGGAAAATTGAATTATCTTACAATTAATTGTCCTGCTATTTCCTTTCCAGTTAGTGTGGTAAGCCAATTCCTTAATTCCCCATGTGAAGATCATTGGAATGCAGTTATTCGTATATTAAAATACATTAAAGGATCTCCTGGAAAAGGGTTGTTATATGGTTCTAGTAACCATACAAGAGTGGTTTGTTATTCTAATGCTGATTGGGCAGGATCTCCTTCTGATAGAAGATCTACTTCCGGATATTGCGTCTTCATTGCTGGTAACTTGATCTCTTGGAAAAGCAAGAAAGAGAGTGTTGTGGCAAGATCTAGTACAGAAGCAGAATATAGAGCTATGCCTTCAGCCACTTCTGAACTTCTTTGGCTTAAGCAATTGCTTAGAGAGTTACAATTTGGAGATGTCACGCAAATGACGCTTATATGTGACAATCAGGCTGCTCTTCATATTAGTTCTAATCCTGTCTTTCATGAGAGGACCAAACACATTGAAATTGATTGTCATTTCATTCGAGAGAAGATTGTAACTGGAGATATCAAGACCGAATTCGTAAATTCAAGTGATCAATTAGCAGATATTTTCACTAAGTCTTTACGAGGACCGAGAATTGATTATATTTGTAACGAGCTTGGTATATACGATTTTGTATGCACCAGCTTGAGGGGGAGTGTTAGATATATTATCTTTATTTTATATTTATCTTTTATCTTTATCTTTTATTTTAGTTAGTTTGTTATTATTTCTTATTTGTATTTTGGGCTTAGCCCATATTTCTTCTCTTATAAATAGAGAACCATGTGGGTGTATTTAACACAAGGGAGATTAATCCCAAATATAGTTTTTCACTATATTCAACAGTCTTAAATATATAATATTAAATATAACATGATTAATAAAATAAATCAATTAGCACTTAGAATACATAAAGTTATTTTATAGTTATTTAATTTAACCATAAAAGTCAACCTTATATACAATATACAAGTATAAAAAATGTATAAGAAGGGTAAGACAAGACACAATAAAAACGTATATAACTAAGACAAGACACAAACAGAAGGGTAAGTTAGTGATACGAAATAAATCATAATATGTAATTATATTTCATATATGAGTCAACTTTCACACAAAGTAATACAAACATCTTAGTCATGTCAAGACCTAGATTGGACTATCGAGAATAGTCTGTCAATAATGTAACCCATTTTCATGTCATTATTGATGAATCATGGTCATTGATAATTTATCGAAGGGCGAAGGTCGTCGATAATTACCGACGATCATGATCCCTTGATAATTACCGACGATTATGATCCATCGATAATGTAACCAGTTTTTTCACATCATTACAAAAAAATTATGGATCTCAGTAATTACCGACAATATGATATCATTGGTAATTACTGACGGTCTTAGCCTCTCGGTAATTACCGACTGGAGTATAGGCCATTAGTAATTATTGACAAACAGGTTGTCGATAATTTTCGACAGCCATGATTTGTTGATAATTATTTTTTATAAGATATTTATCAATGGATTTTTGTTCATCAATAATATGTCTAAAAATTGACATTATCAGTGAATTTTGGTATTTATCGACGGATCCGTTGATAAATTAAGTTTTTATTGTAGTGATATTTTCCAACTATATAAGAAGGAAAATTTATTTTATTTTATGGAAGTGAAAAATATGAAATTGTACCAAGAGTGATAAGATAGTCGAACCAACGGATTTAAATGAACATTCACACGAAAACAACAATTACAATGAGATTAACCAAGAATCCACACACACAAAATAAAGATAGAAAACTAATTATTAAATTTGTCATTCAAGATACTTAGGCGACAAAATGACGTCGGTGAAACATTTTTTTTATCTTTCCTTCTTGCAAATGTGATATTGAGAATTGAATTTGTGACATGTAATACCAATTATTGGAATGGAGATTTACTATTTGGATAAAATTCATAATTAACAACTTTATTTTACTTTAACATATTGTAAAAATTTAAACATCATAATTTGATTTGACTTAATTCACTCTACCTCTATACAATTCAAGTAATCTCTCAACAATTACCAACAACAGTCAAGCTTTTATGCTTAAATCTAATACCAATATTTAGATTAAGTGTTTCTTATTAAGCACTATCAAAAGTTGAACCAGCATTATTTTCAATATTTGTTACAAGTAATTATTTTAATTATGATTAAAAAATATGAATTATCAACGCGTAATAAGTAAATTAAAGAAATATGCAAAAAATTACAATGACAATTTCAACAACGACAACAATGATAATGATAACAGCAATGACAACGATTGAATTAGAAGAACCATTGTGCTTTGCCATAACTAAAAATTGAAATACAAACATGAGTCATAGCAAGTACAAAGTCGTAACCATACACTAAATGATGACTTAGGTCATGGACCCATTACTAGAAGCATGGCAAGGAAACTCCAACAAGAGCTTGAAGATATGGACACAACTGGACAGGTCCTCTTCCTTCATTTTTCATGGAATTTGGTGATCCAAAACAAAGGGGCAAAACTGTCCAAGTGAAGATTCAGATTGCTGGTTGCACCCCATTTCTTTGCTATCCACACCTCTCAGCATTTGGCACATGGCTGGCCAGTTTCTTCTAGAAATCACTCACGTTTTCCTTTCTTGTACACGTGGCACGAGATCCACTTATCATGGCAATGTAAATCACGCTGCAGGCTGAATGGATCATCTATAAATCCATGGCAGCATCACTCTGTAAAATACTTTGGTGCCTATATGAAGTTTCTTTTGCTGTAACTTGCTCACAGCTTTAGAGCTCTGCCAAAGTCTTCCTAGATCTTTCCATTCACCACCTAGTTCCTTCCAAGAATGGAATTCGACTGAACTAGATACACTCTATCTCAGATCTGCCTCCATCATCTCACCACCACATTCCAACTTCCGTTGTTGCTGTAATTCATCACCAACTCTACTGCACGAAAGCTTCTTTGTCTCCATCTGCTATCCACGATGCAAGCTCCACTTAGTCGTCCAGTCATCAATTGGTAATCAGAGCTTGGTTGCCGCATCATACTCCAGTTCCGTGACCGATTTTGCAGTCCAGATAATTGTTTGTTTTGTTTCCGTGTTGTCAGATACAGTTTGGCATGTTCTGTGTTTCAAATCACTGTTCCATTGCTTTTCTTAAATTCCATAGGTTCCTTTGAGTCACTTGTTTGATCCAACCTTGATTTGATTTGGTTTTATCATTTTAATCGGTTCATGTTATTTGATTTGAGTCTTTATTTTTGAAATCCTGATTCTGTTTTGTTAAAGTCATGTCAATATTCTTTCCAATCTTGTCTAATTTCCATGTTTAACCAAGAATGGATAAATCTGTATAGTTGATTGGAGTAATTCAATAAGAAGCTTAGTGCATCTTGAAGCTCTTCAGCAAAGCAGTACCATGGGTTAACATAGTTTAACTGTCATGGGGTGAAAATTTTGGTCTGCATCTTGTATATCATTGTTAAATGCACCAGTAATTGTGTGATCTGTTATAACGCTTTTACTATCGTAGCTATGTATTATTGATTGATTGGATATGATGCAATAAGAGGAAATGTATACCACAATTTGTGTTAAGACATTAAAGTGGAAAACATTACTTTGCAAATTCCAAATTCCATATATCACAGCTTGAACCGTGCTGCATAGACCTTTGAGAGTTTTGTCATTTTGTTTTACAATCTGTCCAGCTATAGTTTCTTTTCTAGATTTCCTCATAAATTCTAAAGAGTTTTGTTCAAGTTCATGTGCTGATTGGAATCATTAGATTGAGTTTAACTTTGAGTGGATCAATCTGATGTATTGCCAAGTGTGTATGGATCGTTTTTGGGCAAATTAAGCAACCTATGTAGTGAAATTTTGAATTGGCAGTATGCAGTGCCTGATAGCCACTTTAATATGATATTTGTGGTAATTCAAAGTTGCTCCCAACGCCAAATAACTGATCCAAACACTTTTGAATCTTGTGCTGAAATCTGCATAATGTATTGGTTATGATTTAGCTTGAAAAGTCAACTCATAGAGTCAAATTTTTATTCACTAATGAACTGTATCATTTGGCCATTGAAATAAGTCATATTTGGTCAATAAAAGTTGCTGGAATCTTTCAATCTGAACATTACTTTTGTCTGCTAAATATAGCCAATCAGGTTTCATGATTTCAGCCAAAATTTTTTTGTGAATAAGTTGTAGTGTGATGTTACTGTTGCTATTATTTGTGCATCCATATTGTGTGAATCTTGGTAGCAAGATGCGTGGTTTCATTCATTAAGAGAAAAGAATAGAAAGCATAAATCAAAATATACTTATATGTTGAATTGGAAAAGCAAATAGAAACCGTGCCAAGTGAGAAAAAAATCTGCAACTGGATGCATAGTTATCAGCATTTCATTGAGACATTTAGTTGAACACTTTTGGCATAAATCATAATTGAGTTGAAATGGATGTCATTGCAACTTATCAAAAAGGGTGGAGACCATTGATGTTAACCCTGAAGAAAGCACATGTACTGGTTCTGATAGTTGTAATGTTTTGCAAGTGCTTGTGAGTGAAAAAGAACAAACAATCCATCATGAAGAAAAACAAGACCCATTCCGACCGGGTATAAAGGTGAAATACAAGAAGAAGAAGTGGGTGGTAAAAAAGCTGAAAGAGAAAGGAGTGGTGGAGATTGAAGCACCATACTCCAGATGTACCAAGAAGGTGGATAGAAGAAAGTTGAGGATTTGGTGTACTAGAGACACCAACACAAAAGAGAAGACGTGATTTGCTGGAGGAACAAATTATGTTGTAAAACAATTTTTATTTTTTTATCTTCATTTTGGAAATGTAATTTTTGGATATTTAAACAATTTTTGGGTAGCATCTACTGAGGGATGCTAAATTTTATGTATCTACTGAAGGATACAGGTAAGCACACCTACTGAAGGGTGTTGGGAAGCACTTATTGATGAGTGCTAGACAGGTTTGGGTTAGGCTCGTGACGTTAAATAAGCGCTACCTGGGAGGCAACCTAGTTGATTATTTCTTGTTTTTAACTCTGTTCTAAGTGCATTATATGTTTGCATGTTGCATTTGAGAGGGGAAAGGCATGAAATTGAAAATTGAAGGTTGAAATCAGGTGATACAGGGTTGAATCACACAAAAGCAAGCAAAAAAGAGGAAGTGGTTTCTAACGCGCACCGCTGAGCGGTTGTAGCGCAGACCACGCTTGGGCCTTTTAAAGCTCAGCATTTTGGTGGTTTTGCACTTTTTCATTCCTCTTTGAAGCTCGCCCAAGCGTTCTCTATGAACCCTAGCACCCAATTTTCATTGTCAAAGGTTTTCCGAAGAGATTTCCCCACTTTTTCTCATCACCCATTCACAAAAGCCTCATTTTATATCATTCTCTTGTCAAAAGTTTGGGGGTTTTGGTGAGAGCTTTGCATTGGGAGGCATTCATCATTAATTGGAAAGAAATTTTTCAAGCATCTAGTATCTCCACTCAAGTAAGTTGTGCAATTTCATTCCTAGGGTTTCTAAATTTGAAATTTGATGAAGAACATGTGTAAGAACATGATAAATTAGGGCTTTTGATTTTTATGCATGATTTGATGAAATAGAAACTGTTTAAACCGATTGAATTGCATGAATTTGGTCTGGAACTATGAAATTGGTGTTAGTAGTGGAGATTAGGGCGTTTTGGAAAAGTTTTTGAAAAACCCTTGTTGCCACCGCTGAGCGGTCTGTTTTGACGCTGAGCGGTGGCGCGATTAAGGGGGAAACCGCTGAGCGGTCTTCTTTGACGTTGAGCGGTCTACTGTAGTTTTGTGTTGATGCTTGATTTCTGATGCAGGGACACTGAGGAGCCCTGTTTTTCCCTCAGTGTTGGACTGTGATTGGTTTGAAATATGATTGATGATGTACTAACCTCTAATGATGAATTTTTGTGATTTTATGGATTGTATTTGATGTAGAAATGTCATCATCATCAAGAAGGGTGAAAACTCCTGGCAACAAGAGGAAGGAGCCTAAGAGGCCAAGAAAATTCTATTCTCCTAGGTTTCTCTCCAGGAAACATGAGGAGCACTATGTAACGGTGCAGGAGAGGAGACTCCTGATGGAGAGGAAGGCTACCTTTATCCCAAACTTGGCTCTTGAGTTTGGATTGGAGATCATGAGGAGAAACTGGGAGAGGCTGACCACATATCCTTCACCAGCCAACATTGAACTGGAGAAGGAGTTCTATACGAACGCTTTGACTAGAGGAGGAGTGTCAGTTAGGCGATACATGAGCTATGTCAGGGGGCAGACCATCAGGTATGACCCTGACACCATCAATAGCTTTTTGGGCACTGAGTGGCCAGGTGAGCAGTGCCAGTATGCAACACTTGTAGGGGGTTCAGAGACATAGCAGATATCGAAAGGGTTATGTGCTTTCCTGGAAGGCATTTTCAGAACTACCCTAATGGAATTCCTGTCAACATAAAAACAGCAGATTTGACGCCTTTGGCGAAATACTGGATGGCATTCACTCGTGCCAACATTCAGTCGTGCTTCCATGTTTCTGAGACATTACTATGCACAGGATCATCTTCATCTACTGCATGCTGAGGAAAATTGATGTGAACGTCGGGAAAGTTATTGGAGACGAGATTCAGAGCTGCGCTACTACTGTGAGTAGCAGGACACCATTGGGACATCCGTTATTTGCTATATGATTTTGATACTAAAAGCACCCTTTTCACTTAGAAAATTGCTTGAACTCATGAGTTTTCAATAAATTGTGTGAATAAGAGAGTTGAGGTTGATTTTAACAGTTCTCTAACAAATTTCCCTCGTTTTGACAGAGATTGAAGCAATACTGGAAGAAGAAGTGAAAAGCCATGAAGATGGAGCTCAAAAGAAGGGAGGAAACCCGAAGCCCAGACGACAGGAACGCGAAACAGCGAAGCTGAAAACTACACTGGTCGCTCGGGCGACGGACCCGACGCACGGGCGTCCAAAACTGGCGCCCAAGCCTCACATCACCCTCAAATCATGCTTGGGCGAGCTCCTTCGACGCTTGAGCGTGATTTCGCGTGGATCGAGCCCTGATTCTGCTCTGATTTGATTCTTTTGGATCGGGCTGCACTTTGGGACGCGTCTGGCGCTATTTATTGGACCCTAGGGCTCTAGGTTTTGCATCCCTGGCAGAGAAGAGGATAGCAATACACTCTTAGCCAATTCTTAGTCTTCCATTCTCTTCTTTTCTTCCATTATTCATAGGTTTCCCCATGTCTATGGGGAACTAATTTCTATTTGTTGTTGGGGAATGATGTAACCTTGTAAACTTTCATGTATTTGAATTGATTCTTAATTCTATATTCTTTATTTCATTATTTGTTAGAGTAATTCATCTGCTTTATTATTGCTTATACAATAACATTATCTGTGAGTTGCATGAGTACCGGGAGGTTCCTTTCAATTCAGGTCCTTGTTGAATTACTCCTAAGGGTTATATTGCTCAAGGATGAGGGTATGAGTCTTAGTTGTCTTAACCTCTTGATCTTCACATCTTTTTACCAGGAATGCTAGAAATTGTATGAACTTGTAATTAGGGACAAACTTATATACTGAGGGACCGAGTTTAAGTGTTTTCGTGGGGGACGTTGGCATTAATGAATAAAGAAGAATTCTTATATACATGAGAGGGAACTTGGTGAAATCTAACCCCAACAACATACCCATCTCATATAAATCAACCTCCATTCATCTCTGTGCTCTTTTGCCATTGATCAATTGCAATTTATTTTCTTTATTATTTTTGCACTACAAATCCATGATCTCCGTTATTTTTTAAGTCTTAATTAATCTTGTTTTCACACAACTGTTCAGCGCCGAGAGTCCTCTGGGATACGGTTCTTGGTCTTACCATTTTATATTACTTGTGCGACTCGGTACACTTGCCGATTTGCCCCAACAAGTTTTTGGCGCCGTTGCCGGGGACTCACGGTTTAAGTTATTCTATTTGTGTGAATCTTGATTAATTTTGGGTTTATTTTTTTATTTTTTCCATTATTATCTTTATTTTTCAAAATCCCTAAATTCCATTCTTGTTTTATTTTATTTTTTGTGCTAACAATATTTTCTAGGGTTTTGTGTTTTGTTTATGCAGGATTGTGTTAGAACCAGGAGCAAAAATTCTGAATCTCTTCTTGAAGGGCTTGAGACCAGCACAAGGCCAAGGACAAACAAATTATCTAGAGAACCTTCTCTAGAGATAAGCCCAATGGCTTCCCATACTGGTGAAGGAGAAAACCATGCTAGACGCACCTTGGTAGATTACACCATAGTTGCTGGCCTGCATCACTTTAACAGCATTGCAAGGCCAAGGGTCAATGCTGCGAACATGGAGATGAAGCCTGCTCTAATTCAACTTAGGAAGAACAACCAATTAAATGGACTGTCTCATGAAAGTCCATATGATCACCTGATGTTAGCGGAATGGCAAGTGTACCATATCGTATCAAGTAATAAAAATGGTAAAACCCATTATCGTTCTTCCCATGAGACTCGAAAGGTCTTATCGTTTGTATGAATTAAAATCGTAAGACTTGTGAAATAAAAATTAATTGTTGTGGTGAATGCAAAGACAGAAAATTAAACATGCAATGCGTGATTCAATTGACGAGAAAAGAGTATGAATAAATGGAGTTGTTGCGGGTTTACAATTTCATGTAATCCGCTCTCTCTTATTTACTCCTCTTGTTTAAATAGCATTATTATCTAATTGCATGCAAACTTTCTTGGCCTCCCCTTAACCCGATCCCTCGGCGAAAAGGGCCTATTACTAATTATCGGCTTGCTATCCCTAGCCTCCCCTAGCAACTAGCAACGCATTACAAACAGAAGCAAATACAATTGATCGTCCTACCCCCTATCCCTAGGTGGTATTGCTTAACCAAGGAAATTCTCACCATTTCGTGACATTACTGTACGCCCCGTATCAATAAAGGCAAATATCAATTACCAAATGAGTTAAACGATAAAGGCTTTAAGCACAGTATGAGAATCCAACAATTGATAATAAACGCATATGAAAATCATATAATTCAAACAAGAGTTTCAATAAAAGAGAGTATCAAAAGATTACGTTGTTCCCCAAACAACAAAAGGGTTTAGTTCACCATTGTCATGGTGAACCAAGATGAAAATAATGGAAGATATGGAAAGGAAAACCTAGAAAAGATGAAAAGGAGCCTAAGCATCCAAGAGATCCTCTCCAGAGAGTGAAAAGTAGGTCTGGCCGCCTTCCTCTGTCAAAAGAATAGGAATGAAGTCGCACTAGGGCTATTTATTGCTGAAGAGCGCAACAGAACACAGGCCCGAGCCCAACAGGCAACCGCTCGGCGTCAAACTTATGCCGCCTAGCAGTTTCCCTCATTGCCGCAAAACCGCCCGGCGTCAGGGGTCCACCGCCCGACGGTTTGCCTCGTACCGCAAAACCGCCACGCGTCGTTGCCTTGGTGCAAACTCCTCGCATTTGGCTGCCCAGCGGTGCAATTCTGCCACTGGGCGGTTTCTAGACTCCTATTTTCTTGATTTTCTTCCTCTATCTTGAGTCTAAGGCCTTCATCTTCACCTCCATTCTTTACTTTCATCAAAATTGCTGCAAAACAATGCAAAACAAGCATAATATCGCTAAAAACAGCTTTTGACTCTCGACTGACTCATTTATTGAGTTTTGTTTGATTTCAAGCTCATTCTAAGCAGTAAAGGGAGTAATTTGGTCTAAAATATCACATGAAAATAACGGTTTTTCAACCGTTATCACAACCCCAAACTTAGAAATTTGCTTGTCCTCAAGCAAAACAAAACAAAACTAAAGATAAAACAAAACTTGGCTCTCTACACTTTCACCCAATGAGTCGACATTCCTAAAGTACATGATGAGAACTACTCAATTTCAGATCTTCAGTGATGATCAAATCAAGATGCATGGTTTTAATTCAGTTATCTCACACATTCCTCAATAGATGTTTCATATTATGAATGATCAATCCACTAAGCAAAGATGCAATCCTAAAACTTAGAAGGTCTCACCAAGCAAGTGTTTCACTCAAGCACTCAAGTGTTTAGGGTAACACTCCAACTCTAAATCATTCACAAGTCACATGAAATAAAATTGCCTTTCATCTCAAACAATCAAAATCATCACATGCAAATGCCATCAAAAGGACTTTTCCAAGGCTTGTAATGAGGCTGGGCTATCAAGAAAAATTGGTTTTTCTGGATCACAAAATCTTTGAATCAAGAGAGCTCATTCATCATTCAAGGTTCAAGTTTAACTCTCTTTCTCACCCAATCTCATTTGTTCCCAACTTCTTCCCTTTTTCTTTTATTTTTACATTGAGCTCATCTTTCATGATTTTTCCTCTTTCTTATATATATTTTTCTTTTTCAACACTTGAGCTCAATGCCTTTCTTTTTGCCATTCAAACTTTCCCCACAACCCCAAACTTGAACCTTGAATATACTTACAATCATTAACCCAATTCAAAGTAAATAATTTCAGCACAAGGGTTTTCATTCTGTTTAGGGCCAAGGTTCAAAAAGGGTGTAAAATTTCAAGCACTTTGGGTAAAATTTGGCTAAGTAAGGGCTTTCAAAAATGGCCTTTATCATAGGACATGTACATGCAAGTCAATCAATCATCAAGACTTGGGCAATATCATGCATGGTTTCCTGTGAATAATTTCATACAACAATAAAAACTCTAGAGCTCAATACCTCACACAACATGCTTTCTCACACACATTCATTCATACACTCTGCTTAGCATCATAACCACAATCACAATTCATCACACATCTGTTTCACAGGATATCACATGCAATACAACTCAATCATTATTCACATCAGATCATCATCAAATAGATTCATCATGCAAATTCATTTAGTCAAAACATCATCAGAAAGGTCTTCAAGCCAAGCAGACACACTAAAATTAAAATTCAAAAAATTAAGATGCAAGGGTAAAGAAGAAAATCTAGGTTGCCTCCTAGTAGCGCTTGTTTAACGTCGCGAGCCTGACCCAAACCTGTTTAGCATTTGTCAGTAAATGCCAGCCGTCCAACACCCTTCAGTAGGCGTACCTTCCGGGTATCATTCAGTAGATACCAAAAGTTAGCATCCCTCAGTAGATGCTACCCAAAAATTGTTCACAAATATTCCAAAAATAAACAAGTTCAACAAAAGATAAAATAAAAATTGTCTTAAAATACAAAAAGTGATATTCAGCAATCAACTCTTCTTCTTCACACTGGAGTCTTCATCATCCCACCGTCTCAGCTTTCATCTGTCTACTTGGCGAACAACAGGGGAATACGGGCTTCTAATTTCCATCATTCCTTCCTCTTCGAGCTTCCTGTTGAATTTCTTCATAAAGTTGAGAATACCAAGCACATGCTTCCCTGTTTCAACCATAGGAACTTTAATCTCCAATTTCTTGAAGATTGCCAGCTTGAACTTCTTTCGCTTCCTATGATTTTTCTTTTTATGAGGAAGAGGTTTTTCATGTGATCTTTTCTTCTGTCCTCTCTTCCTCTTTTTCTCAACCTTCTCCTTCTTCGACTTTCTTTTTTTCTTTTTTCTTATTTATTTTCTTTTTTCTCAATCACCGCTTGTTCTTTCTCCTTATCTTTCTCTCCCTCACTCAACCTTTCTGCTTCGTCTTCCACTATTTTCTCCTCTTCTATCTCTTCCACTTCTCTCTCCACCTTCTCCTCATCATTTTCAAAGATAGTTACTTGATATTCCCCTTTAGGGTCAACTTCAGTGTTACCCCTAATAATACCCAGAGATATCAATGTTTTTGTTATCTCATCTTCTTTTATCTTTTCTTCATCCATAACCTTATCTTTAGGGTCAACTTCAGTGTTACCCCTAATAATACCCAGAGATATCAATGCTTTTGTTATCTCATCTTCTTCTATCTTCTCTTCATCAATAGTCTTGTCATCCTCAAAGATAGTGGCTTGACATTCTTCTCTAGGATTAATGGCAACATTATTCTTAATAATGCCCAGAGAAATCAATGCATTTGTTACCTCATCTTCGTCTATCTTTTCTTCATTAATAACCTTATCATCCTCAAAGATAGTGGCTTGACATTCTTCTCTGGGATCCACTTCAGTATTAACCCCAATAATGCCTAAAGACCTTAATGCACAAGAGATTTGTTCATCCTGTAAACGTTGTTTAGCTTCCCACAACATTTCTTTTCTTAAAGAGGATTGTCTCTCTTTTTCATTTTGATCCATGTATGAGTGAGGTTCCCACCAGTGATTGAAATTATTTTGGTAGGATTGAGTGCCCATATAATCAAATTCTTGTTCAAACTGCATTATGCAAAAATTAGGCACAAAACCCTAGAAAACATTTATTAGAACTAAAACAAAAAATAAACATAAAATAAAGTCAAATTCAATAAATTCACACTACTAAATAAGTCAAACCAAGAGTCCCCGACAACGGCGCCAAAAACTTGTTAGTGGAATGACAAGTGTACCATATCGTATCAAGTAATAAAAATGGTAAAACTCATTATCGTTCTTCCCATGAGACTCGAAAGGCCTTATCGTTCGTATGAATTAAAATCGTAAGACTTGTGAAATAAAAATTAATTGTTGTGGTGAATGCAAAGACAGAAAATTAAACATGCAATGTGTGATTCAATTGACGAGAAAAGAGTATGAATAAATGGAGTTGTTGGGGGTTTACAATTTCATCTAATATGCCCTCTCTTATTTACTCCTCTTGTTTAAATAGCATTATTATCTATTTGCATGCAAACTTTCTTGGCTTCCCCTTAACCCGATCCCTCGGCGAAAAGGGCCTATTACTAATTACCGGCTTGCTATCCCTAGCCTCCCCTAGCAACTAGCAACGCATTACCAACAAAAGCAAATAAAATTGATCGTCCTACCCCCTATCCCTAGGTGGTATTGCTTAACCAAGGAAATTCTCACCATTTCGTGACATTACTGTACGCCCTGTATCAATAAAGGCAAATATCAATTACCAAATGAGTTAAATGATATAGGCTTTAAGCACAGTATGAGAATCCAACAATTGATAATAAACGAATATGAAAATCATATAATTCAAACAAGAGTTTCAATAAAAGAGAGTATCAAAAGATTACATTGTTCCCCCCACAACAAAAGGGTTTAGTTCACCACTGTCATGGTGAACCAAGATGAAAATAATGGAAGATATGGAAAGGAAACCCTAGAAAAGATGAAAAGGAGCCTAAGCATCCAAGAGATCCTCTCCAAAGAGTGAAAAGTAGGTCTGGCCGCCCTCCTCTGTCAAAAGAATAGGAATGAAGTCGCACTAGGGCTATTTATAGCTGAAGAGCGCAACAGAAAACAGGCCCGAGCCCAACAGGCAATCGCCTGGCGTCAAACTTATGCCGCCCAGCGGTTTGCCTGATTGTCGCAAAACCGCCCGGCGTCAGGGGTCCACCGCCCGGCGGTTTGCCTCGTACCACAAAACCGCCCGGCATCGCTGCCTTGGTGCAAACTCATCGCATTTGGCCGCCCAGCGGTGCAATTCTGCCGCTGGGCGGTTTCTAGACTCCTATTTTCTTGATTTTCTTCCTCTATCTTGAGTCTAAGGCCTTCATCTTCACCTCCATTCTTTACTTTCATCAAAATTGCTGCAAAACAATGCAAAACAAGCATAACATTGCTAAAAATAACTTTTGACTCTCGACTGACTCATTTATTGAGTTTTGTTTGATTTCAAGCTCATTCTAAGCAGTAAAGGGAGTAATTTGGTCGAAAATATCACATGAAAATAACGGTTTTTCAACCGTTATCACCTGACTACCTTCGATGAGATCTGCAACACTGTGAAAATAAATGGGGTTCCTGATGAGGCTATCAAACTGAGCCTATTCCCCTTCTCTCTTGGAGGTGACGCTAAAGTATGGTTGATGTTTTTTCCTGAGAACAGCTTCACTCGATGGGAGGATGTGGTGGCCCATTTCCTCAATAAATACTTCCCACCAGTAAAGATAAACAAAGGGAAGCTAGAGATTTCTTCTTTTAGACAAGGCATGGAGGAGACCCTAGGACAGGCATGAGAAAGATATAAGAGCTTGCTGAGAAAGACGCCTACCCATGGTTTCGATGAAGGAACGGTGATCCTTCTCTTTCTTTGAGGCCTTGGGTCACAAACCAAATTGATGCTAGATGCCTCAGCTGGAGGCAGGATCAAATACGAGACCCCAGATGAGGCCTATGAATTAATTTAAAACATGGCTGCCAGTGATAATGAGACGCTTAATGAGAGAGGAACTCCTTCCCAACCGAAAGGAGTTTTTCAATTGCAACCTTATGATGCCTTGCTCACCCAAAATAAAATCATCACTCAACAATTGGAGATCCTTACCAAGAAGGTGATGCAGCCATAAAAAGAACATCAGAACATGGCATAAATTCAGCAACAGCTCTGCGAGTTATGTGGTGGTGACCATATTAATGGTCAATGTGCAATGCCCGAAAATCTCAATGAAGAAGTTAACTACATGGGCAATCAGAATCAGTTCCGCTCCAACAACTACAATCAAGGGTGGAGATCTTACCCAAGTAATGGACAATGGCAATTTGGACAAACTGGTGGACAATACAATAAGCCACTGCAGTAGCAGCAACAGTGGCAACAACAACCCTCCTCATCAGAAAAATATGCACAGCTTCAGGAAACTCTCTATCAATTTATGCAGGCAACCCATTCTAACCAAAAAAGCACAGAAGCTGCTGGAAACACAGATGGGCCAATTAATCCAAACGGTCCATCCAATGCAAGAGAAGTCGCATACAAACTTCGGGGCTAATACAGAGGTTAACCCCAAGGAAGAATGCAAGGCTATAGCAAGCCTGGAAGATGAGAGAGAAAAAGAGAGGAAAGAAAAAGAGAGTGATAAAAGAGAAGAGAGAGATAAAAAAAATTGAGGAAAAAGAAAAAGAAAGATTGAGTAAGGGTGAGAAAAAAAGAAGAGAGTGAAGAAGAGGTTGTGCAATGGGTCAATAGACGAATTGTTATTAATTGGAAAGAGATACAACAACATATATATGATTGACTTTAGAAAAATGTCATTCAATTCTGTTGTATGTTTAATGTCTAAATAGGATAATGCATGGTTATGACACAAAATATTAGCTCACATTAACACGAGTCAGTTAAATAAACTTGTGTCTAAGGATCTTGTTATTGGTCTCCCAAACATTCGTTATGCCTTTGATAGATTATGTGATGCTTGCCAAAAAGGGAAACAAACAATAACGTATTTTAAAAGTAAAAGAGAGGTTTCTACAACTAGACCCCTTGAATTGTTGCATATGAACTTGGAGGTAATCTCTATGGCTTGGTGATTGTTGATGATTATTCTTGTATACCTAGACTTTCTTTATTTCTGCCAAAAGTGAAATTTTCAGGGTGTTCAAGAAATTTGCAGCCATGATTCAAAATGAAAAGGAACTCAGAATCAAGTCCATAAGGAGTGATCATTGCAAGGAATTTCAGAATGAGGTGTTTGATGACTACTGTGCAGAAATGGGAATTTCTCACAACTTTTCTGCACCAAGAACCCCTTAGCAGAATGGAGTTGTTGAAAGGAAGAATAGAGCATTCAAAGAGCTGACAAGAACTATGCTCATTGAGACTTATCGAAGTACTTCTAGGCAGATGTTGTAAGCACAACATATTATGTACTTAACCGGACTGTGATCAGATCAATGCTAAAACTAACTCTCTATGAGTTGTTCAAGGGAAGGAAGCCAAATATCACACACATGAGGATCTTTGGTTGTAAGTGTTTTTTCCTTAACAATGGTAAAGAGTGTTTTAGGCAAATTTGACTCTAAAGCCGATAAAGCTATCTGATGGAAGACCATCAAGGAACTACATTGGACCTCTTACTAGAGCCATGGCCAAGAAGATTCAAGAGGAAGAAGGATCACCTATCATTTTGCTTTTATGAAAGGTGACTTATACTACTCCTTCTTCTCTAAACTAAAATACATATATTTTGTTTTGTAGGACCTAAATAAAGCTTGAAGAAGTTGATCCAAGAATTAGGAGCAAAGCCATCCAAGAAGAGGAAGTCAAATGGTGAAGACAGCCAAGCACCGCTCAGCGGCACTAAACTGCCGCTCAGCGTGAACGTTATCACCTTCTCCACGTGCATGGGTGAGCTGGCTGGAAGCATGGAACGTGCTTGCTCAAATTGACGCGCTTCTCTTAGGGTTCTTTTGAATTTTTTGAGTAGTTTGTAAACAGCAATTGAGCTCCTCCTCTTTTGAGCCTTAATGAAATGCTGCAGAATTTCTGTCACAGCCATAATGCTCTTGAGTCAATGCTTCTTTACACTTTCTCTACCCTTTCCTCTAGCTTCCTTCCATCATAGGAGGGCCTTCTGAGCTGAGAGGATCAATAGCACACACCTTCATCACCAAACACCAAATGCCATTCAACTACATCCATTTCCGCTGCACCTCTCTGCATCTTGGAGTGCTTGCTGTTTGGAACCAGATCTCTATGCTTCCAGTCCATAGCAAGTTTCCATCACTATCTTTATTGGTTATTCACTAACTAGTAAACCATACACAGTTTAAAACAAAAGAACTATGTGTGTTGAGGAATCTGTACATGTTGCTTTTGATTATTATATTGACACTACTACTAATCAAATGCATTCTAGAAAGTATATATATGCAAGTGATTCTGCAGGAGAGGAAGAGGAAAACGAAGAAATTCAGGAGTGGAAAACACCAAGAAATGTATCAACTAGCAACATCATTGGGGACATCACGAGGGGAGTTTCAACTAAACATCAGCTTAATCAATTTTGTATAGTGTTGCATATGTTTCAATGACCGAACCTAAGAATATTGAAGTTGCAATTACTGATGAAAACTAGATGATGGCTATTCAAGAATAGTGAAATCAGTTTAAAAGGAACAACATGTGGGAACTGGTTCCAAGAGTAGGAACTTAGCAGGTTATAGGCACAAAGTGGGTATTTAGAAACAAAATGGATGATCTGTAGAATCTTCCTAATTAGACGAAATATATACATAATATTTTATTTTATTTTATTTTTTCCTAGGTTTCCTAGTTTCCCTATTTCCCTTTTTAGGAGAACTAGATTATTACATATAGAAGGTTTGGGAGTGTATTTTTCCTGATTTGAATAATAAATCAGTCTTATTTTCCACATGGTATCAGAGCTTGTCTGATCCGCTTTCACTGTCTGCCGGCGGCCAACCGCCATGGCTGCCGGCAGGCCCCCTAAAATTCTCTTTTTTTAACCTGTGTTTTTAATGGGCTCCAATTTCCCTAGCCAAGTTCTGTTCTTTTTTTTCCAGTATTGCCAAACAGAGAGTTTATTTGAGTATCATTATAGTGGGATTCGAACCCATTCCCTTTGGGACCGAAAGTCTTTTCTTCGAATAATCCAACACTACTGCCTTCGCTGCTTTTTCCGCTGTGCACCGCCGCTCTTCACCGCTGTCCACCGTCCACCAAGTTGCACCGCCGCCGCTGTCCGACCACCGCCGCTGCCGCCGTCGCTAGTTGGGTTCGTCGATAGGGCAGAAAGGTGCGCCCAACACCAGAGATCACAGAGCCGGAAGTTGCTCCGTCAACGGAGCCTCCACGCACCGCCATGCGCCGCCACCGTCGCCGGCGCATGTAACCCACACGCCCACCTCCAGCGAGACCCACTCGCCGCCGCCGCCGCAGACAAGGTCGCCGGAGCCTCCTGAGCCCATTCCTAAGGTCGGTGACGACTCGTTTGGGCTATATTTTAGTAGATCTGAATTTTAGTCTCTGCTCCTTGGTGTGACCCACTCGCCGGAACTTCCTCGCTGTTCTGACCCTCCATAACTGCCATTGTTGTCATCTTCGTTGTCCTCACAACATCTTCGTCATCTCGCCGCATCACTGGACTGTTTTTCGCCTCAACTGCGTTTCGCCTCAACTGCGTTCCGGTTTATGCCTCCACCAATGGGTTCTTCTCACTTTTCATGATTAGGAACTTTCTCCTTCATCGACGAGTTGACGAGGATCCATCTCAGTCGCGAGGAGAGGGTGTCACCTCGCATTTCCACTTCACAACTACTGTCCTTTGTTGTTCTCTCCGATGCAGTCAGCCGCCACTGCTGTAGTCAGCCTCCACCGCTGCAGTCAGCCGCCGCCGCTGCCGTCACAGTCATTAGTTATTCCTACCTCCACTGCTTCCGCTATTTTCGTCTCCACCGCTTGTGCCGCCGATGCACCGGCGCCTATATTTGCACTTATCTCACTATATCCACACCTTTCTTTTGCCATGGGTCGACGACAATCCAACTCTCTACCGCAGGGAGGAGAGGACCCAACTCTTGTGGGTTTCGCTTCTCAGTTCCACTTTGCCATATTCTCTTTTTTCGTTCTACAGCAAGGGAACTCATGTTGAAAACTCTCACATGTACCACTCTTGGTCTCGCAAGAGCCTTCAACCTTCACCATCAATTTGTTCAGAATTTTGAAGACCAAAAACGACCACGTTAAACGCAAATGCGTCAGTTCTTTCTTGGATCGTTGGTCACTTTCTTCTTGGGTTCAAGTTTAGCCTGTATTTTTTGTGATACAATGTTAAGTATCACCATTTAGGAGTAGTCCAGCAGAGAACTTTGGACCTCCAACCTGTCTTTGGCCTTTTGATGCCATGGTGTTTTTTGTTTCTGCCAATGCTTTGTTATAACAACTCACTCGGAGTTGTTCTTTGAGACTGACCGCTGAATTGACTCTTTCAAAGTTATGGGATTCAGGTTTATCCCTCGTACGGATCGGTTCTCACCAGTTCTTCCACCTTCACGTTCTACTGTTCAGTCGAGGAGGAGAAAGTTCCAGCCATTGCAGGGTAGTGTAGTCCCTGCAGGATTGTTGTTGTTTGCCTATACATGACAGTTCTTTCCTGAAGGCCTCCCATATGTTTAGGGCAGTTAAGTCCCTTGAAGGTTTGTTGCTGTTTAGGGTGGTTAACTCCCTACAGGTTTATGGCTGTTAGCCTTTTAATTCCAGCCGCTGCAGGGTAGTGTAGTCCCTACAGGTCTATTGTTGTTTGCCTCTGTCAGGACACATGTTTCCTGAAGGCTTGTCGCTATTTAGGGCAGTTAAGTCCGTTGAAGTTTTATTGTTGTTCGCCATTATAATGGCAATCCAATCCCTGCATTTTTTTTACTGTGGAAAATAGCAAGAAACTTCAAGAACAGATGAAGGGCCTGCAGTGGCAACAAACCTTCATGGGACTTAACTGCCCTAAACATATGGGAGGTCTTCAGGAAACAACTGTCCTGTAGAGGCAAACAACAACAATCCCTGCAGTTTGTTGCTATTTGCCACTGCAGGCCCTTCATCTGTTCTTGAAGTTTGTTGTTGTTTGATGCTGCAAGTCATCATCCATTTTTGATGGAAATCTCTCTCGTCCATTGCTGTCCAAGTTGAAGTTTCATGGTGCTAGTTCGCCCTCATTCATTGCTGTCCAAGTTGAAGTTTCATGGTGTCAGTTCGCCCTTGTCCATTGCTGTCCAAGTTGAAGTTTCATTGTGCTAGTTCGCTTTCGTCCGTTGCTGTCCAAGTTGATTTATTAGGTTTATTGACGCTCTCTACAATTGAGTTTGTCTATTCCAAGCTTGGTTCATACAATCTCGTATGATCCAGCTTGAGGGGGAGTGTTGTAATATGGGATAATATCTGTAGAATCTTCCTAATTAGAGGAAATATATACATAATATTTTATTTTATTTTATTTTTTCCTAGGTTTCCTAGTTTCCCTATTTCCCTTTTTAGGAGAACTAGATTATTACAAATAGAAGGTTTGAGAATGTATTTTTCATTTTTTGAATAATAAATCAGTCTTATTTTCCACAAAAAATAAGGCCAGATTGGTTACAAAAGGTTATAGTCAAGAAGAAGGAATCGATTATGACGAGACTTATGCTTCAATGGCCAGGTTGGAAGCAATAAGAATACTGCTAGCCATTGCTTCTGTGATGAGATTTAAATTGTATCAAATGGATGTTAAGAGTGCATTTCTAAATGGTTACATTAAGGAAGAAGTATTCGTTGAACAACCACCAGGTTTCCAAGATTATGAGTATCCAGATCATGTTTTCAAACTAAAAAAGGCTCTATATGGACTGAAACATGTGCCAAGATCATGGTATGAACGTCTGAGTGAATACTTAATCAAGAAGGAATTTACTAGGGCTAAAGTTGATTCAGCCCTTTTTATTGTTGGCATTTTTATTCATCAATCCAAGTATTGCACAAACTTGTTGAAAAAGTACAAGATGCTAGACTGCAAGGAATCTGTCATACCAATGGCAACAAATTTTTATCTTGACCTTGATGAAAAAGGTAATCATGTAGATTAGAAAATTTATAGAGGTATGATCGGATCTTTGTTATACTTAACTGCTAGTAGGCCAGAGATCATGCATAGTGTTTGTCTCTATGCTAGATTTCAATCACAACCAAAGGAATCACATTTAACTGTTGTGAAAAGAATTTTAAAGTATCTAAATGGAACCAAAAGTCTTGGATTGTGGTATCCTAGTGGATCAAACATTTTTCTAGAAGGATATAGTGATTCAGATTTTTCTGGCTATAAATAGATAGAAAAAGCACTAGTGGTACATGTCATTTGCTAGGATGTTCTCTAGTATCTTGGCATTCAAAGAAATAGACTTGTATGACACTGTCCACCATAAAAGCATAGTACATTGGAACCGAAAACTGTTGTGCTCAGTCTCTTTGGATCAAGAGCCAACTCGAAGACTATGGTATATCTTCATATCATATTCCTCTAAAGTGTGATAATAATAGTGCAATAAATTTAACCAAGAATCATGTTCTTCATTCTAAGACAAAGCATATTGAAATTATGCATCATTTCATAAGAGATCACATCCTTAAGGGTGAGATTAAAATTCAATATATGGATACCTTGCATCAATGGGCTGACATTTTCACAAAACCATTGAATAAGGAAAGGTTTTATACTATTAGGAATGAATTAGGGATACTGGATCATAGTAGTGTCAAATAGCACTAATAGATTAAATCAGTTGTATGTATGCAAATTGAAGATTTCATTGTTACATCATATTATTGCATAATCATACTTAAAATTTGATGATTGTTATTGTAATATTACTGCATAAGAACTAAAATTCTTGATCTGGATGAGTTGAAAAAGGTTATGCAGGAATACTAATTGTAGACTGAGCTAAACTGAGAGTTTCAATTACACTACAGAACGAAATTGATTAAGAGAAAGCAATACTCTATTGTGAATTGTCATCTTGTTTGAAGTTTCTAAACTTCTGATTCTTATACTTTAAACCATATTTTTTATTTGTTGTATGTTTATTCATCATAAATCTCATTATGTTAAATCTGTTGTGAATTTGATATGAGGTTATGAATGATTAAACTGACTTTGTTGTTTCAAGTTGTATCTAATTTTCTCTGATACACTATTTGTAATATCTTTTGGTACATTGCTTGAACATATTTGGATGATACATACTCTGTCATATCTCTGTTATGCATCTTTGATACTGAAATGTGATATACATACTAATAGGGGGAGTATTGTATGTTGTTATATGTTGGTTCACGTGTTAAAAAGGAGAGAAAATGTTAAAATCATGTGAGTATTGCTGGAATTGGGAGCATCATTATATTTCTGATAACATGTTTGATGCATCTCTATATGATTCATTATCTCTGTTTCAATTATATTATGCTACATATCCTTTTTTGTTAATGCCCAAAGGGGGAGAATGATTGAACATTGATTGAGATAATTGAATATGCTTAAAACTATTTAATTGTGTAATGTACATGTTTTATTAATCATGGTTGTGCATCATAGAAAGAGGGGGAAATTTTTTATTGGGGGAGCACTGTGTTAGCTAAACCCAATCCCTGTGATGTTTGTCTTTTATGATGACAACCCATTGATAATAAAAACACATGAATGTGTACTGTGTTATATGTTAAATGTGTACATGCTTACTGTGAAATATGCACATATTATGTTTGTCACATTTGTTGAGATATTGTGTTGATTGACGCATACCATTGTGTTTGAGAAGTGATTATATCTGTGTATGCACAATGTATTTTTTGGTGATTGTTAAGTCCCTGGAAAGTGTACCAGATCGTTATCAAGTAATATAAAAATGGGTAAGTCCAAGTATCGTTTCCCAAAGGACTCTTAGGCCTTAACTTTCGTGTAAACCAATTGCATAAGACTTGAGAAGAAATTAATTTTAGGGTTTTGTATGCAAGACAAAAGTAAACATGCAAATGTAGTGATTCAATTGGCTAAAAGAAACTATGAATGAATGGAGTTGTTGGGGTTTACAATTTCATTTTATCCACCTTCTTATATCTACTTTTCTTATCTAATTTGCTTATTTATCATATTGTCATGCAATCTTTCTTGGTCTACCCTTAACCCAATCCCTTGGTGAAAAGAGCCTATTACTAATTACCGGTTTGCTATCCCTAGCCTCCCCTAGTAATTAATAATGCATCATAAACGGAAGTAAAATACAGTTGATCATCCTACCCCTATCCCTAGGCGGTATTAGCATAATCAAGGAATTCCCCCCAGTTCATGACATTATTGTATGTTCCCGTATCAATAAAGACAAACAACATTTACCGAATGAGTTAAACGATAAAAGCATTAAGCAAAGGTAAGGAACCCAACAATTGATAAAGATAAGCATATGCAAGCATATAAAGAAGATAAGAATTTCAATATAAGAGAGTTTCAAAAGATTACATTGCTCCCCAACAACCTAGGGTTTAGTTCACCATAATCATGGTGAATCTAGATGAAAAGTAATGAAAGAATGGAAGAAATAACCCTAAACTTGGTAGATTGGAGCCTAAGCATCCAAGGAACCTCCTCCAAGGTATGTGGAACAGCTCTGGACGTTTCTCTCTACCAAAAGAATGAGTTTCTATTCGCACTGGGGTTATACATAGGCCAAAAAGATAACAGAAATATTACAGAATCCGAGCTAATAAAAACAGACAACCGCTCAAGCCCCTAAGTAAACCGCTCAACGGTTTCCCCTTTAGCCATTGGACCGCTCAATGGTCAGTTTTACCGCTGAGCGGTTTCCCTCTAATCGTTTTGGACCCTCAACGGTCCATTCTGACACTCAGCGGTTCTTCTAACCCTTCTTTTCATCTTTTTCTTCCTCTTTCACGGGTCTAAGTCCACCTTGATTCACTTCCATCTTCAATTCACCTTAAAACCCTGCAAAACAAGCATAATATCTCTAAAACCAACTTTTGACTCTCACATGACTCAACGAAGTGTTTTACTTGATTTTAAGCTCATTTTAAGCCCTAAAGGGTGTGTTTTGATATCAAATTTAAGTATGAAAATAACGGATTTTAGACCGTTATCACAACCCCAAACTTAGAACTTTGCTTGTCCTCAAGCAAACAAGTCAAACTTGGTTTTCCACTTTTTCATCAAATAGTTCAACATTTTTAAAAAATCCTTTTCCTCACAACAAGTTATTATTCAATTCAGATTTTCAGTGAAATCCTATTAAGATGCATGCATGCTTTCATTCTAATCCAGTTCACATACTCAAATATTTCCCAGCAGATGTTTTATTTCTGAATGATCAATCCACTAAGCATAGATATAAATATGGATTTCAACAATTCTTACCAAGCAAGTGTTTCACTCAATCACTCAAGTGTTTAAGGGATCTCTCCATTATCCACTATTCACATGTCACATAAAACAATATTGTCATTCATCTAAAACAATCAAAATCCTCACATGCAAATGCCATCACAAGGACTTTTCCAAGGCTTGTAATGAGGTTGAGGTAACAAGAAAATTGGTTTTTCTGGAATACAAAATCCTTGAGTTAAGAGAACTATATTATCATTCAAAGTTCAAGCACAACTCTTTTTTTTAACCAATCTCACACACTGATGGGGAAGTGCATGCCTAGAATGAATATCCTAGATGGCATATAAGAAATGGAAGAGAAATTAAAAATGGAAGAGATTACGGAAAAGGAAACTTAGGAAATGAAGATGCACCACTTGAACAAGCTTCCAAGATAAGCATTAAGAGGAGGACCGCCACTTGCTTGAGTAAGATAAGGTCTGCCCAAATTTGGGACTTTAGAGACAAAATTCTATCTCAAAGAAGATTGCAAAAGTGCAAATTAACTCAAATTCATTGAATCAAGGTAATATGTACAAAAAGGAGACCCCTAAGCCTTCTAATATAACCTTTAGAGTGAGCTAAGATGCAAGATCTAAGAGATGTGGGACTTTTAAGGGTGTAGTCCGTCCAGCAGCTGCTGCAGATCTTCTAGGGACTTTTGAGTCCCACATTGCTCAATTCTCTCCACTCCAAAGGGTTTATAAGGCAACTAGTTCTCCTATAGTTCAAAACATGAAAGCTAACTATGTTATCTTGAACTACAAGCTATGGAAAACGAATTACTCTTCTTTTCTTTTAAGTTCAAGCTATGTGAAGTCCCACATTGCTTGTACTAAAGGAAAATGAAGAGTTTATAAACGTTTCCTCACTAGAAATGAAACGAAAGCAAAAGAGGCAAAATACAACCATGAAACCTACACTATTCTTTTTTATTCTTTTTGTCACTCTAAAAGATCTTCATTGTTGCCCCATCGATGATCATATCATCCACCCCAGGTTGGAGAGGATTCGACCTCTAATCTTGAAAAACCTGCAACAAAGAGAGATTAATGACTTATTTGTTTATAATCCAAAGGAAACTCCTCCTGGATCAAATGTTAACCTGCAAAAAACACCAAACATTTTGTGAATAAATTGATGTTTACCAAAAAATGTATATAGAAAAGGAATATTGAAAAAATGAGTTTTTGAAATTGGATTTATTTCCTTAGGGAAAACAAAAAATCCTTCTTTTGAAAAATTTTTATTTTTCTCTTGAGTTAAGTGTATAAAAGAATACATTAACTCAAGATGTGGGATGGAAATGGTGTGTGACGAAGTGGTAAGAAGAGATGAGAAAGGTGGGATATTTTCACAAAAGCTTTTAGAAAAAGACGAAAACTTAATAATTGGAGAAAAGTGGAAGGATGAAAAAACTCCCCTATCATGGCTTGAATCTTGTAGAAAGATGGGAGTGGAAGGTTCCTGTAGTAACACTTCCTTTGTGACTAGGATGTTTTCCTTCTCCTTTTCTCTCACAATTTCTTCTTTTTCTTTTGTTGCTTTCTCCTCTTTTTCTTTCCTCTCATTTTCTTCTTTTTCTCTCTCCTCTCTTTCTTTCCTTTCTTTTGTTTCTTTATACTCTTTTCTATCTTGAAGGACCTGTTTATGAGAAATGAGACAATTAACCTTGACCTTCTTCTTTTCTTCACTTGATGAGGAAGAATAGTTATAAGTTGGTGAATGTAGGGAAGAGGTAGACTCATTAGTCATAATTACTTCACCCTTAATGCATGTTGCCTTTTTGGTAGGACAGGCAAAGGCTATATGACCATGTCCTAAGCATTTAAAACATTTAATGTGACTTGGTCTAGAAGGAGATTTAGGTGGGGAGGGGGAATGGTTAGAAGAAGATTTGTTAATGGCCTCCTTAGAAACATCCTTGCTTTTATCCTTTGATGATGAGGATTTGTAGAAAACATCTCTTGAAGATTTGGAAATTTTGGTCTGACACGCTTCTTTTTTCAAGAGTTTCTTCTCGACTTTCATGGCTCTATGAACCACTACATCTAAAGTCTCATCATCATGGAATTCAATTATATCTTGGATGTTGCTATTAAGTCCACTAATAAATCTAACTATTTTTTCATGATTATTTTCATTAGTGTTAGTACGGTGTGTGAGCACTTCGAGCTCGCATGCATACTCCTCCACACTTCGTCTACCTTGCTTAAGCCATTTTAACTTAAGCAAGAGTTCCCTAAACTAGTGACGAGGTACGAAGCGCTGGATCAAAATGTCTTTGAAATGTTCCCATGTTCTCGCGGGTGAGACCATGGTTAAGTATCTCCTATTTGGCCATTGTTTGGCGTATCCCTTTAAAGCTAAACAAGCTAACTTTACACGCCAAGAATTATCTAAACTAAGCAAAAAATGTTATCTACATTAGCTATCCAATCTAAGCAAATATTAGGGTCTTCTTCGCCTTTGAAGGGTGGCAAGTGCAACTTTGGCGTTGGTGATGGAAGGTACACATTCAACTTAGGCATTGTAAGGCTTTGGTTCATAGCTTTATTTTCTTGCTTTTTCTTGGAGGAACCATGATCATGACCATAAGATTGCTTTCCTTTGGCCTTTGCCTCCATGTCCAACCGTTTGCTAATGGCATCAAGTTGGTGTTGCAGTTGTTGGAAGGCCTTCATCACATCAAACTTGCTAGAAGGACTTCCATGGTGGCCATCTCCATTAGATGAAGCACGGTTGGAACCTGCAGACATGGTTAGGCAACAACCACAAAAAAAAAAACTAACACCAAAACAGGTTAGAACCAATGAAAAATCACAACAATGCAGCAGCCACAAAACTGGTCACGGTTTCACTCAAATAAAGCAAGAAAATGGCTCAAAACTCGCGGTCAAGTGTCTCAAAGAACAAGGGAAGGGCAACACCCTTCTTTTAAGATAGTAAAGTGTCTCACAAGTCCACTTTGAGAGTACCAACTCAAGTCTAAAGCAAATGGAAGGAGGTACAATCCACCCTCAATGCAAAGAAGCCAAATCAAGACAGCACATGGTAGAAGCCAAAAAAAAAAAATGAATGAAAACTACAAGACAAATGATGAAAATGGAACCTAAAAATCAAGAAACTTGGCAAAAAACAAGGAGGCAGCAATCTAATGATTTTATGAAGACAAAACAGCAAGAAAAATGGAGGCAAAACAGTGGCACAAATGAACAAGACAGCAAAGAAAATCACACAACCAAGAAGCAAATTCACATCAACATACTAAGTATACATGAAGAGCAAGACCAAATTAATGCTGGAAATATTTTTGGCAAACCTCAAACCAATATATTCTGTATTTTAAATGATAAAAGAGGCTTGAAAAGAATTCTCAAACACACTAAAGAGACTAAAGATGTCTCGGCCAGCAAGCATGCACATCAAATACAATTTTTTTTTCTCTGTTTTGGTGCAGGCTGCAATGAATGTCTCGGCCAAGCTAATTTTAACACATTAAGTGTGTTTGATTAATATGCCAAATAGAATTGATGGATGCCTCTATGGATACAGAACATATAAGCAAGGTTAACACACTTAAATCCTATAAAGATCAAGCTCAATTCAGCATACAATCAAGGAGATGTAAAAATACTCTTAGCTATGCAATTTCAGAAAAATACTCTAGAAAACTCCTAAAGAGGAACAAACATATGACTCAATTCAAAGCTAACAAGCAAGAAAAGACATACACAATCCAGCTAAGACAAGGAACTAAAGCTGGAACAACAAACAAAATGGAATAAGGACACCTATTTGTTGAAGACCTCCAATAGCATTGTTGCTGTTTGAAGAAATGTCTACTTGCACAAGGCTCTGTACAGTCACGGTTCAGCCCCTCCAAGCATTGATTTAAAGTGTTCATGACTTGCTTAAGAGTATTTGGAGGCCTTAGCATCGTCCACAGATCAAATTCAGCCACCACAAGTACCAAACAGCAAGCAAACAATGCAAACAGATTAGAAGTCACAAAACAGTAAGCAATGGACTGACATAGTGGAGAAAAATTTCACTGGAAATAGCACAGAACGAATTTGAACAAAGTAAAAATTGTACATGAAACTAGACATCCAGACGAAACTTTTAAAAAAACTTTCACTCAATTTGGATAAGAAATGAGTTCAAACGAAAGCATACAAGTTGACACAAAAATCACGTTGATGCTGGGCGGAAAAGAATTGGTTGAGCAAAAATGAACTCTTATAACCTATTATACTCTGGCATGCAATTCTAAGAAGATCAAAAACCTAAGGCTCATGATACCACATGATGGGGAAGTGCATGCCTAGAATGAATATCCTAGATGGCATATAAGAAATGGAAGAGAAATTAAAAATGGAAGAGATTAGGGAAAAGGAAACTTAGGAAATGAAGATGCGCCACTTGAACAAGCTTCGAAGATAAGCATCAAGAGGAGGACCACCACTTGCTTGAGTAAGATAAGGTCTGCCCAAATTTGGGACTTTAGAGACAGAATTCTATCTCAAAGAAGATTTCAAAAGTGCAAATCAACTCAAATTCATTGAATCAAGGTAATATGTACAAAAAGGAGACCCCTAAGCCTTCTTATATAACCTTTGGAGTGAGCTAAGATGCAAGATCTAGGAGATGTGGGACTTTTGAGGGTGTAGTCCGTCCAGCAGCTACTGTAGATCTTCTAGGGACTTTTGAGTCCCACATTGCTCAATTCTCTCCACTCCAAAGGGTTTATAAGGCAACTAGTTCTCCTATAGTTCAAAACATGAAAGCTAACTATGTTATCTTGTACTACAAGCTATGGAAAACGAATTACTCTTCTTTTCTTTTAAGTTTAAGCTATGTGAAGTCCCACATTGCTTGTACTAAAGGAAAATGAAGAGTTTATAAACGTTTCCTCACTAGAAATGAAACGAAAGCAAAAGAGGCAAAATACAAGCCCATGAAACCTACACTATTCCTTTTTATTCTTTTTGTCACTCTAAAAGATCTTCATTGTTGCCCCATCTATGATCATATCACTCACTTCCAACTTCTTCCCTTTTCCTTTTATTTTTACATTGAACTCATTTTTCATGCTTTTTCTTTTCTTCTTTTCCTTTTTTTTTTCATATGCATTTTTCTTTCACAACCTTTGAGCTCAATGCTTTTCTTTTGCCTTTCAACTTTCCCCATACAACCCCAAACTTGAACCTTTTCAATACATACAATTGATCTCAACCCAACTCAAGGTGAATAATTTCAATTCAAGGGTTTTCATCCTGTTTAAGGCCAAGGTTCAAAAAGGGTATATCATTTAAAACATTTTGGGTGAAAATTTGGCTAAGTAAGGGCTTCCTATCATGGCCTTGATCATATGGTATCAACAAGCAATTCAGTCAATTATCAAGATTCAGGCAATATCATTCATGCTTTCCTGGAGCTCAATACCGCACACAACATGCTTTCTCACACATCATTCATGCATCCTGCTTAGCATCACAATCACAATCATAAACCACCATACATCTGTTCACACAGTTAGTGAACCATTTACCTGGAAATCAACACACACACATTCTCAATCATCAACCACATTCAATCATCATCAGTGAATAACTCATCATGCAATATAAGATCAAACCATCATGAGAACCAGTGTACAAGCCAAGCATAGACATAAAAATAAAAGGCTCCTATACTACAAATCCAAAGTACAAAAGAAAAAGAAAAATCCCTGTCTAAATGCTGGCATCCATCAGTACATGTCCTCAGCGCAAGTCCTCATCCCCTAGTGGGCATCCTCAAAATCATCCTCATCTTCATCTCTATCTGATGCTCCAATTGCTCCAGACCCACTGCCTTGTGCCTGCTCCTGAGGCCAAGCCATCGCACTATGGAACTCGTCCATAGTCCACCTGTGCATTGGTGGCGTGTCATAAAGTCCTAATATCATCTCGGCAGTGGCCACCTGCCTTCTGCAGAGAGACTTCATCCTCGCCTCCATCATGGACATATACATGTCCCTCATCTGGAAAGGCTCAGCATGTTGTGTCGGTGCATCTGCAGGTACATCCTCTTGCTGTGTTGCTGCCCTTCTAGGACGTCTTCTAGGAACTACTCCGGCTGACTTGTCACCTCCACAGTACTGACAATAATAGGAGGCATCAATAGCCCTCCTCGGCCTCTCATAAGGTGGAACTGCAGTGTCCACTCTTGCCTGCTGGCACAGGTATGTGATCAGGGACGGATGTCCCAGTGGTGTCCTGCTACTCACAGTAGTAGCGCAACTCTGAATCTCATCGGCGATAACCTTGTCGACGTTAACATCCATCTGCCTTAGCATGCAGTAAATGACAAGAATCCGATGCATCGTGATGTCGGAGACATGAGAGCATGGTTGTATGTTGGCATGAGTAAATGTCATCCAGTACTTGGCTAGGGGAGCCAAATCTGCCATAAGGATGTTGACTAGCGCTTCATTAGGGTTCCTTTGAAAGTGTCTCCCAGGGATACACATCACTCTCTCAATGTCTTTGTAATCCCTGTGCTCCCCTAGAATAGCAGCATACCTACACTACTCTCCTGGCCACTTAGTCCCCAAGAAGGTGTTGATGGTGTCGTGGTCGTATCTGATCAACTGCCCCCTCACGTAGCTCATGTACCTCCCAGCTGATACTCCTCCTCTGGGCAAGGCATTGGCATAAAATTCCTTCACCAACTCAATGCTAGCTGGTGCAGGATAGGTGGTCAATCTCTCCCAGCCTCGCCTTTCAATCTCCAATCCAAACTCTGGAGCTAGGTTAGGGATGTGCATGGCCTTCCTCTCCATCAGCAAATGCCTCTCCTAGACAGTAGCATAATGCTCCTCATGCTTCTTGGAAAGGAACCTAGCAGAATATAATCTCCTTGGCCTTTCTGGCTCCTTTCTCTTGTTGCCCAGAATCTTCACTCTCCTTGAGGTAGACATTCCTGTATCAGATGAATCCAATAACATTCACAGAAACATCATTAGAGTTTAAGTACATCACCAATTTAATTCTCTGATCCAATACCGAGGGAAAACAGGGCCCCCAGCATCCAAGCATCCAAGAAAATCAAAATACCTAAATCTGTTGAATTCCGCTCAGCAGTCAGAGAGACCGCTCAGCGATTTTTAATTGAGTTTTCCAAAAACTCTCTTTTAAAACCCTAATCTCCACTCTAACACCTATTCTATCATTCCAAATCAATTTTCATGCAATTCAATCGGTCCAAGCAGTTCCTATTTCATCAAATCATGCATAGAAATCAAAAGCCCTATTTTATCATGTTCCTAAGCATGTTCATCATCAATTTCCAAAGAGAAACCCTAAAAGTTGAAATTGCACAACTTACTTGAGTGGAGACTGTGAATGCTTGCAAAAAATGTGTAATTGATGATGTATGTCCTCTCCAATGCACAACCCTCAACCAAAAACCCCAAACTTTGACAAAGCAATAGCAGAAAATTGAAATTTTGGTGAGTGGGTGATGCGAAAGTGGGGAAATCTCCCTAAAAAGTTCTTGAAATTAAAATAGGAGTGTTAGGGCTTAGAGAGACCGCTTGGGCGAACTTCAAAGAAGAGGTTTCAAAATAAAAACCTAGAAACAACTCAGCTTTTAACAAAGTCGAGACAAGTTTCCGCCACAACTGCTCAGCGGCAAAATGGGCCGCTCAGTGGTTTGCGGTAGTTTTTCTTCCTCTCTTCTTAGCTTGCTTTTGAGCAGTCTAACCCTGTAGCACTTGATTTCATCCTTCAATTTTTCAATTTCATGCCTTTTCCCTCTCAGATGCAACATTCAAACATGCAATGCACTTATCACAGAGTTAAAAACAAATATAATCAACTGGGTTGCCTCCCAGGTAGTGCTTGTTTAACGTCACGAGCCTGACCCAAACCTGCCTAGCACTCATCAGTAAGTGCTTAACCTTCCAACACCCTTTAGTAGGTGTGCCTACCTGTATCCTTCAGTATATACATAAAATTTTAGCATCCCTCAGTAGATGCTACCCAATAGTGTTTAAAAATCCACAAAGTTACATAACCAAAATCAAATAAACCTAAACTACAAATGTTTTACAATAATTAGGATCAAATATTATCAAGTTCTTCAATCCCGGTTGGGGTCTTTATCTACCCAACTCATAAGTTTCCTTCTATCCACTTTTCTGATGGCTTTAGTATATGGTCTTCTGATCTCCACCTTGCCATCTTCTTTGATCTTGTTGACAATCCACTTCCTATTTTTGAATTTTACCTGTGAACCACGTGGAAATGTGTTAGCGGAATGGCAAGTGTACCATATCGTATCAAGTAATAAAAATGGTATAACCCATTATCGTTCTTCCCATGAGACTCGAAAGGCCTTATTATTCACGTGAATCGAAATCGTAAGACTTGCGGGGAAAAATTTAATAATTGTGGTGGATGCAATGACAGAAAATAAATATGCAATGTGTGATTCAATTGACAAGATTTAGGCAATGGATGAATGGAGTTGTTGGGGGTTTACAATTTCATCTAATCCTCTCTCTTTTATTTACTCCTTTTGTTTAAATAGCGTTATTATCTAATAGCATGCAAACTTTCTTGGCCTCCCCTTAACCCGATCTCTCGGTGAAAAGGGCCTATTATTAATTACCGGCTTGCTATCCCTAGCCTCCCCTAGCAACTAGCAACGCATTACAAACAGAACCAAATACAATTGGTCATCCTACTCCCCTATCCCTAGGTGGTATTGCTTAACCAAGGAAATTCTCACCATTTCGTGTCATTACTGTATGTCCCCGTATCAATAAAGGCAAACATCAATTACCAAATGAGTTAAACGATAAAGGCATTAAGCATAGTATGAGAATCCAACAATTGATAATAAACGCATATGAAATCATATAATTCAAACAAGAGTTTCAATAAACGAGAGTATCAAAAGATTACATTGTTCCCCCAACAACAAAAAGGGTTTAGTTCACCATTGTCATGATGAACCAAGATGAAAATAATGGAAGATATGGAAAGCAAACCCTAGAAAAGATGAAAAGGAGCCTAAGCATCAAAGAGATCCTCTCCAAAGCATGCAAAGTAGGTCTGGCCGCCATCCTCTGTCAAAAGAATGAGTCTAAAACTTGCATTAGGGCTATTTATAACCAAGAAAAGTAACAAAATTCAAGCCCAGGCCCATCAGAGAACCGCTCGTCGGCAGGGGTTTACCGCTCGGCGCTTTGCCTCAAGCCGTAGGACCGCCCGACGCCAAAAATTGCTGCCCGGCGCTTTCTGGCACCACCCGGCGCCAGGGGTGCACCGCTCGGCGCTAGTCAACTGCACTCTGGTCAACTGGTAGACTGGTTGACTTTTTTGCACTGCAACCGTTTGATCTTCAACCATTCTTTCCAATCATTTCCAATTCTCATCAAAGTGCTGCAAAACAAGGCAAAACAAGCATAATATCGCTAAAAACAACTTTTGACTCTCGACTGACTCATTTATTGAGTTTTGTTTGATTTCAAGCTCATTCTAGGCAGTAAAGGGAGTAATTTGGTCTAAAATAGCACATGAAAATAACGGTTTTTCAACCGTTATCAAAGTGATGTATCTTCTAAGTGGATCGTTCCTCCTTTATCATCCTCTTCATCTTTAGGTACCTGCAAAACATTACAACTGTTAGAATTGGTACCTGTTGTGCTATCTTCATCATCTGATGCAACTTCTCTTCTGAACTTTCTATGCCTGGCTCTCTTTTTTACTCTGACAATATTTTCTTTAGAGCCAGTATGCAAGAGAACATTCTCTTTGTCCCTCATCATAATTCTTCCATCATAGTCGCTGATAAGCATATTTGAAGTGGCCATGAAAGGCCTTCCAAGAATCACTGGAATCTTCTCATCATCTTCCATGCCCATGACTATGAAGTCCACCAGAAATTCTAACTGTTCCACTCGCACAACGACATCCTCCACCATACCAAGTGGCTTCTTAGTGGAACCATCCGCCACCGTCACAATAAGATTAGACGGTTTTAATATTAACCCTCCAATTTTTCTCAAGAAACGTTTAGGCATCACATTAATGCTAGATCCAGAATCTATCATTGATCGTCATACGTCAACATCATTTAAAACACATGAAAGAGTCAAACAACATGGATCTTTTACCTGAGGCGGATAATTCTTTTTTGGAGGTTGAATGTCAAATTCCCGCTCCTCATCATCTGCATCTAAATCTATTATATCTCCAAGATAATATTTTATCTTTTCAGAATAATCAGGAATCTTTTGAATTACTGAAGGCACCACAGGCACCATTGTGACTGAATCTTACTTCCTCTTCTTCTTCACCTTCACTACTATCAATTTCAATAATTTCTCTTTCCTCCTCCTCCTCTTCACTACTCCCAATATCCACAACTTTCCTTTCAGCCTTTCTTTTACTCCTTGTAACAACAACTTTTCATTCTCTTTAGGGTTAACATCAGTATTAGCCCTAAATTGGTGCTTCTCAGTGGTTTCTACCCTTTTTGACAGTTGTCCAATTTGCATCTCCAGGGATCTGAAACTAGCTTGGTCACTTGCATGATTGGACTCGCAAACCTTTAAGAATTTGTCAAATCTATCGTTTAAGTCTTTGACAAACTCTGTCATATGAGTAACCTGCTGCCACATAGGTGAAGGTTACTGCTGCCTGAAGCCTCCTGTTTGCCCTGATGGGTTATTCTGTTGTTGACCAACACTAGGATGGTTCTTCTAACCTTGGCAAGGATTACCTTGGTTGAAGTTCCCCTGCCTATACTAGTACTGATTTCCCATGTAATTAGCTTCCTGCTGCATCTCCTCTAATACAGCACATTGACCATTGATATGGTCACCACCACAGAAATCACATAGCTGCTGTGTTTGGGAGACATTACGAATCTCCTTAGGAAGTTGTGAGAGGATCTTTGTCAAATTGTCTAGCTTTTGAGTCAGAAGATGGTTTTGAGCTAGCATGGCGTCATCTGCAGGCAAGTGCAAGACTCCTCTCTTTTGTGTAGGTACGCCCCTTTCACTGTAATTCTCTTGCTAATTAGCAGTCATACTCTCTATCAAGTCATAGGCTTCATCTTCAGTCTTCCTTTTGATATCACCTCGAGCTGAGGCATCCAGCATCACCTTCGACTGAGTGTTTAAACCTCCAAGGTATGCAAGAACTAAAGTAGTCTTGTCAAAACCGTGGATTGACGTCTTTCTTAGTGTTTAAACCTCCAAGGTATGCAAGAACTAAAGTAGTCTTTTCAAAACCGTGGATTGACGTCTTTCTTCGCAAGTGATGGGTGTCGCGGCCCATGCAAATTTGATTGCATATTAGAAATGCAGTATAGACTAGGAAGTGACTCCTAGGTCGTCTCTCAAGGACCAATTTTGCAGTTCAGAGTCAAGTCTAACACGAAGTGGGGGGGGGTTTGAAATTGTTTTGTGAATTCAAGAAGAATTAAACCTAATTGAAACTGGAAATTAAATAGAGATGTAACCAGAATTTAAAGTATTGAATTGAATGTGGAAAAACATGAAAACCGAACGGTTCTTCACAAGGCCGAACGGTTTTAACGCGAGTGTGCCAGATACCGAACGGTTCTGTTCATAAGACCGAACGGTCCTGGTAAGGAATCATAAGGCCGAACGGTCCTGGTAAGGAAACCGAACGACAATTGAAACAGTAAAGGAAACTAGTTAAAACAAGAAGCCGAACGGATTAAAAGCAAGACCGAATGCAAATAAAAGTGTAAAAATTTGGGCAAGTCAATGTAGAAGAAATTCGAACGGTCTTTAATAGTGAAGCTTGTTAGAGACCGAACGGTGCTATTGGAAAACCGGACGGTAATATCAGTAAATGCAAAAACAGTAAACTTGCAGAAATCAAAACACAGTGCAGCAAAGTCGAACAGTCTCTAATAGTGAAGCTTGTTAGAGACCGAACGGTGCTATTGGAAAACCGGACGGTAAACTTGCAGAAATCAAAACACAGTGCAGCGGAAACGAAATTGGAGAAACCAAATATTGGAACAGTAAACTCGTAGAACAGTAACATGCAACAGTGACGAAGACAATGAACATTAAAATGAAATTGCATTCAAGCTTTTCACAAAAGTGCATAGACCCGTAAACTATAGTGATCTCCTCTCTTGAACATTCAAAGAACCAAATTGACAACAAGATGTAGAGTAAGTACGACTGCTGCTCCAATATTTATTCGACCCCAAAACAACCCAGAGTCCATTTCTTTACCAAAGACCACGTTCCAGACAAAAGAAAAAGAAGGAAAATAATGTGACTGCTCTTCATTCCACACAAACAATATTTAAAGAAAAGTTTAGCAAAAAGAAAGTGCCATTTCATTCAACCATGAAAGAGAAAATACCGAAAGCTACATTCTCACTACCCAAAGAAAAACGTTCCAGCCATCTTCAAAAACAAAAATGCAGAGAGTCCATCCCAAGTCTGCAGCCAATGAAAATTGCCGAGAGAAAGCATGGTCCAAATGAAGTGTCTCGGCTGGAAGCAAGTGCTAACGTTCCAGCCCCTCAAGCTCCAAATAATAGCTGCAGCTCCCCCTCTTAATTCATCCAAAATCCAAAATTGCAACTAGATTCTCCATGAAAAACGTTACCAGCAAAGTTCCTCCAAAACAATTGTTTCAGCCGAGAATCTCCAAACACTACAGCAAAAATTCTCCCATCCACCAACTGACGGCTGGTCACTTTTAAGAGAGGCCATGTGTCCTCTAAAATAAGGGTGGGGTCCACCCTAAATCCCTAGGGTTCCAAGTCATGAGTCTTTACAATTGGGCTTTTTCTATACTACCAAAAATTGGCCCAAAAATACAAAACTTAATTTTAAAAAAAAGCCTAATCTATTAAATTAAAATTTGACTACATCTAAATTAATTTGTAGAAATTCTTCAATTGCTTGTGCTCTTCCAAAAGTCTCCTAGTGTAATTCCAAAATTTCCCTGAAAATGAAAATAGGAATAATTAAGCTCAAATAATTCAAATTAATTAAAATATGAATTAGTGGTCTAATTAAGCCCAAATGGTGAAAATGACACAATAACTAAGAATTAAGCACAAATCATCAACACAATTCGGCGCAAGAAACTAAGTTAATGGTATAAAATATTGATTCATCAAAATAGACCACACTTAGTCTTTTGCACTCCTGGGCAAAATCAAGACGCAAAACAGGGAACAGTACTGAGGACATCAGGAAATTGACACAGACTCAACACACAGAAAACAAAGACTGACAAGGAAAGAAACAAGGAGAATTACAATCCTCAAGAACTCTGGACAAGGGAAAGTAGTAGACAGTATCCAACACAGAATCAAGGAAAACAGATACTCATGAAATCATCCAAGCAATTCAAGACATGGAAAAATGATCAATCAGCTTAAGAGGTGAATCAAAAGCAACAGAACCTCACAGATGCACTATCAGTGTTTCTCTCAAGTGTCTAGGGTAAAGAAATTCAACTCAATTCACTCAAGAAAACAAACACAAACAGACTTGGCAGGCCTCTAATATCAACACTCAAAACATATATGCATGTCCAAATCAAAAGGTCTTTTATGGATGTAATGGGGCCAAGGACAAGGGAGGATAAATATGGATGAGTAGCTACAAACCAAAAGAAATAGAGGAGCAATGGGGAACAAGTGTAAACACAGTCAAATCACACCCAAACCCTCTAATTCAATCCTCTTCTTGACTCCATCATTAACACAACAATTTTTTTTTTCATTTTTCTCTATTTTTTTTTTCTCATCTTGTCTCTTTTTCTTTTCTCTTTTTTTAGAACACAACTGTAAGAGACAAGATACACAACATATGTACAAAAACAACACAAGAAGTGGAACGAACTAGCCAAATCATCAGAATCCCGAGGGAGACCACACTTATTCCCAAAACAATTCCAAAGCTCCAAAATTCCCTAAGGTTAAGGTAATCATGGTTTTTCACTCAGGGCTAGTGTATGAGCTTCAAAACAAAGAATGGGGAAAGTAAAGGCTCAAAGGGGCTATCAAGGAATTAAAACAAGGTAAGCTCATTTGGCTAGAGAGGCTCAACAACAAACTTGCCTTTATCACTTCCAAACATGCATATCAATCAAGAATTATCAAAAAGAGTCAAGCCAAGGCATATGTGCAAGCAATCAAGAGACATATCACACAAGAAAGAATATCAAGTGGCTTAAATCTCACATAGGGTAATTCTGTCACAATCAAATCAACCTCTCAAACATTATAATCACTTCCCAAGCAAAGAAAAGCAAGGATTTCAACCGAATCAGAGTATCAATGAAATGAAAGACAAGTCCACAGCCTAAACAAAGTCCAGAAATCAAGAGAAACATGCAAAACTGTACACAAGACACAACAAAAGCTACCTAGAAAACAAAAAATTTAACGCAGAAAACATAAACTAACAAAGAAAAATCCGAGTCTCCCCCAATAGACCACACTTAAACTACACAGTGTCCTCAATGTGTCACAAACATCAGATCAGAAATCAGAATAGTTAACAGATCATGGACAAGTGCAATAAAAGTGGGAAAGGGAGGAGAAGGGAAAAGGAAACTCCCCTGATCATGGTGGCAATTGCCAATTTTGGACTTTCAGGGAGATGTCTTCCACCATAGAATTCAGCAAAGAAGTGTTGAGGAAGAACTGCTTCATCCTCCAAATTTGATCAAGCAGGGAGATGTCCTCCACAGCTGGATCCAAGAAGCAGTGATTTTCTTATTTGTCATATTGTCATGCAAACTTTCTTGGTCTACCCTTATCCCAATCCCTTGGTGAAAAGAGCCTATTACTAATTACCGGCTTGTTATCCCTAGCCTCCCCTAGTAATTAATAATGCATGATAAACCGAAGCAAAATACAATTGATCGTCCTACATTATCCCTAGATGGTATTAGCATAATCAAGGAATTCAGTTCATGACATTACTATATGTTCCCGTATCAATAAAGACAAACAACATTTACCGAATGAGTTAAACAATAAAAGCATTAAGCAAAGGTAAGGAACCCAACAATTGATAAAGATAAGCATATGCAAGCATATAAAGAAGATAAGAATTTCAATATAAGAGAGTTTCAAAAGATTATATTGTTCCCCAACAACCTAGGGTTTAGTTCACCATAATCATGGTGAATCTAGATGAAAAGTAATGAAAGAATGGAAGATATAACCCTAAACTTGGTAGATTGGAGCCTAAGCTTCCAAAGAACCACCTCCAAGGTGTGTGGAACAGCTCTGGACGTTTCTCTCTGCCAAAAGAATGAGTTTTTGTTCGCACTGGGGCTATATATAGGCCAAAATGATAACAGAAAGATTACAAAATTTGAGCTAATAAAAACAGACAACCGCTCAAGCGCCTAAGTAAATTGCTCAGCGGTCAGTTTTACTGCTGAGCTGTATCCCTCTAATCGCTCTGGACGCTCAACGGTCCATTCTGACGCTCAGCGGTTCTTCTAACCCTTCTTTTCATCTTTTCTTCCTCTTTCACGGGTCTAAGTCCACCTTGATTCACTTTCATCTTCAATTCACCTTAAAACCCTTCAAAACAATGTAAAAACAAGCATAATATCTCTAAAACCAACTTTTGACTCTCACATGACTCAACTAAGTGTTTTACTTGATTTTAAGCTCATTCTAAGTCCTAAAGGGTGTGTTTTAATATCAAATTTAAGTATGAAAATAACGGTTTTTAGACCGTTATCAGTGATATGAAAATGCACAAAATCATATTTACAGATTGATCGAAAGCTCTAGGAATCAAGAACGAGGAGCAACTTGACTAGAATGAATTGAATAATCGTCTCTGCACAATTGAAGGTACATTCCGCTTGATTAAGAGAGAAGACTTGCAATCTTTGATTTGTTGATCCCTGTACGTGTGTTGTCAGGAAGAGGAGTGATGTACTCTTGACTTTGAGAGGGGATATCTCAAAGGGGTTCTACGATAGGAACAGGGTAGTTCTGTGTTGGCAAGTTTTGTTGTTCTATATTTGATTGAGAGTTTGTAAGGTGTTTAAATTTGAGAGTTGCTCTGTAAAGCCTTAGTTGTAATACTCTTATCATTATAGTGAATTACTCTCCAATCTAAGGTTGATTGGGAGAGTAACTGGATGTAGGCCGAACTAGTATAAAAATTGAGTTTGATTTTCTTCTCCCTATCTCTTTACATTTGGGCTTATATTCTGTATTGGTTTTACATGCATACTGTTTCATTGCACACAATTGCTTACGGCACAAGAAAGTTTTCAAGAACACTATTATTTGTGAAAAAGATTTTAAAAGTGCAAGTTTTTATAAAACACCAATTCACCCTCCCCCCTCTTGGTGTTGAGAGACAAAGACCATCAATTCTAACATTTTTTACCGTTGTGCATTCATTAAATGCATAATCAATTACTATAATATGATAATTGATTATCACATATTAAGTAGTTGACAACAGATTTTTTGAGGTATCCTTGAGTGAGATATCTATAAATTAGATTGGGATTCTCATTCTAAAATACGAAATACATCATAGGAAATAAGTGTATTTCGGAAATTGTTATATGTCGTGTACGATGATAAGTATTCTAGGGTTTGCATAACCCTTTTATGGCTTTGAGAATTTGGCGTGTTGGCATAGAGCGAGAACTTTCACTAGAAGTGTGATTGAGTGTTGTTGTTGTTGCTGAGTTGAAAGTTTGTCATCCTTTTTGAAGATTCAAAGGAGGTGTTCATCCTTTGTGAAGACGCAAAGGAGGTGTCATCCTTCATGAAGCATTCAAAGGAGGTGTTCATCCCTTGAGCGTTATAAGAGAAGTGAGTTTCATCTCTTGGGGTAACAAGAGAGGTGTTCTAACCTTAAACTATTTTATTTTCTTTGTGATTGTAACAATTTGTTGGTTTGTGCTAGTGCACCGTTAATTCTCAGATGAGATTAACAACTAGACGTAGGATCTTTGTGATCCGAACCAGTATAAAAATTACCTGTGCAATTTTCTTTCTTCCTTATTCTTTAATTTCTTTAAGAGAAAATTATTAAAAGAACGATTTGCGATAAGAAGCCAATTCGCCCCCCTCTTGGTTTGTTGAACGCGTTAACCATTCCGCTGCGCCACTCTGACAATTGGTATCAGAGCTTGCTTTGATAGTAATTCAAAATGACAGGGCAACACCAAACATTCAAAATTGTGCTTTTTGGAAAGTGAGAATGTAAATTTTCATGGAATCTATTGATAGTGAGATTTGGGAAACTGTCACAAATGGTCCTTTTGTTCCTACTGTGTTTATTAACAATTTGTAAGAACCCAAACCACGAGAACAATACAATGCTGATGATAGAAGAAGATCCCAACAGGACGTAAAGGTTTGTAATCTAATATCATTTGTTTTAACTATTGATGAATTTTACAGGATCTCAACCTGTACGATTGCTCAAGAGATGTGGGAGATGTTGAGAGTCACCCATGAAAGAACTGATGATATTAGGAGAGCCCGAAGAAATTATCTAATCCAAGAGTATGAGATGTTCCGAATAAAACACGTGGAAATTATTGTAGATGTTAAAAATGAATTAAATATAAAAATTCTTAACTCTTTGGACAAGACTTGGCAACCAAAGGTGACTACCATCAGTGAGTCACAAAATCTCAATACCATGTCAATGGTTGCATTGTTTGGTAAGTTGAGAGAACATGAACTGGATCTCGGCAGATTGAACGGGGATGAAGAGAAAGGAAAGAAAAAGACTCCGGTGTTTAAACCTAATATTGATAAAAGCAAACATCTTAATGAAGAAGAAGACTGTGAAGAAAATGAAGAAAAATGGATCTATTTATTAAGAAATTTAACAAGTTCATCAAGTCCAAGGACAAAAGAATATTTAAAAATGAGAAGAAGGAAAACAAGGAATCATCATCATCAAACTATTGTTGTTATGGTTGCGAAGAAAAAGGACACATGAAGACAAATTGTCCAAAACCCAAATAAGGATGAAGAAAGAGGCCAAAAGAAAGTCTTTAACAAAAAGAAGGCATATATTGCTTGGGAAGAAGATAATGAATCAACAATAAGCTCAAGAGACTTTGATGAGCAAGCCAACATATGTTTGATGGCTGATGACATCTCTTGAAATCAAGTAAGTTCCTCTAGCTATTCTAAAGATTCAAATTATAATGAGAGTAAATTACTTTTCACATATAAAGAATTATTAATTGAATCAGAGAAATTAGATAATGCTCATAAGAAATTTAAGAAAGAATTTAAAGAATTAAAATCAAATCATGAAAAAATTCTTGATGAAAATAAAGATTTGAAAAAAAAAATTATATTATAAGAAAGGTAAATATTGTGACATCCCAAATATTATACTAAACATATAATATAATAGAATTCAACAATGATAATATGAGAGAGCAGTTAGGAGTTAGCAGAGGATGGTATCAAGTATATAGTCATCCCAAAATATAGGCAGAATTGAAAACTTTAATTTACAAATGTAGAGTATCTCAAAAAGATACATGAAACTAGATATCTATACTGCCTAAGAGTGATCAGCAACGTCGGCTCCATCCAAAGTCTGCTCTAGTGAAACCTCTCCTCCCTCTACTCACATCCAAAGTTGGATGATCATTGCAAAGAGGAAGAAAACACACATACAAAAGAAGGCAAAGCAGCAAGGGTAAGCTAGGTTGAAAAGCATACAAGTTATATCATGACATTTTAAAAGTAAAAGCAAATCATATAAGCAAGCAAACACAACATCTTATCATGTTATAACGCAACTAGACTCGTCCGGACTTAGAATGAATATCGATCTAGGGTGGGTTGTGCACTTGTGATGGCCTCTACTACTTTGCAAAGCCATTGTCAATGGGTTTCACCCTACCACACACAAGGTTAGTCTGTTACCGTGCAATAGGCCTCCAAGTAGCGCCTACACTAGGACCTCCTACTACTCTCACCACATGCGTCAATCCTCGCTAAGTGAGAATGAAAGACCAATAGAGTGTTGGGATAACCCCCATGAAGAAGCCTCATATATTCATTCTAACACTATAATGACCTCACCTAGATATCTTACTTTGATCCCTAATTACACCATATTTAATGAAATCATTCATTGTTTCCAATCACAATTCACTTCAAGTTAATAATAATAATCCCATTCAATATCATACAAGGCCATATATAAATCACACATCAACAATCAACCAAGAAAGAAAAAGAAAAGAGTAAACCAAAGCGAAGTAAGTCGCTCAGCATGACAGCAAAAATTCGCATAACGCACCACCCTTGGTGCGTTGAGCGAATTTTCCTAATGGGGAAGCTTTTCAGCTAAAATTCGCATAGCGAATTTTATTGCATTGCAAATTAAACCACAGAGGCTCCAGGCCTCAGACTCTCGCAAGGCGCACCTCTTTTACTATTCTAATTATTTAGTAAATTTCCTTACCCAACACTAGTGGCAAAGCGAAAGAATTCGCAAGGCGAGTCACAAACAGAGGGGACACCTCTACAACGATTCGCATAGCGCACCAGAGCCGCTATGCGAATTACCCTGGCAGAGAACCATCTCTAGGGTAGCTCGCTTGTGAATTTATTCGCACAACGAGTCTGCAAAATATGCAACACCCCAAGTCTGCATAATTTTGCGGCTCTAACACCCAATGTCTATTCTAACCAATTTGATGAACTTCTAACACCCCCGGATTGGATTATATGCTGAATTAAACTTGTCTAACTAATTTTTAATCTTTTCTAATCATCATTATAAACTATTTATGCATTGATTTCTTCCTAAAATTGAAGAATTATCAACCTATGGACCTAAATCTAGTTCTGCCACTTTGAATCTGATTTTGACCACTTTAGGGAGTCTATTAGGTCTCAATTGACTTGTCTAAGTTATATAAATTGACCATAATCTATAATACCAAACTCTAAATTTGACTACCTTAGTTCATTTAACTTCATTTTAAAACCAATACCAACAATCTATAATGTAACTTCTCTTACCTATAACAAATTTCTTATATCTAACATCACTTGTAAAATCTCTATCAACATCCAGTTAACACATCATTCAATCATCAATCAAGCTCATACTCCATGTTTAATCATAACAAGCAAGTTCTCATTCCACCAAAAACCTCAATTTAGGTGCAAGCAACAACAACATAACTTACCAAGTTCTCTCATGCAATATTTTAGAATTTTAAACAAATATCTAACTCATGCACAATCTAAGTTTACTGAATCATACAAAAACCTAGCTTCCCTTACCTCTACGTAGTTGCACAGTGAAAGAGAACCCTACCTGCTCTCTTGCACCACAATCAATTGCTAGAACCACCTATAGATCATCAATTGGGAATGGAGAATAGATTTTTAGACCTAAATGAAGCTGGAATTTTGGAGGAAAACATGATGAACTACATGCAACAAGATCTATTGCATGATCATAGTTCAGAAATACATAGAGAAAAGGGGAAACACTTACTGAATGAAGAACACCAAATTGACTGGTTGAATTGAAGCCCACAACTTCAGGATTATCTAAGTGTCTCCTGACGGTGGAACAAATGGTTCAGTGATGAAGAAATCTAGAGAGATGGTAGGGGAGCTTGAAGAACAGAACTTTAGAGAGATAGAGTGCTTAAGTCATGAACCAGTACGTTTTAAAATGCTTCTATTTATGCTGCTGGTGTGTTTAAACTATAAAACCTGGTTCTATTAAGTTAATAATCCTATCAGCCCTTTAATCCTATTTTTTTTCCAGGTTATTACAAATATACTAAAAATGAAAAATATATTTCATGTTTAAATAAAAAGAAGTCTCTTGATAAAATAACCAACACTGAAAGTAGTAATAATTCAAAAATTAAAAAGGTTGTTAAACATGTTCCTAAAAATAATTATAATTACTAAGATTATTGTTGAGATTGTTGATAAGGGGAGCATTAGTTTAGCTAAACCTTACAGTCTCATAGTGCTTCTTGTTTTTGATGATGACAACACATTATTAATAACACATGTACTGATATGTGTTACATGTTCATTACTTTCATGTGTATGAATTCTTGAAGAACATGTTTGTGTTAATTTTGTCTATGTGTGCAATTTACTGCTTTCTACATGAGATGTCATCTGTGATTGCATAACATATGTTTTAGAAAAGAAAACCACATGCACTTTGGTTGAACTTATATTGTGTGGCAAAACTGCAAGTTTTAAGTCGACTTCATTATGAAGTAATTCAATTAAAACTCGTGACTTTGCACATATTTTCAAAAATAGTGTTGTGAGTATTTTTGCAAAAAAAGATTTTCAAAACTTCATTGAAATGACAAAGTCGACTGTATGCGCAAGCCACTCGACTTAGTTAGTTATGCACAAGCTACTCAATTTAGTTGGTCTCAATGCTACTAAATGTTATAACTGTTGAACTACAGTCGACTGTATTAGTAGCGAAGTCAACTTTGGGAGCGTCTGTTTTACAAAAATCTATAAATAGACATGATTCTATATTCTACAGAGACTTTTGGTAGTTCTAACATTTTCATTGAATTGTTTCAGATCTTGATTTCTGCTAGGAAGTGAAAAACTCCAAGAACTCATCAAGAAGACCGTGGTGATCATTCTTTGAAGAGTTGCTTGACGAACAAGTATTAGTGTGTGCTTAAGATTGCTTGATCATTCTGCACAGAAGGTGTTCATATGTGATCAGATACTTCTCTCAATCTTGTGAAGATTGTGGTTGCCCTGTTGTGATTACAAGAAGAGAACGTGCTGCATTCTGAGAACTTTAAGGACAGTGCAAAGTTGACAAAGACTGTAGGAGAGGGGATATCTTACTGCTATTCTTTGGGTGTTGTATGCCTATGTTTTGGTTAGAGAGTTAGAGAGGTTTTTTATATTTTTATATGGAGGTCTCTATAGAAACCTTGTTGTAAAAACCTTTCCCATTATAGTGCATTTGCTTCCGGGTACAGGAAGGACACTGGATGTAAGCAGTTTGGCCGAACTAGTATAAATATTGCGTTTGAATCTTCTATCCATTAAGTCTTTAAATTTCAAGTCGACTTTATATTTTGCATAGTCAACTATTTTCTATTGCACTTTATTTATCTTTTTCATTGAGATTCAAGAAACTTTTGAAAGTTTTATATTTTACGAAAAAGATTTTGAAAAGACTCTGATTTTTTATTTTCACCAATTCACCCCCTCTAGGTGTTAAAACTAAGTCATTCTATTTCCAATAATTATAATTATGGTAATAAAATTAAAATTTTTCCTAAATATAATTATGATTATAATTATAAAAATAAAATCAAGTATGTTCCTAATTATAATCAAAATTTTATTATGATTATAATTATAAAAATAAATATAGAAGAACCTATAAAGGTTGAATAAAGGAAGGAACTACTTATAGAACCCAAATGTTGTTACTTTTTTCTATTGCATGAAAAATGGTTATACATCAAATAAATGTACAATAAAACATTATGGTGTTCAAAATGGAATATATGCATGAATTCCTATTATAAACTAACATGCCTTTAACTTTAAAGGACCCAAATAAGTATTCTTGGGTACCAAAATGTTATTTTTCTATTTTCAATGTTATTTCAAAATTAAGGAAGAAGTTTTTGGGTGTGCATCAAAACTTTGTAAAGTATGGTTTGTCAAATTAAGGGGGAGTTTTTAACATGAAAGAAAAATTTTGACAATTTTTTTTCTACTTCTTTACTCTTTTTATTTATTTGTTTGATTTCTAAATTTATTGTATTTACTATGTTTTGAATTATGCCTCAGATTTCCCTTTAATTAAAATTATGCTAACTATTACTTATTTGTTTTTCCTTCTCTCTCTTTTTTTTTTGCTTATATTAAGGGAGAGTTTTATATTATGGGAAGAAATTATTTAATTATACTTTTTAATAATGATAAAAAAGGGAGAAAAATATATTTAAAGACTTAATTATATTTATCTCTTATCTACAAATCTCTTTTCTTTAAGTTATGTACGTTTTCTATTCCTACAAACCACACAAAAGCAAGGCAACTAAGTCTAGGAAGAGAAAAAATTAACCACTTTCTTCTACCAACAAAAAAAACGTGACATTCTTTTCCAAAGTCTTCTTACTCTCTTATTTTCTCCAAGCCATCCAAAAGGCATCAATCATCATTCTATACTAATCTCTAAGCAAGAAAAAAAGCAAAGCCAAACCTTTGCATTAATTTTACTTAGTCAAAGACTAAGCTTCACACTTCAATTTCTCTCTCTTACATCATGTGGGTCTCATATGTCCACCAATCACAAAATGGAGGTAAGGAAGGTCTTGGCTAGGAATTGAACCAATAAATTTTTATTCATTCATTAATAAATTTTCATTCATTTTTTCAACACATTCTACAAAATAATACACACCACAATCAATTATTTATTACCACAAAATATAAAAATAAAATAAAGATATTTTAATTTTTCACAGGTCTTACATGGTTGGGTTGAAAAAAAATTGATACGAGCCAATTTTGAGCCCAGTTCGCCTAGGTTGAACTCATTGTGAGTCGAGTTGGCTCACTAACCCACCTAATTTTTCTAATAAGTACACTTTTTGGGTTACTCATATTACAAAACCTTGAAACGGAGGTCCGCGTGACATTATTTTTGCATTAAATAATAAGGCAACATAAAAAATTCACAAATTTAGTAACTCCATTCTTACGGGAAAAAAAATGAATCGCCATGAAGTTATTCAAAATTTTGTTAAGAAAATTTTATGATATCTTTGTGTGAACGAAATCTTATGTTTGATAAAAATCTAATTTAAGACCTTTCCCCTTTATTTAGATTTGAATTAGAAAAATTTTGTTTTTTTTTAATTAAAAAAACTTGTAATTAAGTGAGCTAGTAAACCAACCCGTTTAATCCACCAACCCATGGTGGGTTAACCCAAGGTTCGAATTTTTTCGACTCGCTAATACGTGAGCCTAGTTGGGTTGGTTTACTAAGTGACCAATCCGTGGTGGACCAAGCTAGGTATGACTGGGTGGCTTGTTTCCATCGTAGTGGTTGGGTGGGACAGAGAATGGAAAGAAAAACAAACAAGGTGCTTGGAAAGTGAGTTGCATGTAACGAAAGGAATTGTGAATGGTGCAGTATCGGTTTATTTTTAGAAACCAAGAGAAACAGAATGGGATGTTTCCTTTCCTTAAAATGTAACAAAAAGAGAGGGAAGATTTTATCTTTTAAGTAAAGGTAAAGGGATATAACTTTTCTCTTGTATATCATATGTTTGTTGCTTTGGTTCTTTACTTTCTAAGTATCATCTTGTAAGCATGGTGGAGTAGGGGACATAGGTTCCCGATGGGAGCATTCACGTAAACCAAAATGGGTTGGGGGTTCCTATTATAATTTACAAGTTTTGTTTTGTTTTGGGCATGCATTATGGGTTAAGGACAGGGGTATATTGTGTCTCTTTACAGGTTGAAGCATAGGTTAGGTTTTCTTGGATGTTTTACGTATACCAAAAGGCCCTAGGCTATTATGTTAAGTGCGACATAGTTTCGAAGGTGGGGGAGGTTGATTCACATGTAATACAATAGGAGAGTGAATACGTGAAGGGAAAGGTGAATTGTAGGTAGTAAAAGTGCATATGCTATCAAAAATACTTGTTGTGTGTAGTTGTTTTGGTGGTTTATACAATGCTATTTTTGGTTCAGAAAAATGGGTACCTATTGTTTTTGGTGTAGGATTGGGGGATAGAAATACTTGCTTTAATTGTGCGATAGTTTTTGGGTACCTTGGTTGGCTATTTTAATTGACTGCTTTTGTGGAGAAAAATGGGTTTTGGGAGGCTATGGTTGAATGGGTCTGCATGAGAAATTGAGAGTTATGATGAATGTGTTTTACTACTTCCCTTTGAAGCTAAACTCACATTGGAAGGAAAAGTACGAGGCTATGAAGACTCATTCTCAAAGAAGTTATCTCAAGGGCTACACCACAAAAAGTACGAGGCAAAAGGCACAAAGGAAATCCACCTATTAAATGCTAGGAATAGATACAAGGCTCTAACTCGTTATAGAGTCCTTATTTTAATGTATGTGACCTATTCAAGATGTTACTGAGGAATCATACTATAGTCTGGTGATCTTAGGTTCTAGGTACTAGGAATGGACCTAGAGTTACATTCAAAGAGAACTTCTAGGACTTGATTAATCATGTCTTTATAACTAATAACTAAACCTTTACAAGAGAGACAAAGTGGTGAAATTTCACTTCAACATGCCTTTATAAGTCAATCCTTTTTAATCCTAAAATTTTTCTACAACGTGTCATATTGCTAAAATAGCTTTGTTTTCTTATATCAATTATGTTTCCACACTTTTTATGCACCATTTTTACTATTTTATTCAAAGTTAAGCTAGTTTATAATGTTGTGTTTTCTACCAAATCCCTGTGGTATGAAACTTGTTGTAGTACAAACTACCTAGTATACTTTTTGGAAAAAAAATGATTACTTTAGAGCATCAACAACAGGCACTTGGATTGAGGCGTTAGCATAGATTAAAACAACTGTGGGAATAATGTTTGAAAGATGAAGGGTTTTGGTCGTTTCCAAGTTGTTTTATTGAGAGAGAGATGAAGATGAGAAAACAAAAGGGTGTTAGTATATAATTGTTATGGTTAAAGGAAAATGGTAACATTAAAGCTCAATCATTTTTAATAAAATAATATCCATCAATGATCAAAAGCGCATATTATTACCAATAAGTTGGTGCAAAGCTCATCTGCAAGGCAAACTCAAGTTGTGTTCATCTTTTTGTTGGTCAGAAGGAGGTGTTATTCATCTCTTAGTTGTTAACGAGGTGGTTTTTGAACTTACATTTACTCTATTGTTGTAACTTGTTTAATTTTTTTTAGTTGATAAGTTAATGTCTCGTTTTAAAGTGATTAGTAACTTGATGTAGGATCTTTTGATCTAAACCAGTATAAAAAATAACTTCTGCAAACTTCTTTTCTCTACGTTTTATCTTTACTTACTTTTAGTTAAAGTTATTTTTCAGATTCGTTAAAGAATTTTTAAAAGTGAAAACCTATTAAAAAGGAAGCGATTTTTAAAAGTCAAAATCTATTAAAATCTTTGGGTCTTTGGTTAGATCCTTCATAAAATGGCATTCTCTTATAATGACTAAATGATGCAACAACATATTATTGTGAGATGAAGAACTTTGTTTCAATTTTTTTTCTTTTCGAAACCTAACACTTATTTATCACAGGATTTTTCATTTATATTTGATTGTGATAGGATTTTTCTTATATTCTGAATTCTCTTAATTAACACATTTATAGAAATGTTGTCTATTATCTCCATGAATTTCTTGCCAAGGATTTATTTAATGTGAAAGAAATTTTTTTCTCAACTTTTCACACTCTATAGTTTGGTTATTTCTTTAATGAGAAGAAATTGTTTTCTCAACTTTTTTCATTCTATATTTTGGTTTTTCAAGGTTGAGTAAGATCCTAGTTTAACTTGCATACATATGTCTTCTAAGCTAGAAGTCTTGTATTCTTACTAGAGACTTCATCAAACATTATTTTATTCTTGTTTAAAGTTTTCAAATCTTCACACACTTTTAAATTTTTTTTTCAATGCCTTATATATTTCTAAGATCCTAACATTATTAAATATGGCTTCATGATAAGCGATAGAAAGTAAAAAAGTAAATCAAAGAAATCTACATCTTCTCAATGAAAGTCGTGGAGAACTATTAGTGTTTTCCATTCTATTGAAGTAAACTTCTTTATTTGATTTTGAATATCAAAACTTCATTTTCACCTTGTCAAAATCATCCCATATTTCCTTAATAGTGATCATGACATCAACTTTGTTGAATTCTTCGTCTGATAAGGCACATTATAGTGTAAGAATGCCATTTTCAATAATTTACAATAATTCTATATTGATGGTCTCAAAATATGACATCATCCTTGTCTCCCACAAATCATACTTTTTATTATCGAATAAAGGTGGACGATTATTAGCTTGTCTTTAAGTTTTTATTTTGTCTACACAGATAAGTCCTCTGGTTTTATTGGGAACTCCCTCAAATGCAAGCTTTGATACCAATTGATAGAGCAATCAGGCTCTAGAATGGCGGTTTGAAAATAGCCTTATACATTTCCTCACACATAGATAAACTTGATTAGATAATATAATAGGAAAAGCAAGCACACAAAATATTTATACTTGTTCATCAAAATCATAGACTACATCTAGTTCTTCTTTAAGCCCATTTCTTAATAAGTTCCACTAATAAATAAAATTTTATTAGAAATGACTACACAAATCTCTCTAGGTTATGAATATCAACTTTCCTAAGTATCACGAGTACAACCTTTTCAAATATCACAAGTATAACCTATCTAGGTATCACATGTACAACCTCTACAACTATCACGAGTATAACTTCTTTAGGTATTACGAGTACAATATCTCTAGGTATCATAAGTATAAACCTCTTAAAGTATTCTTTTTAATTCTATTGAGATTAAGAAATCTAAATGGGAAAAAGAGAAACACTCTCAAAGAAAGATACCATAACTTAAGCTCACATAGGGTAAATTTCATAGCATGAAGAATTTTACAAAGCTTTTTCACATACATTTTTTTCACATACTTGGACGATTGTTGTAGACATTATAGGAACATGCTCTTTCTCTTTTGATATTTTAACTTCACGTTCTTTTTGTAATTTTATAGTATTGATGTACTTGTTATCTTTCTCTTTCATCTTAATAATCTCATTAGTAAAAAACTGACTTTTTACAACGCATATTATGCCACGGTTCACCAAAAACCGTAGCATAATACTGTGCAGTGGCATTTTTGAAAATAAATCGAACGTATAGGTCGTGGTTCATAGGGGAACCGCGGCCTATTCCCCAGTCAAACCTCTGCCTTTGACGCCACATCAGAAAAACAACAAATTGGCAGGGGAATAGGTCGCGGTTCTCTGAGCAACCATGGCCTATTCCCCCTGCAACCTTTTGACATTCCCCAAAAGGCAGTTGGGAAGGCAGTTGGAGGATTCAGAACGTCAGGGAATAGACCGCGGTTGCTTTGAGAACCGCGGCCTATTGCCTGATCTGAATAAATTTTAAATATTTAAGGGAATAGACCGCGATTGGGCACTGAACCACGGTATATAGTTTGAAAAAATATCGAAAATGCCATTTTGATTTATTTTTTTCAGGAGAATAGGTCGCGGTTCCCTTCACAACCGTGGCCTATTCCACTATATGACAACGGTTTTGTTTTGAACCGCGGTAGTATTGTTTAATTAGGTTAAAAAAAACTGTGAACAGTTTCGTCTTCCACGCGAATTTCCAAAACTCAAACTCTCAAAGCTTTCTCCTCTCCGTCAACCTCCGCCGCGAGTGTTCTTTTGCGAACTTTCCTCCGTCTGCCTCCACATTCCATATTGACTCCAGCCATTCCTCCGTTAGTCATTCCACATTGACGCCTATACCTCTCCGTCGTGCCCCTTCTTCTCCACCGTGCCAAATTTCTTTGCGAAGAGGAACCAATATCCGCCGCACTCCTTCTTTTGCTAACCTGGTTTGATTTCAATATCTGCCTGATGTCTGATTGCTTGTGATGAAATGTTGTTTTGCTACATAGCCAGATACGTGTTTATGCGATTCCTTTTGTAGTTTGATGTTTTCATTATCTGTTTTAGTTATCTTAGCCAATAATAATGAGGTAAATATGCTAAATTTAGAAATCCTTGCTGATAGAAACAATTGATTTTTGGTGTTTATGATGAAGAAGAAAAGGGGAAGAGAAATTCTATGTTTTTGTTTTATTTCCTATTTGTTTTTATTTGGTTTTCTTTGCAACTCCTTGTCTTTTACCTTCAATAATAATGTATCTTTTGGTTCACTGGCATATGTGTTAAGCCCCTAGCAAGTGTACCAGATCGTTATCAAGTAATATAATCGGTAAGACCGAGTATCGTTCTCCCAAAGGACTCTTAGGCCTTATCTTTCATGTTGATTGATTGCATAAGACTTGAAAAATAAATAATTTTGTAGTTGTATGCAAAACGAAAATAAACATGAAAATGCAAGTGAATCAATTGGCAAAGAAAATATATGAATGAATGTAGTTGTTAGGGTTTACAATTTCATCCTTATCCACTCTCTTTTATCTACTTTTCTTATTAAATTTGCTTTATTATTAATTTCCATGCAGACTTTCTTAGCCTACACTAAACCCCAATCTCTCGGCGAAAAGAGTCTACCACTAATTACTAGTTTACCATCTCTAGTCTCCCTAAGTAATTAGCAATGCAATAAATTACAGAAGCAAAAACAATTGATCGTCCTACCCCTATCTCTAGGCAGTAATGCTTAATCAAGGGAATTCCTATCAGTTCATGACTTCCCCATACGTCTCCGTATCGACAAAGTCAAATATCTTCATACCGAATGAGTTAAATGATAAGAGCATTAATCATAGATAAGAAACCTAACAATTGATAATACAAGCATTTGAATAAAATAAGAATTTCAATATAAGAGAGTTTCAAAAGGATTACATTGTTCCCCAACAACAAAGGGTTTAGTTAACCATAGACATGGTGAAACCAGATGGAATTAATGGAAAAGATGAAAGAGTAAACCCTAGATTTGATAAATTGGAGCCTAAGCATCCAAGAAACTGCCTCCAAGGAGTGTAGAAGTGCTCCGGACGTCTCTGCTTGCGAAAAGAAAAGAAACCCCAGGGTGTCCAAGTCTTTAAATAGGACATAAAAATAACAGAAAACAAGTCCAAGCCCAAACAGATCATAAACATCGCAGAAAACAGGTCCAGGTCCACGTTCTTGGTGCTTAGCGCTAAAAAACGGCGCTCAACGCTAAAAAACGGCGCTCAGTGTCCTGCAGCACTGGCGCTCAATACTCAAAACTGCCGCTCAGCACTCTGGTCAACATTCTGGTCAACTGGTTGACTTTTCTGGTTGACTTTTCTGCACTGCAACTCTTTGATACTTCAACCTTTCTTTCAATTCATTCAAAAAACCTACAAAATCAAGGGAAACCAAGCATAAAACCAAGAAAACCAACTTTGACTCTTTTGTTCTCTAACTTAAGAAAAATGCATGATTTCAAGCTAATTCTAAGCCATAAAGGGTGTGATTTAATATCAAAATTAAGTGTGAAAATAACGATTTTTCAACTGTTATCACAGCCCCAAACTTTAGAATTTTGTTTGTCCTGAAGCAAACAAGATGTAACTCAGTTTTCAAACAATCAATACAATGGATTAATACTTTCCAAAACTCTTTGTTCCAGGACAAGTATTCACTCTCAGCTCAATATAAAAATATCATTCAAGATGTATAGATGTATTACTTCCATTAAACTCAATATGGTGTTCACATAATCACAGTATTTCCAACAGATGCTATTATCATGAATGACCAATTAACCAAGCACAAATGCAATCATGTATAACTAGAACTACTCCTCACCAAGAAAAGTGTTTCACTCAAGCACACAAGTGTATATTGATGTGACTCATTCTCTTTACTATCACAATGTTACACAAATTAACTTTGCCTTTCATTTAACCATAATCAATCATACTTACACGCAGGTTATCATCACAAGGACTTTCTATGGCTTGTAACGTGGTTGGGCTAAGAAGAATATTGGTTTTTCTGGATCACAAAATCCTTGAGTTAAGAGAGTTATTCATAAGCTTATCATTCAAGCATAAACTCTCTTTAAACAAATCAATCTCACTCATTCCCAACTTTCCCCTTCTTGCATTGAACTTATCTTTCTTTCATTCTACCTTTTCTTTTTTTTTTCATCTTTTTCATGTTTTGCTCAACACATTAGCTCAATGCTTATTTTTTCTTTTCGTCAACTTTCCCAACAGCCCCAAACTTGAACCTTTATCAATACCACACAATAATTCTCAACTTAACTCAAGGTAAAGATTTGCAAAAGGGTTTTCTCATACTGTTTAAGGCTTAGGTTCAAAAAAGGTAGAACATATTGTGCTCTTTTTAATTGGGATGAAACTTTTTGCATTAGCTAAGAAAGGGCTAAACAAAGATGGCCTTGACCATACTTCACATGCAAGCAAGTGATTTAATCATAGAAACCTGGGCAAAGTCATTCATGCTTTCAAAGTAATAGCAAATCATTTAGCAAAAACTCTGGAGTTTAAAACCTCACATATGCTAATTTCAAGTTCCAATACATAGATACACATCCTGCCCAGTATCACAATCACAATCATGTTATCATGCATTTGTTCATACGTATTGTGAACCACCAACCGTATATAACATCTCATATATCATCTCAACATCAATCAATATAAAAGCATCATCAAGCACACTCATCAAATCATCATTAACCCATTGCATCAGATATAAGTTTTAAACCAAGTACATCACGCCCTATTCTAAAAACAGAAGCAAATAAAGCATTAAAAAGATAAGTTTAGAAAACGAGGTTGCCTCCCAGGTAGCGCTTGTTTAACGTCACGAGCCTGACCCAAAATCTTTCTAGCACCCATCAGTAAGTGCAATCCTTACCAACACCGATCAGTAGGTGTACCTTCCTGGTATCCTTCAGTAGATACCTAAATCTTCTAACATCCCTCAATAGATGTTATCCTAGTGACATTCATCAGTAAATGCTGTCAGTGACATCCATCAGTAGATGTCTATTCACCGTCCTCTTTCATAGCAACATCCATAAGTAGATGTTGTAGAAGCATCCATTAGTAGATGTTATCATCACTACCATCAGAAGCAACATTTAACCTAAAAAAACTCAAACAAGAAAAAAAAATCAAATTCACACCACACAAACAATTCAATTAAAAAGAAAAAGTTAGAAACTGGGTTGCCTCCCAGCAAGCGCTCTTTTAATGTCATTAGCTTGACCCGGTAAAGCCTAAATACCCATCAGTAGGTGTTGAAAATTTTTTTATGTTGGTGTTCTTCCTTCCTTCATGACACCAACAACATCTCAGAAATTTCCTTGCCACCAACTTTAAGAGCTCTGTTTTCTTTAATAGTCTTGACAACCCATAACCTATTCTTGAATTTAACTTGGTGTGTCAGGTTTGGGTTTGTCAATTTTCACATAAGGGTGTGATAAGCCTCTCCATTGCTTGGTTGAAGATAGAACCCGAGATGGCAGAAGTTTCAGCAGGTGGCAGCGGAAAGTTGATGGAATCTGAGTGAAGGTTGGTTGCGGCAGAGAAGGAATGAGGTGGTCCTAGCTTCAGGCAGCCTCCATTATTGGAAGAAAGCTAAGAGGTGGGAGAGAGTTGATGGAAAGAGTGACTTTGGTAAGCATTTGCTTGGCAGAGATGAATTTCAGATTGAAGAAATTTCTCATATATTCCAAAGTGATTTACAAGCTTTGGCAATGAGATTTTATAGCACAATCTCAAGGCCATGCATGTGATGTGATGAGATCCACAAAATACGGATCAAATGCCACCTCATCCACATGCGCAAAGTGTGAATGGCTTCTAGAAAGCCTTATGAATCACGTGGTCTAATAGCTATGAGCATAAGTGGAAATAACTATGCTAATGCTACCCCTATGATACTATGCGCACCCCATCTTCATGTAACCAAAGTCCACTTTACCCCTCTCCATGTTTTGGCACCTTGATAGCATCTCCTTGGTCTTCAATCTTCCATCCAAAAATAGCAAAGAGTACTTGACCTTTGGGAGAGTGCTCATCTTGAAGCTTCTTGATCATCCCTCTTGTGATAGGTCCTATGGTGCTAGGCCTTCTTATATCATCCCCTCCCTCTTGAGAGGGATTTGTCCTCAAATCCATAGGGTCTTCATCTTCACTTTCATAACCTGCAAAAGGTTTAAGTCAGATACATTGAAGGTAGCATGAACACCATATTCAGGAGGAAGATCAAGTTGATAAGCATTGTTATTAATCCTCCGTATCACTCTAAAAGGTCCATCTCCTCTAGGATTGAGTTTGGATTTTCTTAGGTAAGGAAATCTTTTCTTTCTAAGATGAACCCAAACTAAATCTCCTTCATTGAAGATTAACTCTTTCTTGCCCTTATTATGTTGCTTGGCATATTTCTCATTTTGTTGTTGAATTTGGTTTCTAACCCTTTGATGTAATTCTTTGATAAACTTAGATTTAGATACCCCATCTTGATGAACAAAATCAATAGAATTTGGAAGGGGTATTAAATCCATGGGTGTCAAAGGGTTAAAACCATAAACAACCTCAAAAGGAGACAATTTAGTAGTTCCATGAATTACTCTATTGTATGCAAACTCAACATGAGGTAGGTACTCATCCCAAGATTTGTGATTTCCTTTAAGAACTACCCTTAGTAAAGTGGAAAGAGATCTATTGACTACTTCAGTTTGACCATCTGTTTGAGGATGGCAAGTAGTAGAAAAAGATAACTTAGTCCCTAATCTAGACCATAAGGTCCTCCAAAAGTGACTAAGAAATTTTGTATCTCTATCCGAAACTATTACCTTAGGTAGCCCATGAAGTTTGACCACATCTCTAAAGAATAACTTTGCAATGTTGCTTGCATCATCTACTTTGTGGCAAGGTATAAAATGAGCCATTTTACTAAATCTATCCACCACCACAAAGATAGAATCAAAACCCCTAGAAGTCTTAGGAAGTCCTAGCACAAAATCCATACTTATCTCTTCCCAAGGGGTTGAGGCAACATGCAAAGGAGTGTAAAGTCCATGAGGCATTGTTTTAGACTTTGATTCTAAACAAGTAATGCACTTAAAACAATGTCTTTGGACATCCCTTCTCATGTGAGGCCAAAAGAACTTTTCTTTCAACATGCCAAGGGTCTTGTCTACCCCAAAATGCCCCATTAATCCTCCCCCATGTGTCTCTTTGACAAGGAGTTTTCTATGTGAGCTTTGGGGAATGCAAATTTTTCCTTCTTTAAAAAGATACCCTTTCCTCACATAGAATCCCCCTTGTGGTTTACTGAGACATTCCTCATAGATATGAGCAAAATCAGGATCTTATGAATACAACTCAATGATGTTATCAAACCCAAGAATTTGAGCTCCCAATTTAGCTAAGAGATTAATTTTTCTTGATAAAGCATCAGCTACCACATTGGACTTCCCTTTCTTGTATTTGATAACATAAGAGAATTGTTCAATGAATTCTAACCACTTAGCATGCCTCTTTTGCAACTTGTGTTGACTCTTCAAATACTTAAGTGATTCATGATCACTATGAATGATAAACTCTTTGGCAACAAGGTAATGTTCCCAAGTTTGAAGAGCCCTCACAAGTGCATAAAGTTCTTTGTCATAGGTGGGATAATTACAAGAGGCACCATGAAGTTTTTCACTAAAATATGCAATTGGGTGTCCTTCTTGTAATAATATTGCACCTATGCCAAATCCAGAAGCATCACATTCTAGCTCAAAAGTTTTGGAAAAATTTGGTATAGCTAAAATGGGTGCTTGTGTGAGCTTCTCTTTGAGTAGCTCAAAAGCTTTTTGTTGTTTTTCCCCCAATGGAATGTAACATCTTTTTTCACCAACTCATTGAGGGGTGAAGCAAGACTAGAGAAGTTAGGGACAAATCTTCTATAAAAGCTTGCCAACCCATGGAAGCTTCTTACTTCTCCTACATTCTTTGGAGGAGGCCAATCTTGTATGGCCTTTATTTTTTCTGGGTCCACATGAACCCCATTTTTGGTGACCACAAATCCAAGAAATATGACACTATCAACACAAAAGGTACACTTGTCAAAATTTGCAAATAATTTGTTGTTTCTAAGAATTGTTAAAACAACTCTCAAATGATTTTCATGAGTTTGCAAATTTTGACTATATACCAAGATGTCATCAAAGTAAACAACTACAAACTTCCCAATGCAATCCCTTAGAACATGATTCATAAGTCTCATGAATGTACTTGGAGCATTTGTAAGACCAAAAGGCATAACTAGCCACTCATATAAGCCAAACTTGGTCTTAAAGGCAGTTTTCCATTCATCACCCTCTATGATTCTTATTTGGTGATATCCACTTTTAAGATCTACCTTTGAAAATATTTGAGTTCCATGTAATTCATCCAACATATCATCAAGCCTAGGGATGGGATGTCTATATTTGATTGTTAGCCCTACAATCACAACACATGCGCCACTTGCCATCCTTCTTTGGTACAAGCAACACTGGTACAGGACATGGACTTAAACTCTTTTGAACTAAACCTTTGTCTAGCAACTCTTGAACTTGTGACTCAATCTCCTTGGTTTCTTGGGGATTTGTCCTATAGGCTGGCCTATTATGAAGAATTGCCCCTGGAATGAAGTCAATTTGATGCTCAATTCCTCTTATGGGTGGAAGCCCTTTTGGAATTTCTTTTGGAAATAGATCATCAAACTCTTTCAAAAGTTCTTGAATCGGTGGAGAAAAAGTTGAGTTTTTGGAATCACTAGATGTGCATGTAAGTGTGCCTTGACAAAGAAGAAGATAGGAGGGTTCTCAACTTGAAGTGTAGTAATTAAAGTCTTTTTGTTTAAAAGGACTTCATGTTGAGTAACCTTAGGTGGCATACTAGAATCATCATTCTCTTTTTTCTTTGTTTTTCTCTTTTGGCTATTTTCTTGCTTTCTTGTAGCCTTCATTTGTGCTTGATCCTTAGCCACTTGAGTAGGAGTCAAAGGATGAAGCACAAACTTCTTGTCCTTTTGATGGATAGTGATGGTATTGGTTAGACCATGATGGATAATTTGATGATCAAATTGCCATGGTCTTCCCAATAACACATGACATGCTTCCATGGGAACTATATCACATAAAACTTCATCTTTGAAGTTCCCAATGGAAAATGCCAATTTCACTTGATTCTTGACTATTATATCCCCATCTTCATTTAGCCAATGAAGTTTGTAAGGTTTTGGATGGGGTATAATGTCAAGCTTCAACTTCTCAACCAACCTTGTGCTACAACAATTGCAACAAGATCCACTATCAACAATGAGAGAACAATGATTTTCTTGAATTTTACATCTTGTGTGAAAGATGTTCTCTCTTTGTGATAGGTGTTCAAGACTTGGTTGGCTACTAAGTATTCTTCTTATCACTAGTAAAAAATTGCCTTTTTACAGCGCACATTATGCCACGGTTCACCAGAAACCGCAGCATAATGCTGCGCGGTGGCAGTTCTGTAAATAAATTGAACTTAAATGCCGCGGTTGTGTGGGGAACCGTGGCATATACCCAAGTCAACCAACCCCTTTGACTCCACGTCAGACAAAAATATTTAATGACAAGGGAATATGCCGCGGTTGGGTGGGGAACCGCGGCCTATTCCCCCTGCCACCTACTGACGGGACCCCTGCAATAAATTGACAGGGGGAATATGCCGCGGTTGGGTGGGGAACCGCGGCCTATTCCCCCAGCCACCTACTGACGGGACGCCTGCAATAAATTGACAGGGGGAATATGCCGCGGTTCCCCACCCAACCGCGGCATATTCCCCCTGCAAACTGCTGACTGATGGGAATGTCAGCAGTTTTGCAGGGGAATATGCCGCGGTTGGTCAGAGAACCGCGGCATATTCCCCCTACCACCTGCTGTCTTTCCCCAAAAGGCAGTTGGGAGGCAGTTGGGGGAATTCTGAACGTTGGGGAATAGGCCGCGGTTCCCAACCCAACCGCGGCATATTCCCTAATCTGAGTAACTTTTAAAATTTTCATAGGATATGCCGCGGTTGGGCGCTGAACCGCGGCATATCAGTTAAAAAATTTTTCAAAACTGCCATTATGGAATTTTTTTTTAAATGAATAGGCCGCGGTTAAGTGCAGAACCGCGGCATATTCCCCCTTTATGCCGCGGTTAAGTGGAGAACCGCGGCAGATTCTCTTTCTGAGAGTTAAAAAACAATGAACAGTTTTCATCTTCTTCCACGCGATTCTGTAATTTTCTCTGTCTCCGCCTCCACCACGCGAAAACGCCATTTCGCCTCTCTCTGCCTTTGTCGTCACGCCGTCCGCCGTCCGCCGTCGTTACGTCGCCGTCGTGCCCTCGTCGTCGCGCCCTCGCCGTCTCTTCCTCTGAAACCAAGAAGCTTTCGTGTCTTTGCCGTCACGCCGTCCGCCGTCGTGCCTTTGCCGTCACGCCGTCCGCCGTCGTGCCATCGTCGTCACGCCCTCTCCGTCTCTTCCTCTGAAACCAATAAGCTTTCGTTTTCTCCCCGCGCCGTCCGTACCCGCCGGTGCAATATTCTCTGTTGTGCCATTTCGTTTCTGTCGCGCACATTCCAGGTACTTCTTTTATGCCCTCGTCAAGTTTTCCATTAATTCTCTATGTTTGCTTTCGTTTCTTGATGTATATGTTGTTGTGGCTTTGATCATTTTTGTCGAATTTTGTGGTTTTGATCGTTCTTTAAGAGCCAAAGTATGTTAGCTTTTATTGAAGTTTTTATTTTTTTTATCAGCAATTTTTTTTTAATAATATGCTATGGACGTTTTTGTGTGATTATGTAATTAGTGTGATTGAATATTTGAATTGATAGTTTGAATTGATAATTTCAATGATTATTGATTGTATGAGTGAATTGATTGTATGATTTTAATTATATAATTTTATATAAAAAAATTGTATAATTGTAATTTTGTAAAATTTAGGAATGGATCGAAATTGGATTAATTTACCACGTATTAGTGCTGAGTACGAGAGAGGTGTAGAGGAATTTATAAAATTTGCGCAACGTAATGAGGGGAGAAGTGACGATGAAGTGAAGTTTAGATGTCCTTGTGTGAACTGTTTGAATGGGAGAAAGTTGAACGCAACTCAAATTAGAGAACATCTTATCTGTGATGGTTTCCTAAGATGCTATACAACATGGATATGGCACGGCGAAGAAATACACTTTCCGATTGACTCGCAAACTGAAAATGTTACAAATTCCACCATGGAAGAAGATCAACCGGATGAAGACAAATTAGAGGACATGATCCACGATGTTGGCGCAGAAAATTTTGCCAAAGCTCATGTTTATGAGACGATGTCGACTGATGCCGAAACACCTTTGTATGTCGGTTCAACTAAGTTCACACGTTTGTCAGCTGTGTTAAGGCTCGTGAATTTGAAGGCGAGCAATGGATGGACTGATAAGAGCTTTACAGAATTGTTGACGTTGTTGAATGAAATGCTGCCAGATGGAAATACACTGCCAACTCGTAATTATGATGCGAAGAAAATTCTTTGTCCAATGGGTATGGAGTATAAAAGGATACATGCTTGTCCGAATGACTGCATTTTATATAGGAAAGAGTTTGAATTTTTGACAAAGTGTCCAAAATGTGGCTTATCACGATACAAGTCAAAAAACAATAGTGAAGATGATGGTCAGATTGAAAAAAATGGATCTGCTTTGAAAGTAGTTTGGTACCTACCAATAGTTCCCAGAATTAAGCGTTTGTTTGCGAATCCCAAAGATGCTAAAAACCTTAGATGGCATGTAGATGAAAGAAAAATTGACGGGTTGCTTCGTCATCCAGCCGATTCAAAGCAATGGAAAAATATTGATCGACAATTCCCCGAATTTGGTAAAGAGTGTAGAAATCTTAGAATTGGTTTAGCCACTGATGGAATGAACCCATTTGGTAATCTGAGTACCAATCACAGTTGTTGGCCAGTTATATTGATAATTTACAACTTATCTCCTGCATTGTGCATGAAGAGGAAGTACATGATGTTGTCTATGATGATATCTGGTCCAAAGCAGCCTGGGCATGACATAGATGTTTATCTAAGCCCACTAGTTGAAGACTTGAAGGTTTTGTGGGTTGATGGGGTTGAAATATTTGATGCATTTGCTTCAGAGACTTTTATGATGCGTGCAATGTTATTTTGCACCATTAATGACTTTCCTGCTTATGGTAATTTATCAGGATACAGTGTCAAGGGTCATAAAGCGTGTCCTATATGTGAAGAAAACACTGCAGCTCATCAATTGAAACATGGAAGAAAGACGGTGTATCTGCATCATCGGAGATTTCTAAAACGTAATCATCCATATCGAAGGTTAAAAAAAGCATTCAATGGAGATCAAGAGAGGGACGAAGCACCAAATCCACTTACTGGCCTTCAAGTTCTTGAAAAAGTTAATAAAATACATCATGTATTTGGGAAAACATCCAAGAAGTCATCTGTAACGACCCCTTGGAAGAAGAAATCAATATTCTTTGATCTTCCATATTGGTCAAAGTTAGATGTTCGACATTGCATAGATGTGATGCATGTAGAAAAGAATGTGTGTGATAGCTTGATTGGTACACTACTCAACATTCAGGGAAAGACAAAAGATGGAGTGAATGCTCGTTTGGATTTGGTTGACATAAATATCCAAGAAGAGTTAGCACCCAAGGAGGTTGGTAAACGTACTTATTTGCCCCCTGCATGTTACACAATGTGTAGACAAGAGAAGATAAGTTTTTGTGTTTGTTTAAAGAGTATCAAAGTACCACAAGGATACTCTTCAAATATCAAGAGTTTAGTGTCGATGCAGGACTTAAAGCTTGTTGGCATGAAGTCTCACGATTGTCACGTCTTAATGCAACAGTTGTTACCGGTGGCTATTCGTGGAATTTTGCCCAAAAATGTTAGGCACACCATAAACAAGTTGTGTTCATTTTTCTCGTCAATATGTAGTAAAGCCATCGATCCTACAAAGTTGGATGAACTTCAAGGCGAGATTGTTGTCATCTTGTGTCAACTAGAGATGTTTTTCCCTCCATCTTTTTTTGACATCATGGTACATTTACTTGTTCATTTGGTTAGAGAAATCAAGTTGTGCGGACCGGTATACTTAAGATGGATGTATCCTATTGAGCGTTATATGAAGATTTTGAAAGGGTACGTTAAAAATCCATATCGTCCTGAAGGTTCGATGATTGAAAGGTATATTGCTGAAGAAAGTATCGAGTTTTGTTCAGATTACATGACATCAACGAATCCAATAGGAGTTCCTCGCACATCATGGTTGAATAAATTTTCTACAAGTAAAAGCATCCGAGGTGTGAATGTGGTGACAAAAGATCGCGATGAATTGTTGCAAGCACATCTTTATATATTGAACAACACAGATGAGGTGATCCCTTTTTTGGAAGCACACAAAGCTGTTGTTAAGAATAAAAATCCAAGACAATCAGAGAAATGGCAATTGATGGAGCATAACAAAACATTTATGTCTTGGTTCAAATCTGAAATTGACAAAGAGCCACATCCTTCTGAAACTTTATTGTGGCTTGCAAATGGTTTGAAGTTTGATGTCGTGTGTTGTCAAGGTTATGAAGTCAATAATTGCACATTCTATACGAAGAAATTGGATGATAAAAGCACAGTACAAAATAGTGGAGTCAGTTTAGAAGCTGAGTCACTTCAATTTTCCACATCAAAAGATCAATCTCCTGTACTTGGATCAATGAGATATTATGGTATAATAGAAGGGATATGGGAGGTTGATTACACCAAGTTTTTTGTTCCATTGTTTAAATGTAAGTGGTTTGACAATAAGAGTGGTGTGAAAGTAGATGAATCGGGTATGACACTAGTTGATTTTCGAAAGGTGGGTTACCGAGACGAACCGTTTATCATGGTACATCAAGCATCGCAGGTTTTTTATGTCAAAGATCCTGCGTCTGACCATTGGTATGTTGCTCTTCAAGGCAAAAAACTTATTGAAGTTAACGAAGACAATCTGATTAATATTCATATTCCTGACAACCATTCATTTCAAAGTACAACAAATTTGGATGACCAATCTCTAGTTGACGACGATGTACATGCAATTCGGTCAGATCATGATGAGGGAATATACATATGATGAATCCATATCTTTATGTATGAATTTCTATGATTACTATTACATGTTTTGTTAATTTATATGATATTACATAAGTCTTTTATTAATATTTAATGTTGTTATTTATGTTGACAGATATATGGCTGATCATTCACAGTCTTCAGGGGATGAGGCTCCCCCAACCAGATCCACTAAAGGACCCACTAGGATGAAACAACTATTGCTCAAGAAACAAAGTGGTGAAAGAACTCCGGTGAACGTGAATGTCACCACGGGTGTGGCAACTGGCCGCTATGCAGATGACTTCCGATCATACCTTGGAGTGGTGGCACGTGATAAAATTAGCATTCTCGTTCCATCTTTTGATCATGTGTCCGAGGTTGATCGGAACGTTATTTGGAACGATATATTGGTAAGTTAATTAATAGCATTTGAATTAAAATTTGTTTATATTGATAATTTTGAACTAATACAACTTTATTATGTTTATTTCAGGTGACTTTTGACATTCCAAATGTCGCAACACTTAGAAATAAGTGTTTGTCAACTGTTGCAGAAAATTTCAGAAACTTTAAAAGCAAGTTGACATCAAGATACATCTATGGACACCTTAAACATAAGACTCCATGTAGTACATATAAGTCCATTGATGAGGAGACTTGGCGGCTTTTTAAAGAGAGTCGGTTGTCAAAGGAATGGCAGGTTAGTATAGTTGATATTATTCAATTCCTCATTAACAAATATATATCATATGAACTAATTAATTCATGTGTGTGTGACAGGCAATTAGAAGCAAAGCACAAGGAACAAGTGCTCATAACAAAAACCCCCACCTATTATCTCGTGGTGGGTATAGGAAGCTTGAGGAGAAACTTCTCAAGCAAAAGGCAGATGCTAGACCACCAACTCAGGGTGGTAGCCCTCCTCAGCCTCCTTCTCCACCGTCTAGACATGAGAAATGGAAGTTGGCCCGTATGCGACCATCGGGCACCTACTCTTCCGACACTGCACGAGAGATTTCTGAAAGAATTGTAAGTTATCACTCTTCCTAAAATAATAAGTATTCTCATTATACATACTACATTAAACTATTTTAAGAATAATGGTGTTTTGTAATGTTACAGGACGCCTTGGTTGAGCAGAGCTCCCAAGGCCAATTCACTCCAGAGGGTCGCCAGGATATTCTTGCTGCTGCGACTGGACGACCTGAGCACCCTGGACGTGTACGTGCTGCAGGTTCTGGAGTAGGAATTAAAGATTATTTTGGGAGCTCTTCTCGTCAGCATTCATATTCATACAGCGATACACAATGGATGACAGGAGAGATCACAAAAAAGGTCCGAGAAGACCTTAGAGAGGAGATCAGGGCCGAGGTTAGATCAGAGATGAGGGCTGAATTCCAAAGCATGTTCCAGGAGCAGTTTCAGAACATGCGCGCGGTGCCATCTCCTATAGAGGAACATGTTATCCCTGCCCCCCCCCCCCCCCCACAGGTAAACCTAATAAACATTTATGTGCAATTATTTCTATCTTTTGTATAATCTAACATTTACTCTAATAGGAAGAAGCGGGAAAGGAAGTTGTTCCGCATCAGCCATCCCAGAGGATGACATGGACGATGGTAGTCCATGTCTGCTATACATTTTAGATGATACTGAGATGATGCTGGTAGCTCGAGGAACAGAGTTTAGGACAGCGACTGTATGTCATGGTACGCAACTATTAGAGGATGAGGTGAAGCTCTCAGTGGATGAAATAATCATACCAGATGCCATGGTTCCTCTGTCCACGGAAGAGATTTTCACTGTGGAACAAGCATATAAGTCATTTATCAGTTGGCCTAAATTTTTGGTTAAACTAGTTTCTGACCCCTCGATATGAAATTCTTCTTTACACTTCTCAATTTTAAAGGTTTTTAATGCTCTATATTACTTATCATATCTTTTCATGTAACAACAGACGCAGACGCAGGCACAGGAGAAGATTCCTCTATCTGAGGAAGATCCTCTTGCTTCATTGCATCCACTTGCTGACATCCTTGATGATAAGCCTTTGGAGGTTGAGTACGATGCTAATGTATTTGGGAGAGGCTCTGAGGTCCCAATATACCTTCATAGCCAAGATGTCCGTGAGCTTGCGTCGGGAACACAAGAGTTGAATATTTCAATTATTCAGCTATGGATCATGTAAGTCTATGAGCAATTATTTATATATAAAATTGATTTATATATCAAGTATCCTTATATCAAAGTTAATTTTTGATTTCAGGTATATGTCTGGGGTCAGTAACAAGTTGGGGCATTCAGATGATTATGGATTCGTTGATCCCCAATTAATTTATGAATCAAATGATTTTGAGCAGATCAACATGAATCTGATAAGAAGTTTTGCAAGCCGCAAGAAAATATACTTGTTGCCTTATATATCCGGGTAAGTGAACTTTGTTAACATAATAAAGTTCCATATGTGATTTTAATATTTAATAATTACGTTATTATGAATTTCAGGCGCCATTGGCAACTTCTTGTTATGTCTATGCAAGACAACACTGCTTTGTGGTTCTGTTCATTGCACAGGCCTCCTCCCCCACAACTCAAACAAGCAATTGATTGGTAAGAACATCAATGTTTGGACTTTCTTTGTTATATAAATGAATGCTAAAACCTTTTTTTATAAACAGTTCTATTCCAGCAACTATGATGATGGGTGGGAGATCAATTGCTAACAGTAGAAAGATTACTTGGATTTCTCTCAAGGTTTGACATATGCTAAAGCCATACTTTGTTATACTTGTTTTATTTTAATGTTAGTCACTAACTATTATCAACTGTGATGATATATTGTAGTGTAACAGACAAAATGGGTCATATGAGTGCGGATACTATGTAATGTATTGGATGACCCATATTGTTCGTTCTCACATCACAAGGAGCTGGGAAACGATAATATTTAACTTTAACAAATTTTGATTTTTTCCCAAATGTTGAATTCATATACACTAATTAATATGAATTGTCTTTTGCAGAGATTCAAGACTACTATACCAGTTCCTGAGAAGCCACTACTATTCATTAGGAAGGCTGCTGCGAAGTCTATAATTAGATTATACAATAGCTCTTAGATTTAAACATTGCATTTGATTAGATTGTATTTTCTTAGACTCTGTACTTTATTTGATGTTGAAATGCATTTGAACATGTCTTTGTTATGTTGAAATTGAATTTCTGTACATGTTTTTATATGCAGGTCTGTTTTTGTGGTAGTGGATATCACAAAAACAGACCTGCAATTTTAAAAAACTGCAGGGGAATATGCCGCGGTTGTGACCTTAACCGCGGCATATAATAGACATATGGCCGTGGTTCTTGCACTAACCGCGGCATATGCTATTTCGTTTTAATTTTTTTTTTTTTAAAAAGACATATGGCCGCGGTTCTTGCACTAACCGCGGCCTATAGTGGCACTTTCTGCTGCGGTTGAACCGCGGCATATAGTAGAAAATTGTTTTTTTTTTAAAAAAAAAGGACTTAGGTAGCGGTTCTTTGGAAAACCGCGGCATATTACTGAACTTATATACCGCGGTTATAACCGCGGCCTAAAGTCTCTGACTTACTACCGCGGCTGGATATGCCGAGGTTCGTAAACCGCGACCTATAGTGAAAAATAACCGCGGCAAAAGCCCCCCGCTGCACTAGTGTATCATGAGAAGTTGTCCATCATCAGCATATATTTCTTCTTCTCTTTCTTCTTCCTCACTCTCACTTTCACTAGTTGGGGTGTCACTTTCACTACTATAAATGTCCTTGCCTTTCAAAATGATGTTTCTTTTTGTAGGCATTGAGTAGCTACATGACCCCTTCCTAGACATTTAAAGCACTTGATCTCACTTGTTCTTGTGTGTGAGGGTGTTTCTTTCTTGGGTCTCTCTTCTATTTTGGCTAGAGGTTTAAATGGCTCTTTTTCTTTAAAAACTTTCTTTTCAAAAGTAGGTTGAACTTGAATTCTTTTAGAAGAAGATTTTCTCAAGTTTTGTTGTTCTACCTTTATACACATTTGAACAAGATCATTCAAATATCTATAAGGTAGAAGTTCAACCCTATCTCTTATTTCAAAATTGAGCCCACTTAAAAATCTAGCTAAAGTAATTTCTGGACCCTCTACTATGCCTGCCCTCATCATATATAACTCCATCTTTTGTCTATATTCCTCAACTGTCATAGACCTTTGTTGTAACCTTTGGACTTTATCCATGAGTTCCCTATTGTAATAGGAGGGAATGTGCCTCCTTCTAAGGGCAGACTTCAGATCATTCCAATAATGGATGGAACGGGCTTGATGTCTAAGTCTCTCTTGGACTAAGACAGTCCACCAATACATTGCATACCCTTGAAAGCTTAGGGTAGCTAGAGAGACCTTCCTCTCTTCACTCACTTGGTGGCATTCAAACAATTGTTCCACCTTCATCTCCCAATCAAGATAAGCCTCTACATTGTCCTTCCCATGGAAGTGAGGCAACACCACATTGACTTCTTTTGGGGGTGCGGGTACATGAGAATTTCTTCTATGCCTTATGGAAGAAGAAGGCTGATGAGGGTAATAATCACCCACATTCAAAGGTATCCCTCCCTCTTGAGAATAATCACTATGACTCCCCCTTGACTTTTCCCTCAACAATCTTAATTCATTTTGAATGGCAGCATTTTGAAGCTCCCTATTGACCTTTTCCTCATTTATTTCCCTTCTCATTTCCTTGAATTCATTAACTAAAGCTTGAAGAGAAAAATTTTCTTTTTGATTTTCACTATCACTAAGCCTAGGAGAATGACTTCTTGACATTTTGATGGATTTAAGTGTTATTCTTGAAGTAAAGACTAGAGGTTTTCACTTGAAACAATATTCCTGGTAAGGGAGGTGAATCACTTGGATTGCTTAAGTACCAAGCCTTATCCTTGCCAAATATTGCTCCTAGCTACTTACTAGAGTCCTTAAGTCAAAATCACTCTTAAATCCACTTAAGTCTTAAAGACAACAAAAAAAATCACACACAAAGCAAAGAAGAACAACAAGGATTGGGACTCTAAAATTCGGACTCTAGGCGCGCTCCTAGTCCTTGAATGAAAACAATGAAAACTTGAAAGTAAAGATGGAAAAGTAAAGGTGAGGTCTCCTAAGGTGAGGCTTAGACTTTGGATCTAAGACACACTCACCGACTACTCAATTTTAGGTGGTGAGACTTCTTGAGTCTAGTTAACAAATGAGGGAAGAGCACTTATGAACTCTACCACCTCACTTGCTTGAATTGGCCCTTTACAAGCAAAAACCAATGAACAAGAATTACACAATTTTCGGCAATAGAAAGTAACAATGAAAGGGGATTAGAAGTGCAACTTTGGCCTCTCTTCAAAGGAAACTTGTTGCACTAGGTGTAGCCACACTAAACTCACAGTTGCAGGAAAAGTGAGGCTGAAATTATAGTGTTTTGCATGTTATCTAGTAGTTGTTGTTGCTGCAACAATAACTAGAATAAAATTCTGCAATGCCGAGATGAATTTTTGCTATGCCAAGCCAACCATCCAACCAACTTTAACCTCACCAATCTTCTTTCTAATATGCTACCAACAATAGGAGGTTACGTGATGCTTTTCTGCAGCCACAAAATACTCACAAAAATCCACCAAAATTGAGGTTAACTGCCATAGAAAATGAATTTCACTGCTGCTGAAATGATCAAACAGAACTTGCACCAAGGTCTTTCATCAAACACTTGGTGACAGATTTTCAATCAAGACAAACAAGCAATTAATTCGGTTTGCAATGAAAGTTGGCACTCAAAAGGAACTTAGAATGGCTCTAGAACAGATTCACAAAGCAATAAAAGACACACATACTGCAGTATAACAATTTTCACATAAATTCTCCAAATTTGGCAAAGTGTTTGATGTAATGTCTCAAAGAAAACTGCATATATGTGTTTCTGCTGTTACTGAATTTTATCTCTGGGATTGCGGGAGTTTTAAGCTTCTTTTAAGTGTTATTTTTCAATCACAATGGTTAGGAAACATAGAAACTTTTCTCCCAGCTTTTGCCAATCCACACAATCAAAAACTAAACTCAACTTTAAGGCTTTTCAAAACTGTCTGCACATTGCAAATTGGGCTCGAAATTTCGAATTACTGCTTAACTGATATGAAACATAGTGTATGATGATTTCCAACAAGTTTATATGGTGATAATAACCAGGTGCAGGCAGCTAGATACTCACAAAACAAATCACAGCAGAATTTGGCTATGACACTTCCCTAAAAGTGACCAAAATGAGGTATCCAAGCAATGACTACAAGCCAATTCGATAATTGACCATATGAACAGTAACCCCCCAGTTTTGATGCACTTTTAACAGCTGTTTAGCTCATCAAATCAACATAAAACAGCTGTTTAAGGAAATTGGCTATGCTACTAGATGAATTCAAGCCAAATGAGGAAGTGACATGATGATTTTGTGCATTTGTGTATATCTGACCATAAAATCGGTTTGGGCACATTTTAAATGATCAACCAAAGTGGTTATGAGGTTCTAAATGCACAAAAATCAGCAGAGATGCAATTTCACCATTCAAGTTGCCAAATTATGCAGAAAATGTATAAAATTCTGCAGCATTTTATGAAATCAAACTTAACTGGATTCAAACTGGTTTAGGTACAATGAATTCAAGGAAATTAAGACTAGATCTAGCTCTAGAAGATAAAGCTAGCAGAATTGAAGTGGCCTACTGAGTTGCAAAGCATAAGAACACGGTGCAAAGTTCATTTTTAAACCAGAAAACAACAAACAAATTCATGACAGATTTTAATGCAGCAACTTAATTGCTTTCAATCCCAAACTTCAGATCTGAATTGGATTAATTGTTGAAGTGGTAAAGATCAATTCAAACCATTCAAAAAGCTTGCAAAACCTTCTGAATCACAGGTTTTAAATTTCCAAAACAGAAGCTGATGCAACAGTAAATCCTGTTGCTGTATTTTCGGAAATTTCCGTAATTCAGATATGGTTTATGTGATTCAATGATGCAAATGGCTTGTATACACGTGAAACAAGTTTTAAATCACAAAGGAGACTTGCTGCAAACACCAGACATCACAGATCAGGATTAAATCAAAGATTCACAATAGTTCCAAATTTCTCAGAAACGGAAAAAACACGTGGATGCAGAATTTGGAAATATTTGCAAAGTTGAGTGTTTACTTCAATGATAAGCTCATGTGATCAAAGCTATACAATGTCTTGATGCTTTTTAAGATCAATGAAGAGCTATCACTGCACTGGACTCACTGAACACACGCTCACTGAAGAGAATCAAATCTGGAAAATGAAATTTAAAGCTGAATAAAATGAAGAACACACAAGATGCACCGATTAAAATGTGGAGGAAACACTAAGGAACACATGAATGATCACCAAAGACTCACTCACACAGATGCAGTACAGAAAACTCAATGAAATGGTGAATTTAGGAGTAGAACAGCACAACACGGATGAAAGCAATGTAACAGTGACTTATTTGAAATGTGGATCAGCAACAAGGCTCTGAATACCACTTGATAAGCCTCTCCATTGCTTGGTTGAAGATAGAACCCGAGATGGCAGAAGTTTCAGCAGGTGGCAGCAGAAAGTTGATGGAATCTGAGTGAAGGTTGGTTGCGACAGAGAAGGAATGAGGTGGTCCTAGCTTTGTTAAAATCGGCTGCAGCGGAATTGTTAGCGTGGAATAACAAACCAAGAGGGTTTTTAAAACAAACGCGTGCCTTTTAATTTCTACTCAATTAAACTTACTACGCAAATAATAGATATAAATAAAAGAGTAAGGTTGAGAGAAATTTGCACAGATAATTTTATCCTGGTTCGGATCACACGGATCCTACGTCCAGTCGCTTATCTCAAACAAGATAAACCTTTTTCACTATCACAAAACAATTACAAATATTAATCACAAAGAAAAACAATTTGTAAGAGTTTAGAAATACCACCAATCTTGAAACCACAAGAGATGAACTTACACCTCCTTTGAATCTTCACAAAGGATGACCACCTCCTCCGAATACTTCACGAAGGATGAAACACCTCCTCCGAATACTTCACGAAGGATGATCCTCTTCCAAACACCTCCTCAGACGCACCAAGGATGAACCAGCTATTCCTCCGTCACCGTAGTTGCAATGTACCAGCACCACAGACAAGAGTTTCCTTAGCTGAGCAAGAGCACACACTTCTCAAAGAGTTCTGAGTGTTTTAGCGCGAGGGAAGAGTTGCTGTTGATGGATAACGAGAGTCTATTTATAGACTCAAGAAAAAACTCTTCCATTCTTCAAAACTGGCCATTTAACGCTTTTAATCGATTAATATTAGTGTTAATCGATTAAAATAAGTACAACGGCTAGTTTTTCAAATCAGAAACCTCCAACGGCTAGTATTAATCGATTATTCTCAGGATTAATCGATTAGTTAATCGATTAAAACTTGCTTTAATCGATTATTCCAAAGCTGATTGGGTTTTGGCTTTTGCAACGATTTTAATCGATTATATCAGGGATTAATCGATTAAAACGGGGAAGTTTTGATTCTAAACAACAAATACAAAATATAAAGATACAAGAATCAAAACCTACTACAAATCTAAGTCCTAAACAATTAAACTACAATTATTACAAAAGTTTTTCATAACAAAAATAAGTCTTCAAAGGATCTTCATGAATCTTGATAAGTCTTGACTTGATTTGGGCATCATCAAAACTTTATCTTCATTATTTTGCTAACAATCTCCCCCTTTTTGATGATGATCAAAAACTCCTTTGATTTAAAGCTTTTGGTAATAATCTGGATAAAAACACAACTTATGGAAGAAAAGAGCATTAGAGAATAATAATAAGCTTTAAACATTTTCTCCCCCTTTTTGATCATAATTAAAAAGTTGTGTTTCATGTTCTCCCCCTAAGATAATACTCCCCCTTAATAAAAACATGTATGCATAAAATATATTTTAAATTTAGAGATTCACTCAAACATACACAATAGGGGATTTAAAACATATAATTTTGGGATAAAGAATTTTTAAAAAAAAAATCATTTTTTTAAAATAAAAAAAACATACATATAGGAATTTTAAAGAATAAAAAAGGTATGGTTGATTTTTCAAAATGCACAAAAAAATGCAATCCTAAGAGATTTAAAAAAAATCCTAGATCTCTTCTAATGTTTACCCCTTTAGATATATCTCCAAATTCGTAAAGATATTTTGTAGAGATCTTTGTCTTGAGGATTGTCATCATTCTACTCTTCATTTGTTGTCTTTGTCAAATCTTCAAAATTACCTGCATTAGATTCATTTGACTCAAGAGGTTTTGCCTCAAGGTCCACAATTTTATAAAAGACAACATGCTTGGAATAAAATTTTCTCAAATTTTGTTTTCCAAAATAAAAAAAAATTAAAATATTTTAAAAAAATATTAAAAAAATAAATATTGTCCTTTGGGTTATAAAAAAAATGAAATCATTTTACAACCCAAACATATCTACCACTTGGAACACCAAAATGCTTAATTTTACATTTATTTGAGGTGTGACCCTTTTTCATACAATAAAAACATGATATAAAGTTTGTGTTCCTATAAGTTGTTCCTTTTTCTACCCATGTTCTACGGGTTCTATTATTATGTTTATTTTTAATTTTAGGAACATACATAGTTTTAATAACAACCTTATTTTCATTATTTTTACTGCATTCTCCTAAGGTTGTGTTGTTTAGTAATTTCTTAAAATTTTCACAGGAAGCACATTCATCACTACTAATAAATTTACCCTTTTCAAAAAATAAAACTTTATTTTTCAAATCTTTATTTTCTTCAAAAATATTTTCAAAATTTAATTTTAAATTTTTATTTTCTTCACAAATATTTTCAAAATCTGATTTTAAACTTTTGAAATCCTTTTTCAATTTCTTATGAGCTTTATCTAATTTTTCAGATTCTACTATTAAAGCAGCATAAGTTTCATGCAATTCACTTTCACTATATTCACTATAATTATCAGAATCGCTAGATGTACTTACTTGGCTTCCAACGTCGTCGTCTGCCACTAAACAAATGTTTGCCTCTTCATTAGATTCGCTCGAATCAGAAATTGTTTCGTTGTCATCGTCCCATGCGATGTAGGCTTTCTTTTTCTTGAAGGATTTCTTTTCCTTTATCTCTTCATTGTTCTTTTGATTTGGGCAGTCCGCTTTTAAGTGCCCCCTTTCTCCGCAACCATAACATTTATAGTGTGAGGAAGATCCTTGATTTTCTTTCTTTTCAAATTTTAGTCTTCCTTTGTCTTTTGATTTCATGAACCTGTTGAGCCTTTTTATCATGAGTCTCAAATTTTCCTCATCTTCTGAGTCTTCATCTTCTATTTTGCTTTTGCTCCTTTCTACCTCAGATTTTAAGGCTAGACTCTTTTTCTTTGTTTTTGCCATCGCTTCTTCTTCATCTAGTCTTCCAAGATCTAGTTCATGTTCCCTCAACTTTCCAAATAATGCCGCCATAGTCATTGTGTTGAGATTTTGTGACTCAGAAATTGCAGTCACTTTTGGTTGCCATGACCTGTCTAAAGATTTCAAAATTTTTATATTAAGTTCATCATTCTTGAAAGACTTACCTAGTCCAATGAGGTTATTTACGATATTGGTGAAGCGTTTTTGAACATCTGATATTGTTTCTCTTTGCTTCATCCTGAACATTTCATATTCTTGGATTAGGGTATTTTTTCTCGCTCTCTTCACGTCATTTGTACCTTCGTGGGTCACTCTCAGCACTTCCCACATCTCTTGAGTTGTCTTACAAACTGAGATCCTGTAAAACTCGTCAACGGTTAAAGCAGATGAAATGATGTTTTGGGCTTTCACATCATTTTGAAATCTTTTTTTCTCTTCAGTGGTCCATTGACCACGGGGCTTTGGTTCCTGCGTATTGTTAGTAGGAACAGAAGAGCCAGACGCAATAACATCCCAAATTTCGCAATTAATAGATTCAATAAATATTTGCATTCTTACCTTCCAGAATGCATAGTTCTCACCTGTGAATAATGGGGGTCTATTTATTGATGCACCCTCTGCAAAGGTTTGATGTGATCCTGCCATTTGAATGACTATCAAAGCAAGCTCTGATACCAATTGTTAAAATCGGCTGCAGCGAAATTGTTAGCGTGGAATAACAAACCAAGAGGGTTTTTAAAACAAACGCGTGTCTTTTAATTTCTACTCAATTAAACTTACTACGCAAATAATAGATATAAATAAAAGAGTAAGGTTGAGAGAAATTTGCACAGATAATTTTATCCTGGTTCGGATCACACGGATCCTACGTCCAGTCGCTTATCTCAAACAAGATAAACCTTTTTCACTATCACAAAACAATTACAAATATTAATCACAAAGAAAAACAATTTGTAAGAGTTTAGAAATACCACCACTCTTGAAACCACAAGAGATGAACTTACACCTCCTTTGAATCTTCACAAAGGATGACCACCTCCTCCGAATACTTCACGAAGGATGAAACACCTCCTCCGAATACTTCACGAAGGATGATCCTCTTCCAAACACCTCCTCAGACGCACCAAGGATGAACCAGTTATTCCTCCGTCACCGTAGTTGCAATGTACCAGCACCACAGACAAGAGTTTCCTTAGCTGAGCAAGAGCACACACTTCTCAAAGAGTTCTGAGTGTTTTAGCGCGAGGGAAGAGTTGCTGTTGATGGATAACGAGAGTCTATTTATAGACTCAAGAAAAAACTCTTCCATTCTTCAAAACTGGCCATTTAACGCTTTTAATCGATTAATATTAGTGTTAATCGATTAAAATAAGTACAACGGCTAGTTTTTCAAATCAGAAACCTCCAACGGCTAGTATTAATCGATTATTCTCAGGATTAATCGATTAGTTAATCGATTAAAACTTGCTTTAATCGATTATTCCAAAGCTGATTGGGTTTTGGTTTCTGCAACGATTTTAATCGATTATATCAGGGATTAATCGATTAAAACGGGGAAGTTTTGATTCTAAATAACAAATACAAAATATAAAGATACAAGAATCAAAACCTACTACAAATCTAAGTCCTAAACAATTAAACTACAATTATTACAAAAGCTTTTCATAACAAAAATAAGTCTTCAAAGGATCTTCATGAATCTTGATAAGTCTTGACTTGATTTGGGCATCATCAAAACTTTATCTTCATTATTTTGCTAACAAGCTTCAGGCAGCCTCCATTATTGGAAGAAAGCTAAGAGGTGGGAGAGAGTTGATGGAAAGAGTGACTTTGGTAAGCATTTTCTTGGCAGAGATGAATTTCAGATTGAAGAAATTTCTCATATATTCCAAAGTGATTTACAAGCTTTGGCAATGAGATTTTATAGCACAATCTCAAGGCCATGCATGTGATGTGATGAGATCCACAAAATACGGATCAAATGCCACCTCATCCACATGTGCAAAGTGTGAATGGCTTTTAGAAAGCCTTATGAATCACGTGGTCTAATAGCTATGAGCATAAGTGGAAATAACTATGCTAATGCTACCCCTATGATACTATGCGCACCCCATCTTCATGTAACCAAAGTCCACTTTACCCCTCTTCATGTTTTGGCACCTTGATAGCATCTCCTTGGTCTCCAATCTTCCATCCAAAAATAGCAAAGAGTACTTGACCTTTGGGAGAGTGCTCATCTTGAAGCTTCTTGATCATCCCTCTTGTGATAGGTCCTATGGTGCTAGGCCTTCTTGTATCAGGGTGTTGGTGAACCAATTCTCCTTTCTTACTGCCTCCTGATGATCTTGTGCTCCTAATACAAATTTTTCTCTTGCACACATTAAAGAACACTACACTAGAGCACAAAATTAACCCAAAAAGTAAAAACAGTAAAAGATATTATTTTATTTTAATTTTCGTTTTTTTTTAATTTTTTTCAATAAAAACAGAAAAACAGAAAAACAAAAACAAAAAATAAAAACAAAAAAAGATCTATTTATTTTTATTTTTTTCTTTTTTAATTTTTTTTATAAAAAATAGAAAAAGATATATTTTTTTAAAAATAAAAACATTCAAATATATTATTTTATTTTATTTTTTTAATTCTTTTTTATTTATTTATTTTCAATATTTTTTTTCGTTTTTTTTAATTGTTTTTTAATAAAAACAAAAAATAAAAAAAATAAAAACAGAAAAAGATATATTTATTGTTATTTTTTTCTTTTTTATTTTTTTTATAAAAAACAGAAAAATAAAAAACAGAAAAAGATATATATTTCTTTTAAAAATAAAAATGGTAAAATATATTATTTTATTTTATTAATTTGTTAATTTTTTTTTAATTTTTTAATTTTTTTTAATAAAAACAGAAAATCAGAAAAAGATATTTTTATTTTTATTTTTTTCTTTTTTAATTTTTTTATAAAAAACAGAAAAAGATATATATTTTTTTTAAACAAAAATAGTAAAAGATATTATTTTATTTAATTTTATTTTTTTTTTGTTTTTTTAATAAAGATAGAAAAATAAAAACAAAAAATAAAAACAAAAAAATAAAAACAGAAATATTTTTTTCTTTTTCTTCTTCCAGCTGAATTTTTTCAAAAAGTTTAGAACACCAAGCACCTATTTCCATGTCTTAATCATAGGAACTTTAATATCCAATTTCTTGAAGATTTCAATAAAGCACTTAAACTTCTTTTCTTTTCTATAATATTTCTTTTGATGAAGAAGGGGCTTTACATATGATATTTTCTTCTTTCCTCTCTTCCTTTTTTTTCTTAATCTCCTCCCTCAACTTTCTCTTTTTCTCTTTTCTTATTTTCTTCTTTATTTTTGCATATTTTTTCTTTTTTTCTTTTTTCTCAACCACTGCTTTTTCTCCCTCATCATCTTTATCTTCCTCACCCAACTTTTCTGTTTCTTCTTCCTTTACATCTCTCTATCTTTTCTTCCTCAATCTTCTCCTCCTATCTCTCCATTTTTTTCTCCTCTATCTTCTCCTCATCAACAACCTTATCATTTTCAGAGATAGTGGCTTGGCATTCCTCCCTAGTGTTAACTTCAGCATTAACCCTAAAACCCAGAGACTTCATCAAGCAAGAAAGTTGGTTCTGCCATAAACATTGTCCAACTTCCCCCAACTTTTCTTTTCACAAAGAGGATTGTTTATGCCGTAAACGTTGTTAAGCTTCCTCCAACGTTTCTCTTGGCAAAGAGGATTGTATCTGCTGTAAACGTTGTTCAGCTTCCCCCAATGTTTCTCTTGGCATAGAGGATTGTTGCTTAACATCTCGTTGATGGGCTGTCACAACCCACACAAATTTAATTGCATATAAGAAATGCGGTATAGCTAGGAATTGACTCCTAGGTCGTCTCTCAAGGACCAATTTTGCGGTTCGAGAATTAAGTTAGATACGAAGTGGGAGGGCGTTGTGAAAGGTTTGTGAAGAATGCGGATAAACAAAATCACAGATGCAAACAGAAATGCAAAGACAGATCTAAGAAAACGGTTTCAAACACAGAATGAAAATCAGTCGGTCATTAACTTAATTACAATGTTTCCAATCACAGATCACCAAATAAAGTTGCGACTCAAACCTCTAATCCAACAAAGTTAACCAACTAAGCGAACATTAACCCTGTTTTCATAAAAGCGAACTAAGCGGACGCAGTGTTAATATCAAATTTAATCTACATCATGCAGTTACATCAACTAAGCGAAGATGTAACACCAACTGGGAAACTAAGCGTATATCCAATTGCAAGTGCAAATACAAAATTGATATTAACCAAGTCAGAGTGTAAATATAGTTATAGTTCATAAATCTCAAGGAAACATCACAATATAGCTAATGACCAACTGAATTAATTTAAGCTACCATGGCAATTGAAGTAACAAGACCAAACATATTAAACAACATTAAAACAAAATAAAATACTATACTAGACACCAACAAGGCAACAAACAACTACCTAACACAGTTAAATTAAATTAAATGCAAAACTAAATTAAAGAAATAAAAAGCAACTAATCCTACTAATTTAACTAATTCAAACAAGGAATAATCAAACATGTTTTTTCCTACACATTCATGTGACCAAATACATCCAACCAAATAAAATTAAAAATGAAAAGACCTAAGGAAACCTCCTTGGCCGTGAGTCACCATGCACCAAAATCAAACTTCAAATTCCACCTACAATAAGCTACAAAATGTGTTGACTTTTCTTGTCCCATGTGCACCATTTTCCAAGGAAATAAGCATGTGCCTTAACCAAACAATAAAACCATGTTCTCCTCCCTTTCCATTCAGCGAAAACGTAACTCACACACCAAGGCACTAAATTGCCATGAACTACCAAACTAATAGCAAAAAGGTGCTTCAAAAACCAACACTAATGGAAAGATACTTTGGATGCTTCAACTAATGTGCCATGTAGGCAAGGTCAAAGGAAATAAACCACCTAAACACTCCCTTCATAATGGTCATTCTCGGCAGCAATGCAAGGAAAAGACAAAACCAAAAGTGGAAACATTCCTTTAGTGAAAATGTGCTTCATATTTTGCTTGTCCAAAAGAGGTAAAAACTTAAATGCTCCTTTTCTCTCTCCCTTCTACACACCAAACGTTTTTTCCTTCAACAACATGCATCCAAATGCTTTCTCCTACTCTTCTCCACCGAGAATGAACCCAAGACACCAAAGTTTCAATTGCAAAAGCTTACAAGAACAATAAACCCAAACTTCTACTCATTAATCCAACTTCAACACTCACTTTTCTTCAACTTTTTAATGAAAGAAAAATGCCATCCCTTGCTCCTCTTTGCAAAACCGTCCAGCCACCATCATCAAGCACAATGTTCTAGCTCAAAATATTGTTTCCAAACATCAAAAACGAAATGCAAGAAGAAAGGGTTCAAAACTCAAACACCCATACACCAACTCAAGCTTCTTTCACTCCAAAACCCATCAAGAACTTCATTTTCATCATCCAATCCAAGAAAACCAAAGTAAATACGAAAATATGGCAGCAAATGAGTAGAAAATCGAAATAGCTCTTCATCCAAACCAAAGACCTAAATCCTTCAATTTTTGTGGATGGTCTTTCTTCCTTGGTTTAACGATCCGTGCTTGATCTTCTTCCTCCTCATCAAGATCAGCTATCTTGCGAGGACGATATTCAGTCGGTTTATCATCTTTAGGCATAATAGTCACCCGATTAAAAATTTCTCGGAATAACTCATAAGGACTCTTCAGTTTCCTTTCCTTTTTCTCTTCTTCTTCACATTTCTTCTGCTTATTGCACTTATTCTTACAAACCATCTCTTCCTCTTCATCTTCACTGCTCGCAATTTCAATTATTTCTTCTACTGGCTTCCTTTTATTTCTCGTCATCACCACTTTGCACTCATCATTGGGGTTAACCTCAGTGTTAGCCCGAAACTGGTTCTTTTCTGCGGTGTCAACTCTTTTTGATAGCTGCCCAATTTGTGTCTCCAGTGCTCTAAAACTATCTTGGTCACTTACTTGTTGAGACTCTTAGACTTTCAGAAAATTTTCAAATCGGTCATTTAATTCTCTGACGGTCTCCGTCAAGCTGTTCACCTACTGCCATAAAGGTGACGGTTGCTGCTGTTGGAAGCCTCCTACTTGCCCAGAAGAAGTATTCTGATTCTGTCCAATGCTGGGGTGGTTCTTCCAACCTTGGCTAGAATTGCCTTGGTTAGAACTACCCTGCTTAAACGGGAATTGATTCCCCATGTAGTTGACATCCTGCTGCATTTCTTCAGGAAAAGCACATTGACCATTGATGTGGTCACCACCGCATAAGTTGCAAAGTTGTTGAGTTTGAGAAATATTTCTTAACCCTGTTGGAAGTTCAGAAAGGACCTTTGTCAGTTTGTCCAATTTTTGGTTAAGAAGATGATTCTGCGCAGCCATTGCATCATTAGCAGGAAGATGCAATATTCCTCCTTTCTGTGCGCCCCTCTCACTTTGGGAAGCTTCATTCAGAGTCATATCTTTAATCAAGTCATAGGCTTCGTCTTCAGTCTTCCTATTAATACTGCCTCCAGCCGAGGCATCCAACATCATTTTAGACTGAGTATTCAGCCCTCCAAGAAAAGCAAGCAAATAAGTAGTCTTATCGAACCCGTGAACTGGGGTCTTCCTTAACAAGCCTTTAAATCTATCCCAGGCTTGTCCAAGAGTTTCCTCCATTCCCTGCTTGAAAGAAGAAATCTCCAGCTTCCCTTGGTGAATCTTAGTTTGTGGAAAGAATCTGGTGACAAAATGTCTGCCCAACGCATCCTAGTTTCTGAACGTCCCTTCAGCAAATGAGTGCAACCAATCCTTGGCGTTTCCTCCCAACGAGAACGGGAATAGGCTAAGTCTAATCCTCTCATCTGAGACTCCAGCCATGATGAGTGGTTATTTTTTGAACTATATTTAGTTTATTGCACTTAAATAAACCAGGGAATTGTGTTTAATTGTCTGTTATTTCCCCGTTTTCCGAATTCTGCTTAATTTGGTCGGAAATTCGTAATTGTGCTAATTTGGGTTTTCTGAGCTGATTAAGTGTATTTTGTTGCAGGGAAATTTTGGGAAACATCATTTGGAGCATTAGGGATGGTAACGTGATCATTCAAGACTCAACATTTAGTCACTTCCATTTTAATTAAGTTGTAATTTCGTTTTCTAGAAGCCCTTAATTAGAATTAGGTGTTTTGGACCCCTTTAGGGGCATTTTTGTAAAAACCAATTGTGGGGGCCATGTGGCATCCCTTTAGGACTGACTTGTAGTGTGTGGACCCCACCAAAATTAAAACTCTTGGTCATATGGGGTGGAAAAACCGAGACACACACCAACACTTCCATAGCTTACATTTTTGCTTCATTTTTCTTCTAGGTTTTCGTGTATGAAGACTCTCTCTTGGAGCTTGCCATGGGGTTTTCGGTTTTGGCTATATGAATGAAGAAAGTTGCAGATTTTATTCTTTAAAAAAAAAATGCATATTAGAAATGCAGTATAGACTAGGAAGTGACTCCTAGGTCGTCTCTCAAGGACCAACTGCGGTTCAGAGTCAAGTCTAACACGAAGCGGGGGGGGTTTGAAATTGTTTTGTGAATGCAAGAAGAATTAAACCTAATTAAAACTGGAAATTAAATAAAGATGTAACCAGAATTTAAAGTATTGAATTGAATGTGGAAAAACATGAAAATCGAACGTTTCTTCACAAGGCCAAACGGTTTTAACACGAGTGTGCCAGATACCGAACGGTTCTGTTCATAAGACCGAACGGTCCTGGTAAGGAAACCGAACGACAATTGAAGCAGAAAAGGAAGCTAGTTAAAACAAAGAAGCCGAACGGATTAAAAACAAGACCGAATGCAAATAAAAATATAAAAATTGGGCAAGTCAATGTAGAAGAAAGCCGAACGGTCTCTAATAGTGAAGCTTGTTAGAGACCGAACGGTGCTATTGGAAGACTGGACGGTAATGCAAAAACAGTAAACTTGCAGAAATCAAAACACAGTGCAGCGGAAACGAAATTGGAGAAACAAAATGTTGGAACAGTAAACTCATAGAAAAGCAAGGAAAGCGAAACATGGAAATGCTCTGACTTGTTGTTGCAGCTTGTCCCATTTGGTTCCACAAGAATTCTTCATTCTCGGACACATCCCAACAAGCTTTTTCCTACCAACTCTCACCAACATCCGGTCTGCACTTCTTAATTGAAATCAAGGCATGATATGTAACACATCTAGCAAAGATCACCGTGTTCTCACATCAAACAACGGGCTCACCATTCAATAATGAAAAATCAAAAAGAGAGCAATGTTTTTCCTCCATCTAGCGCTGCAGTGAATGAATAAAATGGAAAAAGAAATATGCTTGTTTCCTGCATCCATTAAACCAGCGGCAATCACATTCATTTCTTACTTCCTTTCTCCAATCTCCTTCTCATTTAACAAAATAAAGAAAAACTTGATGTAACTATCTCCTGCAGCAATGTCGCATTACCCAAAAGAAATCAATCTCCTTTTGCCAAATAAGAATATGAAATGGACTCTCACATCAAACTTCCTTATCGGTAGAAACTATTAGCTAAAAACACATTTCCTTGTTCCCTTCCAGTACCTCACCAAGAGCAAAATTACTTAGCAAAATCAACTTACAAAACCTTGGAAGCTCTCCCTTCTACGACGTAATGTACTACTTTTTTCATTCAATGCATAACTCAAAGAAAAACGGAAAAGCATTCCAGCCATAAATAAAATTAAAGGGAAAAAGAAGTGAACATTCTTTCATTCAACCATTTGCAAAAGCCATGAGACCCATGTTTTTCAGCCAAGAGACGTTCCAAAAGAGAGCTCCCCCCGTAATTTTCAAGTGACGGTCGTTACCATCCCCTAGAGGTCATGTGTCTCTAAATAAGAGGGTGGGGTCCACCCTAAAGAAACCCTAGGTGCCAAATCATCTCCCCCTTACAATTGGGCTTTTGTTAATTCTACCAAAAATTGGCCCAAAATTACAAAACATTTGTCTACAAATTCTAAAACACTAGATTAAAGTTTAATTAATTCTAAAATGAAATTGTAGAAATTCTTCAATTGCTTGTGCCCTTCCAAAAGTCTCCCAGTGTATTTCCAAAATTTCCCTGAAAATAAAAATAGGAATAATTAAGCTCAATTAATTCAAATTAATTAAAATCAGAATTATTGGTCTAATTAAGCCCAAATGGTGAAAATGACACAATAGCTAAGAATTAAGCGCAAATCATCAACACAATTCGGCGCGAAAAACTAAGTTAATGGTATACAATATTGACTCATCAAAATAGACCACACTTAGTCTTTTGCACTCCTGGGCAAAATCAAGACGCAAAACAGGGAACAGTAATGAGGACATCAGGAAGTGACACAGACACAACAGACAGACGACAAAGACTCACATAGACAAACACATAATTGCATAGTTCTCACAAAATCTGGACAGTGAAAGAAAGTGGACAGTATCCAACACAAAAGCAATGCAAGCAGATACTCACAGAATCATCCAAACAATTCAGTTCATGGAAAACAGTCAATCAGTTCAAGAGATGAATCAAGAGCAACAGAGCCTCACAGATGCACACAAGCAGTGTCTCTCTCAAGTGTTTAAGGTAAATCGATGTCACTCAATGCACTCAAGAAAGCACACACATATAGACTTGGCAAGCCTCTAATATCAACACTCAAACACATATGCATGTTCAAATCAAAAGGTCTTTTCATGGTTGTAATGGGGCCAAGGATAAGGGAGGATATCATATGGATGAGAAGCTACAAACCAAGGGAAATAGAGGAGCAATGGGGAACAAGTGTAAACACATTCAAATCACACCCAAAACCTCTAATTCAATCCTCTTCTTGACTCCATTATTCACACAATTTTTTTTTTTTTCTCATTTTTCTGTATTTTTTTTTTTCTTTTTTATTTTTTTCATCTTTCATCTTGTCTCTTTTCTTTTCTCTTTTCAGAACACAACTCTAAGAGACAAGATACATGATATTTACAAATGCAACAGCAAGAAGAGGACTCACTAGCCAATTCATCTGCAACTCCTAAGAGACCACACTTATTCCCAAAACAATTCCAAAGCTCCAAAATTCCCTAAGGTTCAGGTAATCATGGTTTTCACTTAGGCTATTGTATGAGCTTCAAACAAAGAAATGGGAGAAGTATAGGCTCAAGGGGGCTAACAAAGAGATCATAACAGGGTAGACTATCTGGCTAGAGAGGCTCAATCAACAAAATGCCTTTATCATTTTCAAACATGCTCATGAATCAAGAATTAACAACAGAGTCAAGCCAAGGCAAATGTGCAAGCAATCTAGAGACATATCACACACAAGAAAGATCATCAAATGGCTCAAATCTCACACAGGTAATCGGTCACAATCAATCCAACTCTCAAACATCATGATCATCTTCCAAGCAAAGAAGAGCAAGGAGTCCAACAAAACAGAGTATCAATGTAGTGAAGGGAAACTAGCAACCTAATCATAGTCCAGAATTCACAAAAAGCATGCAAAACTGTACACAAGACTCGACAAAATTCACTAGAAAACGAAATTTAAACAAAAAAAACAACCTCCCCTAATAGACCACACTTAAACAACACAATGTCCTCAGTGTGTCACAATCAACAGATCAACAATCAGAACAATCATCAGATACAGACAAAGTGCAATAAAAGTGAGGAGGGAAGGAGAAAAGAAACTCCCTGAGTCAGCTGGGAGGGTAGGTGGGGTAGACCAAAGACGTCTCCTCCACCACTGCATCCAACAAAGAAGGATTGCTGAGGAAAGGCTTCAGTCTATGCCCGTTCACCTTGAAGGTTGTAGCTGTAGATGGATCCTGGATCTCTACTGTACCATAAGGATAAACATTAGTCACAACAAAAGGTCCAGTCCACTTTGATCTCAACTTACCACCCATGAGGCCAAGCCTAGAGTTATACAACAAAACCTGCTGGCCAACCTCGAAGTCCTTTCTAACAATGGAACTATCGTGGAACTTCTTGGTCCTTTCTTTGTAGAACTTCGAGTTCTCATAGGCCTCCAATCGGATCTCATCCAACTCATTCAGTTGCAACTTCCTTTCCTCTCCAGCTTGGTCAATGGAGAAGTTGCAAATCTTCACAGCCCAATATGCCCGATGCTCAATACAACTGGAATGTCCTACCTCATTGTAACTAGATTGTCATAAGATATTACACTGGTAGAGCTTGGGCAAAGCCTCATAAGATATTGCAATAAGAGGAAATGAAGGGAGATTACACTTCATATCATTGTTTGGATAATGATATCTCTTCTAATACAGTGTTGAAATTGCACACAAATTCTCTAATTTCCACTTCAAGCATCTCGATTACACTCCTGAAAAGAGAAAAGTACTATTAAAATTGGACTGTTACTAGATTTGCTCTATCAAAATTTTAAAATTGAGACATAATGATTGTGGACCTATAACCCACAAAAGATGGCAGCACATTTTGAATGGGGTACAAGGCGTTCAATGAAGCTAGAAGAAATAAAACACCACATACTTGAATTAAGTTTTTCCAAAATAATAAATAAACTAAAATTAATTTATGCATATATGTTACTTTGCATAACCTTTACCTCTAACTTCTTATTTTAAACTCATGCATAAACTAAATTTTGGAACTTGTGAAGTAGCTATACAAACAAGTTAAAGTAAAAAAAAAGATAAAATTAACAACTCTTATCAAGTATCTAAATACACAGAAACTAAACTCTTATCAAGTACCTAAATACACCTTTACTCTATAAATTTGTTAACTTCTATAATAAATTAACAACTACAAATTCAATCAAAGATAACATTTGATTGATTAACAATGCAATACCCCTCAATAATGCCTAAAATTGTAATGGACAAAATAGGAATGTATACATAAATCCAAGAGTGCTTCTTATTTTCACTTCTCAGTTTGGACTCTAGGCTGACATAGAAAAGTTAGAAATATTTTGGTATGAGAAAATATTTTCTATTTTATTTTTAATTTAAAATCGACATTTTATTTTATTGTTTCTTGTTTTTACAAGTTTATATAAAAAGTCATAAAAATAATAGTTTTTCATTGTATCTTTGAACAACTCTCTAAAAACTGAACTGAATGAAAACAACGTGACATCCTTGTAATTACAAGTAGAAATCAGACATTTAAAAAAAAAAAAAGAACAGTCCCCTGCTTCCCTCCCTGAGTGGACCAGGATAATGTGAAGGATGATATTAAGATTGATCGAGAAAATCTTAGTTAAGGAAAAAAAATAAATGTTCTACCATTTAACACTAATACAAAATGAAAGTAAAACATTAGTGAAGTAGAACAGTTGTGGGGTGATGGGTGTCGCAACCCACACAAATTTGATTGCATAAAAGAATGCAGTATAGTGCTAGGAAGTGACTCTTAGGTCGTCTCTCAAGGACCAAATGTGGTTCGAGTCTTAGGTTTAACACGAAGTGGGGGGGGGGGTTGTGAAAGGTTTTTGCTAGGAAAATGAAATTAAAACAGTAAAAACGAAAATTCTACAGTAAATACGAAAATTCACGCTGGAACTGGACAGCTCTGACCTTTACTCAATGTTTTACCCATAACTTTTTCTACAAAGCTCTAAATGAGATGAGGTTTTTTTCCTGGAAAGTAGACTCAATTATCTTTCATGTGACATAAAAAACGTAGCATTTGGACCTCTGGTATGGTTGCAGTTATCTTTTTAAAATCGAGTCCAGAGAGTGAAAATGCTAACCTAAATACTAGACTAAACAAATATCTAAACACAGTTAAATTAAATGAAAAGCAACAGTAAACTAAAAAGATGAAACCAAAGGCAATATACTATGTAAACTAATTTAAAGCAAAAGAAATAAACAAACATATTTTTTTTCTACCATTCAAGTGACCAAATTTATCTACCAAATGAACTGAAATTTTAAGTGGCCTAAAACACTCTTGACAATGACACACGCTTCAAAAATCAATTAACCTAGTTGCTAAATTCAATTGAAAACCACCGTTTATGTAGCTTCATTTCCAATAGAAATCAAATCTTCCATCAAGGCATGACATGGCAGCAATCAGCGCACCTCTTTATCCTCAAGCAAAAGTAATTTCTAAAGCATTTAATCCCAGCATGAATTCAGCTACTGGACGTGACCTTTGATGCTTCATTCTCAAAGTAAAATGAAAAAGAGTACTTCTCTCATTCCACCAATGTCAGCCGTGGACCCTACCAAGCAAGCCCTCCAAACCGTGATTGCTATAGCTCCAACCTAATCTTTAATATCAAGAAAACTTTGGCTGCACTTGCTCACTGTTCCAGCCATCATTTCTCTGTTTATTGATGTCCGTGCTCTCTCTTTCAAAGTAATTGAATGCAACGGTGTGCACAGCCTTTCTCACGAGACGTATCCCTACACCAACAACTAATTCCCATCTAATCACTTGGAAACAAGCACTAGCACATCCCTTCCAGCTTTCCCACTATTTTCCCTAGTTAACATTCAACCAAAACCAAATGACTGTAGCGGTTGCAGCACCTTGAGAAAAGAAAACGTGCCTCACTCTCTCAACCATTTAAAGCATCATTTTTACCACATTCTTTAAAAGCAAAACGGACATAGCATAACAACTTGAGAGCTCTCTTTTCGAGACTATGCTGCACTGATTTCAATCCATTAGAAACTTCAAGGCTAATAAAAGAACGCTGCAGCAATTTATGTAATGGAAAGGAAAAAAATATCAACATTTATCATTCAACCATGCCTCAAACTATGAGCTAAAAGCATCCCTCCCTAAAAGCCAACGTTGCAGACCAAAGAAAAAAAAATGTCTCAAAAACCAAACCTCCGTGTCGGCTGTAGAATCCCTAGGTCCTGAGACAAAATTCATCTAATAGTGGGGTCCACCCATTTTTAAAAACCCTAGGGCCATGTCATCAAAGTTTGGGCCTAACATAAAATTTGCCAACATGGGCCCAATGCTCCAAAAGCTTAAGTAAAGTTCTTAATCAACTAGATTACAATTTTAATTAAATTTGCAATGACTAAATATTAAATCTTGAATGTCCATGCCATCTCCTAATGCTCCAAAATATGTCTCCAATATTTTCCCTACAATTAAACATGCAATTAATTAGCTCAGAAAATCCAAATTAGTGAAAATATGAATTTCTGACCAAATTAAGCACAGTTAGGACAAATGGGGAAATAACGGGCAATTAAACACAATTCCCTGCTTTATTTAAGTGCAATAAACAAGATATGGTCAAGAAATAACTACTCATCATGGGGTCACAGTTAGACACGTTCAACTTATTAAATGAATGGTCTAATTGGATTTTATGAAGGAAAAATTGAATAAAGTAAAGCACTCGTAATTTTTAATAACAAGTTTATTACATTAATAAATAATATAGATAAATTAGAAGATATTTTGATTCTATACATAATCCAGTATTTATAACTCTAGAAAATATATTTTTACCAAAGTATTCAATAATGTCAAAACAGTTAAGTCCTTTGTTTTCTTGCTGGGTTGTTGCACCATATAATCAATAAGTTATCATAATGAGGTGGTGTGTACCAATATGGCCAAAACAGCTCCTACTTAACCAATTCAATGAAAACACCTAGTTTTTGCCAACTCAGGGGCGGTTCTAACTTCTGCAATGCAATCACGGAGAGCCAAAAAAAAGGCTTAGAGATTTGGTGAACTGTATGTGCAGAGAGCACTCAGCAGTACTACCTCTTATTTATAACCATTTCAGATCAGCAATAAGTAAAAAAAAAGGTTCTGCATATAACTAAATCAAGAATTCATCAGGCATAACGACAAAAGACTTCACTTACTGCTGAATTTTTGCAATTAGTTTTTCAAGATCCCAGCTGTCCTTTGGAGCATCAGAACCAATGTTTGCCTAATCCATCATAATTGCATTATCAAGTTAGAATTTGCAGCAAGGTATAAAGAGAAGCATAATTTTAGCAGGCTTACCTCTAAAATGTCATCCATTGTCAACTCAGCATATTCAGTATGAACTCGGTCTCTTTGGCTATTAAGTACTTCATCATACTCTATAAATTAAATATTCATGTGAATTACATCACGCTACCTAATTTTGGGCCACACATTGATAAATGGCATCCTTTGCATTATAAGAATACAAACACAACCTGATTTCAAATTCATGATGATCAAGAGTTTATTACTTGAGCATTGCAATACCTATTCAATTATAATTGCTTTCACATTAAAAATGTCTATACCTTCTCGATAAAATTTGTCAGGAGAAATAACAGGTCCATTGGGTAAGGTCTTACCATCCTGCAAATATATGAACTTTTAGTATCACCTAAAGGTCGGGAATGTACAAGCTAACAGATATAATTCTTCTTTGAATGATATATTATTCACAGTTTTTCTCCTCTTCTTGAAAACAAATCAGAGGGTAATTTTCTTGGTAATTCATATTTGACACAATTTGATTTCATAAAGTAAGGCTACAGGTTCACCACACTCGACATATACCTCATTGCACCAAAAATAAATAGACAAGTATAAAATACCAAAGGTATGAAGAAGAGTCAACATAACCAAAATGCTCAAATCAACTCTAGGATGGGAAGTTTGGAAAGATTTGTTAAACAAAGATGCTGAGTTAAAAGGCTAAAATATCTTATTATATAAAGATGAGGAACCCGAAACTTTCATGCTCAACAAAGTAGACAACCCAATTTTTATGTTGAATCTAGCCTACTTGAGTTGTACTGCTACGCCATTTCTCCAGTCAGTCTTAATTATTTATAGCTGATATATAGAAAAGAAATTTAAGGTAAAATGGCTATTAATTAATAACCAAGTTCCAGATAACAATCTTAGTGGGGTCAGGTGCTCATAACAAAATAACCTTAAAGATCATTCTATTTTTCCTGGTACATTCCTTCCAAAGATATAACCTTAAAGTAAACAACTAATTCTCCTGAGATTGATTACCACAACGGGTACATGTATAAAAAGTAGTTTGCCCTTCATCTGTTGATCTCATCTAAAAATTGAATGATTGAAATAAATAATTCTGGACTATAAATAAGATTCAGATCAAATTTCCAAATATACATTATAAAGTCTAATAATACCTGTCGTGGTGAAGCAGTAGCCTTCAAAACAGAAATTGGGAGAAAGTGATGCAAACTAATCTCTCCCCATTACATAACTCCATGAACATTCATACAATCATTTCATCAAAAACCTAGAGTACATTTAAGCTTCTCTTACGAATTTCATCAAACATATTCGTAGAGTTTGTTTCTCTTCACATTTTTGGTACTGTTATAGGTTAGATTAGAATCGAAGAAAACATTTGCATTTCAGAATTAGAATCGAAGAAAACAAGAAATAGTCTTGCATTTGTGACTCATTCAATAATATTCTCAATCACAAAACACATAAAACAAAACATACCTTTAAAGCCCTCTGAATCTTCCCTAAACGCAACATCGGTAATATAAATATCATTGTATGGAGGCCTGAAGGCATGATTTAAACTGTAATGTGGCTCCTCCGGTGAAGAAACGCAGCGGAATGATGTAAATTAGGAAGAGAACTCGAGACCGAGAGCCGAATCAGTGGAGAACGAAAACAAACCCTGAGAATCCAGGAATACTCCAAAAATGGAGAGGATTCGACGCGAAGAACCCTAAAACCCTAGGTTGACAAAGGAAACCTAAAATGGATAGATTAATCGATGTAAATGCAAGATTGATCGGTGTAAATGATGTTAATCGAAGAATCAATCGGTGGAAAGGCTTTTAATCTATAGAAAAGAGGGTTTAATCAATTGAAAATGAAGAAAATGGTAAAAAAAGGTTGGAGCCCTAACTAGAGATGTAGATCGACTAATGAATCGGTAGAACAAACGTTCTATGGTTGCAAAGGCTATGGAAAAGCTAAATATGAAAGAAGAAGAGATTGTGTGAAGAAAAATGGCTTGCGAATGAGGAGCTCTCGAGTGGAAAGAGGAAACTCAAGGACGACCAAATGTGAAAGATGAGAGCAAACCAGAAAGGAAAATAGCGTTCAAGATGAAGGAGAAAAACCACACTGATGAGTAGATATTTTATTGATTTCACTTAGTTTATTGTGCTAGAATTAATTAGGGAATTGTGCTTAATTGTCCGGTATTTTCTGTTTTTCCTAATCATACTTAATTTGATCAGAAATTCTTATTTTACTTAATTTGAATTATCTGAGACTAATTATTTACATTATTAATTGTAGGGAAATTGTTGGAAAATATTTTGGGATTTGAAAGAGAAATGTCACATCAATTTTATTCTAAGCTTAAATGAGAAAGGAGGTGCGAATGTATTTTTTTGGGTGCACACGAACACGAAGGGCCTCATATGTCATGGCTTAGTGATTAAATCCTAAATTTCATTCGGCTTTCACATCCTTAGCTGCAGTGGGAAGAATAGACTCCACGGTCCATCAAATTAAAAAAAAAAAAGCAGCAACAAACGAAAGTGATCCAGCAGCTTCGGGCCACACCTTCACACGTCCAACACGTGACGAAGAACTTAGTAGCCAGCATGGGGTGACGTCTAGAATTTGCACTCACGGCCTGCCCACATGAAGAAGGTGCAAATTGGCCCAGGTAAGTCCAGCCTTCAGCAGTTGCTGCCAACACGCGTCCAGCCTTCATGGAAGCAACAACTGCGTACATCAATTCTTGTCCAGCAAAATAAAAAACGCAAGACAACAAGCAGCTGGCTGCAAGTTTGAGAATTGGGTGCAATTCCAGCAAAAATTAAATGCACACGTAAGGCGCTAATTCAAGTTGAGTGACATCAAGCAACACGTAAATTTTTTATGGGCTGGACATCACCATCTCTTGTTGCACTCCACGCACATTTCAATCTTTTTAAATGAAGCATCAATCAGCTCACCCACGTCCAGCAGCCCACATTAAAACATGCGAGCTTCATTTCCACATCCAACCCTCTTCACGGACAGCACCTTGGTCCCACGCCCAGCAGCAGCTCTCAAGAAACATCACGGGCCAGTAGCAAATTCAGCAACTTGAGAAAAGGTTGGTGCAGCTGCTCACATTTTCTACACGTCCAAGCAGCAACTTTGGAGAGGCTTGCGGTCCATGCAGCACGTGAATTTAGAGATTCAATTATTTGCTTCAAAAAGTTGCAACAATCCAGCCAGGCCCAGTGTCACGGTCTTGGTCCAGCAGCTTTGGAGTATCTCTCGACCCAGCATCATTTGAAACAGCTCCCATCCAACCTTCATTTCATGTTGCAGCCTTTCACCACGATCCAACACTAACACAGCCCACACTTGATACACCAGCAGCTTTCAGCGTAAACCTCCACGGCCCACACTTGGGAGGCTGGTCAAGCAAAACGCATCCAACATACACAAAAGGTCCAGCTGGGACACGAAACCCTAGAGATTTCCTAGGCAGTTGAATCACGCATACAGCAGATGAAGAAGCCCACGCAGTGTAAAAAAAAGGAAGCGGTGCAGCAGTCACCGAGAAAAGAAAAGAGAGCTGCAGCTCATCCATTTTCCAGATTCCAGCAATACTTGAATCGGCCCAACAGCGTCCATCTGCCTTCATCACGTCCAACAGCTGGCAGCAAGGAATTGGAGGTGTGTGCTTGGAGAAAAATATAACAGCAGCAGCACATCATGGAGTCCAGCTTGGTCCAACAACTTGGACAGTTTTTTCAGACACTCTTCGAGCAAGGAGGCTGGCAGCAGCGGGCTTGGAAGCAACAGCTTGGGCTGATTCAATCCAGCTGTTTGGGAGGCTCCCACACGGACTGCACAAGTTACATGCATTTCGATAGGTTCATACAGCACGTCCAACACACAACATCTTCAGCGGTGCAAACAGCAGCTTCCCACCTCCACACTCTTGCAGCTTTCGGCCCACAATGTAGTAGCAGAAGATGCATCCAGCTGCTTCATTCTACAAGCAGGTCCAGTAGACAGCTGTCAGCATGCAATGTCCACAACACGATCTTGGGGAGGTGCATCCAGAATCTTGGAAGGCTGCAGCACTTGGTGGATGAGAAGAAGTGGCTGTCACGGCTTGATCCAGCAAGCACACAGCAGCATTTTGGGTGCAAATAGAAAGGCTAAGGCAGCAACTCTCCACGGCCCAAACACACAGCAGCCACGCTGGCAATAGGGTATAGGGGAGGTATCTCGGGATTGCTTCAGGCAGAGACAGCCGCCACACACTTGAGGGGACACTGTTACATTGGCTTGGAACGTTTCTTGGAGAGGAGAAAAATGTTATTCTCGATGAAGGGCATTGGATGAAGAATGAACTGCTGCCACCGCTTAGCTTTTGTTTTAGGAGATATTATTTAAAGTATTTTGTGGTTTTACATTCAGGTTTTCTTTTGGAAGGAATAGATTCAGCTTGCATTTAATTTTCTAGATTGAAGAAAGCATTTCTGTTTTATCACACTTTAGATGCGCTGGTTCATGGAACTCACGGCTATTTTCATTTTGTTGTGCACATGCTGTTATTCCATTTCTTTAAAAAAAAGAGGATGATTCAATTTAGTTGCTGCCACATTCGCGTAAGAGGAGCCGCCACTGTGTATTTGTTTTTTTTTTATTGGCTTTGAACATTTGGGGGGGAGATTATTTTTCATTTTGGAGGCACACGGTGAAGAAAAAATTTAGAACTTCAAAGATGCGTTTAGTTTCTTCTTTTCTTTTGATTTGTCCGCTGCAGTTGTTCAGTTTATTCACGCATTCCTAAATTAGATTTTAATTCCAGCACTGTTGCATCTTTGCTTTGAAAGAGAGCTCATGGATCTCCATAGCTGGAGGTGCAACACATTTTTTTTTTTTTATTATGCTTTATTCATTTAGTTCATCATTGCATTTCAATAGCATCAGATGCATTTCCTTATTTATTTATTGCATTCTAATTAGTTCACACACCATAGCATTGATTTTTTTTATTCCAGTGTTTTTATTCACTTTAATGTTGTCTGTTCTGTTTGTGTCAGTGTTTTAAATTTAATTCATCCGCATTCACAAACCCCCCCACTTCGTGTGAGACCTAATTCTCGAACCACAGTTTGGTCCTTGAGAGACGACTTAGGAGTCATTTCCTAGCTATACTGCATTTCTTATATGCAATCATATTTGTATAGGCGGCGACACCCCATCAAATTTTGGCGCCGTTGCCAGGGACCAACGGTTCGGTTTTAGGTCTTTTGTTATGTTAGTGTGTGTTTTGTTTTGTCTTGTGTTGTGAGTGTGATGTTCTGTTTGTGTGTCGTCATGTGTTGTTGCATTTAGGTAGCTTTAGTTGCATATTTTCATTGCATTCTTCTTTTCCCCCTTCTTTCCCATGTCTACCTATTTTGGCTATGTGAGTAATTCTCATTCTGCTTGTGTCTATGATTCTCCTCCTGCTTGTTACTCTGATATTGTTTCTCATATATACTCTGTTGATTTCTACGTTGAGAACAGAACGGTTCCTCCTCCATCTCATGAGAGTGCTCCTAGGGAGTCATTTCCACTTGATGAGGAGGATATTCGTTGTGTTTTGAACACTGGACTGATAGATTTGCTGGTTGGGAGATCAATTGCTAACAGTAGAAAGATTGCATGGATTTCTCTCAAGGTTTGACATATGCTAAAGCCATACTTTCTTATAATTGTTTTGTTTTAATGTTTTTCACTAACTATTTACATCTGTGATGATATATTGTAGTGTAACAGACAGAAGGGGCATATGAGTGTGGATACTATGTAATGTATTGGATGACCCACATTGTCCGTTCCCATATCACAAGAGGCTGGGAAACAGTAATATTTAAATCTAACAAATTTTGATTTTCTCCAAAATTTGGAATTCATATACACTTATTAATATCAATTGTTTTGTGCAGAGATTCAAGATTACTACAACAATTCCTGATAAACCACTTTCATTCATGAGGAAAGCTGCTGCAAAATATTTAGTTATATTATATAATAGGTCATAGTTATTAGATGTATAATAATTTGAACATGTTAATTTATAGTTATTAAACTTTGTACATTAATTATGTGATGTAAACATTGATTATTGTGTTGAATTTGTTGAATCTGTGTGCATTGTGATTGTTTGATATGCATGTCTGTTTTTGTGGTAGTGGATATCATAAAAACAGACCTGCCATTAAAAAAAATTCCAGGAGAATAGGCCGTGGTTGTGACCACAACCGCAGTAGAAAGTTGGTCGAATCTTTTTTTTTTTAAAAAAAGGGTTTTGGCCGCGATTGTAGCACGAACCGCGGTCATTTCCCAGCTTTTTACCGCGGTTCGAACCGCAGCCTAATGTTAAACGAATTTTTTTTTAAAAAAAAAAAACAGGGGTTTTGGCCGTGGTTTATGGAGGAACCGCAGTCATTTCCCCAGCTTTTTACCGCGGTTGCAACCGCGGCTTAAAGTCCCAGACTTTTTACCGCGCCTGTATGTGCCGCGGTCGAAAGCCGCACGTATACTAAAAAACAATTGTGGTCGTTTCTCTGCGCTGCACTAGTGTCTATTTATAGGTATGTTATGAATACAATCAATTTTTAGACTTAGAATTGTTAAGATAAAATTTTCTAGAGAATAGACCGTTTAAAAAACCTAAGTTTTGAAATTTAACAATAAGCTTTAGATGAAATAACTTTTCAAGAGAAGTGCCTACTTGACCTGAGGCGTTTAAAACGCTTGCTCAATCAAAATGAAAATCTAATGTCTTATACAAGAAGTCATTCAAATCGTCCAAGTGCTAATACAAAGTCTTTTCAAAATAAGAACATACAAAACAGTCTTTCCCTTAATTATATATCATATAACATGCTATTTACAGGAAACATCTAACCAATAAGAAAAGCCTACATAAACCTTTTGTGAATATGCTTAAGGATTCCTACTCATGAAGAAATAAAATGAAAAATATTTCATAAATGTATCATTAAGAATTATATGCAAAACAATAGGATGTGTTCTCAAGCTCTTTGATTGAAATATTTATTCTTGAGAATCATAAGAACAATGAAGCTTAATATTTTACAACTAAAAATAGTGTTATAAGCAAAAGCATCTTATGAAGAATTTCGTTTAATGAAAAGCGCTCTAAACTATACATCTAAAACAGCTCTTTGTCCATAGAGCGTCTAAAGCTTTATGTCGTCTACTATCAAATGTGTTATTGAATGATGCATTAATTATTGATGAGATGTGTGACAAGATATTTTGAACAAGCAACACAAATTAATGTCTATAAACATTCAAAACATTTAATGGCGTTAAATGCATGTATTGTAAAGTGTCATCTTGCTTGTATACTTTGTCCTTGTTATATATGCAAAATATATATACACAAAGGATTAATCAAAACATTTGTACATGTTGGACAAACGTTGAGAGAAGTGAACAGTATTCTAGGAATCATTCTCCTGAATACTTTGCTTTGACAAGCCGTACAAGTCACACTTCAATATAAACTCAGATAAAGCATTGTACCTCTAAAGAAAATACTAAAGTTTGACCTTCCACCTAAAGGCTACTTACTCTCCTAAAATCAACTCATCATCTAACGGTCATCGCTCAAGAAAGCTTATATAAAGAAGATCAATTGAAGAAAAAAAGAGGTTTAGTTGAAACAAAAAAACATGAGAGATGAAAATAGAAGAAGAAAATAAGAGAAGAAAAATGGAGAAGAAAGAAGTGGTGAAAAAGAACATGAGAGAGAGAGAAAGACAACATGCTCAAAAAAGATCATAATCATTCATTGCCTCATCTTAAAGCTTCACTAGTACAAAATTAGGATTTTAACGCGGGTAATACGCTTCGGTTTTCAGAAAACCGAAGCATAAAAAAACGTGGTGGCAGTTTTGTAATTTTAACAATCTTATAGGCCTCGGTTCAAGGAGAACCGAGGCAAAAAAGCGTTCATTACCTCGATTGCTTCAAAACCGAAGCATAAAAGCCTGCAAAATCCCACATGTCCCCTTCACGCATTAAATTTTTCATTTTAAAATTTTGTCCAGAACTTTAGACATCGGTTAAGCAAATAACTGAGTCAGTATGGCTTGATATTTTCTGCACTCACCATTATATCTCTCTCCTCTCTTTCTCTTTTCTGTTTGTCTCTCTCTTATTCAATATTCTTCACTCCATCCTTTCCTCTTCATGGTCTTCTTTTTCACCACTCTCACCCTTACACATTCGTCAACCGAGTACCTCAAGCTACCGTTAGTCCCTCCAACAACACTCTTCAACGTCTCCAACATCCTCGTCGCCAACCTCCACCGCATCTCCAGCCTCCGTACTTTGCCTCAATCCTCGCTCACCTCCGCCGTCATGGAGTCCGGGCAATACTTTGCAGACCTCCGCATCTGATCCCCGCCGCAACGCCTCCTCCTGGTAGTTGACACCGGCAATGACCTTGTCTGGGTGAAATGCTCCGCCTGTCGTAGCTGCTCCACCAAGCAACCCAGATTTGCATTTCTTCCCCGACATTCCAGAAGCTTTTTCTTTTTTCTAGTTTAATTTTGGATGTTCTTTGTTTGTCTTTAGTGAAGATAGGAATTTTATGGTTTTATTTTGCACATGGTGAAGTCCTTCAAGGTCTTGCACGGAGGCGCGTTGGCTTTGGTGGCATAGGCTCTTGCAAGCATAGGTGCATCGGAATATGCCACAAGGTGATGTAACACCCCATTACTACACCTTGTGATCACAACTTCTGCAAAGCCTGTTTTGAGGGTCCCTTTGCCGAAAAAAGTTTGACGAGGGAAAGGTGATGGGTGTCGTGGCCCATGCAAATTTGATTGCATATTAGAAATGCAGTATAGACTAGGAAGTGACTCCTAGGTCGTCTCTCAAGGACAAATTTTGCGGTTCAGAGTCAAGTCTAACACGAAGTGGGGGGGGGTTTGAAATTGTTTTGTGAATGCAAGAAGAATTAAACCTAATTGAAACTGGAAATTAAATAGAGATGCAACCAGAATTTAAAGTATTGAATTGAATGTGGAAAAACATGAAAACCGAACGGTTCTTCACAAGGCCGAACGGTTTTAACGCGAGTGTGCCAGATACCGAACGGTTCTGGTAAGGAATCATAAGGCCGAACGGTCCTGGTAAGGAAACCGAACGACAATTGAAACAGAAAAGGAAACTAGTTAAAACAAGAAGCCGAACGGATTAAAAGCAAGACCGAATGCAAATAAAAGTGTAAAAATTTGGGCAAGTCAATGTAGAAGAAAGTCGAACAGTCTCTAATAGTGAAGCTTGTTAGAGACCGAACGGTGCTATTGGAAAACCGGACGGTAAACTTGCAGAAACAGTAAACTTGCAGAAATCAAAACACAGTGCAGCGGAAACGAAATTGGAGAACCCAAATATTGGAACAGTAAACTCGTAGAACAGTAACATGCTACAGTGACAAAGACAATGAACATTAAAATGAAACTGAAAAGTAGATGCAACAATGATTTCAACTCTTAAATTGCAATGTAAATGGAGTTCACTACATGTAAATGGAATAAAGGAAAAAAAACTAAACCTCCCCGAAGGGGAAGGAGGAGGAAGATGCTCCTCTCGAAACCCTGTTGCTGCCAAAATGTTCCAGCTCCTTCCATGAATGAGGTGTCGACTTTCCCCAATTGAAGACTCTGCATTCTCTTCATCAATTAAAGGACAAGAATCAATAAAGTGTGCCTTGCTGCTCCAATAAATCAGCTTCCTTCACTTCTCTTTCTATCTAGGTGGCGGCATGAAATGAAGCCATTCATCCAAAATCCAAAAATATGAACATTGTTTTTCAAAAAGAGAGAAAACGTTCCAGCAGATTCTCCCTAAAAAAAATTCAGAATGACGGCCCCTCCCTTCCTAAGAGGTAATGTGTCCCTAAATGAGAGGGTGGGGTCCACTCTAAAGAGACCCTAGGTGCCAAATGTCTCCTACAATTGGGCCTAGTCTAACACTACCAAAAATACAAAACTTAATTTTAAAAAACCTAATCTACTAAATTAAAATTTGACTACATCTAAAATTAATTTGTAGAAATTCTTCAATTGCTTGTGCTCTTCCAAAAGTCTCCTAGTGTAATTCCAAAATTTCCCTGAAAATGAAAATAGGAATAATTAAGCTCAAATAATTCAAATTAATTAAAATATGAATTAGTAGTCTAATTAAGCCTAAATGGTGAAAATGACACAATAACTAAGAATTAAGCACAAATCATCAACACAATTCGGCGCAAGAAACTAAGTTAATGGTATAAAATATTGATTCATCAAAAGGTCACGTGAAAGTGGTCACAAATAAGGTCCACCCTTATTTGTATTTCTCTGTGTTCTGATTTACTTTGAAATGCTTATGCCATAGATTGCTTCAGTTCACTTTATTTTTGAATCTGTGTGATCATGCTTCTTGGGTTAGAGTATTATGCAATTGTTAACTCATCTGATCCAGATTTTTATTTTTGTTTGATCTTAGTTTTGTTTTGTCATTTCTATTATTTTATTACAGATTAATAGGGAAATGATGACTTTGATAGAATCATGGGGAAAGAAGCCTGAAGAAGAAAACCCTGAGGAGTCAAATGAAAATTACGAAAATGATGATAATGATAAGTTTGGACGATGCAGTTGAGGTTTCAAAACCTTTTGATTTTGGTGATAAGGTCCTGGAGGAAATTAAGGACAATGATCTGAATCAACAACATAAGTAAAGGAAGGGGTGAAGGATGGCTGCTGGTTATTTTGGTCCTTTGCATTTTGGATTTTTATTTTGTTGTAAGGATTATTGTTGTACTTTTTTGTTGCCAGCATAAGTTGCTAGTTATGAACTTTGTCTGCGTTTTTCTTGAATTTTATCTTATCTATTTCATGATGTTTATGCAATATAAAATTGGTATTTCATGTTACCAATATCTTATTATTATGCATTTTTGTTAAATGTTTTGTAAATTGTGTTAGACAAGTTTAAATTTGATGTTGATTGCCTGAGTAAAATTAAAAAAATGCCTCGGTTCAACTCTAAACTGGGGCATAAGACCCCCTCTGATGCCTGGTAAAGAAAAGGAACACCCTTTATTGCCTCGGTTCAGACCCGAGGCGAAAAGTGGTAGACTTTTTGCCTCACCTGTATATGCCTCGGTTGCAGAACCGATGCAGATAGGTAAAAATAACTGTTGTCATTTCCCTTTACTACACTAGTGCTTATACCATCTTATGCTCTTCAACTCAACTAATATGATGATAGCAAGCTCCAATAAGATAAAATGTGAAAAGAAAAGGCTATCATCACATCAAGTCTTCTACTTATCTTCAAGCCTACAATGTTTGATGCTTCCAAAATAAAAGGAAGAGAAAGAAGAAAACAGAATAGAAGAAAGCAGAAAATAAGAAAGCTTCAATTAAATATCTACTCTAAAGTTTGTCTCCATGCCCACAAAGTGTAACACAAATGCTCAAAGAAGAAAGAAGAGAAAAACTAGAGAGCCAACAGAATTCAAGTGCTTCGCTCTAAGCTCATATTGTTTAATGTCCTCAATCAAAAGGAAGGAAGAAAGAGAGAGAAATTACAAGAATATAAGAATACCTTGTATTGAGTAAACATCCTTTATGTGAGAGTTATTTCCATTTTGTAATCATACACTTGTAGAACAAGAGTTGTGTAAGAATACTCAACCAGGAGTGGGTAAACTCGGTTTAGACAATTGTTTAGGGTTAGATCCGAGAGAAGCTAAACTCAAACTACTCATGTTGATTAGGGAACCAGGAGTGGTGTAAGAATACTTAACCAGGAGTGGGTTAAACTCTTGTAATATTTGAAAAGATTAATGGAACCTCTTAATATTTCAAGAATCCTTTTATTTCAAGTTTCTTCATATTAGCTTCTTTGTCTTCGACTATTTAGAAATGTTCTAAAATTATATTAAGAGGTTTTGTTTCTTTTTGATTCTTTTTCTCTCTATATCCTCTTTTGATTGAGTTTTCTTTGTGACTTCTACATTTGCATTTTCTTCATTTAAAGTTTTCGAGTCATATGATTGTTGAAGGTTTTTATCAAATTTGAAATGTTTAAATCACCACTAATGTGTATTATTTTAGAGTCTTCAAATTTTATACCAATAAATAAATTGGTAGAATAATTCTATTATAGCTTAAAAAGTAGAGTTATTGTAGCAAATTTCAATATAATTTCCCAATGATCATGAATAATACAAGTAAGCTCATTATTATCACAAAAAAAATATAAGAATACAAAGACTGTTTGCAAATAAGGAAATGAAATTGAAAATATAATGAGATAAATATTGTTTGCTTCATTGCTCTGAAGATAATGGATGTTGAGGTAATTGATATTGGGACAAAGAGGAAGTTTTGAAGATTTGTAAGAGCTTGTTGAAAGACTATATAAGCAACAAAGCTTATAGCTAGTTGTTCTATGAGTTGTACTTGTCTTTCTTTCATTGCTTGTAGTTGTTCTTCAAATGCAACACTTTTTACATAATGTTGATCAATTCAGATTTGCTCAACAAATATTCAGATTGACTGAGAACTATATCTGAGAATATGGAATAATTCATGAATGAATATAAGAAATCGTTTATGCATGTAGATGATATCAATAAAAGATAATCTATAAATATTACAATACAAAATTCTAATTTTACCTATTTGTAAATCCTTTTCATTGAAGTTCTAATCTTATCGTTGATACTGTGAACTTCTTGTAAAGATTTTGTCTCCATGCTAAAACATTTTGGTTTCCACAAATTTTTAACAGTTGAAGATGTATTTAATTTCAGTAGAGATTCAAATTCTTTATCCTCTTCTAATGTCCATGATTTTGAAGCTTCTTCTCTCATCTCGTCAAATTTCCAATTTGAAAATATTGTTTCTCCAATCTCCAATTTCAAAAATTCTTTTGCTTCTCTAATGTGTAGTTTAACACACTCAATTGATCCTGAATTTTTACAGTTACATGAGTCAGGCCTACCTTCTCCAATACCTTTTGTACTATTTTCATTAATATTTGACATTGGCCACACTTGAAGACCTAGCCACTTTAAATCATCATTATTATGACATTTTACATTTGTTGAGTTTTCCCACTTAGAAACTTCAGCTTGAAAACGAGGTCCAATGGGAATAACTGACCCTAGAATTTCATTATCATCTGATATTGAGTTGTTTTGTGTTTGATTTAGCTCCATATCTTCACTTTTTAAGTTTGAAGAATGTAAATTCTCGTTTGAATTGTCAAAATCCCCATTAATCAATGGTTCTAGTACATTTGAAATTTTCAAAATTGATTTCTCCTTCATTGAGAGGTCTTGTTACTTACTAATAATATACTTAGTAGTTGTGACCAAATATTTATAGTCTTTCAAAGGTTGTTCACATGTTGTTTCACTGACTCCTCCGTATAGCCATCATAAACACCTAGTTGAGGAGAACATTCATCATAATTAGTGCAAGTTTTTACTTACTCATCTAGGATGCCATTTACAATAAAAATAAAATTATTAAGAGATAAAAATATTCTAAAACTTATCATAAAACACTTAATTAAAGAAGCAAGTACATTTAAAATAAGTTATTGAAGGTATATTCAGGGATCCGTGTATTTGAAAACTTACATGTAATGTAATGCTTAGTTTTAAAATAAAATTTTGATTTTAAATTTAGAAAAGAAATAATAGAATCATATTTTAAAATACGATTTTTACAATTTGATGTGATAGTTCTCTAATTAAAGTCATGGAGGAGTTAAATTGAATCCTTGTTTTAAATTTACTCATTTCTATAATATAAAAAATCCTACTTGTTTTAAAATAAAATATCTGATTTAAAGTAAAATTTATATTTTAAGTTAGAAAATAGTATTAAAAGAGTTACTCTAAAATTTTATTACAATTAAAACTCTTAAAAGTATTATTTTTTTATAATAATCCAGTTGACTTAATTTCTTAATAACACTTTCTATTTTATAAAACTATATATATAGTTAAAATGATCAGTATTACATTAGTGTCAAACTACATTAGTAAAGTGATAATATTAATTAAATAGTACATATAATAGTAATAAATACAATTTTATAATATTAAAAATTAAAATAAAATATTAGTTTACATAAAAGTTCAAATATGTGCATCAAAACATATAATTAAATAAAAACATTGTCTATTTTAACAATTTACCATCTATAATGAAAATAAAATGCATTAATATATAAAAATTTAGAATATAAAAATTATAAATTCTAAATGAATATAATTGATTACATTAAATGTTTAAAAGAATATAAATTTATATTAATATTTTGTATTGGATTTTGAAAAGGAATAAAAATAGACCAATCAACAGAAATATATGAAAATTCAAGCCCAAAATAATTCAGGGTTATATTTCTATAGAAGTCTAATTTAAAATATGTTTTAGGTTAAAATTATATGTTCATTTATTTTCAAACTTATTAAATATTTTGACTAAAAACAGTATAGTTGATATTGTATAAAATTTTCTACTGCGTAGTAGTCATTTTTTATTACAAATATTAGAAACAATAAAAATATAGCACAGATATAAAGAATACAAATTTTGTAAAAAACTACTACTACTATAGATATAAGAAACAATAAAAATTTAAGAAGCACACTACTAATACAAATCTAAAAAACTTTATAAATCTGACAACTGAAATTGTTACAAAGGTGAAAAACATATTTGTTTTAATTGTGAAAAACTCTTTTGTTACAGATTACGTAATGAATACAGATCTGAAAAACAATTCAGATCTGAGAAACAATTCTATTATAGATCTTAAAAAAAAAAAATGTTATTTTTACAAATCTGTATCATTACATTGATAAACAATATCTAGAATAAAGGTATCTAGAATATAGAAGACGCTACTCTTACAAATCTGTATTATTAGATAAAAAATATAGATCTGATAATCACTTTATTATAAATCACCCATATTGTTACAGATAGGAGAAATATTACACTCTTCTTATAAATCAAAGAAAAACTACAGTTCTGATATGAATAAAGGTATCACTGTATCATTGAACATCTAAAAGAAATATTTATATAAAAAGAGTATCTTTAACTTAATAAAAATCAATTTATTTAAATTATAACACAAAACCTAATATTTTGGCATAAAATTATAGATGTATATTATGTGATGCATACAGAAATCAAGCAAAATAGTATAGAAAACATACTTGGTGATGTCGAACAGCAGAATCAGAGTAAAACTTTCCATTGGGCTTCCGAATGAAAATGGTCGAGGAGCATAAACTTGAGAGGTGGCCAGAAATTGTAGTGTTAAGAGTATTTGGAAGTAACGGGAGATTTGGGGGAAAAGAGGAAATCGAAGGATTTGAGATTCAATGAAAGGGACGATGAGTCACTCTTGCTTTCTCAATGAAGTAGAATGACTAGAATTGCACCTCCCAATGAGATAGATTGCCTAGAGACTCACAGAACCAAGCAGACTATAGGTTATTTATAAGCATAAAAGCAAGAATAAGAATAGATATGGAATGAAGAGATGTAATGGGAGATATTTTGGTATTAGAAATTATTTAAAGTATGTGATAATAAAAAGTTGTTTTTTATAAATAAAATTATCATATTATAATTTTAATTATATTACTACAATTAATATAAAATGAAATACAATAATAATTATATTGATGATAATAATAATAATAATTTTAATTATTATTATAATAATATTAATGTAATTATTATAATAATATTAATGTAATTATTATAATAATAATAATTATTATTATTATTGTTAATTAATTATCATTATGATTAATTAATTGAAATTAATATACTTGTTTCCAAAAATTAATTATTGAAAAGTATGGAATAAATAATGATATTTAGAAGTAGTAATACCAATTGGTCTAGTTCATTTAGACTCCCTAAAATGCAAGATTGATTGATTCAGATGTTGGCCCAAAATGCTAGTCCATCTTAGGGATGGCAAAAGGTATTGGCAGGTAAAATTAATTATGGATATTTGGTATTTATGAGTAATTGATATTTGCAGATAATTTAGTACTTGCTTGCTCATTAACGGTTGAGTTTTGGATATCATATTACTCATACTTACGGGTAGTGAATACCCGTTAAGGAAATCAAATCATTTTGGTTTTATTTTTTCAACTCTACTGTTGTTGTGCATTATGTTGTGCCAAAACTAGAGGATGAAAACATTGGTGCATATTGGTAACTCCATGGTAGGGAATTCATAGATTCTAGCGAGGTTTGCGAGGAAAGGGTTAAGCTTGAACTCCAAGGCCATGTTGAATTTCAGACGCACACTTTGTCAGCCAAGAATAATACTTTAACTTCTCTTCCAATTACCTCCTTTCGGTTTCCTTAATTTCTCCTTTCGGTTTTCCTAATTTCTTTTTGTTTTTTATCTTCCTTGAATGATGGTTAAATGGACGGCTGTATTGAATTTTAGTATTAATATACAATCTTCGAATTTCATTTATCTTTCCATTCATGGTCTCTCTCAATCTCTGTATACTTGATTCTTGATTTTAGAATTAGTTGAAGTTAACTAGTTGGTGGAACCAAGGCTGCGTTATTGTTGGCTAATATAGTTGTGACCTTTGAACTATGTTTTCAAAAGGAGGTTGTAGTTCATACTATTGAAAAATATAACATAAATTAATTGTCAAGCATCAATATCTAGTAGTGCTACCCCCAATTTGAAGGACAATTAGGTAGAATTTTTTTAATTAGATTGATTTCATTTACTAATGGGGTTAGTTATAATTTAATGAAGTGACTAACCATGTCCAATTCCTTCTGGGTGATGTCATTGTTTAGTTTTCGACAGTCGAAGATTGGTTACTTAGTTAAGCCTTTTATGTTTGTAATTTTAGTGCCAGGCCCTTCCTAGCTTTAGAACTAGTAATCATTCTGTTACATATTCAATGTTCATAAATTTGAAGGAAAAGGCAAGAAGTTTACTATTTGGCTGATTTTAGCAATTTGGTTTGTCCTGAACTTCCTCTTAGTTGTTATTTGGCTATCTTTCATTCTCGTCAGCCCAATCAACTCAACTCCCTTGGTAAGCTTTCACTCCTTATGAATATAATTCACTTTTATCTTATTTTATCACCACTTCTGGTTATATATTTATGAGTACATCATTTATATCAGTCAACATAATAATGCATTGTTACTGAAATCCTTGTTACACGTGTTCATTGGTGTGATATGTTTTGGTATATTTAATTCTAACATTTTTTTTGTTTGATTAAATTTATCTACAACATATTTATTGAGCTTACGTTTTTCTTTTTATTATTAGGAAGTTTCCTCAAGATATATTTTCTCTTATGGATGATGGTCACCAAAGATAATTTGTAGAACTAAATGTAGGAGATTCAAATAAAAATGGTGTTCCTATAGATTCAATTTCTGGTAAAACTGAAAGTTCAACTCCTACTGTTAACTCAAGAAGATTATTGTTAGATGTTTGGAATCATTTTAAGAGATAAAAGGTAGATGAAAAATGGAAAGTGGTGTGCAATTATTGTTCCAAAAGTCTTTTGGGTAACTTAAAACAAGGGACATCACATTTGAGAAACCATTTCAAGAGTTGCAAGCATAGAACAACATAAGACATCAAACAATCATTTTTAAAAACTCCTAAAAAAGGTGGTGAAACCTAGTTGTTGGCAATTATGTGTTCATTCAACAAATAGTTAGATATGTGTTTCATAAGATGAGTATCCAATGTCAATATAGTTGATCACATAGGCTTTAACGAATTTTGTACTACTGTAACACCTATTTAAGGTGGTTTTCTTGAAACACCTTAAAAAATGGATATTATGAAGAATTACAATGCAGAATAAGAGAAATTGAAATTAATGTTGACAAGGATTCAAAGTTGAGTTACAATTACAACTTATATGTAGACTTCTACTAATCAAAATAGAGGCTAGATGCAGTTTAAAAAACATGTTAAAACAACTTGGATGAAGAGAATTGGTTACATGCGGAATGAATTAATTTTGTCTCCACACTACCAATTACATAATTGTTTCCCTTAAAGGAAAAGTTATTTTCTCCCTCTCTAGCATGAATAGTTAAAAGCATGGTAAATTGGAATTTTTAAAAGAAAAAAGTTATGGGCATTTACATAAATCTAGGTAGTGAGTTGCCTTTCCCTCCTCATCTCTTCATCCATACAACGATGGGAATCTTTCATTCTCCCTCAAATTTGTCTATGTAAATCGACAATAATGCCTGAAAGCAAATAGGATTCTGATAAGTGCATATTTTTAATCTCATTTAACCATTAATGTGAGTTTCTTAATTGGTTTATGAGCTTAAAATATTGTTTTAATTAGGATTTACTCTAATATAGTTAAATGAGCTTGAGATGTAAAAATATGTTAAACATAGCTTTTTAGTTGTATAAACATTCTTTAGATATTCTGAGATGTTTTTATGCAATTGAAGCTAAGTTAGAGGTCATGGATTATCTAAGCTATAGGAAATCAAGTCAAGCATTACATGAACAAGACAAAAAAAAGTGTAAAAAAGTGAAGAAATAATGACTGCTAAAAACCTGGTTTGGCTTGGCCAAACTTAATTTGGTTAAGCTAGAAAAAGTAGGGATTGGACAACAAAAATTGGATCTTGCGGTTTTCTCTATCTTTTCTTACAAAAATCGTTTTGATAATTTAATAATCTTTATGATAAAATATAATTTCGGACAAATATATATATATCTTTAGATATTTTATTTGATATTTTTAAATAATTATCTTATTTAAGTATACTAGAAAATATCGAAAGATAATAAGTGCTAAATATTGAAAAATGTGACAAAATCTTCTTAAATATTTCTAAGTTTCCATAACAACTAAATATATCTTGAAGATATTGAATTAATTAGAAGATAATGAGAAGATATTACATTTTCAAAAAAAATATTACAATAACAAAAAAATAAAAGGCCCGACCCAATTTCTTTATAAAGAAACTTATGGAAACACATCTAGGGCGCTTAGGAACCCTTTGACAGGACCTAATTTTGACCTATCCATTTTCTTGCACATCATCCCATCTCTTTTCTTCTATTTTTAAGTTATTTTTAGAATGAAATAATTTGTTTGTTATTTTTATTATTGTTGTGACTTATTTTTATTTGTCTTTTATCTTCAAATAAAGTAAAAGTAATAATTTTTACATTGACACTATGTTTAATCTATATGCATATATTATAGGGTTGAATATATTTTTTATCCTTAATTTTCAATTGAAAATCATAATTAGTCCACTTTGAATCTTTGACCCAATTTAGTCTCTTAACTTTACAAATGTGTGGATTTAATCCTTTAACCAAATGTACATTTCAAATGTATTTCATAATAATATTTGTGTTGTTTACGCTATTTGATACATTTTTGTAATGTTAGTTGAAAAACACGTAACTTAAAAAAAGATTGGTTAAAAAAAGTAAGTTCACGTAATTATAAAGATAATGAATTAAATTAATTTAAAGTTTTGAAAATAAACTAATTCCATATGAGTAAAAAAAATTGAATTAAATATAATTTTTAGTATCTTAACTTTTACTCAAGGAATTGAATTCGAATTGATTGTAAATCTAACAAAAGATATACTTTACAAAAAGATGTTAAAAATTTAGCATGAAAGCAATTTTTTTTTCCAGATGGCAATTGATTTTTAAATGTTTTTTATTTTGAAATTGAATATTTGAGGCGCCTTAAATTCTCTCCCCTCACTCGTGAATATTTGCAGGGAAAACAACATGCCTAAAAAGGACACTTTGGCTTCGGCTGGAGGCCGTGACATTCGATTGGCTCTACTCATCATGGTCACAAACCCCTTCCTTTAATGCAAATTGGGTCATCAACCCAACAAACATCACAACAAATTGTTGAGTCATTAACTCAACCATCAAATCCTACCCATACAAACAAACAAACCATAATGGTCTAATTCAAACTTAGTAGCCCTTCATGAAATTGGCTCACACGAAGGACAGAAGGAAGAAAATATGTATTTAGCCTCTTAATAAAAACTTGGAAAAATAGCCAAAAATTACTAGGATTTCATTTTAAACCTTCAACTATTAATAGAAAAAGACAATTTTATGAATTTATTATAGTTGATATGTAGCAATCAAACATTATAAGGATATGAAACATTCTTCAAATTTTACTCATTCAACTCTCCAAATGTTTTGCAAAAATTTTCTCATGTTATTTTCCCCACTGGGATTATATTGATGCTTGGACAAGAGTATTTTGATATCAAAATAAGAGCAATCGCCATTCATGGCTAATCTATTTTTTTTTTTTAAAAAAAATCAAGTACAAATTCGAAATTGGTTTCTCCAATGGTGGGACTTTTCTGGACTAGTAGAAGAAATTTCTCCAATAGATGAAGGATTCAAACTCTTATACACTAAATGTGGTAAGAATTCCATGATTCTAGAGCAGACCGAATTCTCTTTGGCTTGGGTATTCTCATGGCAATACAAATTCAGAAAGAATGATACAAACAGACTCCAAATATTGCAAAGGAACTTCTTTCTCAAAGGGTACATACAATTTGATACACTAAAGTAAATCCTGATGAAGTTAGCAAATGGTTCATGTCTAATTCAGAAACATCTGAAGTTAGCAGACCTAAAAACTTCTTCATTCTTAAATTAAAAAGCACAAATCACTGCAACACTAGTAGCATCAAAATCAAAAGAACATTTTGCTAAAAACTTACAAAACATTCTTAAACTATTGACATATGAAGAAGATTCCTCTTCAAAGAAATCTTTATCAAGCTCTTCAGCTCCACTATAACCTTTTGAGATGACATGTTTCTAATTGAAGATGACTGTTTCAGAATCAATCTAGATGAAGACTAATCAAAATTCTGAGAGACCTTTTTTGTAGCTACTGTTCCAACCATGATAATGGTACATTGCAAATTACTATCATTGTAGTTTTCTTTTATGATTTTATTTGTGTAGACTATCTCTATGTAAATTTGGTCTTCTTTTATGATTTAACTTTCTTTAGATATTCTTCCTTATTATTTTTGTTTAACTATTCCTATAGTATCCTATTTCTCAGTATAATCAATTCTTTTTGTTCTAGTCTCATCCACACTTATGGTATCATCTAATGGGAAAATAAGGTGACATTTATTAATGTTAACATGTATTATATAAATCTGGCAAATGTTTTTATGAATTACTTTATTTAAATTTTGTATAGAGTAATATAAAATCAGCTGAAGTTATGAATTGTGAACGGAGATATTGGTTTCTTTGTTTTAAATCTTGATATCAGATATACAAGTAAGGTCTGATTCGTTTGAGTACATAGCATAATGACTTCATTTCAAAAGGCACTAGTAAAAAATTGTCTTTTTATAGCGCACATTATGCCACGGTTCACCAGAAACCGCAGCATAATGCTGCGCGGTGGCAGTTCTGTAAATAAATTGAACTTATATGCCGCGGTTGGGTGGGGAACCGCGGCATATACCCAAGTCAACCAATCCCTTTGACTCCACGTCAGACAAAAATATTTAATGACAGGGGAATATGCCGCGGTTGGGTGGGGAACCGCGGCCTATTCCCCCTGCCACCTACTGAGGGGACCCCTGCAATAAATTGACAGGGGGAATATGCCGCGGTTCCCCACCCAACCGCGGCATATTCCCCCTGCAAACTGCTGACATTCCCCATCAGTCAGCACCTGCAATAAATTGACAGGGGAATATGCCGCGGTTGGGTAGGGAACCGCGACATATTCCCCCTGCAAACTGCTGACATTCCCCATCAGTCAGCACCTGCAATAAATTGACAGGGGAATATGCCGCGGTTGGGTAGGGAACCGCGACATATTCCCCCTGCAAACTGCTGACATTCCCCATCAGTCAGCACCTGCAATAAATTGACAGGGGAATATGCTGCGGTTGCCCACCCAACCGCGGCATATTCCCCCTGTCACCTGCTGTCTTTCCCCAAAAGGCAGTTGGGAGGCAGTTGGGGGAATTCTGAACGTTGGGGAATAGGCCGCGGTTCCCCACCCAACCGCGGCATATTCCCTAATCTGAGTAACTTTTAAAATTTTCATAGGATATGCCGCGGTTGGGCGCTGAACCGTGGCATATCAGTTAAAAAAATTTTCAAAACTGCCATTATGAATTTTTTTTTTAAATGAATAGGCCGCGGTTAAGTGTAGAACCGCGGCATATTCCCCATTTATGCCGCGGTTAAGTGTAGAACCGCGGCAGATTCTCTTTCTGAGAGTTAAAAAAAAACTTTGAACAGTTTTCTTCTTCCACGCGATTTTCAGAACAGAAACGAAACCCCCCACCGCTGCAACCTTTTCTCCGTCCGGACTCTGCTTCTCCGTCCATTATCGTCTCCGTTCGCCTCCCAAATCGTCATCTTCGTCGCCACAGTGACGCCACAGTGACGAGTGCTTCTCCGTCGCCGCCACAGTGACGAGTGCTTCTCCGCCGCCGCCACAGTGACGCCAGCCCAGACTTCTCTCCTCCGCGACTGTGCTCTCTGCCACGTCCCTTCTTCTCCGCTGCGCCAAAACCAGGTATTCCACTAAACTTGTTTGATTTTAATATATGCTTGATTGCTTGCTTGTGATCAAATGTTATTCGAATTGATTTGCATTGGTTTGAGTTCAATGAATAGAATAGGATATAGTTGAAGTTGGATTTGTCACTTGTTGAATGTAGCTATTCCTATCGTAATTAGAAGTTTAGAGATTGTAATCAAGATCAAGATGATAGCTTCAACACATTACAAAAAAATTATATGAGGATGATTTTGTTTTTCAAAAGTAATTTATGTTAAGTTATTTATTGTTAAGTTATTTATTTTTTTATATATTAAAACTTTATTGTTAAGTTATTTATTTTTTGAAATATTAAAACTTTATTGATAAGTTAGTTATTTATGTGTGATTGAATGTTTGAATTGGTAATTTGAATGATTGTTAATTGTATGATTGTATGACTGAATTGATTGTATGATTGAATTTATAATTTTATACACAAAATTGTATAATTGTAATTTCGTCAAATTTAGGAATATGGATCGAAATTGGATTAATTTACCACGTATTAGTGCTGAGTACGAGAGAGGTGTAGAGGAATTTATACAATTTGCGCAACGTAATGAGGGGAGAAGTGACGATGAAGTGAAGTTTAGATGTCCTTGTATAAACTGTTTGAATGGGAGAAAGTTGAACGCAACTCAAATTAGAGAACATCTTATCTGTGATGGTTTTCTAAGATGCTATACAACATGGATATGGCACGGCGAAGAAATACACTTTCCGATTGACTCGCAAACTGAAAATGTTACAAATTCCACCATGGAAGAAGATCAACCGGATGAAGACAAATTAGAGGACATGATCCGCGATGTTGGCGCAGAAAATTTTGCCAAAGCTCATGTTTATGAGACGATGTCGACTGATGCCGAAACACCTTTGTATGTCGGTTCAACTAAGTTCACACGTTTGTCAGCTGTGTTAAGGCTCGTGAATTTGAAGGCGAGCAATGGATGGACTGATAAGAGCTTTACAGAATTGTTGACGTTGTTGAATGAAATGCTGCCAGATGGAAATACGCTGCCAACTCGTAATTATGATGCGAAGAAAATTCTTTGTCCAATGGGTATGGAGTATAAAAGGATACATGCTTGTCCGAATGACTGCATTTTATATAGGAAAGAGTTTGAATTTTTGACAAAGTGTCCAAAATGTGGCTTATCACGATACAAGTCAAAAAACAATAGTGAAGATGATGGTCAGATTGAAAAAAATGGATCTGCTTCGAAAGTAGTTTGGTACCTACCAATAGTTCCCAGACTTAAGCGTTTGTTTGCGAATCCCAAAGATGCTAAAAACCTTAGATGACATGCAGATGAAAGAAAAATTGACGGGTTGCTTCGTCATCCAGCCGATTCAAAGCAATGGAAAAATATTGATCGACAATTCCCCGAATTTGGTAAAGAGTGTAGAAATCTTAGAATTGGTTTAGCCACTGATGGAATGAACCCATTTGGTAATCTGAGTACCAATCACAGTTGTTGGCCACTGATGGAATGAACCCATTTGGTTGAGCAGAGCTCCCAAGGCCAATTCACTCCAGAGGGTCGCCAGGATATTCTTGCTGCTGCGACTGGACGACCTGAGCACCCTGGACGTGTACGTGCTGCAGGTTCTGGAGTAGGAATTAAAGATTATTTTGGGAGCTCTTCTCGTCAGCATTCATATTCATACAACGATACACAATGGATGACAGAAGAGATCACAAAAAAGGTCCGAGAAGACCTTAGAGAGGAGATCAGGGCCGAGGTTAGATCAGAGATGAGGGCTGAATTCCAAAGCATGTTCCAGGAGCAGTTTCAGAACATGCGCGCGGTGCCATCTCCTAAAGAGGAACATGTTATCCCTGCCCCTCCCACAGGTAAACCTAATAAACATTTATGTGCAATTATTTCTATCTTTTGTATAATCTAACATTTACTCTAACAGGAAGAAGCGGGAAAGGAAGTTGTTCCGCATCAGCCATCCCAGAGGATGACATGGACGATGGTAGTCCATGTCTGCTATACATTTTAGATGATACTGAGATGGTGCTGGTAGCTCGAGGAACAGAGTTTAGGACAGCGACTGTATGTCATGGTATGCAATTATTAGAGGATGAGGTGAAGGTCTCAGTGGATGAAATGATCGTACCAGATGCCATGGTTCCTCTGTCCACGGAAGAGATTTTCACTGTGGAACAAGCATATAAGTCGTTTATCAGTTGGCCTAAATTTTTGGTTAAACCAGTTTCTGACCCCTCGGTATGAAATTCTTCTTTACACTTCTCAATTTTAAAGGTTTTTAATGCTCTATATTACTTATCGTATCTTTTCATGTAACAACAGACGCAGACGCAGGCACAGGAGAAGATTCCTCTATCTGAGGAAGATCCTCTTGCTTCATTGCATCCACTTGCTGACATCCTTGATGATAAGCCTTTGGAGGTTGAGTACGATGCTAATGTATTTGGGAGAGGCTCTGAGGTCCCAATATACCTTCATAGCCAAGATGTCCGTGAGCTTGCGTCGGGAACACAAGAGTTGAATATTTCAATTATTCAACTATGGATCATGTAAGTCTATGGGCAATTATTTATATATAAAATTGATTTATATATCAAGTATCCTTATATCAAAGTTAATTTTTGATTTCAGGTATATGTCTGGGGTCAGTAACAAGTTGGGGCGTTCAGATGATTATGGATTCGTTGATCCCCAATTAATTCATGAATCAAATGATTTTGAGCAGATCAACATGAATCTGATAAGAAGTTTTGCAAGCCGCAAGAAAATATACTTGTTGCCTTATATAACTGGGTAAGTGAACTTTGTTAACATAATAAAGTTCCATATGTGATTTTATTATTTAATAATTACGTTATTATGAATTTCAGGCGCCATTGGCAACTTCTTGTTATGTCTATGCAAGACAACACTACTTTGTGGTTCTGTTCATTGCACAGGCCTCCTCCCCCACAACTCAAACAAGCAATTGATTGGTAAGAACATCAATGTTTGGACTTTCTTTGTTATATAAATGAATGCTAAAACCTTTTTTTATAAACAATTCTATTCCAGCAACTATGATGATGGGTGGGAGATCAATTGCTAACAGTAGAAAGATTACTTGGATTTCTCTCAAGGTTTGACATATGCTAAAGCCATACTTTGTTATACTTGTTTTATTTTAATGTTAGTCACTAACTATTATCAACTGTGATGATATATTGTAGTGTAACAGACAAAATGGGTCATATGAGTGCGGATACTATGTAATGTATTGGATGACCCATATTGTTCGTTCTCACATCACAAGGAGCTAGGAAACGGTAATATTTAACTTTAACAAATTTTGATTTTTTCCCAAATGTTGAATTCATATACACTAATTAATATGAATTGTCTTTTGCAGAGATTCAAGACTACTACACCAGTTCCTGAGAAGCCACTACTATTCATTAGGAAGGCTGCTGCGAAGTCTATAATTAGATTATACAATAGCTCTTAGATTTAAACATTGCATTTGATTAGATTATATTTTCTTAGACTCTGTACTTTATTTGATGTTGAAATGCATTTGAACATGTACTTGTTATGTTGAAATTGAATTTCTGTACATGTTTTTATATGCAGGTCTGTTTTTGTGGTAGTGGATATCACAAAAACAGACCTGCAATTTTAAAAAACTGCAGGGGAATATGCCGCGATTGTGACCTCAACCGCGGCATATAATAGACATATGGCCGCGGTTCTTGCACTAACCGCGGCATATGCTATTTCGTTTTAATTTTTTTTTTTTTTTAAAAAGACATATGGCCGCGGTTCTTGCACTAACCGCGGCCTATAGTTGCACTTTCTGCTGCGGTTGAACCGCGGCCTATAGTAGAAAATTGTTTTTTTTTTTAAAAAAAGGACATAGGTAGCGGTTCTTTGGAAAACCGCGGCATATTACTGAACTTATATACCGCGGTTATAACCGCGGCCTAAAGTCTCTGACTTATTACCGCGGCTGGATATGCCGTGGTTCGTAAACCGCGACCTATAGTGAAAAATAACCGCGGCAAAAGCCCCCCGCTGCACTAGTGAGGCTACCTCCTTATGAGAAAGTCAATACAATTAATTAAGTAATGAATATTTTTCAAATAAGGCTACAAAAAGAGGATCGTACTAGTGCAAAAACGCGGTTTAACGTCACCCCTTAAACGTCAGTTCCGCGAAAAACCGACGTCTACTGCTGCACGGTGGCATTATCGTAAATAAATTGGAAAACTAGGTGTTTGTTTCGATGTCAGGTGACGTCTATGATGTCATAGACGTCGGAGCTGCCGCAACCTGACGTCCAATTCCCTGAGATATGTGATAAGCCAGTCAATTGACGTCGGCTTTTTCAGGGGACCGACGTCTACGAGACTGCAATTAATGCTGCTCATCAAATTCCCAGGAGCTTAGACATCGGTTAGCAAGGGCCCCGACGTCTAAGTCACTGACAGGAAATCAAACGTCAACCGAGACTCGACTAGACGTCGGATAGACGTAGGATCCCGTGAAAAAGCGACGTCGACTACGCTACAATTAATGTTGTTCACCTAATTCCCCAGGCAATTAGATGTCAGGTGGCCAAAGGCCGACGTCTAAGGCCTAGCTGGAAGGTGGGAAGACAAATTCTTCAATATATACGTCGGTCCTGAGGGGCACCGACGTCAAAGTTCCTGTATTTTCACCAAATTCGAGTGTTATAGATGTCTGATGTGAGGGGCACCGACGTGAAGTACTCTGACAGGAAACCAAAATGTCAATCTTTTCAGCTTCCTAGACGTCGGATCCCCTGAAACACTGACGTCTATAGACGTCGGTTTCGGGAGCAACCGACGCCCAATTTCATTTTAAATAAACCGCAGACCCTACTAACCTCTAAGTTTCTGATCGCATCTTCATCTATTCTCCCTTTTCTCTGCTTCTCCTCTTCTTTTACTCCCTTGCGCACCTCTTCTTTTTATCTCTTTCGGCATTGCATTGTATTTTCTCATAACATCATTGTCTTCGTCCTCTCCTTTTTCTCTCTTCATCCCAGGTGCGTGGTTTTTCTTATGCTTTACCGTTTAAATTTTCTTTAGTTTTTTATCGATTATCTTGTCGTTCAACTGATATAAATTGGTTTTTTTTGTGTTGTGTTTTAGTGCAGTTTTGATCCACTCTTTGGGTAACATAGTGCAACATTCTCCCTTTGCTAGTTTCCTCACTAAAAGAGTGGCGATCTTTTGAGTTTTCTAGTTCTTCCGACCCAAAATGGAACTTGGGTTCTTGTCAACTTCTCGACATCGTAATTTTTTTCTATTGCGGTTGAATAATTGGAAGTAGCCGTGGACCCAGGTTCGGTTTTGGGTTGAAAGGACTAGAAGATTCAAAAGACGCAAGCTTTTTTTGTGGGGAAACTAGCAAGAGGAGAGTGTTACACAATGCTACCGAAAGCCTGGACCAAAACTGCACTAAAACACAAAGTCGTTGTTAGACGTCGGTTAATGCCATGTCCGACGTCTATAAAATCAAAGACATCGGTTAATGTCACTTTAAACCTCTTTATATATTCATCTTGACGTCGGTTTTATTCATAGGTGGACGTCTATATAGAGAAATTAGACGTCAGTGTGGGTATAAGTAGACGTCTATATGGACGTCGGTGGGTATCATGAACCAACGTTTATATGGACGTCGGTTGAGAGGATTTTCGACGTCCCATGGACATCACCCGTTTAGACGTCGGTTGTGAAAGTGACGTTAAAAGCCCAAATTAACCGACGTTAAACAGCGTTTTTGCACTAGTGTCGCGTGAAGAGAAGACAAGAAGAAGAATGCTCTAAATTTTACACTATGATTTTCTCCTCAAGCTCTCACGGTCTCACACTATCTTTGAAAAAAGGAAATTTTTATTACAACTCTTCAGATTTATTTCTATTGAAAACTTATACTCTCTACGAAAGTTATAATCTCTACTTGTTTTCTAAAAAACATTTGTTGTGTTTATATATTCAGGAGTGATTTAAACAGTTGATTGTTTAACTTGGTGAAGTTAAATGGTCTAGTCTGTTGAACTAGTGACATACCAAGAGTGGTGAAACTTGTCTAATCAGTTAGGTTAGTTGTAAAACCAGAAGTGATTCCATGCTTCAGTTTCTTTTAGAACAAAGGTCTAATATGGAAGTTTAGGTTTTGATTCAAAACCCAACACAAAATTCTACTCTTTTTTTACTTCATTCTAATATGTTTCGATTGTTGAGATGAATTACAATATTCAAAATAGCTTATGTCAAATGTCTTGTGAAAATTAAACTACTAAGTGAGAATAGTTTGTTGTAAATATTTTCTTAAAAAATTATATGACCTTTAATCTATTTATATTAATATTGTTGGTTTTTTATTTTAATATATTACTTTCATAAATTGATAGTGAAAATTGAAATAAAGCACATGAACTGGTTAAAATTGAAATAAAGCATATGAACTAGTTAAAATTGAATATAAAGCATATGACCTTGCTTTTGAGAAGTAAAAAAAAAATAACAATAGAAAGAAGTAAGCCAAATTGAATATGTTGTGCTTTAAGAAATTATATCGAATGCGTTGACACTTTAATCTACGGACAGAAGAATGTTGAGTCATTAGACCATAGTTGGTCCTACACACTGAAAACCTCTTTGCATTAAGCATTGGAAATAAATTAAACATCACTTACAATGATAGGAAACCAATCAAATCTTCAAGGTATTCAAGAACCATTCCTATGAAATTGCAACTCCTCAATACTCTAGAAAACCATTTAACATGTAAATAGGTCATGATACTTTGTAAATAGGTGTAAATTAGTGAATTGGAACTCATTTAACTAAATAACGATAAATTAGATGAATGAATAGGGAAAATGCAAAACACGGTTTGTGGAGGCTTTCATTTTTGTTTTATTCTATTGTTGAAATTAATTAAAAAGAAGTTATCCACTTCATCCAACTAATTCTTGGAATTATCTTATGTAGGACTCAATCGCATAACTTGCAATTAGATCTTAACATTCGCCATGCTCCACAACCCCAGCACCCAAGTAGGCTGGATGTGTAATAGCCCTTTCTCTAGTTTTACGCAATCACTATGATGTTGGCATCACCACCCACAAAACCCTATCTCTTTACAAAAGTCCCTTTAACTAGCAATGACCTCAATATTTTTTTTGTTTAATACATCATTTGATCCCTAATTTTTAGCTTTTTGTTCAAAATCGTCCCACCTTTTAAAAAAGTTCAGTAAAACCCTATATTTTTTTTTAAAAACGGTTCAAAATGGTCCTTTAGGCTTACGACATTAAAAACATAATGATACAATTGCCCATCTGGCCAAAAGTAAATGAGGTGTCTAGTTTTGTAATACGTGGGACGCTAAGGTCAATTAAGATTCAATGACTTACGATCTTGTTGAAGATGCTTCTTATGAAGAAGCCCCTAAGATGTTGGATGACATAGTGGTTATAAACGATGATCAACCTCCTAGCCTTACCACCAAATCACCAATCCCTACACCTCAACTTACTAGCCCACCTCTTTAAACAATTATCCACATCCCACAACATATAACAACACTTCCACCTAACACCACCTTAGCCTCACTCCTCTTAACCAACAGACCCTTCACCTCATACATTCTCGATCATGTGCACTTCATCATTGTTAACAACAATCCTTCACATGAAGAATTATTTTTTTGTAATGTTTAAAGCCAATATACAAGAACAAGACACCAAATTCGCAATCATCATCAATATCCTCAACAACCTAGCCTCCCAAGTTTTCCCACCTAAAATTGCTACCCCAACAACAACCCAACCACCACCACTACTGATATGATCATAGATGGGGGCAAGAATGAACTCATCTATGATCATATCAACTACCACCACCTTCATCCAGATGTTCTGATTTCCATGTTAACCAGGGGGAGTCTAGAGTAAATCGTTTATGCATCTAGGGGAGTTTACCGTTTAGAGAAAACAAATTATTATCTCTTCCATTTAATACATCATTTGAACTTTGAATCAACTTATCTATGTAGATAGTCTTATAAAATTCAATCTGAATTTGGTTATCATTTTTTCTGCTCTAATTCTTTGATATTTTTTTTTGCTCTGATATAATTCTTGTTATTCATACTTTGAGACTTTACATTCATGTGATTATATATGCTTTGAAAAATGATTCATGACTTATGGGAAGTCATATATCATTCATACATATTCACATTGCTTTAATAACATGTGTTCTTATACATATCCATAATATGCTATGATGATCTCATATAGTTTGATATTTTATGTGAAAATCTTCTATATTGAAGACATTTGCTTTTATACATCGTTCAATAAAGCATTACATGTTATGATAAATGCTTGAGTAGAGACGTTGATGATACTATACTGTACAGTTGCTCTGTTGCGCTAGTATGAACATCCTCCTCTGATTATATACAAAAAGCTCTAACGTAATTTGAATAGCAAGATAGTTTTTACAAAAATGCTTTCATTATCTCTTATTCCTTTTCGACAATGGTCTTTAATATTTATTTCACGTTAGTAGGTGTATTTGTTAAAATAAAAAAGGGGGAGATTATTAAGACAAGATCGTCTAATAAGTCAAGACCGTCTAGCAACCCATGTTTTGAAGTTTAACAAACAATGTTTAACAAAATAGCATATAATAAAATGAATTGTCTAGGATAAACATGTTAAATGCTATAATCATATAGACTCTATCCTAGAAGCTCAATGTTACTCTAACTACATAACTGGTGTTAAACGGTAAGTACACATATCTTGCCTAAACGCTTAATAACATCTAACATATTAAATGCATGGACGAATAGTACTCTTTTTTTTATTATTGTGTTATGTTCTCTTTCCCTGTGCAGATCACAAAAGTACAAAGCTTTTTCAAATGTTTTGCATTGTATCAAAAGAACGATAAGAGATAGGAAGACAATTATGGAATGTTTATTCAAGTGTTTTACGCTCTACTCGTCCATACAAGTTATATTTGTAAAAGCACATAACATATGACTTCATACCAAAAGGCTACCTACCTACGAGAAAGTCAATGCAACTAAGTAACAAATATTTTTTGAGTAAGTCTATAAAAAGAGGATCGCGTGAAGAGAAGACGAGAAGAATAATGCTCTAAATTTTACGCTATCATTTTCTCTCAAGCTCTCATGGTCTGACACTGTCTTTCAAAAAAGCAAATTTTTATTACAAGTCTTCAAATTTATTTCTATTGAAAACTTATCATCTCTACGAAAGTTATAATTTGTACTTGTTTTCTAAAAAAACCTTTGTTGTGTTTATATATTCAAGAGTGAATTAAAGCAGTTGGTTGTTTGACTTAGTGGAGTTAAGTAATCTAGTCTGTTGAACTAGTGAGATACCAAGAGTGGTGAAACTTGTCTAACCAATTAGGTTACTTGTAAACCCAGAAGTGGTTTCATGCTTCAGTTTCTTTTAGAATTGAGTCCCATTATAGGAAAATCGCATTTTTTTGACAAATCTTAACTGACGGCCTAGGAGTTGTCATTAATGCAGTGGTGAAATAAATTAATGACGGCTCTTTGATCAATTTTGCCAAAAATAATGATATTTCGTCTCTGCAATTTGTTTCCCACCAAGCCCTAACCTTCGTCTTGTCTCCAAGGTCAGAAGTAAATCACGAAACCCTTCCCCTTTGGTCCAAAACGTAATCTTCCTCTCGTCTCCAACGAAGACACCAAACCCCAAGACCTAATCTTCCTCTCGTCTGCCCAGGTGACAAACGAAAACACCAAATCATTCCCCTTTGCACGAAACCCTTTACATTTGCATCAATCGTGGGCACGAAACATTGGAGGAGTGCTTTGCAATGATCCATGTGGCAACGTTGTAAGAACCTAGAAAATAAAGTATTATAGTAGATATGTGTATTAAAATAATGAGACCGATTATTTTATTTTACAATAATCTTATAATATAAATAAATTTTTATAAACGCATCTCATTACTTTAAGAACACTCTACCTCTCTAAAACATTGTTCTCTTTCATTTCTCTCACTTCTCTCTACAAATTCTCATTCTTGGTCTATTTGTTCGACGATCAGGAAGTGTCTAGGCGATCCTGGCATCGAGAGCTACAATTCCTACTAATCAATTTCTTGATTTGAGTTGTAAGTTTTGTTCCTCTTTTCTAGGTTTTCTATTAAATCTGTGATTCTGCAGATTTTCTGTCTTTGCATGAGTATTGTATCTCTCTTTCTTGACAATGAGCTCAATTTAGGTTCTAAGGTTGCTTTCCTATCACCAATCGGTGATTTGTAGGATTTTTTAAAGTTTCCTTGCGGTGCAAGCATCGGTCGGGGTTTTCTAGAGTTGTGCAGCGTTTCTCTAAGGTAAGGGAAGCTAGATCCTTTCTTTATTTAGTGGATGATTTCGTGCAAGTGTGAAGAGTAGGGTAGTATTAGATGTATTGAGCTGAGACTTTGCTTTTGAATGGTAAAATTAATGTGTGTAATGTGGTTGTTTTAAGTGTGCATGGATGAACTTTAAATATGAACTGTATTGTAAGGTGTTTGAACTGGTTTAGATGTATCGAATGTGATATTTTGTGTTAAGTATTGGCTGATTGTGAATATATGAAAATGGTATGGTTTAGGGCTCTTTTAGAGGAAGTAGGATAGTGAAAAAATTTATTTAGACTAATGCAAAAACAACATATAACGTCACGCGTTTAACATCTAACCATTGAATAGCCAACGTTAAAAATGACTGGTAGCATTTTTGTAAATAAATGCAATTATTAAACGTCGTTTATAATTGTAATTTGACGTAAAATAATATAAAACGTCGAATGCCACAACGTTAGACGTTAAAAGGTCAGTGAATTCAATAAAAATTTGAGCGGGAGATTGAAAATTTATTCACTTTATCTTAGCCCATGAGACCCTCTTCTCTTCTCAAACTTTTCTCGAACGAAGTTTGACGACCATCACAAGTAATCTTTCTTTCATTTGATACAAATGGATGTTAATTAACTACTTTATGTATGATTTTTATTTGTTTTGACCGATTATTTTCGTGCTCTTGTCCTTCATAGGTGCTTTATGTTTTCTCTCTCACGAGTGACGACACTTTATTCCGTTGAACCCACCTTTTGAATGTTAGTTTTCGTTTTCGTTTTGAAGAACTTATTTGCTGAACTTGTTTGTTGTTTTTCTTTGTTGAACTTGTTTATGGTTGTTGTTAGGTTGAACTTGTTTGTTGTTGTTTGATTGAACTTGTTTGTTGTTAGTTATTGTTCTTTGTTGTTGATCATAGTTCATGCTTTATAAAATACCAAAAACTGAAATTTGTTGTTTCTCTACTTTTCAGATCTCGTAGAGTTGTAAAAAAGGATCACAATTAATTACAAAAAATAAAAAAAGTATTAACGTCGAATATTGATAAATTCGACGTTAAGTTATGTCGTATATTGATAAAATTCGACTTTAATTTAACGTCGAATATTTTAAAATTCGACGTCAATTTAACGTCTCGTGATATAACGTCGTTCACGAATTCGCTGTTAAAAGCTCAAAATATTTGACGTTGTACGCGTTTTTGTACTAGTGAATTAGATATTGATTTGGTGTTTTGGGACAACTTGAGTAAGTCAAATGTGACTTGTTTGAGTCACTTAATTTCTTAAAAATGTGTCAAAAGTAATTGAATGAGATTTGGGTCCCTAGGTTGAGAAATTTGGTTTTTTTAAGCGGGAATTGGTTAGTAATCACTGTAGAATGAGGTTAAAAAAGTTTAGACACCCTTTTTCAAGTCTAATTAGGTGTATAACACAATTTAGGAGGGTATAAGTTGGCAAAAATAGCTGGAATTGGTAAATTGGGTGTAGGTTGCGTAATTCTGCAGATTTGATGCTACAAATTATGCAGACTCGCTAAACGAGTGCATTCGCTCAATGAGTGGTTGTAGAGGTTGGTCCTCTATCTGAGGACTTTCCCTTAGCGAGAGGGTGCACTAAGCGAGTGGTTGGGGACTGGGAACACTGTTAGTGTTAATCAGATAGCAAATGAGTGCGTTGAGCGAGCAAGTTGAGGGTTTGGTCCACTGTCTGGTGAGTTTCGCTTAGCCATAAATTTCGTTGAGCGCGATCCATCTCGCTGTGCGAGAAACCTCTAGATTCACTCAATGAGGGTATGTGCTGAGTGATTGGTCCAAATTCTAGTTTACTATTTTTTTAATTATTCTTGTTGATTTGAATGATGTGGTGACTTATTTTGGGTTATGTGTGAATGTGTACTGAGTTATATGAGTATCAAAGATTTGAGTTGTAATTCAAATGGGAATAAAGTATGATCTCAAAGTGATGTGGTAAGTTTCAATATGGAATCTCTTGGTGGGATTCAATTTTTGTTTAGAATAAATGCAGGAGTTCATTCTCAAGTAGAGAGGATTGATCCAAGTCATGAGGTGTAGCAGGAGGTCTTACTCTTGGGGGCTTCCAATATGCCTCAAGGCCCAGAACGAACTAACCTTGTGAGTGTGGTCGGGTGAAACCCGTTGGCAATGGCCTTGCAAAGCAGTAGAGGCCACTACAAGTGTACAACCCGCCATAGCTCGACAATTATTCTAAGTCCGGACAGTCAAGTATAGGTCATAACATTTTAGGATGTCTGAACTAGTTTATCTTGCATGAACACTTATGTGTAAGTTGTATGTTAATGTATGAACTCTTTTTACATCTAGTTTACCCTTCTATTTGTGATTGTGTTTTGTATGTGTGGTGTTTTTCCTTTTCAATGATCATCCTTTGGATGTGAGTAGAGGGAGAGGAGATTTCTCTAGAGCAAGGGTTGGATGGAGGTGATACAACAACATAGACTAGTTAGTTTAGCATTATATATAGTTTTGAAGTAGATTAGTTGTTTATAAAGTTTAAATTTTATGATTATTTTGGATGGATGTAAGTTTATACTTTATATTTTTAATCCTTAACTGTTCTATCTTATCATATCTGTGATAACTCTTTTTTATATAGTTTTATACTATATTTTTGGGATGTTACAGATGTGGTGGGTATTTTCCTTTTCAATTTTTGTGAATTTGTTGCACGAAACCATTTTTCAATTTTTATTTTCCCCCAATTTGACCACTGTCTTGTAGAATCGTTTTTGTTTCAATCACAACGTGGTGAGTAGGAGGCTTCATTGGAGTTCAAACATGATGGCACGTGGATTTGGTGGGTGGTGGAGGCTTGGTCGTTTGTCGACGTACAAAGAGGAGGCGACAATGTTGAGGAAGGGCTCCCTAGTCTGTTCATGAGGTGGAGGTTTGGTGCAACACTTGGCTTGGACAAATAAGTTCTCTATGAATCCAACTAGGTTATCTGACCTATAATTATTGTAACATTGTTATTTATTGTATATGGTTTTTCGATTTCAACTTCAAATTTTAAAATATGTGTTCTCAGTGAAAAACTATTTAAATCTAATATCTTATTTAACATATTAATGTTTAATAATTATAGTATAGCTTCACCGTAACCATATTTACAATGTGCAGTTATTGTTTTATTTATTTATTTATTACTTTGTCCTTTTTGTTTGATGTTGTAATCCTACTTTTTCAATTGTTTTAAGGTCCATCCAATGTAGTGTATGTATAAAACAATGTCAAACTTGCAAATGGGTTATGTTTGAATATGGAATTAAATGTTTGTTTTTAAAACATTTAGGAACTTTTTAAGACATTGATGTAAGGTTTGATATGTTTCAAACTTAATTACTTTTGTTTTGAATGACCATACAATAACTATTTATTTTAAGTTATTTTAATATGAAATCATTGCATTTGACGAATTGGTTGGATGAATTGAGAATTGAGAATTAGCGGGATGAATTGATAATTTGCAGGTTCATTTTTTATGGGTTAGCCATAATGTACACTGCATTGGAAGCTTTTTGCTCATTATCGAAGCTACATTGCCTGGAATCGTCGATAATGTTCTGTTTCGCATGCAATTGCCGACATTTTTACCAACGGCTCTGGGCCATCAATAATGTTAAGTTTGGTGGGTAATTATTGATGGTTTCTAGCCTTCGATAATTACCGATGACCTAAAACCTTATGTAATTACCAACGATTTCTGGATATGTTTCGATTGTTACAGACAACTAAATTCACTCTTTTTTACTTCGTTCGAATATGTTTCGATTGTTGAGTTGAATTACAATATTCAAAATAAGCCAAATCTCTCGTGAAAATTAAACTACTAAATGAGAATAGTTTGTTGTAGATATTTTCTTAAAAAATGATGAGATTTAATCTATTTATATTAGTATTGTGGGTTTTCTATTTTAATATATTACTTTCATAAATTGATAGTGAAAATTGAAATAAAGCACATGAAGTAGTTAAAATGGAAATAAAGCATATGAACTAGTTAAAATGGAAATAAAGCATATGAACTAGTTAATGTTAGCAAAATGATGAAGATGAAGTTTTGATGATGCCTAAATCAAGTTAAGATATATCAAGATTCAAGAAGATCCTTTGAAGACTTATTTTTTGTTTTGTTATTAAAAGCTTTTGTAATAATTGTAGTTTGGTGTTTAGGACTTCGATTTGTAATAGGTTTTGATTCTTATACTCTCATAGTTTATATTTGCTTTTCAGAATCAGAAACGCACGATTTTAATCGATTAAATCAAGTATTAATCGATTAAAATGTTAAAGGTGCTGAAAACTCAACTGGAAAGGAAATAATCGATTAATACATTTTTTTAATCGATTAGCTAATCGATTAATCATGAGAATAATCGATTAAAACTAGCCGTTGGAGTTTTTTGATTTTTGAAAACTAGCCGTTGTACTCATTTTAATCGATTAACATTAATATTAATCGATTAAAAGCGTTAAATGGCCAGTTACGAAGAATGGAAGAGTTTTTGCTTGAGTCTATAAATAGGCTCCCTTTATACATCAACAACAACTCTTCCCTTGTGCTAAAACACTCAGAACTCTTTCAGAAGTGTGTGCTCTTGCTCAGCTAAGGAAACTCTTGTCTGTGGTGCTGGTACATTGCTACTACGGTGACAGAGGAATAGTTGGTTCATCCTTGCTGAGTCTGAGGAGGTGTGTGGAAGAGGATCATCCTTCGTGAAGTATTCGGAGGAGGTGTTTCATCCTTTGTGAAGATTCAAAGGAGGTGCAGGTTCATCTGTTGTGGTATCAAGAGAGGTGGTTTCTAAACTCTTACAAATTGTTTCTTTGTGAATGTAGTTTGTAATTGTTTTGTGCTTAGTGAACTGTTTATCTTGATTTGAGATAAGCGACTGGACGTAGGGTTGGTAAGATCCGAACTAGTATAAAAATCATCTGTGCAAATTTCTCTCAACCTTACTCTTTTATTTATATTTATTATCTGCGTAGTAAGATAAATTAAGTAAAAATTAAAAGACACACATTAAGATTAAAAACCCTTTTGATTTGTTATTCCACGCTAACAATTCCGCTGTAGTCATTCTAACAGTTAAAATTGAAATAAAGCATAGAAACTTGCTTTAATACATTTAATAATTGTGTGAAGATATATTTTTTAAAGTTTTAATGTATATGAAGAGAAGTTTGTATAACGTATCCTTTTTCATTTTAGACGCTGTTTTTGTCTTGACGGAAAAAAAGAGGTAAACCAAACCAAACCAATGACTTTAGAGCAAAAGGATAAAATGGTGTATGGTGTTCCTATAAATATGAATGTTAGGAAAACCAAATACTGGTTATTTTATTTAGCATGCATTGGTTTATTACACCCAAAGCATATAGTAGCACAGGTACAAGAACGTTAGAAAAACCAAATACCAGTTATTTTATTTAGCATTGCATTGGTTTATTACACCCAAAGCATGTAGTAGCACCGGCTATCACAAGGAGAAAGTGCACGATTTTTCATGCATCAACAGATGTTGGCAGATATTGCTCAAGATGAAAATAGTATGGATTGTCCTGAGTGACAGCCAAAAGCAAGTTCCCATCAGAATTCTTAATCGCAACGTTACCGCAGAAGACGCCTTCGCAGAACAAAAGATTATACGAGTTTTTGAGTCCTCCAAATTCAGCTTTTTTGATAGAGAAATAACCGCTGAGTGTATTTGGGTAGCCACGAACTTTAACGAGGGTTCCTTCAGGAAAACCTGCAACGGCGGTCCACTCAAGAGAGGCTACACCGGGAAGAGGAGTATATTCGAAGCTAAGGGACACTCGACCTTCAGGGAGAAATGTGGTTTGGAGTAGGGATGAAATGGTAACTGGAAGCCCGTTATCGTTCTGGAAGGGAGATTTCACAACAGAGAGAGGTATAGATTCGTTATCTGTTTGAAGTCGTCGAATTCCACCACCAATGGGTCCTAGAAGTGACGGCAATATATAGAATCTGCCACCATTTTTAACGATCTTACCATTCACGTCTGTGACAGGTTGAGCGGTGGTTGAAGGAGGGTAGAAGGTTAGGGCTGAAAGAAGGAAGAGAGCAATAAGCATTGCACTCGCCATTTCTTTGGCTGGCTATGAAACAGATTAAGGTTATTCTCTTCTTTGTTCTGTTCAGTTCAGTTGTGTTAATAAGCGAAGATGGGAGAATCCATTTATAGAGCTACCGATGGTGATAAGGTGAATATTTTTTATGGACAAAATTGAATAAAATATATATTGTAAAACTTTTAAACACGTGAAAATGATGAAAGAACATATATGTTTCGATTTCCTAATATGTTTTTTATATGGACAGAAATGAATAAGATATCGTAAAACTTTTAAACACGTGAAAAGGATGAAAGAAAATATATGTTTCGATTTCCTAATAAGTTTCTTAAATCTATAAGGCTTATCTCTTCTTTGTTCAGTTCAGTTGTCTGAATCCATTCATAGAGATAATTAATGATGGTGATATGGTGAACAATTTTTAAGGACATAAATAATTAAAGAAATCCTAATGCTTATAACCATGTAAGAAGACGAAGAAAGTTTCTTTTAAAAGTAAAAGATATATCTATTTAAGTATTTAATTATCAATTTTTCTGGGAGGAATTTCCTCCTGGGTTTATTATTCTTAGTAAACAATTGTGATTTAATCTGTTACGTGACTATGACCTTAATTCTTAAATCTTAAATCTAAAACTTACAACAGAAGGTTAATTGCAGAGATAGTGGTGAAGAAGGAGGGGATAAAATGGTTTACTAAAAGAAATATGTTTTTTAAGTTTTGTTGAATATTAAATGTGAACACATTTTTAATAAAGATCTGAGCTTTGATTTGCTACATAGTTATGAATCATTAAAATTATTTACAACATAGTCGGTGGGAGATCTGGGGTCTAATAACCTGCTTAAGTAAATTGTTTAAGAAGGCATGTGAAAAACTAAAACTTTAACCTGCTTAAGTAGTAGGATTCTAGATTGAAGAGAAAATGTACAGTTTCATATATGCACGACATGAAGAATCAGCATGTCGATTTGGTGGGTGGAGGAGGCTTCATCGTTCATTGACGTACAAAGAGGATGCGGAAGGACTTCTGGTCCGTTTAGTGAAATGGAGATTTGCTGCAATACTCGGCTTGGACGAATAAGTTCTTTACGAATCCAGTTATTTGACCTATAATTACTGCAACATTTTTATTTATTCTATATGGTTTTTCGATTTCAACTTCTAATTTTAAAATATGGGTTTTCAGTGAAAAAAATGTGTAAATCTAATATCTTATTTAACATATTAATGTTTAATTATTATAGTATAGTTTGACCATAACCATATTTACAATGTCCAGTTTTGTTTATTTATTTATTATTCTGTCGTTTTTATTTGATGTTGTAATTGTACTTGTTTTGGTTGAAGGGATATGAGGTCGATCCTTCTTCTTTCCTCCGTTCTGTTTCGTCTTCCGAACGTCCTAACTTCACCAAAAGGTTTTTTGCCGAAGGGTGGTGACCTGCAAAAAATACGCTCAAGTCAGAATATTGTTTTAGTGAGTTTTTATGTCAATGTAGGAAAAAGATGTATTTACTTGGACATTAATCTTGTAGTTAAAGGTTTCACAATCATCTAGCCCATTAATTATCTATTAATACAATTAATATATAATCTTCCAATCTCTCATTAATACTATATATTCCTTCATATAGTCATTAAGCGTTTTGTCAATCTCTCATTAGTACCATATATTCATCCTTGATATGGTCATTAAGCGTATTAATGGGATATTAATGATTAGCCACCTTACATGATTTGTGCTCGTCAAGCAGCCGATCAGTTGATTGCTTTGGCCACGAACATCTTATTCGCCGCTCGGTCACTTGGGTATAGTAAATTAAGCTCCCAAGCCCCGAGAAACTGTTTGTAGGTGCGAAGGGGTTTAAATATGCCAAACAGATTTAAATTGGCAGGAAAGGGTGATTACCAAAGGCTGTTTGCATGTGGCAGGTGATTCCGTTCTTGGTCGAGGTGATTTCGCTTTTGAATCACGGTCGGCCCAACGTAGGAGTTCGCTTTTGAAGCTCCTTTCACTATGGACAAGGTGATTTCGCTTTTGAATCATCGAACGACATTGAGGTGATTTCGCTTTTGAATCACTACTCTGGACGAGGTGGTATCGCTTTTGAATCACCGAGTGACACCAAGGTGATTTCGCTTCTGAATCACCGGTTGGCTCAACGTAGGAGTTCGCTTTTGAAGCTCCTTTCACTCTGAACGAGGTGATTTCGCTTTTGAATCACCAAACGGCACCGAGGTGATTTCGCTTTTGAATCACCAGTCGAAACAACGTAGGAGTTCACTTTTGAAGCTCCTTTCACTTTGGACGAGGTAATTTCGCTTTTGAATCACCGAACGACACCGAGGTGATTTCGCTTTTGAATCACCAAACGACACCGAGGTGATTTTGCTTTTGAATCACCGGTCGACACAACGTAGGAGTTCGCTTTTGAATCATCGGGCGACATGCTATTTAAATTGTCAGTCTTGATACCTTATAGGTTAGTACACCAATTATTGAAAACATCTTGTGCTATTTCTTCAACATAAAATGACATATCGTACTTAACTGAAATAAAATTTTAAAATCGTTAGAATTCCACATGTTGGGGACGGCTTTGTCGCTCGGGTACTCCAATCGGTACGCTCCTTCAAGATTTTCCATACCGCTTCCTGACCAATGAGGTTGACTCGCTTCTAGCGAATCCTCTAGAGATCTAAATTGATGTGACCCCTCAAGGGTCGTTCCCTACTTCTACTCCTATTTCGCCGATCATTATCCCTACGTTGCTCCTCTTGTACATACTTCTTAAGGTGGTCAGCCCTTATTAACTCCTCAATTTTGTCCTTGAGGGCAGTACACTCTTCTGTCATATGGCCCAAATTCTGATGATACCGATAGTGTTTTCCTTCGTCAGCATTTGGAGGACTTGGTAGCTGCTTTACGAGTAACAGGTCGACCCGCAATGCTTCTTCTAACACCCTTGTTCGGGATGCATTCAAGGGTGTATAGTTCTCGTATTCAGGTTCCCTTAGGAAATCCTGACGCCTTGAGCCGCCTCTCTTCTCGTCATGGCCGAACGGTCTATTCCCTTCCTTCCGTCCGCGATTAAGGTTCACCGCTTGTGCAGCTTCTTCCTTCTGGCCTCTCTGGAAAGCCCTCACCTCCTCAATTCGTATGAACTTCACTACCTTGTTCTGTAACTCTGCCAATGTTTGGGGTTCCTCAACATAAAGAAGATCGACAAATGGTCTCTGTTTCAGAGCAGTAGTCAAAGTACTTATTATCAGCTTATGATCCACATCCTTTACCTGACACACGGTGTCATTAAACCGTTCCATGAAGGCCTTAAGTGTCTCCTCTCTTTCTTGCCTCATCTTGACTAACGCCAGATACATTAAGCCTTGTGCTTTGCTAGAAGCATACTATTGACCAAACAAGTTCCACAGTGTCGCAAACTCGTCTATGGTCCTAGGCTCTAGGGAATGGAACCAATCCAATGCCTCACCCTTCAAGGATAAAGAGAATACCCTACCCCACACCAAATCATCAAAAGAATAAACCGCCATTGCATCACTATAATTTTCCATTGCAGGGATGTTAACACTCCGACAAGTGTACCGAATCGTATCAAGTAATAATAAGTGGTAAGACCAAGTATCGTTTTCCCAAGAGACTCATGGCACTAAACAATTGTGTTCTTGCTTAACCAATTAAGACTATAGAACAATATTTTGGGGTTTTTGAATGCAAAACAATAAAAGTAAATATGCATGCAATTTCATCAATTGAGGTTAAACACAAAAGTGAATGGATGATGTTAATAATATGAGATGAATATGTTGTTAGGGTTTAGATTTCACCTAATCACTCTCATGCATAAACAAATTCAACTTCTTTATTAATGCCAATGCCACTTTCTAATTTACCCTAAACCCAATGTCTTGGTGAAAAGACCCTACTCCTAATATTAGTTTACAATGTCTTGTCTCCCTAGAAATTGGTCATGCATTACATTCGCGCAGAAGCTTAAAGGCAATCGGTCCTCCTATCCCTATGTCTAGGAAATATTGCTCCTGAGAGAATTCCCCAGATCATGATTTGTAGATATCTCATGATACCAATCCTAGGGAGAGAAGAGGAGAATTGTCATCTTCCCCAAATCCACCAACCCTAAGAGTGCGATATCTCCTCATGATACTTACAAATCATAAGATTTATGTCATTCATAAAAGAATAATATCTCTAACAATTAATGAAAGAAGCAAGAATCAATTCAAATACAAGAGAGTTTAGAGGTTCCATCTTTCCCCAACAACAAATAAGATTAGTTCTCTATCGTCATGGAAGAACTAGGAGTACAATGGAATGGAAAAGATAGAAACCCTAAAAAGAGAAGAGAAGTGCTCCCGCATCCCCAAATCCACCCCCAAAGGGGTCAAAAGTGTGTTTTTATGCTTAAGCCATCAAAAGATACATTCTCTAGGGTGTCTGGGTCTTTAAATAGGACATAAAAATAACAGAAAACGGGTCCATGCCCAAAACAAATCATAAAAATTGCAGAAACTGACCCAAAACTCGCTCTGATTGACTATTTCAGCATTCTGGTTGACTGGTTGACTTTTCTGGTTGACTGGTTGACTTTTATGCATTCTGGTTGACTTTTCTGGTTTCTGGTTGACTTTTTTGCACTGCAACTCCTTGATACTTCAACCCTTCTTTCAAATCATTCCAAAAACCTACAAAATCAAGGGAATTTAGTAATAAAATCATCAAGTATATCATCAACTCTCTTATTCACAAAGCTAAAGCAAAATCATGAGTCTAAGCAAGTTTCTAAGTCAAAAAGGGTGCATTTCATATAAAATTAAGTATAAAAATAACGGTTTTTGCACCGTTATCACAACCCCAAACTTAGAACTTTGTTTGTCCTCAAGCAAACAAGATGAAACTTAGTCTTCCACAAATCATCACAATGGTTCAACTCTTTCCAAAACTTTTTCTTTCAAGACAAGTAATCACTCAAATCAGCTCATCAATAGAATTTAGTCAAGATGTACACATGTCTTGATTCACAATAACACATCATGGTGTTCACATAGTCCACAAGTAAAAAAAAGCATTTTTAACGCGCTATATACGCCTCGGTTTTACTGAAACGGAAGCGTATAAAAGTGCGGTGGTAGTTTTGTAAATACTGAATGGTTATATGCTTCGGTTATTCAAGAACCGGTGCCTGTAGTTGTTACTGCCTCAGGTAGAAGGACAACCGAAGCATAAATGGTCTGCCAAAAATCACGCTTTTATTCTGACGAGGAAATACTACCTCGGCCTAGCACAAAAATGAGGCATAATGGCCTGCCAACCTTCCCATCTCTGCAACTGTATGCTCTACTATCCAATGGTTAAAAGCTTTAGGCACCGATTTTCTGTAACTCGAGGTAGATAATGTGAATTTTAAATTGTACAGGCACCGGTTTGTTGTGTAACCGGTGCAATTAAGAGTTTTAAGCACCTGTTACCTGTTAATGAGATAACTGAGGTAGTATCCACTACAAGAAATGCGTTGATTTTCGACGGATATATACCGGAGGACTTTGGTACGCCGGTAATATTCTTTTACCGAAGGATCTTCTGGCGGAACGTTTGGTGTGTCATTACCGAAGGATTATGTCTGCCGGTAAAGGCAGTGATATTTTTAGCGGTCATTACCGAAGGATTTGGGCCGCCGGTAAAGGGGTCAGAAATGAAATTAAACATTCCCTCTTCGTGTGAAAGAACCCATACCCTTTAGAAGCCTTAAGAAGATTTCGAACCCTTCTTCTCCGCAACCCATTGTGCCCTTCCTTCACAAAGGTGTTGTTCGTGGTATTCCTTCAGAGAGGTCCTCTTTGTTCACAGAGCCTCCGTCATCGTGAGTGTGAGTGTGAGTGCTTCTTCGTTCGGTGTCATCCGTCTCCGTCTTCGTTGGCGACCAGTGGTAAGTGTTCCCATCCTTCTCCATCTTTTTCCCCCATTTCTGGAATAAAGTGAGTGGAATTTATGATTATTGTCTCAAACCTAGGGAAAACTCTCAAACATCAGGAAAAAGGTTCGTGCTTCCACTAGAAATTTGAGAATCTCAAACCCGGTGTTGAGGAGGTGGAGCATGTGGTGGCGCTAATGCTTCTCCGGTGAAGGTCAAAGACAGTGTTGTGATTGTCTAAAGGTTAGATTTTTAAAATCGTACATTATAAAATTGTAACAGAATTGGATGCATTGTTTGGAATTGGTATTCGTTTGGGTTCTGAGATTTTGAGTGATATTATTTAGTGTTCCACTGGTAGTTGTAATTGCACCTTCATTCTATGTTTATTGGTTTAGGTTTTTACTGTTTATATGTCATTACGTGAGTTTCTAGGGTATAAAAATAGGGTTATGGATACTAATGTGATAGATTTGTTTAGAAATGTAGTGATTTATCTGTTTCAGCCTCATCATCAGATACATGACTTTTAGAAATTCAGATTGACATGCAAGCACTTTGATTGAAGGGAGGAAGATGGGCTAGGGAGGCAGATACATTGGAATTGGCATAGAGAATTGATAGTTGTAATGTGTGGATAGAGCATTATTAAGTGTGTGGAGTGAGTGGATAAGTGATTGCACCAATGTTTGAGGATTAGAAGTGTACCTATCACAGTTAAAAGGGGCACAATGCATCTTCCTCGCCTGTGTATATTATAATTATTGGCCAACAAAACAAGGGAAAGAATGAGAAGAAAGAAATTACAATTTTCAAAACAGAGATAATTGATGCTTAAATATTTCTACTCTTTGCATTATCAACTTGTAATGATTGTCAATAAACTTAAAAGCATCTAGATTTGAATTCCTAACCTTGTTTTGGCAATATTTGAATGCATCTAAACCCAAGAAATTCAACTTGTAGTTGATCTAATCTATGCAAGAACATTCAATTAAACAAAAAAGACAATGAAGCCTTTGTTCCCCTTAGCTGCTGATAGCCTTTGGTTCATATTGTATAGGACATGCATGCAAACTTGAAACTCCTCCACTTTTCCTTCATTATATATATATATATATATTGTATTTAATGTTTATTGAGTCCTTTAACAAAGTGTACAATTTTGCATGAAATTGAATGGATAGAAAATAGCTTGATATAAAGATTGAATTGGGCGCCCTAAAAGACTTAATGAAGTGATATAAGTTGTCTTGATCATGTCGGCCACGGTTCATATGTATTAGCATGTGTCATTACTACTATATATGTTTAGAATCATTACAACAATGTTCATAAAAGAGTCAAAAGTAAAAATATTGGAACCATACGAAGTTCAAAAAGAGTGTATATACATACCATGTTCTAGTTAAAAGAGTGAAAAATTTAAACCAGAGCATTCAGTATTTATTCAATTCTCTTTTTTAAGTAATAAACTAGCTTTTATCAGTTGACAAATCTATATCTCTTTAATATTTTGATTATTTTGGGATATGAGTTTTTACCCTATAAACCTATTTTTGGTCAGATCAGATTCATCTCATTAAAGAATGATTTGTTCCTTTTAATATTATAATTATAGATATTCGTTTTTAAATAAATTCATCACCCTAACATTGATGGCAACATCCCCTTATGACTTATTGAATGTTATGTTCTACCAAAGAACATCTTGTTTATTTTAGGTTGACAGTTTAGTATTCTTAATGGAAATCATTTCTTACATATCTCTTTTAATGTGTTATTGGCATATGATCTAATAGTTGATGAAATGGTCATATCACAATATTTATATGTATAAAAAATTAAGTAATGGAACTATAAGACTACCATTTTTTATCTGAACTATAACACTACCCTAGTTATAGCTACTACATGAGAAAACTCACGTGCTTAAAGTAGGTCAAAGATATATAGTCCATGCATGTTCTATCTAGCTCTCTTCTTTCTTCCTTTGTTGTTCTCTCTTACTCTATTCTTTTGTCTTCCTCTTTTCTTTCTTCTTCTATTATGTGAAGCTTTTCTCTTTCTCTCTTTTCTTCTTTCTCTCTTCTCTCTTTTTGTCTTCTTCTGTTTTCTTTTCTTGTCTCCTGCCTTTATATTCTCTCTAGTAATTTCATATGTGATTTATAAATTATTCGTTTTCTTGTCTCATCCAAAAGAATCATAAGTTAGGATGGAAACTAAAACTTAAGTCTGCACTAGAAAATGAGTTTTAAAATGGTGCTTTCAAACTCAAAAATAAGTGTCAGTGTGTCAACAGCTGAAATGATGCTTCACACAACTTTATATCACGTATTTGAACATGTTTAGACAATGAAACAGTTAAGAAACAGAATGCACCATAAAATGTCTGGTCCACTTCCAATTTTAGGCAAAATTGTTGGTGATTTTTCATATAGGCTAAAAATTGACCAAATTCATTGTGCAAACAGATTTCTAATGGCAAAATACACTTGCACAAATGTTAATGATGCACTGAAACAACTAGATGCTTCAAATCACCGTAGTAATTGCCAAAATGCAGAAAAATTTGATCAATGATGCACTAGAATGTAGAATTCAGTGGAATCAAATTAGGCAGCACAATTAAAAGCTTAAGGAAGTCCTAATGCAGTAAATCTAGCTACAGAACAATAGGTAGGAGATGTTTAATGACTTGAGACCAAGCAAAGACATCAAGCATGGTGCATAACTTGACTGAAAACAGTTACAACATACTAAACCAGATTTTTTATGAACTAAACTATTGATTTTGCAATTTTGTGATTAACATGAGCTGCAAACACTTGAGACATGCTTAATATCATAAAAGAAACTTGTCTCCTGCTGAACATAATCAAACACAAGCTGAACTCAAGGTTGGAAGACTCCATGAATGACACAGAATATTGCAGCAAACCTTACGGATAATAGAACCTTGCAGCTAAAGAAATGGCCCTTGAAGCTTTGACAGTTTCCTATTCACCTCCAATTTCTTTTTCCACTCCTCTTCCTAAAAATGCTAGCTCCAATAGTAAGAACTCTGAACTTCCTCCAATGATTAATAAGTGTGAGCTGCAAACTGCACCATATGTCTTAGAAGCAGCTTTAATTGTTACAAATAAACACTAATTTGCATATTCAACACTACACTAGTACTGAGTGTAAAGGAAACACCAATTTCAATGATAAATTGGCACTTAAGAGGGCAAAAATGATAAAAACAAGCAACATATAGGTTATGAATCAAGGAGAGACTGAAAAGGGAAAATGGTAGATCACATTTAGATAGCAAGAAAGGGTTGCAACAAAACAAAATGAGAAAATGGTGCTTGAATCAGTTTTGACGTGCAAATTGGCCTTGTATAATAGTTATTTTTCTGATTTTCCATTGTGTACACAATTGCATCATGAAAACCTTTCCAACAAGTTTAATTATGCTTTTCAGATTTGTCTTTTTCTGAATTAGCAACTCATACACCTTAATTAATAACTTGTGTGGAAGCATTTAGACTGCATAAATACTGCTGCCATTGCATCAATTATGGTCTAAGTGTTTTGTTTTGGTTTTGTTGTCTGTTTGCAGATATTTCCTATCACAAGAGAGTGGACCAGCCATTGCTCCTATTGTCCGGCCAGTCAATTTGGTATTGTTTTGGTATCATTGGTTAATTTTGTACCAACTTAGGTATGATTGTTGTTGTGTTTGATGCTAAATTCATCTGCAAATTCCTACCTCGTTTCATATTGGTTGCTTTATATTTCAAAGTTCAATAATGTTGTTGCTTTATATAACATGTTTATTATTTAAATTACCGAAGTGAACATGTTGTTGCTTAAATCATCTAAGGCATACCCATTTATGTTTGAAGACAAACTTAAATGACTCGAGCATGAGTTTTATATACCCCACCGGTTATAGTTGTTTGACACTTGGTTATAGCTATAACAGATCTATGCTATATGAATCTGAAATGTACAAAGAGTTTCCTCTGTTCAATGGGTAACAAATTTTGCACTCTATTATTAATAGAGAATAATTTAGTCCTTCTTTAGTTGAATAGGATTGACCAATTCAGCAAGATATGTGATTGGAAAGTACACTTTGCACATGAATGTGAAGTAACTTTTGTGTGACTGAACATCATTTTGTTTTGGATTGTCACAGAACATGGCCGATCATCCCAACCACCAGGTGTGGATGTATGACCGTTGTTATAGCGGTAGAAGGGGTTTGAAGGAAACTTTTGTAATAGGAGTTGAAGAGTTTGTTCACAAGGCTCGACAATGTAAATATTATGCTATTGATGGAGGGATTTGATGTCCATGCTTGAAGTACGAATGTACACGAATTTTGAAAGATGTCGACGTGAAAGTTCACCTATACCAGAAAGGTTTCATGCCAAATTACAAGATTTGGACATTTCATGGAGAAGAAATACCTTATACCTCGACTGCTGGCGATAATTGGCTGCCTTCAAGTTCGAACACTTTTGTACTTACATATGAGATAGATGACATTAATCATATGCAAGAGATGGTCAACCATGCTCTTAGTCGACATGGTCAAGAAGAAGCGTACAATTGTCTTGATGAGGAGTCTCCAAATGAAATGACTCAACGGTTTTATAATTTATTGACAAAGGCAAATCAACCTGTATTTGAAGGGTCAATTGAGTCAAAATTGTCAATGTGCATTCAACTTATGGCTTGTAAGTCTAATTGGAATGTTCCCAATCAAGCCTTGGACTTCATTACAAAGTTCGTTTTAAGGTTAACACCACCAAACAATTCTTTGCCAAAGAATTTTTTTTGAAGCCAAAAGGTGTGTTTCAATGTTGGGATTGGAAACAAAGAAGATCGATTGTTGTTTGAATGGATGTATGCTTTTCTATGACAACGAGAATGGGAAAAATGATGCATCGTTGGTCGAATGCAAGTTCTGTGGCCATCCTCGATTTCAGACATTGCATCCGGGGCGGAGGCAAAGAAAACCAATTGCATTCAAGTACATGTTCTACTTGCCGATCATTCCAAGATTACAAAGAATGTTCGCCTCAATGCAAACAGCACAACACATGACATGGCATGATGGTAACAAAATTGAAGGAGTGTTGCGTCATCCTTCTGACGGTGAAGCTTGGAAGCACTTCAATCGTAAACATCCATCCTTTGCTTGTGATGCTCGTAACGTGCAACTTGGTCTATGTTCAAATAGGTTTACTCCTTACATTCAGGCGTTCGCATCACCATATTCATGTTGGCTGGTGATTGTCACCCCCTACAATCTTCCGCCTGAGATGTGTATGACAAAACCATACATGTTTTTAACTTGTATCATTCCAGGTCCATCCAATCCCAAGGCATCCATTGATGTTTATTTGGAGCCATTGATTGATGATTTGAAGAAGTTGTTCAGTGGTATTTGGACATATGAAGTTTCTAGGAAGCAAAAGTTCTTGATGAGAGCAGCTTTGATGTGGACTATTAATGACTTCCCCGCGCATATGGCATGTTATTTGGTTGGAGCACACACGGTCGATTAGCTTGTCCGCATTGCATGGAGCAGACAAAGTCATTCTTTTTGACTCATGGTCGCAAAAGTTCTTAGTTTGATTGCCATCGAAGGTTCTTAAGCAGTGATCACCCATTTAGGCGAAACAGAAAAGCTTTTCGCAAAGGCAAAGTTGAAACAGATATGGCCCACCCTAAGGTCACTCCATCACAAATCTGGAGAAGAGTTCAACATTTTCCAAAAGTAACTGAAAGTGGTGTGACTAGGATTGAAGGGTATGGGGAATGGCATAATTGGACTAAGAGGAGCATTTTTTGGGACCTTCCATATTGGAAAATTAATTTGCTCAAACAGAACCTAGATGTCATGCATATAGAAAAACATTTCTTCGACAACATCTTCAATACAGTAATGAATGTTAGTGGCAAGACTAAAGATAATGAAAATGCACGAAAAGATTTATCTTTATATTGTTCACGAAGAGACTTGGAGTTGAAGGCACTAGATAACGGGAGGTCGCTGAAACCAAAAGCAACTTACACGTTAACAAAAGACGAGGCTAGAATAGTATGTCAGTGGATGAAGGACCTTAGAATGCCAGATGGTTATTCTTCAAACCTTGCTAGATGTGCGAATATTGAAAAATGAAGCATTCAAGGTATGAAGAGCCATGATTGCCATGTATTTATGGAGACTTTAATCTCTCTTGCATTCAGTTGTTTACCAGTGCATGTCTTAAATCCACTCATAGAAATCAGTCACTTCTTTAAAGATTTGTGCTGCATTACGCTCAAGGCAAACTCACTGGCAAAGTTGGAGGAAACTATTCCTATCATTCTTTGCAAATTAGAAAGAGTTCTCCCCCCTTCATTTTTTGATTCAATGGAGCATCTTCCAATTCATCTTGCTTATGAAGTATGGGTTAGTGGACCTGTGCAACATAGGTGGATGTATCCATTTGAAAGGTTTATGGGAGAATCAAAATGTTCAGTGAAGAATAAAGCCAGAGTTGAAGGATCAATTTGTGCAACTTACTTACATCGTGAGATAACATACTTTTGTTCACATTACTTCAAGAATTTCACGTTGTCATCCAACAATGATAGGAATGAAACACAGTGCCAAAACAAAATGTCTCACTCAACATTGCCAGTGTTTCGACAACTTGGTCGTCTTGCAGGCAAGGAGATGAGTCATTGGTTGACTAATGCTGAATTCAACTCTGTGCATGTCCATGTCTTGATCAATTGTATTGAAGTTAAACCCTACCTTGAGTATGTCCCTAATCCTTTTCTTTACTTTCTAATGATGTCATTTATGTACTCACTTATTGTGTTCATCAAATTGAACAACTCATTTCTTGTGGTTGAGCATATTCCAGAAGGAACTGCTTCTGGTCGAATTCACTCTAAGTTTCCCGCTTGGTTCAGATATCAAGTATGTACATGTTTCCTACACTTCATTTAGATGTATTGCTACACTTCATGTCACCTTTCATTGTGCCATTAACTTCCGGATGTATTACTACACTTCATGTATAGGTTTATAATCAGCCTTTAACTCCTACAATTCAAGATTTAAGGTATTTGGCAAATTGGCCCATGAGGTGCGTCAAAGAGTGGCACACCTACTTTATCAATGGGTACAAATTCCACACACATGCATGGTCCCAAGGAAAAAAAACAACTAATTGTGGTGTGTACGTCAAGGGCATCACAGATGGTGGTTACGATGACTTTTATGGGATAATACAGAAAATATATGAGTTAGAGTACAACACTTCTAGTTCTCCAAAGACAGTGGTTCTTTTTTATTGTGAATGGTTTGATCCTTCTAGAAGTGGTACAAGAACAGATCCCAGGTATAACATTATCGAATTGCAAATGAGTTCACGATACCGACCGTTTGATCCATTCATTTTAGCAAGTAATGTTAGACAAGTTTATTATGTACCACATCCACCATTTCGTAGCATCGACAAACGTGGTTGGTCTGTTGTAATACAAGCCAAGCCTAGGGGTCGCATTGACTCAAATGATGTTGAAGAAGACATTGCCTACCAAGTTGACGAAATGTCACATGATATTGAACATATTGAAGTTGAACGTGTATTGGGATTGCATGACCCTAATGGTGAATTTGAAGAACTACAAGGACAAATACAACAACAACAAGAAGAAGAAGAACTAGTTCAAGAAGAAGAAGAAGAAGAAGAAGAAGAAGATGATGATGATGAAGAAGAAGAAGAAGAAGAAGAAGAAGAAGAAGATGATGATGAAGAAGAAGAAGAAGAAGAAGAGGAAGACGAAGATAATGATTGAAAGTGCACATATATTGTGCTTTCTACAAACTCTAATGTTCCAATAATGCACATATATTGTGCTTTCTAGAAACTCTAAACAGAACAAAAGTACACATATATTGTGCTTTCTCCAAACTTTAATTTGAAAACATAATGTATTCCTCATTGATTTAGTAATGAAAAGTAATGGATATTCATTTGTTTTGCCATGAATAAATTATTTAAGTTGATTTCAATCATAACAATTTTATTGCAGTAATGACAGGAGAACGGCCATCACGTCCTGATAAAGGAAAGGTCGTAGCAAAACCTAAGAGGAAACGAAGGCCAAAATATATCTTAAGGATTCCTACATTCGTTGCCCAGACTACAGCAGATGCTGGGCCCTCACATGCTCCAGACCATCATGTTCTTTCCACACCACACCCTCCTATTGATCTGTCACCAAAACCTGTTATTTTATCCACACTAGACCCAATTGTACCACCAACACACCCTGTGGTACAGACAACAACACATATAGATTTTTCTTCTATACCTTCCTCATCCTCCATACCGCCGCTTGATGATCGTCCCCCACCATCTGCTGATCACGATTCGAATGGTGATGATGGTGATGACCTTGCTCCTACTGATCGACCAGTGATTTAACCTTATGGGAAAGGTAACATCGTACCAAGTTTGTTACTAATTTTTTTTACATTAATTGTTTAACTTATCATTAATTGAAATGACTTTGATGTATTCATATGCAGGTTTGTGCCCTCTAGAGTTGCTTCTCAGGCCATAACAAGGTCAATTAAGCAACAATTTCTAAATCCTTGGCCAACATGGGGAGCAATATCACCTTATGACAGAAAACCATTCTGGGAGCGATTTAAGGTTAAAGGAAATCAACATTCTTTTGTTATTTACTATTCATCATCTATTATTCAACTGAACAATTCTTTCCATTTCGCGTTCCAAGATAGTAACAAAGATAGTATCAATATTCTCTATTACTATTACTATGAGTTGTTGTCACCTGCATTTCCCTATGAATGATACATAAGGCTTGCTCACAGGCACACACACTTTTTCTCTGCAAATATTGCATACAAACAAAAGGGTATACAAACATAAGTAAAGTTACATAATTTTTATGAGTTGTTGTCACAGATGAAGGTTCAGTGGTTACCTGAACATGAACTTCAAATTCAGCGCAATTTCAACACGAAGGCATCTCATAGGCTATCTGAGATGTTTCGAGATACAAGGATACCTGGAGAACGCCCTTACTGGATTGGGGAGATAATCTGGACCTCCTTACTGGAGCATTCGACTTCACCGCAATACCGGGCCAAGTGTGCAATCGCCAAGAAGAATCGAGCTTCAGAAAAGGGCGGTGTTCTCCATACAGGTGGATCAATCACCATACATGAACATGCCATGCGTATCGTAAGTATTTTCATTCAACAATTATCCATTTAATCATATAACTTATGTAACTATAATTTTAATGCACACATCAAACTTTATATTTTGTTACAGGCAGCTGAGTTGGGACGAGCTGTGTGTTAACTGAATGGCAAGTGTACCATATCGTTTCAAGTAATAAAAATGGTAAAACCCATTATCGTTCTTCCCATGAGACTCGAAACGCCTTATTGTTCGTATGAATCAAAATCGTAAGATTTGTGAAGGAAAAATTAATTGTTGTAGTGAATGCAAAGACAGAAAATAAAAATGCAATGAGTGATTCAGTTGACGAGAAAAGAGTATGAATAAATGGAGTTGTTGGGGGTTTACAATATCATCTATTCCGCTATCTCTTATTTACTCCTCTTGTTTAAATTGCCTTATTGTCTAATTGTTATGCAAACTTTCTTGGCCTCCCCTTAACCCGATCCCTTGGCGAAAAGGGCCTATTACTAATTACCGGCTTGCTATCCCTAGCCTCCCCTAGTAACTAGCAACCCATTACAAACAGAAGCAAAACCAATTGGTCATCCTACCCCCCTATCCCTAGGTGGTATTGCTTAACCAACGAATTACTCACCGGTTCGTGACATTACTGTATGTTCCCGTATCAATAAAGGCAAATAACTGTTACCGAATAAGTTAAATGATAAAAGCTTTAAGCACAGTATGAGAATCCAACAATTGATAATAAACGCATATGAAAATCATATAATTTAAACAAGAGTTTCAATAAAAGAGAGTATCAAAATATTACATTGTTCCCCCCAACAACAAAATGGTTTAGTTCACCATTGTCATGGTGAACCAAGATGAAAATAATGGAAGATATAGAAAGCAAACCCTAGAAAAGATGAAAAAGAGCCTAAGCCTCCAAGAGATCCTCTCCAGAGAGTGAAAAGTAGGTCTGGTCGCCCTCTTCTGTCAAAAGAAGGAGAATGAAATCGCACTAGGGCTATTTATAGCTGAGGAGCGCAACAGAAAACAGGCCCGAGCCCAACAGGCAACCGCCCGACATCACACTTATGCCGCCCAGCGGTTTGCCTCTTATCACGCTACTGCCCGGCGTCAGGGGTCCACCGCCCGGCGGTTTGCCTCTTATCCCAAAACCGCCAGACGTCGCTGCCTTGGTGCCAACTCCTCGCATTTGGCCGCCCAACAGTGCAATTTTGCCGCTGGGCGGTTTCTAGACTCTTATTTTCTTGATTTTCTTCCTCTATCTTGAGTCTAAGGCCTTTATCTTTACCTCCATTCTTCACTTCCATCCAAATTGCTGCAAAACAAGCATAATATCGGTAAAAACAGCTTTTGACTCTCGACTGACTCATTTATTGAGTTTTGTTTGATTTCAAGTTCATTCTAAGCAGTAAAGGGAGTAATTTGGTCTAAAATAGCACATGAAAATAACGGTTTTTCAACCGTTATCACAACCCCAAACTTAGAAATTTGCTTGTCCTCAAGCAAAGCAGAACAAAACTATAGATAAATCAAAACTTGGCTCTCTACACTTTCATCCAATGATTCAACATTCCTAAAGTACATGATGAGAACTACTCAATTTCAGATCTTCAGTGATGATCAAATCAAGATGCATGCTTTCAATTCAGTTATCTCACACATTCCTCAACAGATGTTACATATTATGAATAATCAATCCACTAAGCAAAGATGCAATCCTGAAACTTAGAATTTATCACCAAGCAAGTGTTTCACTCAATCACTCAAGTGTTTAGGGTGACACTCCAACTCTAAATCATTTACAAGTCACATGAAATAAAATTGCCTTTCATCTCAAACAATCAAAATCATCACATGCAAATGCCATCAAAAGGTATTTTCCAAGGCTTGTAATGAGGCTGGGCTATCAAGAAAAATTGGTTTTTCTGGATCACAAAATCTTTGAATCAAGAGAGCTCATTCATCATTCAAGGTTCAAGTTTAACTCTCTTTTTCAACCAATCTCATTTGTCCCCAGCTTCTTCCCTTTTTCTTTTATTTTTACATTGAGCTCATCTTTCATGATTTTTCTCTTTCTCATGTATTTTTCTTTTTCAACACTTGAGCTCAATGCCTTTCTTTTTGCCATTCAAACTTTCCCCACAACCCCAAACTTGAACCTTGAATATACTTACAGTCATTAACCCAATTCAAAGTAAATAAATTCAGCACAAGGGTTTTCATTTTGTTTAGGCCAAGGTTCAAAAAAGGTATAAAATTTCAAGCACTTTGGGTAAAATTTGGCTAAGTAAGGGCTTTCAAAAATGACCTTGATCATATGACATGTACATGCAATTCAATCAATCATCAATATTTAGGAAATATCATGCATGCTTTCCTGTGAATAATTTCATACAACAATTAAAACTCTGGAGCTCAATACCTCACACAACATGCTTTCTCACACACATTCATTCATACACCCTGCTTAACATCAAGACCACAATCATAATTCATCACACATTTGTTTCACAGGATACCAACATGCAACACAACTCAATAATCATTCACATCAGATCATCATTAAACAAACTCATCATGCAATTCATTCAATCAAAACATCATCAGAAAAGTCTTCAAGTCAAGCAGACACACTAAAATTAAAATTCAACCTATTCTAAAAATTTAAAGTGCAAGAGTAAAGAAGAAAATCTAGGTTGCCTCCTAGTAGCGGTTGTTTAACGTCGCGAGCCTGACCCAAACCTGTTTAGCACTTGTCAGTAAGTGCAATCCTTTCAACACCCTTTAGTAGGTGTACCTTCCGGGTATCCTTCAGTAGATACCAAAAGTTAGCATCCCTCAGTAGATGCTACCCAAAAATTGTTCAAAAATTTAAATTTTACATGTTCAACAGAAAATTAAAATAAAATTGTCTTAAAATACAAAATGTGCTTTTCAGCAATCAACTCTTCTTCTTCACGTTTGATTCTTCATCATCTCACCGACTCAGCTTTCTTTTATCCACCCTCCTAATAACAGTGGAGTATGGCATTTGGATTTCCACCATTCCTTTTTCTTTCAGCTCCTTTACTAACCATTCCTTTTTCTTAAATCTCACTTTACTCCTTGGTTAGAGTGGATCTTCTTTTGATTTTGGGTGAATGGTTCTTCTCCCTTTATCCTCAGGTACCTGCAGAACATAACAGCTGTCAGAATAATCAGTACCTACTATGCTCTCTTCTTCTTCTTCGTCCATCTCTGGCTTCTCAAATTTGTCTCTTTTTACCGTTTTGATCTCATCCCCTTCACGGCCAGTATAGAGAAATAGACAATTCAAATCCCTCATCATTATCCTTCCCTCATGAACATTAATAAGCATCTTTGATGTTGCCATGAAGGGTCGCCCCAAAATCACAGGATACTCTTCCTCAGTTTTCACATCCATGACAATGAAATCTGCTAAGAACTCAAGCCGATCTACTCGCACAACAACATTTTCTACCATTCCCACTAGCACTTTTGTAGAACCATATGCCATTGCTATAGTCAAGTCAGATGGTTTCAACACAAGCCCACTGATTTCCTTCAAAAGTTCTATGGGTATTACATTGATACTAGATCCAGAATCTATCATAGCTTCCACATCCAAATCATTCAGAGCACATGACAGTGTTAAGCACCCCAGATCTTTAGCCTTAGGAGGATAATTACTCTTCTGTGGTTGAAAAACAAGATCCTCTTCTTCATCAGTAAGCTCAATTTCATCATCAAGGTTGATTTTAATTCTTTCTGAATAGGGAGAGAGCTGCTGATTTCCTAAAGGTACCACAGTCATTCAGTTGAAAATTTCTCTAAATCCCCCATTATGATTGCTTCTGGTTCCCATTTCCTCTTTTCCTCCACCAACCTCTTCTTCATTATAATTTTCATCTTCTTCATCTTCACTGCTCATGGGTTCAAAGAATTCAACCATTAGCATCTCTTCCTCTTCACTATTCACCAAATGGAATGGTTCACCGTCTGTTTCCCAACTATCCTGGCTCGTAATAACCTTGCATTCTCTCTTAAGGTTAACCTCAGTGTTGGCCCTAAAGTGGTTTTTCTCCGTAATTTCTATTCTTGTCGCCAGCTGCCTAATCTGTGACTCCAGTGATTTAAACTGGCCTGAGTGCTATTTAACTGCTGCTCATATTTTTTGAAGAAGTCATCAAATCGGTTACTTAAGGTCCTGACAGACTCAGTCAAATTACTCACTTGCTGCCACATAGGTGACGGTTGTTGCTGCCGGAAGTTTCCTACTTGTCCAGAAGAAGTATTCTGAATCTGTCCAATACTGGGGTGGTTCTTCCAACCTTGGCTAGAATTTCCTTGGTTGAAATTACCTTGCTTGTATTGGAACTGGTTACCCATGTAATTCGCTTCCTGCTGCATCTCTTCAGTGAAAGCACATTTACCATTGATATGGTCATCACCACATAATTCGCAAAGTTGTTGAGTTTGAGAAATATTTCTTAACCCTGTTGGAAGTTTAGAAAGGACCTTTGTTAGCTTGTCCAATTTTTTGTTAAGAAGATGATTCTGCGCAACCATTGCATCATTAGCAAGGAGATGCAAGATTCCTCCTTTCTGTGTGCCCCTCTCACTTTGAGAAACTTCATTTAGGGCCATCTCTTTGATCATATCATAGGCTTCATCTTCAGTCTTCCTATTAATACTGCCTCCAGCCGAGGCATCCAACATCATTTTAGACTGAGTATTCAGCCCTCCAAGAAAAGCGAGCAAATAAGAAGTCTTGTCGAATCCGTGGACTGGAGTTTTTCTCAACAGGCCTTTAAATCTGTCCCAGGCCTGTCCGAGTGTTTCCTCCATCCCTTGCTTGAATGAGGAGATTTCGAGCTTCCCTTGATGAATCTTGGTCTGCGGAAAAAATCTGGTGACGAACTGTCTCGCCAAAGCATCCCAGTTTCTGAACGTCCCTTCAGCAAATGAGTGCAACCAAACTTTGGCACTTCCTCCCAAAGAAAAAGGGAATAGGCTAAGTCTGACCCTCTCATCCGAGACTCCGGCCATCTTAACAGTATTGCAGATTTCGCCAAAGATAGTCAAATGTTTGTAGGGATTCTCATTTGACAATCCGTTAAACTGGTTGCTCTGAACTAACTGGATGAGCGCAGGGCTCATCACCAAATTCGTAGTATTGTCCGCAGGAATGACAATGTTGTTGAAATTCAAAGGACCCACAGTGTTTGCTGAGTCCCCCAGTGTGCGTCTTGGAGGAGGTTGGTCTGCCATATCCTCTCTACCTTGTGCAGAAAATTCTGGTGAAGATTGCAAGATTGTTTCAGGAGAAGGAAAGTTTTCACGTGCAGAATGTATAACTTTCCTCCCTCTCCTGTCTGGTAATCCCTCGAGAAGAGGTTGCTGATTTTTCATGCTTCTAGTGTGTATCCCTTCCTGCATACACAAGAAAAATACCCCTAAAAGCACTTTTACAGAAAAAATAAAATAAAACACAATAAAAAATAAAAGTATAGACAAATAATTACACACAAGTCAAATTCAGCCAATTCACACTACTAAATAAGTCAAACCTCGAGTCCCCGGCAACGGCGCCAAAAACTTGTTAACTGAATGGCAAGTGTACCATATCGTTTCAAGTAATAAAAATGGTAAAACCCATTTTATCGTTCTTCCCATGAGACTCGAAAGGCCTTATTGTTCGTATGAATCAAAATCGTAAGACTTGTGAAAGAAAATTTAATTGTTGTGGTGAATGCAAAGATAGAAAATAAACATGCAATGAGTGATTCAGTTAATGAGAAAAGAGTATGAATAAATGGGGTTGTTGGGGGTTTAAAATTTAATCTAATCCGCTACCTCTTATTTACTCCTCTTGTTTAAATTGTCTTATTATCTAATTGTTATGCAAACTTTCTTGGCCTCCGCTTAACCCGATCCCTCGGCGAAAAGGGCCTAGTACTAATTACCGGCTTGCTATCCCTAGCCTCCCCTAGTAACTAGCAACGCATTACAAACAGAAGCAAAAACAATTGGTCGTCCTACCCCCTATCCCTAGGTGGTATTGCTTAACCAAGGAATTACTTACCGGTTCGTGACATTACTGTATGTTCCCGTATCAATAAAGGCAAATAACAGTTACCGAATGAGTTAAACGATAAAAGCTTTAAGCACAGTATGAGAATCCAACAATTGATAATAAACGCATATGAAAATCATATAATTTAAACAAGAGTTTCAATAAAAGAGAGTGTCAAAATATTACATTGTTCCCCCAACAAGAAAGATGAAAATAATGGAAGATATGGAAAGCAAACCCTAGAAAAGATGAAAAGGAGCCTAACCATACAAGAGATCCTCTCCAGAGAGTGAAAAGTAGGTCTGGTCGCCCTCTTCTGTCAAAAGAATGAGAATGAAATCGCACTAGGGCTATTTATAGCTGAGAAGCGCAACAGAAAGCATGCCCGAGCCCAACAGGCAACCGCCCGGCGTCACACTTATGCCGCCCGGCGGTTTGCCTCTTATCACGCTACCGCCCGGCGTCAGGGGTCCACCGCCCGGCGGTTTGCCTCTTATCGCAAAACCGTCAGGCGTCGCTGCCTTGGTGCATACTCTTCGCATTTGGCTGCCCAGCGGTGCAATTCTACCACTGGGCGGTTTCTAGACTCTTCTTTTCTTGATTTTCTTCCTCTATCTTGAGTCTAAGGCCTTTATCTTCACCTCCATTCTTCACTTCCATCAAAATTGCTGCAAAACAAGCATAATATTGCTAAAAACAGCTTTTGACTCTCGACTGACTCATTTATTGAGTTTTGTTTGATTTCAAGCTCATTCTAAGCAGTAAAGGGAGTAATTTGGTCTAAAATAGCACATGAAAATAACGGTTTTTCAACCGTTATCACTGTGCATGTTGATGAAGTTTTCCACCAAACTCATCTTCGCAAGGGAACAGACCAGTTCGTTGATGAAAGGTCTCGACAGATGCATGTAAGAAAATCCTTGTATTTGTAAGGAGCCTAAGCATCCAAGAGATCTTCTCCAGAGAGTGAAAAGTAGGTTTAGCCGCCCTCTTCTGTCAAAAGAATGAGAATAAAATCGCACTAGGGCTATTTATAGCTGAGAAGCGCAACAAAAAGCAGGCCCGAGCCCAACAGGCAACCGCCCGGCGTCACACTTATGTCGCCCGGCGGTTTGCCTCTTATCACGCTACCGCCCGGCGTCAGGGGTCCACCGCCCGGCGGTTTGCCTCTTATCGCAAAACCGTCAGGCGTCGCTGCCTTGGTGCCAACTCCTCGCATTTGGCTGCCCAGCGGTGCAATTCTGCCACTGGACGGTTTCTAGACTCTTCTTTTCTTGATTTTCTTCCTCTATCTTGAGTCTAAGGCCTTTTTCTTCACTTCCATCAAAATTGCTGCAAAACAAGCATAATATCGCTAAAAACAACTTTTGACTCTCGACTAACTCATTTATTGAGTTTTGTTTGATTTCAAGCTCATTCTAAGCAGTAAAGGGAGTAATTTGGTCTAAAATAGCACATGAAAATAACGGTTTTTCAACCGTTATCATTGTGCATGTTGATGAAGTTTTCCAACAAACTCATCTTCGCAAGGGAACAGGCCAGTTCGTTGATGAAAGGTCTCGAAAGATGCATGTAAGAAAATACTTGTATTTGTAGTCGATTCATAACTTATTGCCTTCTATTGGATCTGATACTTTATGATCACTTTTAACAGGAAGAATTTTCCACAAAACTTTCACGGGCTAGATCCTCACATTCATCATGTCCTCAATCAACCCAACAACCAGATGATGATGATGATCTTATTACATCATTGGATTGATGTTGTCGGTGGCAAGAAAAAAGGAAGAATTTATGGGGCTGGGCAACTGGCTTCAAATTACACTTCAGGACATGGTGGTCTAAAGCACCAACCTTCTTCTTCCTCCCAGCGTCCTGATGACACCGTTAATGTCCTGAGGCAGAAGCTTGAAACGCGTGACCGAGTATATAATGAATTGAGACAAGAGTTTACCAGTTTCAAAGAAATGGTCATGAGATTGCTTCCTGAGTTTGCAGTGCCTCACCCCTCTCAGTCACAGTCGGTCCTAGTCTAACCCAGTTTAGTTCAGCCCACACCATCAGTTCAGCCCACACCACCAGTTCAGCCCACCCAAAGCCAGCCCAGACCAGTTCAACCCACAGAAGTCCAGCCCATATGATACGCGGGGTTCAAGCCCAATTTCTTTAGTTTAGTATTTCTTTGATGTATGTTGTATTCTGTTAGGCATGTAGGACCTTTAGTCCTATAAATAACCATGCCTACCTTATTGTACTTAACTTTTGAGATTAATGAGAATAAACTTTTCTAATTCAGAAAATTATTCTCTCTTGAAAGTAATTGGCTAGATAGTCCAAAGACCTCTAGCCACCTTCCAGCACACTTCCTATTTTTCCATTTTCCATTTACCCATTGTGTTGTCTCTCTCCTCCACGACGTCACTCCTTCACGCTGGGCCATTCATCAGAAGCCACATCTCCCGCTTCTGGCGTCAGCATCCCGTGCCTCGCCACATTACTTTTCCTTCATACGCATCAGATCCACACAGAGCCACATTTCATTCTTACATTTCGCGTTCAACAGGTTCGAGCTCTTTCACTCTCTCTCTCGAGCTCGTCATCCGTCCACCACCTCCTCTGCATAGTTTTGTTATGGTTTCATCACAGATCCACCATTAAACTTCATTTCTTCTTTGTTTCTGTCATTGTAACCCTAGATCCAGGTTTTCCAACGAACATCTCCTCCTTCCGCTAGGGTTTCTTCATCTTCCACCATTTTTCTTTGATTTTGAACCGATTAAAAGCTTTTCCACCGGTCAATCTTCATTTTGAACCGATTAATCGGTTCATTTTGCGTCTCTCCTCATTTCTAGGGTTCAAACAGTCCAGATTAGGGTTCGTCGTCTTCTTCTCTGATTTTAGGATTTCTCCACCGAACAAACCATAGATCTTAAGCTTTCCTTGAATCTGTTCTTAGATTTGGTTTGTTCGCTCTCTATTTTCGTTCTCTCTTTCAAGATTGTCATATTTCCGCTGCGTATACTTTGTCGCAGGAAGCTTCGAGGCGCCTAAGCTTGCATTGCGCATTCAGTATCAACTTCTCGGAGCGACTCTTCTATCAAGTGGTAGTCAGAGCAAGGTTGCGTCCACGCGTCAAATTATAAGTATCTCTGATTTTTGTTTTCACTGTTTCTTGTTTCTGTTTCAGTTTGATTCGGTTTTGTTGAGTTCATTTGATTTTGTCTTGTCTGTTTTGAGTTCATCGTGTTTTGTCTTGGTTTAATTTTGATTCTGAGTATCTTTGAATGTCTTGTGTTGTTTTATTCAATTTGTGCGTTGTTCATCGCTTATCCTTTATTGTCTTGATTTGATTCAGTTTCTTCTTAATCTATGCATCTGTTTGTTCGTTCTGTGCTTTGAGTCTTATTTCATTTTATTCGGTGATTTCGTTTTGTTTGCGTCTTTTATTTTCTGAATCTTATCCTGTCATGTTCAGTCTTGTGATTTGCTTTAATTGTCATTACATCTCCAGTTTTAATCAAGTCATTTTTTGTTGAATTCGTGTTTCTGCAATTGTAAAGTGTGCACACCACATAAGCAATGAAACTCTTAGAGTAAGCTTGGGGGCCACGAATAATGCATTATTTTCAGCTAAGTTTCACCGAATTAGCTTGTCCTAGTGTGTTCTGATTTTTAGAGTCACTCATACTTGGTACTAGATGCTTTGCCAAGTTCTGTTCAAATTTCAGTACTTCATTGTGTGTCCTGTTTCATTGATATTGCATTAACTGTTGAGATCTGCAGATTTATGTGTCTTTTGCTAAGCTGCAGTGAGTGTAATTCTACATAATGACTTTGTATGGTCAAATTTGATTTGTGTATTCACTATGTCAAACATTTTATGGCATGTTCTGCATCTCAACTTTCAATTTTATTACATGATGAAGCCTGATTTTAGCAGAATACTCATTTAGTCAAACTGACAAGATCAGTTGTACAAAACTGCTATAGTGGCCGAGTGTCTTGGTGCTTTGGAGTCTAGCCTTTGCTTGATTGAGTTTTCTGAGTTGAACCATTGTGCTTTTCACATGAATAGATTGTTGATCAGTTGAAATATAGTAGTTCCTTATGCTGTTGTGAATTGTAGCAAAAGCTTTCAACATCAAAATAGTATGGAATAATCATGATAGCTGGTTTCTAAAACAGCAAAGGAAAGAAAGAAGCAATTTGAAAAGTGCAATTCACAATATGAGCATTATTACTTAGTTTATAAATTTTCTTTGAGGCAACTTCTCAATCCATTTGATTGTCAGCAGTGTAGACATTAAATCTGTTATGTTTGGTTCAACTTAAGTCTTCTTGTCTGTGTTTTTTTTTATTGCTTTTTAATCTGTTCTAGAGCTATTCATAGGTTTTTTTTGAGTGCCTCCTTTCTTGAAAGCCTTGTTTATTGCTTGTCTTGATTGCTGTCTCGGTTTTGGTTCAATCTGTGTGCATTCTGATCTGCTGTTCTTAATTGGATCTTTTCTTGTTTTTTTCATCTATTCTAGAGTTGTCTTAGGCAATAGACCTGCTGTGCTTTCCTTGTTTGTGGTTGTCCTGCGTGTCTCTAGTATCTGCCATTGCTTTTGCTTAGCCTATCCATCTCTGGTTTGAGAAGCACTTTCATTCTTGGTTTTGGAATTTGGAAAGAAAGGTTTGTGTGCTTGGTAACATCTTAGGTGGTGGTGGTCTGAAAGACTATCCAGCCTTGTACTGACAAGGGAGAATCTTCCTTCCAAACCTTTCCTTGTGTGCTTTATGTTTCTAAAAGAGAAGCCTTGAGTGTTGTGAGCTTTGTATGGCTGCATCTAAGAGCCAAATTTCTTGTTGAGAGTGTGTTCTTGTTTAAGAGCTTAAATAAGTGTTAAATTGAACTGATCTAACTATTTAGAGTTGTGCAGTCTTCTTTTTGGTTGATCTCTACAAGTATAAATGTTGTCCAGAAGTTGAATTATCAGTAGTTGCAACAGTGTGCATAATTGATTAGTTGGAGCACGCTAAAAGCAATCATCTAAATTGAAAGGAGTTTCTTCTACCTTCAAATATTTTTACTGTGATTTAACTGCTCTTGTATGGTTTGTAGTTGTTTGCAATGTATACTCTGTTGAATCTGGAATAATTGTCTGTGTAGAGTTGCTTTGATTTGAACAATTGTGACTGTTTAAAAAGTTGTTGCACTCATATGTTTTTGGTTATACATTGCTTGTTCGATTTACTGAAATCATTGAGATATCACTGTTTTGAAAGTGAATTATTGACTTCATGGATTAATTGGACATGTTGAATGCTGAATTTTGAGTTAATAAGATCTGTTGAACTTGTTAATTTCCCATGCATCAGTCAGTTTTTAAACAGTGACTAAAACACTTCAGATTCACAGTCTGCATTGCATTGAATTGAGCTGATTTTTAAATTAGGATGGGTGGTTGTTAAATCAGTATTAGTCAGCTTGATTTACACCCATTTGTATCTAGTTTAAATATCCATCTCCATTTCTATTTGCTGGAATTGGTAATGACTGTGTGTGAATAGCTGATCTGTGGAAGCTTCTGATATATGCTTGTATTATGGCTTGTACTTTGTTGCATTGAATATTGGTGCAGTACTGCTGCGATAATTGATAAAATTGAGAACTGAACACTATGTAAACCACAGTTGGAGATAACATTTGCATAAGGGAGTTGTTTAACACATTCACTTCTGTTTTGCCTTCGCTTATAACAGATTGCATATCCTGCTGAGTTGATTTAATTTATTTGTGCAGTGTCAGTTTGAGACCATTCATTGAGAGCAGAAACAATTCTTTTAGCTGCATCAAGGCACAAGACCGAGAAAGGGAAGTCTACTACCCTATATCTTTGTATGCCTTTTGTTTTAATTAAGTGAATTCTCACAGCAATTGTGTGCATGTGTGATTGTAGGATATCCAACAGCAACAAATTGAAGCTGCAAGTTGAGTACGAGATTCCTGAAGCATTGGACAAGAACTGGGCACGTTAATTCTTCTACAGAAGTGGACCAGGCTGAGACCGTAGCAGCAAGAGATTGGGTCGTGACTTTTCTGCAGAGTTGGAACAAGACCAGTAGCATAGGATTAAATTCATTTGTATTTTTTTTAATTTTCTTTGTATTTGATGGGCTTGTGTCAGCCCACTGTCACTATTAGCTTTAGCTTTGGTTTGTAAAGGGCCGTTTTATAAAGTCCAAGTAGATTGGAAGAGTTCTCAGTGCTCTTTCCAACTCCTGGCAACTTTAACTATTTCCTTTTTTTATTGTCTTTAATTTTGTGTTTCAGGTTTAGGTGTGACTTTTTGTCACATTAGAGTCCGCTGTGTTTGTATCACGTTTTAGGGGTCTTAGAGTCCGTTAATTGTTTGAGTTGAGTCTTTGATTTAAAAAAAAAAAACAAAGATGTCTTGTTATAGTTCTTTTAATTCATATGAGTCATCTAGGAACTCTAATTTTGATCAGCTCATTGGTCTTAAAGAAATTAAAAGAGAACATGACAAAGTTAGGAGGAAGACTTGTTCATTTCATGAGTTTGATAGGATTGAGAATACTTTGTATAAACAAGCAAGGGAAAATATACCTTTCTTTGGTGAGGATATTGGTGCATTTACTTACTTAGCTTGGGAAAAGGAAATTGATGACATGCATTTCTTTATGGTTAGAAGAAGTCAATCTGAATCCTACTATTCTCGTGATTGTGAATCTTACATCCTTAGTCTTTACACTTCTAGATTTGAATGTCATGCAAGAGAGTGGTGGGAGGAAAGGCAATACCATGTTAGGATAGGTAGAAAATCTCACATCCATAATTGGAAGGAATTAAAAGCTTGTTTGAGAATAAAATTTGTGCCTCCATATATTCAAAGAAACTTAGAACTTATGAGAGAGTTTATTAGAGAAGGCAAGTTATTCATTCAAAATTTACGTGGGTTCTCTAATAGGGAAAGTGAGTTTTTAGAAAAATTGAAGAGGCAATGGGAAGAGTCAAGCAAATATAGGATAGAGAGATTAAAGAGAGAACAAATGAGAAGAGAAGAGGAAGAGAAAGAGAGAAGAGATGAGAAAGAAAGAAGAGAGCAACAGAGGAGAGAAGAGGAAGAAAAAGAGAGAATAAGAAAAAGAAAGAAAGAAAGGAAGAGGAAGAAAACAGAGAAGAGGAAGAGAGATTACAAAAGAAAGTGAAGGAAGAAATTGAAAGGAAGAAAATGGAAGAGAAGAGATTGATGGCAACATCTCCTATTCTTACAATAGAAACTAAATTTTTAAGGGGAGGTTTTCTATCTTTTCACTTTCCATTTGTTATTTCTAATATTACCTTTTCTTTCCAAAACATTGCCATTATATCTTTTCAAAAGTTTCAATTTTTAAAATATGGCAATCAAAAACTTGAGTTAGAGTTACCATTAACTCTAACTCAAGACAAAAATAAATTTTCAAATGAAGCATGGTTTCTTTATAATCATCAAATTGAAAATTTTAAAATTAAGAAACCATCTTCTCAAAATTTTCTTTTATATACTTTGGGTCATGGAAAACTAATTAGTGTTATGTTTGATGTTTATTGCAGATTTATCTTTGACCCAGGAGGAGTTTGTAAAAAGTCAACTAAAAATAAGTCCTCAGGAGAACCATCAAGATTTGAGGACAAATCCTTTCCAAGGGGGAGGGGATGATACGCGGGGTTCAAGCCCAATTTCTTTAGTTTAGTATTTCTTTTGTGTATGTTGTATTGTGTTAGGCATGTAGGACCTTTAGTCCTATAAATAGCCATGCCTACCTTATTGTACTTAACTTTTGAGATTAATGAGAATAAACTTTTCTAATTCAGAAAATTATTCTCTCTTGAAAGTCATTGGCTAGAGAGTCCAAAGACCTCTAGCCACCTTCCAGCACACTTCCTATTTTTCCATTTTCCATTTACCCATTGTGTTGTCTCTCTCCTCCACGACGTCACTCCTTCACGCTGGGTCATTCATCAGAAGCCACATCTCCCGCTTCTGGCGTCAGCGTCCCGTGCCTCGCCACATTACTTTTCCTTCATACGCATCAGATCCACACAGAGCCACATTTCATTCTTACATTTCGCGTTCAACAGGTTCGAGCTCTTTCACTCTCTCTCGAGCTCGTCATCCGTCCACCACCTCCTCTGCATAGTTTTGTTATGGTTTCATCACAGATCCCCATTAAACTTCATTTCTTCTTTGTTTCTGTCATTGTAACCCTAGATCCAGGTTTTCCACCGAACATTTCCTCCTTCCGCTAGGGTTTCTTCATCTTCCACCATTTTTCTTTGGTTTTGAACCGATTAAAAGCTTTTCCACCGGTCAATCTTCATTTTGAACCGATTAATCGGTTCATTTTGTGTCTCTCCTCATTTCTAGGGTTCAAACAGTCCAGATTAGGGTTCGTCGTCTTCTTCTCTGATTTTAGGATTTCTCCACCGAACAAACCATAGATCTTAAGCTTTCCTTGAATCTGTTCTTAGATTTGGTTTGTTCGCTCTCTATTTTCGTTCTCTCTTTCAAGATTGTCATATTTCTGCTGCGTATACTTTGTCGGAGGAAGCTTCGAGGCGCCTAAGCTCGCATTGCGCGTTCAGTATCAACTTCTCGGAGCGACTCTTCTATCACCATACTAGTCCATCCAACTTCAGACTCTCAAAACAATCAAGAGGAAGAATACCAAAATAATGATGAACATTATATGGATTATTAGATGTGATGGGCTATGAACATTATTAGTATTTCTTATATTATTAGTCTTATGGATCATTGACTTGTTTAGCTTCATGGAACATTATTAGAATTGATGACATTATTAGTCTTATGAACTTGATTTGTAGCATTACGTTATATATATATAGATTTGTATTTTCAATTACAAGTTGTGTAACTTATATTTACTGTTTTTGACTTTGTATTTTGTGGAGCTAATTACCGAAGATAAATCCTTCGCTAATTACCGAAGAATTTATCCTTCGCTAATTACCGAAGGATCGTCCTTCGGTAATTAGCAACGGTCATTATCCATCGGTATGTGTTACCGACAATGAATTTTCCAACAGAATTATGGTCGTCTGTAATCTGCCGATAAATAAGAAATACCGACGGAATGTGGTTGTTATCGACGGAACTCGGTCGTCGGTATTTCCAGTCCTTATTGTATCCCTTAGGTTAAAATCTGACGAAGTTATTGTTTTCTCTTTCTCTCTCGCACACGATTGCTCTCATCTTTGCCTACCTCCGCCTCGCTATTTTTCTGCTCTGTGCCTCCCTCCACCTGTGCTTCTTCCAAGGACTCCACGGTGCCTCTATTTCTCTCACTCTAAGGTTGTGTGTTGCATCCATTTCTCTCGCTGCATCCATTTCCACGGTGCCTCCATTTGCACCTCATGAAATTTATGTCGTCGCTGCTGTTGCCGCTTATTTCTCTGACAACTGACGTTGCTGCCTCCACTTCTTCGTCCAACAACTCTTGTTGTCGCTGTAGCCTCCGCAGGTGCACCCTCCGCCACTACAGCCTCCTGCCGCTGTAGCCTTCACCATTTCTGTTTTTAGTAAGCAGCTCATGGAGAGATAAATCGGAGTATATGGAGATTAAACCCTTTATGATGAGTCAGTTCTTCATATCTAGGTTAAAAAGGTGAATGCTACTTATGCTGATGGTGTTGTGTGAGGTCAAATCTAGCTCCATATTTCTAGTCAATTTATAATGATTACATAATTTCATGCTATCGCCTATATTCCATTTTCCTTCATCGCACAAAAAGCTTGTAGTTGTCGGGATCTGTATTTGACTACAAGCAAGGTTAATAATGGCCATTAATCATGTCATGGGCAATTCAACATGAACGGCACGGGAAGGTAGAGTGAGCGTGTGTCATAAGTGTTTGAGAAAATGTTTGTGAGAAAAAATTTCAATATGGAAAACGTAAAAACAGTTACAGATTATTTTAACCTTCATTGCACTTAAATTTACAGATTGATATACCCATACTCACTTGGATGCGTTTTTAATCTTCAATCTTTGATATACCCATACTCACTTGCTTGTCGCAGAGACAGCAGAATGCGGTCAGGATGGATTATTTTACTTATTAAGATGAGTGAAAATCGAGTGCCTTAGCCTCATGAATTTATTATTAGACTTAAACCAGAAGTTACTTGGTTACAGTACAAACACCAATTCAAGAAAGAATTTTACTTATTTCCGAGGAATAGGTTTTTGTACCTTCATAGGCAAATTTGCCTCATATATTACCAAAGTAGGCAAATTCAAACAAATTCAAAGTCAAGGGGAAGTCGTGCTACCCCCTAACGACTTCAAAAAGAGAAGTCGTGCCACCATTGCACGACTTCACACTGTTCATATGAACAGTGATGAAGTCGTGCTACCTAAAAACGACTTCATACTGTTGTAATCGATTACGCTGGAGCTGTAATCGATTACCAAAAGCTAAAGTCGTGCCACCCCTGCATGACTTCAGCTTTGTAGACCAAAACCAGTGTGGTAATCGATTACTTGGACTTTGTAATCGATTACCAGCACTTTGAATTGTGTAATTTGCATGGTAATCGCTTACCAGTGTGTAATGGGCAAAAAATTCCCCTGGTAATCGATTACCCCTAGCTTGTAGACCTACGAAGGAAATGAAAGCTCAATACATGGAAGACCTGCACAGGAAATGAAAGCTCAATGCATGCAACCTCTTATTTAATAAAGATACTTAAAATAAAATTTAACATTTAAATATATATACCAATAGTTAATCATTCCATTATTACGTTGTGTTATATATTTTTTTTTGGTGTTGTAATCTTCTTCTTCACCTACATCTATTGCTTTTTTATTGCTCCTCTATTGCACTTCTATTGTTCTTGTATTACTCCTCTATTGCACTTATATTGCTCTTGTATTACTCCTCTATTGCTCTTCTATTGCTCTTGTATTACTCCTCTATTGCTCTTGTATTACTCCTCCATTGCTCTTCTATTGGTTCCAACTTCAACATTTTCATAATGGCATCGTGGAACTTCGGAGCATCTTCATCATCAGAGATCATTGATGAAGAACCAGTGATATTGGATAATGTTGATGATTTTAGCACAGATGATGAATTGGACAACTTACTTCACGATCAACATAATGACGACCACCAAATGATACAGTCATCTCAGGTTGTCATTCCGGAATTGCATGACCGTATGCAATTTCAATCAAAGGAGGAAACTATTGCTGCAATCAAACAATATCACATCAGCAATGGTTACAAATACACGGTACTTGAATCAAAGCCTAACATTTATGTTATTCGATGTGTAGAATACCACAATGGTTGTCAATGGCGCTTGAGGGCAGGCTATAGCAAAGTGCGTAAATATTGGGAAATCAAAAACATCGACGGCCAACATACTTGTTTCTCTAACATACTATCTCAAGATCATACAAATCTTGATAGTACTCACATTGCAACAATCATATCAAATTCTGTAAGGACAAACCCGTCAATTCCCATCAAGAGTTTGATAGCAGATATTAAAGCTCGATTCGGATATTTTGTGTCGTACAGAAAAGCTTGGATCGCAAAACAAAAGGCTCTTGCGATGGAGTTTGGTGATTGGGAAGAGTCTTATAACCATCTACCAAGGTGGTTACATGCGGTCAAGGATGCAAACCCAGGTACAATTTTACAATGCACTGGTTCTCCAGTCGACATTGATGGAGAAATTGACAATAATTCCTACATTCTCGAAAGAGTTTTTTGGTCGTTCGGTCCTTGCTACAAGGATTCAAATATTGTAAACCCATTCTACAAGTTGATGGAACATTTTTAACGGGGAAATATCATGGAACTTTGCTGACCGCCATAGCTCAAGACGGCAATAGAAATCTTTTCCCATTGGCATTTGCGATTGTAGAAGGTGAGACAAAGGAGGCCATGATATGGTTCTTTCAACTACTTCGAGAACATGTTTGCCCTGGACAAAATATTTGCATCATCACTGACAGAGGAAAGGGTATCTTATCCGCTTTAAGATCAGAAGAGGTTGGTTGGGAAGAAGATGGTATGAACTCTGTTTATTGCATACGTCATCTGGCCTCCAACTTCAACAACAAATTCAAAAATCAGGACCTGAAAAAACAATTCATCAATTTAGGTACTACCACTATCTATTTGACTGCCAATTTTAGTGTTAGTTTTTTCTTCAATTCATTTTCCATTTTTTTTATTCTTTTTTACGTCCTTACAGCTTACGAGGTCAAGCAACCTACTGTCACCGCAAAGCTTACTGCACTAAGAAACCAATACCCACAACAAGTTGCTTGGATAGATAAAATTCCATTACAGAAATGGTCTCAAGCTTTTGATGGAGGGAGAAGATATGGACATATGACCACTAATCTTGCTGAGTGCATGAACTCCGTTTTAAAGGGAGCACGTTCATTACCAATTTGTGCTCTCATCAAAAAAAAATTTGAGAGGACACAATCATGGTTTGTTGAACGAGGATTAAAAGCAAACTACATGCTACAAGCAGGCCACCAATTTCCTGAAGAAATTGCCGATATTATTAGGAAAAATCAACAACAATCTGCATATTGTTTTGTTCAGCGCTACAACCGTGAAAATTCAGAATTCGAAGTTCAAGAAATTTCAACACCTCACCAATATCGCCCACATCCACCTTCCTATAAGGTCAGGCTAAATGAATGGTGGTGCGATTGTGGTCACTTCCAAGCTACTCGTCTCCCATGTCATCACGTTGTTGCTGTTTGTGCTAATTCTCAAATACCACTAACCCAAGTAATCGACCCAGTTTACAGTCTTACCAACATTTTCAAGGCATACGAAGTACAATTCCACCCAATCCAAAACGATGATTATTGGTCTGCGTATACAGGTCCAAACTTCATACTAGATCCTAAAATGCGACGCAAGGCATCCGGAAGACCATCTACAAATAGGATTCGTAATGAGATGGATCAGTCCACTCCAGATCAGCCAAGAAAATGCTCTTACTGCCGCAACGAAGGTCATCATAGGGGAAATTGTCCATTTCGTTAATAGTTTTAATCTTACCATTTTGTAATCCATTGAAAAATTAATTACTTAATGACAATTAATATTTCATTTCAATTTTCTTATACCTTTTCATTTTTTTTTATTATAACTTCGTCCACTACACCAAAAACAAAGCAAATGTGTCTACAAGCTAGTGGTAATCGATTACAAGCCAGGGGTAATCGATTACCAGGGGAATTTTTTGCCAATTACACACTGGTAAGCGATTACCATGCAAATTACACAATTCAAAGTGCTGGTAATCGATTACAAAGTCCAAGTAATCGATTACCACACTAGTTTTGGTCTACAAAGCTGAAGTCGTGCAGGGGTGGCACGACTTTACCTTTTGGTAATCGATTACAGCTCTAGCGTAATCGATTACAACAGCATGAAGTCGTTTTTAGGTAGCACGACTTCATCACTGTTCATATGAACAGTGTGAAGTCGTGCAATGATGGCACGACTTCTCTTTTTGAAGTCGTTAGGGGGTAGCACGACTTCCCCATATATGTAATTTTTCCCAGATTTGCCTATTTCCGTAATTATTGGGTCAAATTTACCCATTTCCGTACAAAAACCCGAGGAATAAGAGAGAGCAAAATGATTCAAAACTAGCTCAAATATGATTAGTTTATACATGTGGAATTTTGAATAGTTTGTACTCTTAAATTTGCTATAAGTAATCAATAATTTTGTTCCTTGAAATTGTATGATAGTAATTCGTGGGCCGCAATTGGAAGCATGGATAAAAAATTGATCATCTAGGATATAGAACATTTAATACCCCGAGCCACCTATGAAAACGAGGTTTGTTATAATCTTGCTTTGTTTGTGCATTCAGAGACTGGATTGGTCTGTTTGCACCATACACTGGCTTATATATTGTGCTTTAAAGGAATTTTGCCTTGTGGACAGGATGGAGTGACATGTTTGGCATGGCTCGGTGCATCATATGTAGCTACTGGTTGTGTGGATGGTAGGGTGAGATTGTGGGATAGTTGTAAAAACATTAAATGGACACGCCGATGCCATTCAGTCTCTTTTTGTATCAGCTAATCGGGACTACCTTGTTTCGGCCTCGCTTGATGGAACAGGTTGTGCTTTTGAGGTTGAAAATTTTCGGTAACCAATCTCTGTTGTAGCATTGTGTAGGAAATCTTTATGTTATATCCTTGGCTTGGTGGTGTGGTGTTACTGTACCCAAGCCAGATTGTTATTTTTATGCTGAAAGTAAAAAGGTTGGATTGTTTTACATCGTTTTCATATTATTGGCTTTGATGTCCATTCATGAATTGCATGTTATCATATTTACATGTTTTTATAGGGATTTTCACATTTTCAAGTTAACATTTCGATTAATAGTTTTAATTCTGCCAAAGCCCCACGAATTGTTATTATTCAACCTTAAATATCTGCTAGTACCCCTCTTATTGGTTCCACTTCATAACATGTAGCTACTATTTTTGAATTTCAAATTTAAGTTATAAATTGATAAGACGTTATAAATAATATATATATATATATATATATATATATATATATATATTATCTTATAAAATTAATTTTATAAAATTAAATTAGACTTAACATTTAAGTATTAATATATGAAATGAAAAAAAAAAGATGAAAATAAAATGTAAAAGATAAAAAAAAAGCTCTTTTTTAAAGTTACATTACGTGTAAATAAACTTTTTAATTCACTTAACATATAGAGATCTCAGAAAAAATCTTTGAAATATGTGATACTGAAATAATTAGATATCACGATGTTTCATGATAGTTTAACACTCTAATGGTTTACTTTTTAAAATTCTTAATTTACTTTTTTACTTACCTGCAGCAAGTTTACATCGATTAAGATTTGCTCTCTCCTATGGTGCTCGAAGGCTTAAGCAGATCCTCATCACTTTAGACCGGAATGGGAAAGGAGAAAGGGCGGATGTTGATGTTCCGGTTTCTCCATTTGGTACTGGAAGATCTGAAGAGTGTGTCCTCCGTGGAAATTGTGAAAGTTACTATGGTGGCTTACAATATATTCAGTTGTATCGTAACTATACCATGCCAGTAACTACACATTCCAGTTGTCCTTCAAGGCCTTCTCAGGACGATATCCTTGCATTATCAAGGCACCAAAACTGGAGTATGATTTACCAAGGCGGTACAGATGTATATATCCCAGGACAAACACTTTATCATCCAAATTACAGCCTTGAAGAAGGAGGGAAATCACATGGAACAGGCACATACATCCCTGACTTGGTATAATGTCTTTCTTCTGCAAAGCCAAGGAGATATACTTATGCAAAGCACATTGCATTGCCCAAATCACCTCCGAAGAAGCAAGAAGAGGAGAAGGCTCACTGTGAGACGGACACGAGTAATGGTGATAGATAAAATTATTCTAAGTTTATGCTTCTAAGTTATTTTATGTTTTTGTACATTATTATTAGTTTAAATTTGTACATTAGATTTATTTATGTTTCAAAGTTGATTTATAATTACATTGGATTGATTTATGTTTCTAAGAAGTTGATTTATGATTACATTAAATGTATTTATGTTTTAATATAATTTTCATTCAAAATATACGCTTCTGGATTATTCTGGATTGTTCTGGCTGTAAAATTATATGCATGTCTGTTTCTGCAGTTGAGAATGTTGCAGAAACAGACCTGTTCATAAAAAAAACAAAGGAATATGCCTCAGTTATGGCCACAACCGAGGAAGAAAACCACCCTACTGCATCGGTTCAGGACCCTACCGAGGCATGAAGTCTAGCGAAAGAAGAAAAAAAAAAGACCCTACTGCCTCGGTTCAGGTCCCAACCGAGGCAGTAGAGGTGGACATACTGCCTCGATTCAGAGGGAACCGAGGCATAAAGTGCTGCAAAAAAAAAAGTTAGAAAAAAAAGACATACTGCATCGATTGACTATGAACTGAGGCGAAATCGTCCACCTTTGTGCCTCGGTTCATAACCGAGGCATAAAAGTCCAGACTTTTTGCCTCGCCTGCATATGCCTCGGTTCAGGAACCGCTACCAAAGGGCAAACATAACCGTTGTCGTTTCCCCTGACTACACTAGTGGTCACATAATATCCAACAAATGTTATTCTCATGAATTATCAGTTTACTAAGCATAGATGTAATCATGAATTCATGGAATCATTCCTTACCAGATAAAGTGATTCATTCAATCACACAGGTGTTTCAAGAGGTCACTCCTTCCCTCTACTATCACATAAAAAAAATTGCCTTTGATTTACCACAATCAATCATACTTGCCCATAAATGTCATCACAAGGGCTTTTCATGGCTTGTAACATGGTTGGGCTAACAAGAAAAAATTGATTTTTCTAGATCACAAAATCATTGAGTTAAGAGAGTCATACATGCATTCATCATTCAAATTCAAACACTCTTTTTACAACCAACCTCACTCATGCCCAACTTTTCCCTTTTTGCATTGAGTTTTTCTTTCTTTCATTATATTTTTTCTATCTTTTCTATCTTTTCATGCTTTGCTCAACACTGTAGCTCAATGCTTTTCTTTTTTCAGCTTTCCCAACAACCCCAAACTTGAACCTTTATCAATACCATAAAATAATTCTCAACTTAACTCAAGGTAAAGATTTTCAAAAGGGTTAAGGCTTAGGTTCAAAAAGGGTAGAACACATGGTGCTCTTTTTTTCTTTGGGAAGAAAATTTGTGCATTGGCTAAGAAAGGGCTAATAAAAAACTAGCGTTGATCATATGACACATGCATGTAATTCAGTCAATCATAAAAACCTGGGCAAAATATTCATGCTTTCAAGTAGATAGAAATCATTCACAACAAATACTCTGAAGCTCAAACCTCACATATAGTCTCACGCAATATTCCAAACATACATCCTGCTTAGCATCATAATCACAATTATAAAATCATGCATATGTTCACATAGCTTGTGAATAACCTCCTGTATATAAGCATGTATAGAACAATCTCAACATCATCAATCAAAGCATCATCAAGTAATACCCATCACATGGAAATCAATATCAAACCATCATTACATAAAGTTTCAAATCCAGTACATCAAACAGAAGTAAATGTAGTTTATTAATACAAAACAAAAGATAGAAAAATCCTGCTATAGTGCAGATAGCATCCATCAGTAGACGCTATCTCATCTCCTCAGTCCATGCTATCATCAGAGTACTCCTCATCTCCTTCTTCCGCATCTTCAAAGTCTTCATCATCATCATCATTTTCGTCCATCTCTAGAGCTTCAGCTGCTTCAAATCCACTGCCCTGCATATGCTCCCGCCAAGCCACCACATTATTAAATTCATCCATAGTCCACCTATGTGCAGGAGGTGTGTCGTACATGCCTATGATCCTCTCAGTAGTAGCAACCTATCCCCTAATCTTTCATGCTTAAACAATCAATTTCATACAAATTCATGCTTTAGAAACCCTAGAATGTAAAATGCATGACTTACTTGGGTGGAGATCCCTTGAATGTGTGCAAAGTGCTTGTTGAATGATGATGAATGTAACCCAAGTGCAATGCTCTCAAGAAAACCCCAAACTTTGATGATGGAATGATGCAAATGTCATAGAGAATGGGTTTTCTAGAAGTGGGATGATAGGAGAACTGATGGGAGAGCCTTTGAAGAGTGTTTAGTGAAAGAGTGATTGGCGATTTGGGAGTGGACACTTGGGCAAGCCCTAAGGGGAATAAAAATCGTGCAATGAGCCAAGAAAGCTAAGCCCAACTTTAAAAACCACTTGAGCCCTCAGCGATGCCACCGCTCAGCGGTGAGTTGACCAGCCGGAGGTGGGCGCAAGTTGGTTTTTTCTCTTTTTGCTTTGCTTTAAGCATCTTGGACCCTGTAACCCTCAATTTCAACTTTCAAATTTTAATTTTCACATAATTCCCACTCACTCTACTTACATATGTAACAAGGTTAAAACCATTTAAGCGTCCCTATTTTCGTAAGGTATTCCCAATTTGGTCCCCTTCTTTTAAACATTTCCAATTGAGTCCTTATAAGTGCTAATTTCAAACAAATTAGCCCCTGCCGTTAAAAATCGTTAACTTTGTTAAAATTGTGTAGAGGTGGGAAGATGACGTGGTTAAAATTCTCCTTTTGAGGTGTTAAAATTGTGCAGAGGTGTTAAAATTGTGTAGAGGAGAATGGGAAAAATTTGAACACTTTTGCACAATTTTAACACCTCAAAAGGAGAATTTTAACCACATCATCTACCCACCTCTGCACAATTTTAACACTGTTAACGATCTTTAATGGCAGGGGCTAATTTGTTTGAAATTAGCACTTATAAGGACCCAATTGGGAAGGTTTAAAAGAAGGGGACCAAATTGGGAATACCTTACAAAAATAGGGACGCCTAAATGGTTTTAATCATGTAACAATTAAGCCCTAAATGCAACTAGAACAATATTAAGCATGCAACCAAAATAAATCAATCAACTGGGTTGCCTCTCAGGAAGCGTTTGTTTAACGTCACGAGCCTGACCCAAAATCTTTCTAGCACCCATTAGTAAGTGCAATCCTTACCAACACCCATCAGTAGGTCTACCTTCCTATATCCTTCAGTAGATACTTAAACTTTCTAACATCCCTCAGTAGATGCTATCCCAGTAACATTCATCAGTAGATGTTGCCAGTGGCATCCATTAGTAGATATCTATTCATCGTCCCCTTTCATAGCAACATCCATCAGCAGATGTTATAGAAGCATCCATCAGTAGATGTTATCATCACTGCCATCAGAAGCAGCATTTAACCTAAAAAACTCAAACACAAAAAAATCAAATCCACACCACACAAATAATTCAATTAAAAAGAAAAAGTAAGAAACTAGGTTGTGTTGGAAAACAGGCAGGCTTGGTTTTAACACCAAGAGGGGGGTGAATTGGTGAGTTTTCAAAATCACAGTCTTTTTGCAATCTTTTACATAAAGTACAAAACTTTACAAACTTTCTTGAATCGCAAGTAATAGAAAATTAAGTGTAGTGGAAAATCGAAGTTGACTACGTGAAAAGTAGTCGAGTGAATGTATAAGAGTAGGGATAGAGAACTCAAACGTAGGTTTTTCTACTGGTTCGGCCTCAATGCCTACATCCAGCGTCCTTCCAATACCAGGAAGCAAATGCACTATAATGGTCAAGGTTTTTTACAACGAGGCTTTTATAGAGACCTCCACGTCAAAAATATAAAACACCTCTCTAACCCTCTAACCAAAATATAGGCAAACCACACAGCAAGACTTGCAGCAAGATATCCCCTCTCCTGCAATCTGGAACCCACTTTGAACAATCCTCAAAGTGTACCAGACTCCACGAGTCCAACCCCTATAGTCACAACAGGTACAACAGCAATCACCACGGATGCCAACACGAATCTTGATCAACCAGGAAACACCGTAATTGTGCAGATTCTGATCAAGCAGTATGCGTAATATCAATCTCCTTCATAAACTCTTCAAAGAAAGATCACAACCGTCTTCTTGATGAGTTCTTGGAGCTCTAAATCTCAGAGAATCAATCTGAAACAAAATATGAAAATGTTAGATTTCCAAAAGTTCTCTGAAACGACTCAGGTCTCGTCTATTTATAGATTTCTATAAAACAGACGCTCCTGCAGTCGAATATGTTACTAATACAGTCGATTGTTCCTGACAGTTATAACAGATAAGTTCAATTAGTAGTAGTCCAGTCAAACAAATTAATTCCACATTCATTACAGTTGACTCTCATTCAATGCTCAACTAATTTTTAAAAATATAGTCGTTATTGTTCATAAGAACAACATAATTTCAAATCAAACAACTAATACAGTCGAATGTGTGACACACACAGTCGACTTCGACACAATAGTTCACTTAGAAATTCTTTTCAATGCAAAATCTCACATAGCACTATATTTGAAAATTTGTGCATAGTCACGAGCTTAATTTGACTTCCCCCATAATAAAGTCGATTTACAGCTTGTAGTTATGCCACACAATGTAAGTTCATAAAAGTGCATGTGGTTTTCCTCTTCCAAAATATATGTAATGCAATCACAACAAATGTCACATAGATCATAATAGTGAATATGCATTCATATATCAGATTTCATACAAACATGTTCATTAAGATAACAATCAATATTAAAGATTAGAACATGTAACACATGTGTAACACAATGTAACACATTGCAATACATGTGTTATTAAAAATATGTTGTCATCATAAAAAACCAGAGTGATATAGATATTATGTTGTCAACAATCTCAACAGGTTGCCTCCCAGCAAACGCTTCTTTAACATCACTAGCTTGACCCAATTAAGCCCAATCCCAATTTTTGATGTTGGTGGTCCTCCTTCCTTCATGACACCAACAAAATCTCAACAATTTTCTTGTCACCAAATTCACTCTTCTAAAATAAGGATCCTAAGAACTCTGTTTGCTTTGATAGTCTTGACAACCCATAACCTATTCTTGAATTTCACTGGTGTGCCAGGTTTAGGTTCATCACTTTTCACATCAGGGTGTTGGTGAACCAATTCTCCTTTCTTATCTGCCTTCTTCATTATCTATCTTCTTTATTTACTACTGGTTGTCTTCTCTACTTCCAAACCTAAAAAGAGAGGTCCTGATGATCTTGTGCTCCTAGTACAAATTTTATCCTGCATACACTAAAGAACACTGCACTAAAGCACACAATGAGCCCAATAAAAGCAGTAAAAGATATATTTTTTTTCTCTCTCTTTTTTTAGAAAGATAAAGATAGAAAGATAAAAAATTAAAAAGAAAAAAAATGAAGAGATAGAAAGATAAAAAGATAAAAAGATAGAAAGATAGAAAGATGGGAAGAAAGAAAATAGAAAGATAAAAAGATAAAAAAAAAATAAAAAGATAAAAAGTCTAATCGGTTAAGAATCACACAAATAGAATAGTTATACCACGAGTCCCCGGCAACGGCGCCAAAAACTTGTTAACACTCTGCCAAGTGTACCGAATCGTATCAAGTAATAATAAGTGGTAAGACCAAGTATCGTTTTCCCAAGAGACTCACGGCACTAAACAGTTGTGCTTTTGCTTAACCAATTAAGACTATAAGAACAATATTTTGGGGTTTTTGAATGCAAAACAATAAAAGTAAATATGCATGCAATTTCATCAATTGAGTTTAAACACAAAAATGAATGGATGAATATGTTGTTAGGGTTAGATTTCACCTAATCACTCTTATGCATAAACAAGTTCATCTTCTTTATAAATGTCAATGCCACTTTTTAATTTACCCTAAACCCAATGTCTTGGTGAAAAGAGTCTACTCCTAACTACTAGTTTAGAATGTCTTGTCTCCCTAGCAATTGATCATGCATTACATTCGCACAGAAGCTTAAAGGCAATCAGTCCTCCTATCCCTATGTCTACGTAATATTGCTCCCGAGAGAATTCCCCAGATCATGATTTGTAGATATCTCATGATACCAATCCTAGGGAGAGAAGAGGAGACTTGTCATCTTCCCCAAATCCACCAACCCTAAGAGTGCGATATCTCCTCATGATATTTATAAATCATAAGATTTATGCCATACATAAAAGAAGAATATCTCTAACAATTAATGAAAGAAGCAAGAATCAATTCAAATACAAGAGAGTTTAGAGGTTATATCTTTTCCTAGCAACAAATATGATTAGTTCTCCATCATCATGGAAGAACTAGGTGTACAGTGGAATGGAAGAGATAAAAATCTTAAAAAGAGAAGAGGAGAGCTCCCGCAACCACAAATTTGCCCCAAAAGGGGTGAAAAGTGTGTTTTTATGCTTAAGCCATCAAAAGATACATTCTCTAGGGTGTCTGGGTCTTTAAATAGGACATAAAAATAATAGAAAACGGGTCCAGGCCCAAAACAGATCATAAAAATCGCAGAAACTGGCCCAAAACTCGTTCCGATTGACTTTTTCAACATTCTGGTTGACTGGTTAACTTTTCTGGTTGACTGGTTGACTTTTCTGCATTTTGGTTGACTTTTCTGCATTTTGGTTTACTTTTCAAGTTTTTGGTTGACTTTTCTACACTACAACTCCTTGATACTTCAACCCTTCTTTCAAATCATTCCAATAAGTATCAAAATTAAGTATAAAAATAACGGTTTTTGAACCGTTATCAGGGGAGCACTTTGTTCTCGGGTATGGCCGCCCTCATTATCACGGCTGTAAAGGGATGTAGTCCTTCAGCGCGATCGGGACGAGCAATAAGATTGATGATGGCTGAGGGATCCAATTGGTTAACATTCTCCTGTCTTCCCACCGCGCTATCTGCCTCACCACTATTTTTCCGCCTGGGCCGCTCAGGTGTTCTCCCCCTTTGCTCCTGCGTTTGCATCACCGACTGCTGGATCGATACTTCTCTTTGGCCTTCAGCCCGCTCCACTCTCATAGTCGCTACCTTCGTCCTCAACTCCTGCATCTCCTGAAGTACCTGTAATTGGAGCTACTTTACCATTGTGGTCTCAAACTGGGTTTCTTCCGCAGTCCTCGAGCCCCACGGTGGGCGCCAAAATGTTTCGGTTGAAGGGGTCTGAGGTCGATCCTCCTTCTTTCCTCCACTCTGCTTCATGTCTCGAACATCCTAACCTCACCAAGAGGTTCTCCGTCGAAGGGTGGTGACTTGTAGGAAACACTCTGACGCTCAAGTTAGAATATTGTTTTAGTGAGCTTTTATGTCAATGTAGGAAAAAGATGTCTTTAACTGGACATTAATCTTGTAGTTATAGGCTTCACAGTCATCTAGCCCATTAATTATCCCATTAATACAATATATAATTTGTCAATCTCTCATTAATACCATATATTCATCCTTGATATATATGGTCATTAAGGGTTCTGTGAATCTCTCATTAATACCATATATTCATCCTTGATATGGTCATTAAGCGTATTAATGGGCCATTAATGATTAGCCACCTTATCTGATATGTGCTCGTCAAGTAGTCGATCAGTTGATTACTTTGGCTACGAACCTCTTATTTGCCGCTCAATAACTGGGATATATTATAGTACTCTTTCAATTGCTTTAAGGTGAATCTAATGTAGTGTATGTATGAAAAGATGTCAAACTTGCAAATGAATTAAGTTTGAATACACTATATGGTATTAAATGTTTGTTTTTAAAACATTTAGGAACTTTTTAAAACATTAATGTAATGCTTGATATGTTTCACACTTAATTACTTTTGTTTGGAATGACCATACAATAACTATTTATTTTAAGTTACTTTAATATGAAATCATTACATTTGATGAATTGGGTGGATGAATTCAGAATTGAGAATTGGTGGGATGAATTGATAATTTGGAGGTTCATTTCTTATGGGTTAACCAGAATGCACACTGCGTTGGAAGCTACTCTGCTCATTATCGATGCTACAATGCTTGGAGTCGTCGGTAATGTTCTATTTCACACCCAATTACCGATGACGTAATCGACGGCGTGGGCCATCAATAATGTTAAGTTTGGCGGATAACTACCGACGACTTCTAGTCTTCGGTAATTACCGACGACCTAAAACCTTCGTTAATTACTGACAACTTCTGGATATGTTCGATTGTTGAGTTACGAACGGCTAAATTCACTCTGTTTTACTTTGTTTGGATATGTTTCGATTGTAAAACTAAATTACAATATTCAAAATAAGTCAAATCCCTCGTAAAAGTTAAACTACTAAATGAGAATAGTTTGTTGTAGATATTTTCTTAAAAAAATGATATGATCTTTAATCTATTTATATTAGTATTGTTGGTTTTCTAATTTAATATATATTACTTTCATAAATGTGAAAATTGAAATAAAGCACATGAAGTAGTTAAAATGGAAATAAAGCATATGAACTAGTTAAAATTGAAATAAAACATATAAACTTGCTTTTGAAAAGTTAAAAAAATAATAATAGAGGTAAGTCAAATTGAATATGTTGTGCTCTATGATTTAAGAAATTATATCGAATTGGTTAACGCTTTAATCAAGAACGTTGAATCATTACACCACAAAATTGATAAATAAGTATAAAGTTAAATTAAAAATTAGTAATTAATGTTTCATTAATTACTTTACAATTTTTTTTCTTTATGTTCTTAAATTCTTTTAGCAAATAAAAATGTTCTTACAAGTGCTTATATCCTGGGAAGATTTCAATAAATTTCAACCATTTCAAGTCTTCAACTTTTGGAGGTATATTTGTTTTCAAAAAATACTCATCTTCTCCTAACCGGACAGATGTGTTTGTAAAACATATTCTAATGCTCATGTCACTTAAGTAAATCAAAAGATAATTAATGTTATAATAAATAAATAAAATTAATTTATCTCGTATTATTTGTTATTATATTTATGGTTGATTGACACTTTTTTTATATTTATTGTACAACTTTATAAATTAAAATTTTAATAATAAAAGTTATTATTATATAATGGATATATATATTTTCTCTAAATTTATGTTACAACTTTATAAATTAATATTTTGTTAAAAAAAAATTGTATAATGCATTTAATAATTGTGTGAAGATATATTTTTTAAAGTTTTAATGTATATGAAGAGAAGTTTGTATAAACGTGTCTTTTTTTATTTTAGACACTGTTTTTGTCTTGATGGAAAGAAAGAGGTAAACCAAACCAATGGCTTTAGAGCAAAAGGATAAAATTGTCTATGGTGGTCCTATAAATATGAACGTTAAGAAAACCAAATACTGGTTATTTTATTTAGCATGCATTGGTTTATTACACCCAAAGCATGTAGTAGCACCGGCTATCACAAGGAGAAAGTGCACGATTTTTCATGCATCAACAGATGTTGGCAGATATTGCTCAAGATGAAAATAGTATGGATTGTCCTGAGTGACAGCCAAAAGCAAGTTCCCATCATTCTTAACAATCGCAACATTATCGCAACCCTGGAGGACGCCTTGGAGGCCTCTGCAGAAAAAAAGATTATAGGAGTTCTTGGGTCCAAATTCAGATTTTCTGATAGAGAAAGAACCGATGATTGGATTTGGGTAGCCACGAACTTTAACGAGGGTTCCTTCAGGAAAACCCTCAACGGCGGTCCACACAAGAGGGGCTACACCAGGAAGATATTCGATGCTAAGGAACACTGCACCTTCATGGAGATATATGGATGGGATTAGACCTGTAATGGTAACTGGAAGCCCTTTATCGTCCTGGAAGGGAGACTGCACAACAGAGAGAGGGATAGATTCGTTATCTGTTTGAAGTAGTCGAATTCCACCTTCGAGGGCTCCTAGAAGTGACGGCACTATATAGAATGTGCCACCATTTTTAACGATCGTACCATTCCAGTCCGTGACAAATTCAGCTGTGGTTGAAGGAGCGTAGAAGGTTAGGGCTGAAAGAAGGAAGAGAGCAATAAGCGTTGCACTCGCCATTTCTTTGGCTGGCTATGAAACAGATTAAGGTTATTCTCTTCTTTGTTCTGTTCAGTTCAAGTTGTGTGAATAAGCGAAGATGGGAGAATCCATTTCTAGAGCTACCGATGGTGATAAGGTGAACATTTTTTATGGACAGAAATGAATAAATTATCGTAAAACTTTTAAACACGTGAAAATGATGAAAGAACATATATGTTTCGATTACCTAATAAGTTTTTTATATGGACAGAAATGAATAACATGTCGTAAAACTTTTAAACACGTGAAAAGGATGAAAGAAAATATGTTTCGATTTCCTAAGTTTCTTAAAACTATAAGGCTTATCTCTTCTTTGTTCAGTTCAGTTGTCTGAATTCATTCATAGAGATAATGATGGTGATATGGTGAACAATTTTTATGGACATAAATAATTAAAGAAATCCTAATGCTTATAAACATGTAAGAAGACGAAGAAAGTTTCTTTCAAAAGTAAAAGATATATCTATGGCTTGATATAAAATCTTAAGTATTTATCAATTTTTTATGACTTGATTAATTGTTTCTGGGAGGAATTTCCTCGTGGGTTTATTATTCTATGTAAACAATTGTGATTTAATCTGTTACGTGACTATGACCTTAAATCTTAAATTTTAAATCTAAAACTTACAAAAGGTGGTACTTCATCAGCTTGCTGGGCAACAATGAAACCTTGTTCTCGATTTGGGTTTCCATGGTTAATTGCAGAGATAGTGATGAAGAAGGAGGGGATAAAATGGTCATTTACAAAAAGAAATATGTTTTTAAAGTTTAGTTGAAATGTGAACACATTTTTAATAAAGATCTGAGCTTTGATTTGCTACATATATAGTTATGAATCATTAAAATTATTTACAACATAGTCAGCGGCAGAACTGGGGTCTAATAATCTGCTTAAGTAAAATTATTTAAGAAGGCATGTGAAAAACTAAAACTTTAACCTGCTTAAATAGTAGGATTCTAGATTGAAGAGAAAATGTACAGTTTCATATATGCACAACATGAAGAATCAGCATGCATGGAAAACTGAGAATGAAGCATGTTGTTAGTTCTATCTACTGCATATACACAGTGCATGAAGTCGAAAGAAACTATACAAAGCCAGTAGAATAGAGAATAGGAATCTGAGAATTGAAATGCGTACCTTGTGTTATTTTTCGAGCTTTTGAAATAGGGAATATGCAGGTAGCTAGCATAAAACATTACCTCATTGAGAAGCAGAACATACATAGTTATGAAAGCTAACCCTTCTTTGGTTGTTAACAGTCTTGGTTGCAGAGATCTTTTACAATTACTGGAACAAGTTAAGTTCAGTGCTTGAGTTGAAGAAGGTTAGGCTCCAAATCAAGGAAACAACACTGCATATGAGAGGTATCTGCATAAAACAACAATAAGCTCCTGAGAAGTTATATTTGTACAACTCATATTATAGGAGAGAGAAAAAAAGAAAGAAATGTTTGATAGATAGTGATGTAATGGAAAGAAAATAAACACTATAAGTTTAACAGTTGATAGATAGTTAAGTTCTTTGAATATGTTCTATCATGTTGAACTTCTGTGTGAATTGAAAAGACTACTTTAATGAATGAAACAAAATTCATGTCTTAAAAACAACTATTATGAAATTATACAAACCAAACAAAATGGAGAGAAAAATGTTTTGTTACAGAAAGTATTAAATATTAGATAATTAATATAACTGTTGTAATGTCTTTTTATTGCAATAGTTTTAACATTGCAAGTAATCTCTTTCACACTTCCAAAGACCCAAGAAATATTTATGTCAGTTTAGTTTCTCCACCATGAATAAATATCAATTGAAATTTATCTTTTTATCTGAAATATAGAACCAATTAAATTGAAATAATTTTTACAATATTAGTTTATTTAAAATTATTAATTTCCTATCATGGAAACAAAAGTTATCAACTTTAGTTTTGAGACGTAAAAGAATATAATAGTAATAATAATAACTAAATTGACGTAGAAAACATGAATATTTCAAGAGAAATTTGACAAGTTTCCCATGGTAATGCATGTACGTTCTGATGCTATAATATATATATATATATATAATATGAAATTTATGATGGAGATTTAAAATATTTAAATATATATTTACGTAATTATTGATGTTATAATTAACCTGGTATAATAATTGAATTACATTATGTTGGGGGTTAGAATTACCTTAAAAGAAATAATAACATCTCCACTGGCAAAAAATGCAGATGGAGATTACAGAGAAAACATTGGGTTTCGAGCCTCTTTTTTTGCATCACTTACTTTCTTTATCACTTATCTTCTCCACCTTATAGCAACATGCTGAGATGTTTTTCTCATGCTTTTTGACTTTTGCGGCAAACTCGGTGATAATGGAGCTTTACAAAACTGTATAGAAAAGTGAGAAAGCATAAATCTCAGACTTGGTAATTGAAATAAGATCATTTTCATTATTTCAATATATCTCTCCTACTTCGACAACACAATGATCTTATGTGTTTACCAACAATCATTAGCTTCTAATAGTTTCTGTTTATCCCATCGGATTTCAGCTTTCTAGGGTTCAAAGTTTCTCATGTTTTCGACTTCACATACTTCACAAACTTCACCTTCATTCTTTCCTTTTATTTTTGTTGCATTATGTCCAAATCAAAAGGTTTTGATGGTCGAAAGGAGTTGATTCTGGAATATATGAATGATTGAGATTTAATTTAAAAGAAAACTAAACTTTAAAGAGAAAATCTTGGGATAAAAAAATATATGAAAATTTACATTAAAAGAATAAACTGGTTATGAAATTAGGTGTCAGAAGAGATTATAATAAGATCTTCATCAAATTCTTGTTTCTTGTGTGTACTTGAAAACAAAATTCCTATATTTTGGTCCCATCTATTTCCATTATTCATTTCTTTTGTAATCAAGTTAGGCCACGTAAGGCACTTCCAAGTTATAAACCCAAGATAGAAAAAGCTACCCTAGATATTAAATTATGATGCATGAACAACAATTACTGTAATATATTGGATTATCTTTTAAGTTGTTTTTTTCTTTACTCAAAGTGTAATAAATATTTTCAAAAAATGATTTTAGTGCCTAAATATATCCATATATTTATAGGTCAAGTTTTGATTAAATGAAATGTATTATTGCCTTTTTAACGTCTTTCTTTATAAATTAGCAAAACAAAAACACTATATCAATACTAAAATTATTTCAAACAAAACTAATAAAGAAAAAGATTTCTAAAAACAGCAATATTGAACACATTTCTTATGTCCAGAACTGTCATTATTTGGACACCATGCTAGCATTCAACTAAATTAGATTACTATAAACAACAAAGTTATCATTCTAAATTTTTACTTTAATTGCCTTTTCAAGTATTAAAACTCCAATTACCTTTCAATAATTAAGTTAAATAACTTGTGCAAACTAACTTGCATGATCAATGGGAGGATATAACTCGATAGCTATTCTTTCTTTCTTTCTTTTTTCTGTGATAAATCAATATCTTTTTCTAATTATAGTTATAAAATAGGACAAGAGTATATTTTGTCAAATAATATAGATTTAGACTTATCTAATGAGTAAAAGTTCTACAAAGAGGACGAGTAATTTTTATAAATATCCATTGGATTCTTATTTAATTATTCTCCATTCAAGTAAACACTTTGAAGTAAAAATAATACTATTTGTACATCAGTTTTATTATATTGCTTCTGTGTTGACTAATAAACGAGAAAACACCCATTTTATCATATACGCCTCTTTTATTTCCCAAGAAAAAATAAAGTAGAAGAATCACTTCTTTTGACTTCTGAGAGTTTAAAGAGTCCTTTTACCCAAACATCAAGGTTATGTTTATCATCTATCTATGCATAACGCTCCATATATATGCAAAAGTTGACTTAATTTGGTCGCCCACAAACACATAATGCCAATACTTGTATACTATGATATATAATAAGCTGTTTTTAATCATTTACACTGTGCTACCTTGGATATACGCTTTGATTGAAACTAGCATTCCCTTCTCTCACCTTTTCTTCTTCATAACTCGCATACTATGTTATTGTTTATTGTAGACCCACCCTTGTATTGGACATCATATCCCTTCTGGAAATGTTTTAGGACAACCACAAATTAGGCACATCGATGGGTGCGCCAAAGAACAAAAAAAGGGTCCTTGTAATGATATTCAAATAAACAGAAACAGTTAAAAGACACAGTTTTCATTGCATAGAAGCAAAACCCTTGGTGAAGTAACCAGAATTGAACTGCTATCGACAGATTCATAATAACATTTTTTAAACGGGAACATAGTAGCTGAGCACCTTTCTCCACACTAAATAACCTCTACATCCAGGAAAGGCATATCAAGCTTCGAGTAATGTTGCTAGTTGCAATATTCCTCCTTTTAAAGTTCATAGCTTCAACACAGACTGCATAATTGTTCTTTTACAACGTGAAGGCATAGGCCAATCCTATACTGCAATTCTTATTTTTACTCTTGCAGATGTCTTGATGTCTATAAGAAAACTAGAACCAGGCTTCGGAAACCATTGTTTAAAAAGGGTATACACCAAGTGACAACACTATACAGAAAAAGGGTATGTAGAAGCAGAAGCTCTGCACAATTGTTAACTAGGAAAAAATGTTAAGTTTCGAATTATAGTTACACCAGCATGGAAAGGACTAAAGATATCTCGGTAGAACAAAGCAAATGTAACGTTTGGCTGGGACCATGGTCTGTAGTGACTCACATGTAATAAAGTTTGATTAATTGATATCAAGGAAAAGTAAAAGCACTCGACCACGGCTATCGTGTTGTACTCAAAACTACAACTTATGATAAGCAGCAAAACCAGGTGGCACGAGCCCACCTTGCTACCCCTTTTGCAGGAACGCATAACATGCCAAAAATTCAAGTGCAAATGCTCCCAAATTATAAGACCCCCAACCTCACACCACCAATCAGCCACCCTTTTGCAGCATAAAGACAGAAAAAGAAAACACGCCTAGTCCAAAGGCAAACAAAGCACAAATTTCACTGGCGCCATATATCCATCAGTCAAGCCTTTTTCTGGCAATAAACCAAAACATAACACCATGAACAAAATCAATGTCACCAACACAACCACCATGACATATATGTTTAAAAATTAAAATTCTTGTTATTATTAAGAGTAACTGAAGAAAGAACCATGATATTGACTGTAAAAAAGAAAGATGCAGCTGCAGCAGCTGCAGGTGCTGTTATACCAACCAAGTAACCAGTAACCAGTAACCAAAGTAACCAACCATCAAGAATACATAGGCAGCATGTGTAGTTTTACACAAACAAATGCACCAAATGTAACTAACTAACTAATAGCATCAAACCAAAGACCACCTTCAACTTTTCAATACAGCCGGAGAACGCTCCTGGCTATAGAATGTGCCTGGTTCGACCTTCCTTTCCCGGACCCGTTTCTCCGGCCGCCCAAGTAGAGCCTCAGGAGACCATTGTTATCGATGCTGTTTGGCGAGTATCTTGCACTCCGGTTCCTCTCCAACCCAACAAACTCATCCCTCCCCTTCCTTCCACCACCACCACCACCACCACCACCACCACCACCACCACCACCACCACCAACACCAACACCAAGGCCAAGCCCATTCCCCTGCACATCACTCTTCCTCATACTCACACTTCCAAACCCTCCACTACCTAGACCCTGCCCATTCCTCCAACTCACACTGCTATTACTCCTCATCATCTTCGGATTAAAACCACCACCTCTAACATCCCCATTTCTCTCCCCACCTCTATACTCCTGCCATGACTCTGAGTACGACCTCTCCACGCCATTCCCATTCCCATTCCCATTCCCTCCACCATCCTCCTCCTTACTCCCTCTCCGATGAATCAATCCCCATATACTCCACGCCTTGCTCCACCGGCTCGATGACTTCTTGGAAGCCCCTTTCTCACAACCATCATCCCTCAAAGAATTCGAATTCAAATTGGAGTCCCTCAAGGGATTGTGCACATAATCAGCAGAAGCAGCAGGAGTAACCTTAGCATTGGTAGTGGCACTGGCATTCGAAACACTCTTCAACTCGTCCATTTCAGCAACAACAGCAGCAGCAGTCCTTCTAATTGAACTAGACCTATCAAGACTCTTCCTCCTCCGAGAGGAAGAGTCCGAATAATACTCCCTCGTCTGATTAGAACCACCAGGGAGATTAGGATTAGTATTAACATTATGATTAACACTAAAATTAATATTTTGATTAAGATTAAGAGTGAGAGTCTCCTCATATTCAGGCTCCTCCACGGGAATAAGGGAATCGGTCCTGAGAACCTGAACTGGCGCCGGCGCGTCTTCGATCATCGTAGGCATCCTCGGAGGAACGGCGAGAGTAGGCGCAGTCCTTGCCATTAAATAACCGTCCCAGGAGGCGCGCGGCTCCTCGAAATCGAACGACATTCGCGCGGCGTCGAGCGAGAAGCGCGGATCGGTGTCGCAGGAGCGGCGGCCGAAGCCGTAGTCAGCGATCTCCGACTGCGTTTCGCGGAATTGGCGAGAAATGGGCTTCTCGACGGGGAGCAGAGTGCCGGAGCCCACAACGACGCCGTTCCGCTCACGCTTCTTCATCTTCTGCTTCTGCCTCCACTTCTGAAGCTTCTTGCTGAAGACCGAAGCCGCTGACCAGAAACTTCCCTTCAGGTCTCGACCAGAGGTTTTCTTCGTTTGTGAGTCCAGATCCATGTGGTCCTTCATCGCCTTCAGAGCCTCTTCGTCTGCCACGTCAGCTTCTGCGGGTTCAGGAACTGTTTCTGATTCCTCTTCTACAATTTCTGAAACTCTAGTTTCCGCGTTAGCTGGTTGGGGTTGAGGAGATTCGGGAACTTTAATGTCGGTTACGTCGTGAACGACAATGTTATCTTTTTCTTCGTCTTCGTCGTCGTCGTCTTCCTCTTTGGACTCAAGGACGGGTTTCTGAACCACGGAGGAGGAGGGGAGGTGGCGTGTTTCGACTTCGGCTTCCTGGTTGAAGAGGGTGAACAGGGTGCTCCGACCTCTTACGTCGCAGGATTTTCTCTGCGGTTCGAAGAAACCGGAAAGGGCTTCGTTTTTGGAGGCCGAGAACGACTTGGTGCGGCGGAGCTCCGGGAGGGAGGATGGAGGAGGGCGGCGCGAGGCGACGGAGGAGCGGAAGATGGTCTTAAGGGCGGCAGCGGCGGCGGAGGAGCTCGGAGGCTTGCGTGCGGCGGCGGAAGAGGATGAAGAGTTGGGATCGAGCACGGCGAGGCGCTCGCAGAGGCATGAAGGGCAGAAGCCGGTGAAGTTCTCCTGAGGATGGCGGTCGCAGGAGGTGGAGGGGCGGTGAGGCTGGAGCTGAGGCGGCGGTGGTGGTAGCGACGGCGGTGGCAACGAAGGCGGTGGGGGTTGAGTGGTAGTAGGATTCATGAATGGTAGTGTGAGATAGTAACGAGTGTGGTCATGTTCCACTTGAATAACAAGTAGAAGAAGATGAAGATGGTATTAGGGAGTGTTTGTTTGTGAGTAAATAACTAACTCCGTGAGAGTGAAAAAATGGAGTGAGGAATTGAGAGAAGGGTGCTCTGTGAGTGTTCTGTGTGTGACAGAGAAAGGAGCATAGAGAAAGACAGAGAAAGAGAGAGAAGGAACTGTTTGGTTCCAACGGACACAGAGAAAGTGAAGTGCGAGAGAGAGAAAGACGACGGACTGAGGGAAATAAATATAAATATAAAATCAAAAAAGAGAACATATACTCTGCTCGGTATTAATTAATACACCTATTTTTTTATTGCTTACTACATTACTCACGTTATTATACAAATACATATATAATAAAAATAATACAGTTTTACTCTACAAATTTCTATATACGTTAGTTATTAAATGTTTAAATATTTATGTCATTAATATGTTATAACTAAATACATCAAAATAAATTTAAGTCAAATGTAACGATGATGAAAAGAATATATTGATCATTCATTACTACTAGTTATTTTGCCACTATAATATTAGTATTTTTGGTTATATTTGGTTTAGAATAACTATAGTTGATTTGAAGCTAAATTAATTTTTTCTAGTAAAATTGATTATCTCACCTAAGATATTTCTTTAAAGTAATTTTCATTATAAGCTGTTTATTAAATGTGTAGGAAATTAGAAGCATTATATTAAGTAATTATTTAATCTGTTATATGATTTTTTTTAGATAATAATGTTGATTGAATATATGTGAGTATTTGTGTGTTTGCAGGTCTGCAGGAAGTGGCGCATTTATTGTATAAGATATTCTTAAGAATGCCTCTAATATTATAATTCTTTTTATTGTGGGATATTAAATGTATACCACATTAAGTGCATGAGTTATTACTCTCTTTTATTATTATATTTTTTTATGAATATATTTTATTGTGCTATAGTTTGTATTAGGCGTCTTTGAATGGGAAGTTTCCCCTATTAATAAAAATAAAGTGGATGATAATAAATGACATTTAAAATAAATTGTAAATAAATAATAATGTGAGTTAAAATAAATGTTAGTAATACGCATTAAATTTATTTGTAGGTTGTATTTATAAATAAAAGGTATATGTTTATTATATTTTTAAGAATAATTATACACTTTTTAATATGTATATATATTAGAGATATCAAATAGTAGTCATATTTAATGTATATGTATTTTCTAATTTATTATTTCCATTCATTAAATAAAGATATGTTTTTGATGAGGACTCATCTTATATTTGTACAAATTAATTAAAGTGGTAGTTTTAAAAATATTAAAGATTAAAGTAGAAAATCACTTTTTAGTGTAAAGAATATTTTTAATACACCACTTTGTTACTTAAAAAAGTAAAGAACATTGTAAAAAAAATTACAGCACTATTTAATTCTAAATTGCTACGTATACAATAAGTTTTTATTTTTTTTTATATTGCATATAATTATAATTATAATCATAAAAGTATAAAACAGTCCTGGTTTTAGAGATAAATTCCTGCTTATAATATATTACAATTTATTTTATAATAATTCGATACTATAATATAAAAAGTATTATATAGAAAATAAAAACATTTACATAAAATATAATTATTTTAATATATACACATATATAATTGCCTTATTCCTACTGAATAATTATGTTTGATTTGGTTTCTGAAATATATAATTAATTTAGTTTTATTTTTTTAACTCTTTAAAATTATTCTAATTAACTTTTTTATCTATTTTTAACATTAAACTAACCATAACTAATAACACAAATAAGAGATTTTTCGTTTTTTTTTCTCTTATCTATAATTTAAGAATGAGAAAAGAAAAGCAAAACGAGAATTGTTGTTTATTTTGGTCACGGTTGTTTTTCTCTCTCATTCACTTTCTTTTTTTCTCCTATAATTTTTTTTTGTGTGTCTTTCACTTTCCTTTTTCTCTTTTTCTTTTTCCTGTTTGAAGTTCCTTTTTGTTTTTGGGTTTCTTTTTCTCCATAGGAGTCTCAACCCTCCCACTTGGTTAAGCAAAACAAGCTGTGGTTCTATCAGTATCCCAAACACAAAGGTACATTAGCAAACCCCACCTCACACCATACCCAAAAATAGATTTAAAGTCAATTGTAGAATGCTCCTTTTATTTACTCTAAACACTTTAATCTCATGATCTACACCTTCAAGAAACTTTGTTGCCAGATTAATTAATGTCCTAGTTTCTAACAACAAACTCCTCCCAAACCTTATAACATAAGATAAACAAAAAAAAAATTATTTTATTGAAAATTTTACATCAATTAAAATTATTTGTTAAATAGATTTGAAAACAAATGTTAATTATTGTGAGAAATTGTTTGTTGGAGAAGTGGACATGAGTGGGGTTTGGGGTACCTTTTCACATTTGGGAAGAAAGAGTACGTAGAAGACTATAAAGAGTAGACAAATTAATAAACCAAGTCCCACTCCTAAAAGACAAAAATGGTATCCTTCAAACCACAATATCAAAGACCACAACCTCCTCCATCCATCCACTTCAAAAGGAAACATGCTTTATCCATAAAATTAAAACCCTAGTTTCCCAAATGCCAAACTCATCCATCTCAACTTTTCCAACAACATTTTTTCTACCTAATTCTATCCACTAAGGTTTTCTTTAATGTCAATTACCTACAAAATTAAACATTTATGTATTTATGCTCTCTTGTTATTACAACTATAACGATAATTAATAGGTTTTGGAAATAGAACTAGCTTATTAATTACGCATGCGTTAGATGAATGTGTAATTGCAAAACTTTTATGAGTTTTGAGTTTATTTAATCCCCTATAAGTTAACTGTGAATTAAATAATTGAATAAATTTTAATATATTAAAAATATTGTTTTTCAACACAACTTAATTCAAATTAAATAAATAATCTAATAGATATAAACTTATTTTAAAATATACCATGTCTTTTCTCAAATAGATTACGTTTCAAACAAATTCAATTAATATGTAGATTTTTTTTTTCTCTAAGACCACATATAATTAATTAGGCTTGTGCAAGAACATTTTCTAACTTAGATCTGGTGATAGTCTAGATTTGGATGTCCATGCACTCCAACAGCACATTCATACAATTTTTTTGTGTTGTAATTTTCTTTAAGTAGTCATTTGCACATACGTGCAGAAATATATATATATATATATATATATATATATATATATATATATATATATATATATATATATATATATATATATATAATTAGAGATTGAGTTTATATCATTAAACCTACAACTTAAAACAGATTTTGTTCTGTTTATTAAGAACATCAGAATTTGAGAGGATAGAAGAATTGTCTTACATATAATTACTCTGTTTGGTATTTTTTTATTTATTATATAAGTGCATGGCATGGCATGACAGTTCACAATTAATCAATACATGTTAGATACCTTATTACCATTACATGATGTTAGATTGCAACAAAGGAACTTAAATTATTTATAGAATAGAAAAAAAAATATAATCTCTTTTTAAGTTAATTAGATATTAAAAGAGAAGTAGGTAGTACCTGGAATTAGCATATTTGAATTAGTATATTTAATTAAACAAGAGTTTTTGTTTGAATCTTCCAATTAAAATATAAAATTTTCTCAAAAAAATTCATGTAAAGTAAAACTAATTTTGAAACTAAAACAATCACCAACAAAAAAAATTCATCCATAAAAATTAAAATATATTTATCAGAATATCATGTAAACATATATATATTCATATTTATTATTTGGTGTATTAAATACTTAAACAAAATAATTTGATCATAAACATGTAACCTTTAAATATTAAACATTATTTATGTAATAAGTATTTAATAGACTGAGTGTACATTAAAAGTGATATAATTGTGAGAATCTGAAACATTCGAAACCCTAATATTTGATTGATGAGGAGCATGAGGTTTCCGAGGCTCCGCCGCTAAGAAGTCACGAGAAAAACTCGGTTACGCAAGGGATGACGAGATGAAGAAAATACCAAATTCAAGCAACCCTATCGATTCATTTCCTTCTGCTGCAAAGACACCAATCCACTGCACTGCTCCTCTGCTCTGTTTCACGTTTCAATACAAACACTATCAAAACCAAAACTTTTATTTTTTCTAAATAGTTTTTCTTTATTCCCTGTGTGTTGCCTTTTTCTTGAGCAATTAGGGTTCTGCTTTAAATCCATGCAATGCAACCTCCTTTGTTTTCTGCTGGTGTCACGGGTTCTCATTAATGTCGTCTTCCTATTTTCTATGCGTGTGATTCCAAGCCTGCACGCGTGGCTCATTGGCTAGCCAATGAATATTGAATAAGAAGGTGGCCAGAGCTATAGAAAAAACCCTTGGCGGCACGTTTTGCCATCAGAAGAAATGGGTGAAAGTACTCTACTCCATGGGGACCTGCATGTGTGTTTATTCTACATTATGTGTATTCTTTTTAATCTTCCCCAAATGCTGTTTTTAACAGTTTAGTTATTTAAAAGTGGAATTTGTTATAATTTATCACATTTGATAACTTTATTAATTAGCAATTGAGGGGCTCACTTTAGTGTGATTTTGATTATCTTATTCTCATAGCAAAATAAAATTTATTATTTAAATTTTATTTATCTCTATCTGGACTGTGTACCTCTTTACTATTATAATTATTAATTAAATAATTTTTTTATAAAAAAATAAAAGTCATAACATAGTATTATTAAGTATTTTTAAATAAAATTGTTATAGATAATATTATAAATTTTGACATTTCAGTTAAGCTGCTATTTTAAAATTTATTAAGACTTAATACCTATTTTGTCTTTTTTATTAGTTAAGTTTGTTCAAAATATTATTTATCGAGTTGTCCAAAGTTGTCCAAAGTGGTAATTTCTTTTATAAAAATTGTTTAATTTGATTTTTTTACTAACAACTTTTAAATCGTTAATAGATATATTTTAAAATATGTGACATGACGTGACAATATTAAAAGTTTTTATTTCATTTTTTATATTTTACAAAAGAAAGAACCATTTTAAACAATTCAAAAATAAATGATTACTTTAAACAAAACTAACTAATAAGAATACCAAAATAAATATTAAGCCATTTATTAAAAAGAAAAAAAAAATAAAATACAAAACATGAGAATCCTATCAAATTCATGATAAAAGTTATAGATCAACTATATTTATAATGAAAAAAATCTAAATAAATACATAAAATTAAAACATTAAACCAATTATATTATTCTAAATTAACTAAATTATCAAGCACAATGAATTTTTTTCAAAGAAAACATGAAAAACTTTAAATTATATATATTTACAAAAATACAAATATTGACACCATTTATTAAATATTCAATGTCAAAAATACTATTTTTTTATCCTAATGTCAAATATGAAGAAGGACATCACAATTGTATAAATACAAATTAAGAGTAGGCGGTGTAGTAAATTTAAAATGACATAGGTACGGGGATCACTATAAAAATGTTTCATATTAACTGCCTTCAAGTAACTAGATAAAACAAAGATAGTGTTAGAGTCTATCAAGCCAGCTCTTTAACTCTACACAAAATAAAATATAAAAAATAGAGTGAGTCAATTCCATTCTAAACATACAAAAATTAAGGAATAAATAAAAAAATAATAACATTAAACATTGTGTGAGATAAGGTGACATTAGAGAATAAATATTTTTATTGATATGTAAGGCTTGGTCTAGTTGATGTTAAGTAAAAGAAATAAATAAAAAATAAAAAACTTTAATGATCGAGAATCAAACTAACTCTAAAATAGACGAAAATTTAAAAATAATAATATTAAACATCGCACATACATTAATTGAATTGTATTTATGAATTAAAAAATATATTAATGATAAAGTGGGGCAAGCTCACTCTAAAATGAACAAAAATTAAAATTATAAAAAAAAAATTAAACATATACTAATTTTTTTTATTAATATAAGCATCGGTCCAACTAACGCTAAAAAAATAAATAAAAACATTAACGATACTATAAAATAGATGTCTCAAACTAGGGACCAAATGATGTATTAAACCATTAAAAATTAAAGGAGAGACAATCATTTCCACTTCATACATTTTGCTTTTTCAATTACCATGTGAAAATTTCCCTCTCTTTTTTCCCACATTTTCATGAAATTTGTCATATAACCATCCCTTCATCTTTCACTTTCATCTTCTTCTAGAGACCAACCCACTTCATCATCACCTTACCTCCATCTCCATTATCTCCTCCATTTTCAACTCTCTTCTTCTTCTAGTGTTGCTCTAATAAATCTTCCATAAAAAATCCATTCACTCTACACGCTTCTTATTTTTTTTCTTCCTTCTTTAAAATAAACCATTCTTCATTTCTTACTCCACGCACACATCTACCTAGCTTTGCCTCCGTACACCACTCTTCTCACTCACCCACTACACTCACTCTTCCACCCTTTGCTCGTGCTCCTGATTGAATCACTAGAGATTCCCCCATATCGTCAAATTGATTCATCCGATGACGATTTCGGTGAAAGTCTACCACTCAATTAATGTATGACAATGAACAACCTTCATCCCCATTCTTTTCTTTGTCTTTCTCAATACCTACGTCTTCTCCTCATTTACTTTTCTTCTAGTGAGATATTAAGATATTTGAAAGTGTACCAAATCATACCAAAAAAAAATGAAATGTTTAGTTATTGTTTTTCAAAAAAACTTGTGCAACACTCAACAACTATCACAATTCAAAACTTAATTAGACAAGAAAGTTCACACAAACACAAAGAAACTCTTTTTATATTTTTACCAAACAATTGATCCGAAACAAAAATTTAACATAAAGTATTTACAATTGTCAAGACTAGATTTCATTCACTTCCTTCTCATACATTCACAAACATCTTGTCACCACCAAAATTGCGACGGGACGACAAACCATAAAAGAATGCGTTTTGAAAAATGTTTTGGAATCGTCACCATAGTTTCTTATGGAAAAACTATCAAACACCATAAACAAAACATGGTCTGTGAATACTAGATTTTGGATTTGGGAGTTGGTTACGCGTAATGAAGGTATTAGCACCCTGCTGCACATTCCCAAAGACAAGACCTTTAATTAAATGTACGAAGGTAATATGGTTTTCACAATGTTTAATTGTCCCAAAAAATAACACTATAAAGAAACAAAAAAAGTTGTTGATTTTTTGGGCCCGACAAGGATTGATCTTGCTCCTACTTATTCTCATGTAAAATTAGAAATTAGTGTTACATAGTTCTTTATAAAAGATTGATTGTTTAAAAATATTGATATTTTTTAGTTTTTGAAGATTTTGGATTTTTTTTTCTGGTATTTTTGTCATGATTGAGAAAAAAGAATGAAGATAATATGTTCTAGGTTGACACAAATAGTCACACGAGTACTCATACCTTTAAAATGTTAAAAGGAAAGACTTTTTTCTTATTTTCTAAATGTATTTAATGAGCGTACATGACACGAATGGTCAAAAAGACACCAAAATAAAAAAAAACATATTTTTTTATTCTTTTGAAATTATTTAATTAATTTTCTATATTTTTTTTACAAAATGAAATTTGAAAATGGATGTGAAACTGAAGGATCAAACCAACACCAAAAGAAATAAGAAAATGCGAAATATTTGTGAATTGTAAAATAATGCCTCTATAAGAAAATGTCAAAATTAGGTGTAAAAAAACACGTACAATATTAATACATAATATAATGTCTAAATCAAAAGAAAAAAAAGTGGAAGTGACACATCTTCTAAACTTTATACATTTTCATATAAGAACGTCTTTTATGCAAGAACTTATTCCTCTCTATACTATCCTCCTATCTCTCCCTATGTATCTCTTTTTTTTTGCCTCCTTTTTATGATGAGATGGAAATTTATACACACAGTATAATATCTTTGTAATCTTGTCTTAATTGTGAACTAATTGACAATGAACAACATAAGAAAGAATTGGTCTTGATCGGAATGTATTTCAAAAATTAATCAAATCAAATAATCTCTGAGATATTGATCTTAATTTTGCAAATCACTAAAATCATATCCCTTGTTTAAAAAGCTAACCCAACAAATCATAGCATAATATCAAATATTCATTCTAATTAAAATCATCTTTCTCTTTTAAAGACTAAGATGTCATGTGAGGGGTGCGAGGAGGAAAGAAGGGGTGAGGATATGTATAAAACCCTTAAGATATTAGGCTCACAAAATGGATTAAAAATAAATTGAGCTATTTTATATTAATACTATTTTTGTTATTATATTTTTTATTATTTTTGTGTTAAAATTAAAGTTTGAAAATTTAAAGAAAATTTATTTCATTTTTTTTTTGTGTTTTTTTACCCACCATTAACTATAAACATATTTTATATTTTATATTTTATTTTTTAAAATGAATTTATTTACTCGAACGAAATTGAGTGTTAACATATCTCAATTCCAATTTCATATTAAAATCAATTCATAAATTTTACTTACATCATAATCCCTAGACACTTTGGGCCTATGATAACTCATCAAAGTCCAATCCCTTGGATCATCAATAAGTGAAATCATGCATTATGTTTAAGAGTTCTTAATATTACTAATGAAGAAAGTTATATCCTTGTATACAACTTCCCTTAGGTACTTGACTTTAGTTATAGTTTTAAAAGACATTTTTCAACATCTTAAGAATCACAATCAAGCCATGGGTGTTCAATCCACAACAAACATTAAGCATATAAATCAAATAGTAACATTGAAAAGGAAAAACTTATGTATTAACCTCGCAAAATACATAAGAAATCAATTTATTACATCTAATGTTAACAAATAGGTTTTGCTCTCCATAGTGGAGAACCTAGAGTTTACAAAATTGAAGAATATGGAAGAAATTGAAACCATAGATCAGAATTAAGGCCTCTCCCAAGGTTCTTGGTAGTTACTCCATGCTCCAATGGTGCATCCTATTCACATTTCTACCTACAAATTTGTGACAATCTTCCTCCTCAACCCAAAAGGAGTAAAACCTATATAGATGAAGATGAAGACCCAAGGAGGAGAACGAAGAACTTCCTAAAAACCTAAAAAGCTTCTAAAAGCCTCTCTTCAACACCTTGGGCGATTTCTAGTCGTGAAAATAGAAGAAAGTACTGAAACCCTCGTGAAAACATGTTTAAATACCCAATTTTGTGTACCACACCCGACATTTTCACTAGGAAAATTGGCATAATTCGTTGAGTGAATTAGCATAACTCGTTAGGCAACTTGGCATAGCTTGTTGGGCGACTTGGCATAACTTGTTAGACGACTTAGGCCAAACTAAATGGGCCATAAAAGTGTATTGAATAAATTGTAACTGAATGATAATTTTAATATATATATTCTTTAATCTTCTGAAATTTCTACTTATGTACAAAATATTTTACAAATAAATTTGTTGGTAAAAGATATGGGTCATTACCTACGGATAAAAGGTATTAGTAAGTGCATTAGTAATTTCGATTAAAAAGTTATGGAGGTCAATTTTCGCTCTACGAGAACCTTATCTACGAAAGATTCAACCTTGTGTGTGAAAGAGCGAAACAACCCTATGTGAGCCTCCCTACGTCGCGTGTAAGCCTTCCTGTGTTGTACATGAAGCAACCCTATGTCGCTAACCCTTGTCATCTCTGTCCTTGTATTTGAATCAGCGCCTCCTTCGTAGAGCATCATTCACAGCCTCTTTCCGTCAGTTCATGTCAACAAGCTCAATTTATCTCACCAGTAGTCATGGTTCTCCACTCGTGTCACTATCATCTATCACCATTGGTAAGTCTCTCATTGTTGCATTTCACAAATTGCCTTTATCCTGACTCCATCTTGCTGGATTGCGTTTTCCAGGCCATTGTTGTAGTGCATCGAAGCTATAGCAAGGCACCATTGAGAAAACAAATGTGTTCATTGTTTCCTTTCTCTGTCATGCCCTAATTAATATGTTTTGTGTTTGGTTGGATTGGATTTTCAAAGTTGTGTTTGGTTCTGTCAGAGGTTATTATTGTTGAGATTGTTGACAACACAATATCTATATCACTCTAGTTTTTTATGATGACAACACATTTTTAATAACACATGTATTGCAATGTGTTACATGTTCCAATCTTTAATATTGATTGTTATCTTGACGAACATGTTTGTGTGAAATCTGATATATGAATGCATATTCACTATTCTGATATATGTGACATCTGTTGTGATTGCATTACATATGTTTTGGATAAGGAAAACCACATGCACTTTTATAAACTTACATTGAGTGGCATAACTGCAAGCTGAAAGTCGACTTCATTATGGGGGAAGTCGAATTAAGCTCGTGGCTATGAACATATTTTCTAGAACAATGCTATGTGAGATTTTGCATTGAAAAGAATTTCAAACTGAACTATTGTGTCAAAGTCGACTGTTTGCGCCACACATTCGACTGTATTAGTTGTTTGATTTGAAATTCTGTTGTGCTCATGAATAGTAACAACTATATTTTTAAAAGTTAGTTGAGCATTGATTGAAAGTCAACTGTAATGAATGAGGAATTAATTTGTTTGACTGGACTGCTACTAATTTGACTTATCTGTTATAACTGTCAATGATAGTCGACAAAATTAGTAGTGTATTCGACTACAGGAGCGTCTTATTCATAGAAATCTATAAATAGACGAGACCTGAGTTGTTTGAGAAAACTTTTGGAAATCTAACATTTTCATACTCTGTTTCAGATTGTTTCTCTGTGATTTAGAGCTCCAAGAACTCATCAAGAAGACGGTTGTGATCTTTCTTTGAAGAGTTTCTGAAGGAGATTGACACTGCACTTACTGCTTAATCAAAATTTACAAAATTGAGGTGTTCTCTGGTTGATCAAGATTGGTGTTTGCATTCCTGGTGATTGTTGTTGTACTTGTTGTGACTACAGGGGTTGGACTCATGGAGTCTGGTACACTTTGAGGGTTGTTCAAAGTGGGTTGCAGATTGCAGGAGAGGGGATATCTTGTTGCAAGTCTTGCTGTGTGGTTTGCTTACATTTTGGTTAGAGGGTTAGAGAAGTGTTTTATATTTTTGATGTGGAGGCCTCTATAAAAGTCTTGTAAAAACCTTGACTATTATAGTGCATTTATTTCCTGGTATTGGAAGAACACTGGATGTAGGCATTGAGGCCGAACCAGTATAAAAACCCGCGTTTGAATTCTCTATCCCTACTCTTTTACATTCAGTCGACTTTACATTTCATGTAGTCAACTTTGATTTTCTGCTACACTTAATTTTCTATTACTTCTGATTCAAGAAATTTTGTAAAGTTTTGTACTTTGTGAAAAAGATTCCGAAAAAACTCTGATTTTGAATACTCACCAATTCACCCCTCTCTTGGTGTTAAAACGAAGCCTACCTGTTTTCCAACAATTGGCACCAAAGCTGGTTTTCATAAGATATTTGAAAAACTAGTCGACTCCGTTTTTCTTTGAATCGACTATAGACCTGGGGATGGGTTCCAGTTTTCAAACTTTTGGTGAAGGTGCTTCTACAAATAGACCACCTCTATTTGTTGGTGAAAATTATCCTTTTTGGAAAATTAGAATGCAAATCTTTCTTGAATCCGTGGATAGAGGAATTTGGGATGCAACTTTAAATGGGCCTTGTGAGCCTACTAAATCTGTAGATGGAAAAACTGTTGTAAAACCTTTTACTGAATGGTCAACTAAGGAGAATAAAAAAGCACAGTATGATGTTAAAGCTAGAGATATTATTGCCTCTGCACTAATTGTTGATGAATTTTTCAAGATATCTCAATGCAAATCTGCAAAGGAAATATGGGATGTCTTGGAAGTCACACATGAAGGCACTGATGAAGTCAAGAGAGCAAAGAAGAATTCTTTAATTCAAGAGTATGAACTTTTTTGGATGAAGGCTGGAGAGACAATCTATGAAGTCCAGAAAAGATTCACATACATTGTTAATCACTTTATGGCTCTTGGCAAAGTGTTTGATAAAGAGGAGATCAAGATCAAGATTCTGAAAAGTCTGAACAGAAACTAGCAACCAAAAGTCACTGTATATTCAGAATCCAAAGACCTTACAAGCATGAACATGGCTACCTTGTTTGGCAAGCTAAGAGAACATGAATTGGAACTTGGAAGGCTAAAGGATGAGCGTTAAGACCCTAACAAGTGTACCAGATCGTTATCAAGTAATATAAAATGGGTAAGTCCAAGTATCATTTCCCAAAGGACTCTTAGGCCTTAACTTTCTTATAAACCAATCGCATAAGACTTGAGAAAAGAATTAAATTTAGGTTTTGTATGCAAGATAAAAGTAAACGTGCAAATGCACTGATTCAATTGGCTAAAAGAAAATATGGATGAATGGAGTTGTTGGGGTTTACAATTTCATCTTATCCACCCTCATATATCTACTCTTCTTATTTAATTTGCTTATTTATCGTATTGTCATGCAAACTTTCTTGGTCTACCCTTAACCCAATCCCTTGGCGAAAAGAGTCTATATTACTAATTACTGGCTTGCTATCCCTAGCCTCCCCTAGTAATTAATAATGCATGATAAACAGAAGCAAAATACTTGATTGTCCTACCCCTTTCCCTAGGTGGTATTGCTTAATCAAGGAAATCCCCCCAGTTCATGACATTACTGTACGTTCCTGTATCAATAAAGACAAACAACATTTACCGAATGAGTTAAACGATAAAAGCATTAAATACAGTTAAGGAACCCAACAATTGATAAATCAAGCATATGCAAGCATATAAAATAAATAAGAATTTGGATATATGAGAATTTCAAAAGATTAGATTGTTCCCCAACAACAAAGGGTTCACCATAATCATGGTGAAACTAGATGAAATATAATGGAAGAATGTAAAAGCAAACCCTAGGTTTGATAACGTGGAGTCTAAGCATCCAAGAAATCTCCTCCAAGGTGTGTAGAGCTGTTGTGGACTTTTCTCTCTGCCAAAAGAATGTGTTTCAATTCGCACTGGGGCTATTTATAAGCCAAAAAAACAACAGAAAGATTACAAAATTCGCAATATAAAAACAGACAACCGCCCAGGCGCCTAAGTTAACAGCTCAGCGGTTTGCCTTCAAGCCGCGCCACCACTCAATGGTCCATCTCATCGCTGAGCGGTTTGCCTCTAGTCGTCCTGCACGCTCAGCGTCACCGCCTGAGCGCCAGATAGTAGCTTTCCCTCGAATAGGACGCTCAACGTTGGAATTTGATGTTGAGCGGTCCATAAACTCTTCTTTTCTTCCTTTTTCTTGTTCTTTCTTGAGTCTACGACCTTCCTACTTCACTTCCATCTTCAATTCTCATCAAAAACCCTGCAAAACAATGCAAAACAAGCATAATATCTCTAAAAACAGCTTTTGACTCTCATGTGACACAACTTAAGTGTTTTACTTGATTCTAAGCTAGAAAGGGTGTGTTTTGATATCTAATTTATGCATGAAAATAACGGTTTTTAGACCGTTATCACAACCCCAAACTTAGAACTTTGCTTGTCCTCAAGGAAACAAAACAAAAGTTGGCTTTCAACTTTTTCATCAAATAGTTTAACACTTTTCGAAATCCTTTTCTTCACAAGTTATTTTTCAATTCAGATTTTCAGTGGAATCCTACCAAAATGCATGCATGCTTTCAATCCAATCCTAATTCACATACTCAAATATTTCCCAACATATGTTTTATTCATGAATGATCAATCCACTAAGCATAGATGTAAACATGGATTTCAACAATTCTTACCAAGCAAGTATTTCACTCAATCACTCAAGTGTTTAAGGAATCACTCCACTCTCTATTATTCACATGTCACATAGAACAACATTGCCATTTATCTAAAACAACCAAAATCCTTACATGAAAATGCCATCACAAGGACTTTTCCAAGGCTTGTAATGAGGCTGGGCTATCAAGAAAAATTGGTTTTTCTGGATCACAAAATCCTTTAGTCAAGAGAGCTATTTTATTATTGAAAAGGTTCAAGTTTAAACTCTCTTTGTCACCAATCTCACTCATTCCCAACTTCTTCCCTTTTCATTGATTTTACATTGAGCTCATCTTTCATGCTTTTTTCTTTTCACTTTTTCTTTGCTCATGCATTTTTCTTTTCAACACTTGAACTCAATGTTTTTCTTTTGCCTTTCAATTTTCCCCATACAACCCCAAACTTGAACCTTTTCATCACATACACTTGTTCTCAACCCATCTCAAGGTAAATTCATTCAATCAAGGGTTTTCATCCTGTTTAAGGCCAAGGTTCAAAAAGGGTATAACATTTTAAGCATTTTGGGCGACAATTTGGCTAAGTAAGGGTTTCCAAACATGGCCTTGATCATATAACATAAGCATGCAATTCAATCAATTATCAAGACTAAGGCAATATCATTCATGATTCCTTGTGAACAATATATATATCAATGAATACTCTGGAGCTCAATACCTCACACATCATGCTTTCTCACACATCATTCATTCATCCTGCTTAGCATCACAATCACAATCATAAAACACTACATTTGTTCACACAGTTAGTGAACCATTCACTTGGATATCAACATACACACAATCTCAATCATTAACCACATTCAGTCATCATCTTCGAATAACTCATCATGCAATATAATATCAAACCATCATCAGAATCAGTGTATAAGCCAAACATAGACACAAAAAAATAAATTCACCTGCACTACAAATCCAAAGTACAAAAGAAAAAGAGAAACAAAACCTGGGTTGCCTCCCAAGAAGCGCTCTTTTAACGTCATTAGTTTGACCCGGTAAAGCCCAAACACCCATCAATAGGTGTTGATATTTTATGTTGGCGTTCTTCCTTCCTCCATGATACCAACAAAATTTTGGAAATTTCCTTGTCACCAACTATAAGGATCCTTAATCTCAAGAATTCTGTTAGCTTTGATAGTCTTGACAACCTATAACCTATTCTGGAATTTCACTGATGTGCCAGGTTTGGGTTTGTCACTTTTCACATCAGGGTGTTGGTGAACCAATTCTCCTTCCTTATCCGTCTCCTAATGATCTTGTGCTCCTGATACAAATTTTTATCATGCACACACTAAAGAACACTGCACTAGAGCACAAAATTAGCCCAAAAATAATAACAGTAAAAATATTATTTTATTTTAATTTTCGTTTTTTTTTAAAAAATTTTAAAATAAAAACAGAAAAAAAATAAAAACAGAAAAAAAAACAGAAAAAAAAAACAGAAAGATAAAAACAGAAAGATATTCTTTTCTATCAAAAACCCATCAGTAGGTGTTGATACTCCCCTTGCTTGATATTCTTTTCTTTTTCTTCTTCCTGCTGAATCTCTTCAGAAAGTTGATCAAACCAAGCACCTGTTTCCATGTCTCAACCATAGGAACTTTAATCTCCAATTTCTTGGATATCTTCATGAAGCACATAAATTTATTTTCTTTCCTATGATGTTTCTTTTTATGAGGAAGGGGTTTTTCACATGATCTTTTCTTTTTACCTCTCTTCCTCTTTTTCTCTCTCCTCTTTTCTCTCAACTTTTTGTTTTTCTTTTCTCTTATTTTTTTCTTCTCACTCTTCTCCTCCCTCAACTTGTTCTTTTTCTTTTTCTTTATTTTCTTTTCTATTTTCACACATTTTTTCCTTTTCTCTTTTTTCTCAACCACTTCATTCTCTTCCTCACTCAACCTTTTCTCCTCTATCTTTTCCTCTTTCATCTCTATTCTCTTCTTTCATAGATAGTGGCTTAACATTCCTCTTTAGGGTTAACTTCAATATTACCCCTAATAATACCTAGAGACTTCAACATGCAAGAGAATTGTTCTTGCTGTAAACGTTCTTCAGCTTCCCCCAATGTTTCTCTTCATGCAGAAGATTGTTTTTCTTGTAAATGTTGTTCGGCCTCCCCCAACGTTTCTTTCTGCAAAGAGAATTGTTTCTTCTGTAAGCGTTGTTCAACTTCTCCTAACGTTTCTCTCAGGAAAGAGGATTGTTTCCCAAATTTGCTTTGATACATATTTGAATGAGGTTCCCACCAGTAGTTGAAATCATTTTGATAGAATTGAGTGCCCATATAGTCAACTTCTTGTCCAAACTGCATCCTGCAAACATTAGGCACAAAACCCTAGAAAACATTTATTAGAACAAAAATAAAAATAAACATAAAAATCAAGTCAAATTTAATCAAGCATATGCAAACATATAAAATAAATAAGAATTTGGATATATGAGAGTTTCAAAAGATTACATTGTTCCCCAACAACAAAGGGTTTAGTTCACCATAATCATGGTGAAACTAGATGAAATATAATGGAAGAATGGAAAAGCAAACCCTAGGTTTGATAAAGTGGAGCCTAAGCATCCAAGAAATCTCCTCCAAGGTGTGTAGAGTTGCTGTGGACGTTTCTCTCTGCCAAAAGAATGTGTTTCAATTCGCATTGGGGCTATTTATAAGCCGAAAAGATAACAGAAAGATTACCGAATCCGCAATATATAAACAGACAACTACTTAGGCGCCTAAGTTAACCGCTCAGCGGTTTGCCTTCAAGCCGCGCCACCGTTCAACAGTCCATCTCACCGCTGATTAGTTTGCCTCTAGTCGTCCTGGACGCTCAGCGTCACCGCCTGAGCGCCAAATAGTGGCTTTCCCTTGAATAGGACACTCAACGTTGGAATTTGACGTTGAGCGGTCCATAAACTCTTCTTTTCTTCCTTTTTCTTCTTCTTTCTTGAGTCTATGACCTTCCTACTTCACTTTCATCTTCAATTCTCATCAAAAACCCTGTAAAACAATGCAAAACAAGCATAATATCTCTAAAAACAGCTTTTGACTCTCATGTGACACAACTTAAGTGTTTTACTTGATTCTAAGCTCATTTTAAGCCACAAAGGGTGTGTTTTGATATCAAATTTATGCATGAAAATAACGGTTTTTAGACTGTTATCAATGAGGAAGAGATTGAAGAAAAGAAGTTCATTGCGCTAAAAGCAACAAACAAGAAAATCTCAAAGTCAGATGACTCAGATGCAGAAATGGACGAAAAAGAAATGATGACCATGATGGTAAGAAAGTTCAATCGATTTATGAAAAATGATAGTCAACTTACTAACCATCCAAGTCAAGGAAAAGCAAAGAAAAGCTTCAGATCAAATGTTGTCCAATGCTATGAATGCGACAAAGAAGGACATATCAAACCAGAATATCCAAAATTAAAGCCAAAGTAGAAAGCAAATAGAAGGTTTCCTCAAGATAAAGGAAGAAAACAAAAAGGAGCCTACATTGCTTGTGACAATAGTGACTCGGACTCTTCAAGTGATGAAGATGATCAAGAACAAGAGTCTAAGATATGCTATATGGCTGGAGCAACATAGGATGACTATGACAGCGATGAAGATTTTGAGAATGAACCAATAGAAGTAAAGTATGATTTGTTGCTGGATGCATTAAGGGAAATACATGCTAAAGCTATGCGACTGCAATACAAGGTTAATCGTCTTAACTCTGAGAGGAGAGATTATGAGCATAAAATAAACAACCTTGTTACCGAAAATGAGAAATTGCAAAAGGAATTAGATGATGCTTTGATATCTACTAAAGAGATTAAAATTGAAATTGTTACAGTAGAGAAAGCTTGTGATAAATGTCCTACACATATTGAGCAAATAGATTACTTGACTAGCACGCTAGCCAAATTTACTCAAGGTAGAGAGAATTTGAATGCTGTAATAAAATCCTCTGGCAGAGCAATTTACAGACAAGGAATAGGTTATAAAGCTCAGTCTAACAGAACCAATGCAAAGAAGTTTATTGATCTAAGCAAACCTGCTAGAAATGCCTGCTTTTATTGCAATTGTGTTGGTCCCACTATTAGAAACTATTATTATAGAACTGTTGGTGTTCCTAGGGGATTGTATGTGTGGAAATCAAAGGAACAACTAAATAGAACTGACAATCAAGGACCCAAGTTCAAATGGGTACTTGCAACAAAAAATTCAAGTTGTTTTGCAAGATAACAATCAAACAGAGGGATGTGCAGTGAGAGCTCAAGGATGAACAACATTGGCTATATGAATCATCTTGAGTGTCTACAAAGGGTAACAGGTGTTACATCACTACAACATGCATTAATTGATTGATTGTTTGATATCTGATTGTATGTGTGATTGTCTGTATGATTGTGTGATTGAAGTTGTTCTGAAAAACATTTCATGACTTTTAGTCGACTGTATAATGAATCTATTCGACTATATATTTTATGGTGTACAACTCTGTTTTTGGAAACTCTGTTCAATACTTGAATGAACTTTCATTTTATTAGAATCAACTTGAAACCTCTGTTCTTAAATTTACAAAATTTTGAAAACTTCAAAATGGATCATTTTTGGGTTTTTGTCATTCGCGCTATTTTCATGTGTCTTTATAAGACTTGAGTTGCTTCATATGTCTGTTTCTGGTCGAAACTCGAAGAAACCCTATCTAAGCAGAAAGATTTTTCAAGAAACTCTACCTTTATAACTTCCACCAGTCACGCTACTTTCAGAAGTAAAGGAAAAGAGGTCATCACCGTCAGAAACTCTCATCCAACTTGATGGATTACTGACAAGGAAACCGGGAGAAGTTCTTGTGGGCTACCTCTAAAATTTTTGCCGACCCTATGAACATAAATCTGAATTTGTTCAAGAACGAAGGCTTCATGTTTCCTTACTAGCTTGAGAGACAAGGGCTATCAATCTTTATAGAAATGAAAGGTTACTAGTACCCTAATCTCGTTAAGGTTTTCTACCACAATCTGAAGATAGAAGACGATGTCTTATATTCGAAGGTAAAAGGCATTGATGTCCATATTAATGATTTCATCTGGAACATCATCACAAACTTGCCATTTGAGGGGCTCTGTCTCATCTTCCCTATACTGAGATCAATACCTCGTTAAACAAGGAACAAGTGTACAGTGAATGGCTAAGATTTCCTAGGTTGTACAACACAGAAAATTTTTTTGCACATGAGGGGCTTCAAAAAGAAGAAAGTATTGTGGCACATCTTCTGTAAAAAATAATTATGCTAGGAAGAATAAGGAAAGATAGGATGACTACAAAAGATGTCCATCTTCTTCATGCCATAAGAAATAATACTCCTACTAACTGGCTTTGTGTGGAAAAGGATCACATGAAGAACACGACACTGAAAATGTCTCTGTATCTACCATATGCCTGCCTCATAAACAAGATTCTGGTTCTTTAACGTTTTGAATTTAGAAATGAGCAAAAGTGCTTCTGGGGGTCCTCAAATGTTTTCGAGAGAGACTCTTTAATGTTTCTTAGTTTGGTGAAAACCATAAAAGGATGGATCTTCATGGGAGAGGACAAATTAGAACATGGCTTAGGGTACACCTATACTGAAAAGAAGGACTACTTGAATTTCTTTCTTGTGTCTAAGTTTGAAATTTATGCTACTGAACATATTAGAATACTCCATGAGAAATTCGACAATCTTGCAGAAGAACGCAATGTTGACCAGCGGATTAATGCAAAAAGCTCCTCTAAGGAAGAATCAAAAAAATCTTATTGACTTAAATCAAGGCACTTGGAAGTTTCTGTACCTTCTATCTCTAAGTGTGTTTTTGAGTCTTAGGATGTCTGAATGTTTTGTTTTATTTTCTTTTTGATAATGGCTTAGATTGCCATTTTGTTTTGTTCTTGTTCTGGTCATCTCATTGTAATATCTTTGAACAAGTAATGGAAATCAGTATTTTGATTATAATTCAACTGCCTTGATCTAATTGTTTATATATGCTTTGATTGAATGATTGAATCAACTTAGTAATAATTGAAGTTTACTATGCATGTTTAAACTGTTACATTATTCTGCATATTCACTTCTTACTGGATTATTTTTCCTGCATAACTAAATTGATTGATCTGCAAGAGATCTTTGAAGGATTTGCAGGAAACATTGCTTGGAAATCACTGCTAGAATCATAACTCACTGAGAAGCAATGCAATCGACTAGGATAATAATTCAATCGACTTGATCATAAGAGGATTATAAATTCCATCATTGGAATTTGGTTATTGTGTTGATTGATTATCTTATTCTGCTTATCTGTAATATATCTATGCTTAATAATGATTGCTTATTTCCTATATGAGATTATATTGTGAGATTGTTGATGATTGTATCTTTACATGATGAATTTGCTTGAACTCATATACATGATACAATTCCGTTTTATACTGGATGTATGCTCTGATTGTTACTGTACTGCATTGTGCATCTAAATTTGATTGAGAAAAATATGCATAATGATAGGGGGAACATTACACACTTACACACATTTCTTCATATGCCTATACTTCAGGGGGAGTTATCTTTTTCATGTGAATACATATGATAGGGGAAACATCACTGCATGTTTTCAAACTGCTTATATTCTTGTTGATGCATCTTTCTTTGGTTTTTCAGCATATCATACTAGAAGCATACCTTTTTTGTTAATGCACAAAGGGGGAGAAGTATTCTGAATTGCTATCTGATTGATATATTTTTTATTAATAGTGTGCATTCAGAGTATTTGAACTGAAATTTGATTGTTATATCATGTCCTTACTCTGAATTTGGTTTGGTATTGTGCAAACATAGTTGTTTATTAATCATGGTTGTGCATCACCAAAAAAGGGAAAGATTTTTGAGATTGTTGACGACACAATATCTATATCACTCTGGCTTTTGATGATGACAACACATTTTTAATAACACATGTATTACAATGTGTTACATGTTCCAATCTTTAATATTGATTGTTATCTTGATGAACATGTTTGTGTGAAATCTGATATATGAATGCATATTCACTATTCTGATATATGTGACATCTATTGTGATTGCATTACATATGTTTTGGAAAAGGAAAATCACATGCACTTTTATGAACCTACATTGTGTGGCACAACTGCAAGTTGTAAGTCAACTTCATTATGGGGGAAGTCGAATTAAGCTCGTGACTATGCACTGATTTTCTAGAACAGTGGTATGTGAGATTTTGCATTGAAAAGAATTTCAAAATGAGCTCACTAGTTCAGCAAAGGGAAACGACCGCGGTTGCTTTTCACTATACGTCGCGGTTTATGAACCGCGACATATTCAGCCGCGGTAAAAAGTCTGGGACTGTATTAGTTGTTTGATTTGAATTTCTGTTGTGCTCATAAACAGTAACGACTATATTTTTAAAAGTTAGTTGAGCATTGATTGAAAGTCAACTGTAATGAATGAGGAATTAATTTTTTTGACTGGACTGCTACTAATTTGACTTATTTGTTATAACTGTCAAGGACAGTCGACTAAATTAGTAGTGTATTTGACTATGGGAGCGTCTGATTTATAGAAATCTATAAATAGACTAGACCTGAGTTTTTTGGGAAAACTTTTGGAAATCTAACATTTTCATATTTTGTTTCAAATTGTTTCTCTGTGATTTAGAGCTCCAAGAACTCATCAAGAAGACGATTGTGATCTTTCTTTGAAGATTGTCTGAAGGAGATTGATCAACCAGAGAATCGAGGTGTTCTCTGGTTGATCAAAATTGGTGTTTGCATTTCGTGGTGATTTCTGTTGTACCTGTTGTGACTACAGGGGTTGTACTCGTGGAGTCTGGTACACTTTGAGGATTGTTCAAAGTGGGTTACAGATTGTAGGAGAGGGGATATCTTGCTACAAGTCTTGTTGTGTGGTTTGCCTATATTTTGGTTAGAGGGTTAGAAAGGTGTTTTATATTTTTGACGCGGAAGTCTCTATAAAAGCCTTGTTGTAAAAACCTTGACCATTATAGTGCATTTGCTTTCTGGTATTGGAAGAACACTGGATGTAGGCATTGAGGCCGAACCAGTATAAACCTGCGTTTGAATTCTCTATCCCTACCCTTTTACATTCAGTTGACTTTACATTTCACGTAGTCAACTTTGATTTTCTGCTGCACTTAATTTTCTATTAGTTGTGATTCAAGAAAGTTTGTAAAGTTTTGTACTTTGTGTAAAAAATTGCGAAAAGACTCTGATTTTGAAAACTCACCAATTCATCTCCCTCTCTTGGTGTTAAAACGAAGTCTACCTATTTTCCAACAATTATGGTTGTAACATTTTAACTATTACGTTTGATTTGCATTCTAAGGCTCATAAAGGAAAGGGTTTGGCTTGCATTTTAGTATGATGTTGTAATTTCTGATAAGGGTTCATTTTATATCCTATTTGGAAGAAAATTTATGAGTTTGGCAGAATGATTTTAATTTGTTTGTTTTTATTAAACAATATTTTTGGTTAAACTAGTACCATGTTTTAATTCTAGTACTGTTTGTGTTAGTTTGTCTTGGAAACCAATTTAAGTTTAGAATTTATGCATTGGTAGCCTGTTGATGCTGAAAAATTGTTCATAAATCACGTTTTGTGGCTCGAGATGAACCTTTTGAAGTTGATTCATTTGTGTGTTGTTTTTTTTTCTTTGACTGAGAGGCTTGAGATGTGAATTTCATTCACAATATTGATTTACATTACAAATTTTGAATAAGCTTGGTATAGTCTTTATGTTGAAAATAGATTCATTTGCTGAGTTTTTGTGTTGGAGACTTATTGATAGTAATGTTGTTTTTGTCTGGCCAAATCAATTTTAAATTCTCTTCCAGTTTGAGTCAATGTTTAGTCTTGTAGTGTAGTGTTGACTATACTATGTTTGAATCATATTTCTTCTTAACAAATTGTATGCTTGTCCGAACGGTTGGTGTGAAAATCTGAGGAATAATTTTGTTGTTTCACTGCACTAGCCAAGATTTTTTTTGTGGTTTTAAATTGTTTTCAGTTAATGTATATTTTGTCATGTGACAAATGCACTTGTCATATGCATTGAGAATCAGTTCCCCATTTCAAAATGTTCAATAAGGATATTAAAAAAGCCATTTCAAAATGTCCAATAAGGATCTTAGAAAAGCCATTTCAAAATGTCCAATAAGTTCAAAACCCATGTTTACACTACATACACTCCTATGTGTTAGATATAAATGAAAATGTGATGATATAAAAAGCCAACAAAAAGTTGGGTTCAAAATAATTGTGAGCTCTAGAGTGCTCATCGAATGAAAACATGAGATGATTGATTTATTCACAACAATCTTAGAATATGTTCTCAATTCATAAAATTACTCATAAAACAACTAATAAATTTATATTTAAATTTGGGGATACTTATGAGGTTGTGATAAGGATTCACATGGTATTTATATTTGATTAATATAAAGTTTTTGACAACATGCAGAAGCCAACAGTTATATTTGATGCCAAGAATGGTGTGGATATGAAAAAGGCCATGGAAATTGGGTTTATAGTTTCCTCTATAGGTAAGCCACTAGATCCATGGCTTAAGGACATGCCTACAGTGGTAGATTAAAAGAGAAACACATTTTCTGCACATAATTCTTGCATCGTATTCGTTCTCATGATTGCATTTTTTCTTCCACTTATTTATTTATGGTTTAATACCTATTTTGGTCCCTATTTTTATGGGTTTGGTTCAAAATGATCTTACCTTTTAAAAAAATTCAGTAAGACCCCATAATTTGTTAAAAAATGTTCAATCTAGTCCTTTTCGCTCGCACCGTTAAAAACTTAACGGTACAAATGTCATCGTGGCACAACCTTAATGAGTTGTCAGTTTGATGAATATGTGGACGTTCTTCTGTTCTCTTTTTAGTTCACAGTTCCTCTTCTACGCGTAAAAGGACTCCATTATTTTAGAAGCTTTAAAAGCTCCAAATTTTTGCTTGTCACCTTTTCAGAATTAGTTTTTCAGTTCTCTTTTTCATTGTTTTTGTGTCTGAGATCAAGAACAACCACAGAAAAAGAAAAAAACATGTTGTCTTCAAACGTTCTTCCATCATCCTCTCCTCTCACTTTCACCAAACACAATCCCCATTTCTTCATCAATGCGTCTCCCCATCTCAAACCAAATCTTCTCACAAGGTTTCAGACCCAACACAAAGCCACTCCTCTCCAAAGTTCCAAACTTTCTTTCACCCCAACATCTCAGATCCAACATTCAATATCAAAGGTAAGATCTTTCAACGAATATCTTCCTCACCCTCTTCAGCCCTCGTCAAAACCTAGGCTTCAAATTGTTAAGGTTGTGTTTGAAACCATACTTGGAGGAGAAAATGTTGACCCTAGTGTCCCCAAATCCAAGAATCTCAAACTTGCTCTGGTGTTTGGGCTATGGTACTTCCAGAACATCATGTTCAACATTTACAACAAGAAAGTGCTAAACATATTCCCTTTCCCATGGCTTCTTGCCTCTTTCCAGCTCTTGGTTGGGTGTATTTGGATGTTGGTGCTTTGGTCCTCTAAGCTCCAACCTTGTTCGAAAATCTCGAAACCCTCATTAGCAAGGATTGTGTGGTGCCCTCATTAGCAATGTTGGTTTTGTGTTGAGGAACATCTACTCTAAGAGAAGTTTGCAGAATTTCAAGGAAGTTGATGGCTTAAACTTGTATGGCTGGATTACCATTGTTTCATTCCTGTACCTATTTCCAGTGGTTATTTTTGTTGAAGGGTCTCAATGGATCCCTGGGTATTACAAGGCTATTGAAGCTATAGGAAAACCATCCACATTTTATTTTTGGGTGTTGTTGTCTGGGGTTTTCTACCATCTTTATAACTAATCATCATACCAAGCACTTGATGAAATTAGCCCGTTGACTTTTTCTGTAGGAAACATAATGAAAATAGTGGTGGTGATTGTATCCCTCTTTTAAATTTAAAAGAGTTGGGGTTCCCAGAGTTTCTGTGCTCAAAGAGATTAGGGCTTGTGAGAGTGAAAAATAAGAGGGTTTTGCTCTGATATTTATATCCCTCTTCATCGGAGTGGAAGTGGAGGTGGGAGCCAGCGGAATCGGAGTGGGAATGAGAGGCGTGCTTGGAAAGCTGGTGGAGGTGGAAGATGAAGCTGATGTGTCATTTTAAATTTTTTTAAATATTTACACAGTGTAACGTCCACGTATTCATCAAATTTGACAGCTAAGTAAGGTTGTGCCACGATAGCATTTGTACAGTTAAGCTTTTAACGGCGTGAGCGAAAAGGATCGGACTGAACATTTTTTGACAAATTATGGGACCTTACTGAATTTTTTTAAAAGGTAGGATCATTTTGATCTAAACCCATAAAAGTAGGGACCAAAATAAGTATTAAACCTTTATTTATTTATACTTATGTTTTACAATATTATGTGGTTTTAACTCGGTAAAAACTTATACTTTCTTGGCATGCCTTTATGCAATAAACTAGTATGGAACCGTGATTCTTGAAAAAGGTCAATTGCATGTGTTGATTCAATAGTTGTTTGATTCTTATACAAAAATGTGTTTGCACTATAGATAATAAAATCAATAATTTTTTTTCCTAATGATCCATTTCAGCTTTTTGTTTCTTTTCCTTATTGTTTTTATTATAATTATTGGAATGAACCATGACTTTTATTTCTTGCTTGTTTGTTTGAACTGTAAGTGCATATCTAATATTAATATGTCTTGATAGGTCATAGTGGACTTGTTACATGCATTTAAACCTTAAATTGTGCACCATTAATTTTGAGTTTTCATTCATCACATAAGATTTAAGAACTTTGTCTTTACTTGGAATATTATGAGAAGTTAGGTTTAATAGGTTCGGAGGTCACTATATTTAGGGGTTTGTTTCAATTGGGTCCTCCAATATTGGAAATGATCAATTAGGTCCCTAATTTTGTCAATTTGAATCAATAAAAGTCTTTCCGTTAAATGCAGTTAACGCCGTGAAGTTTTTGAACATGTGGCACGCTGACGCTTCAAGGTGACACCTTTTCAAGTGCATAAGTGGATTATAAAAGAGTGAAATCCCTTCTAATTTAGGGATTTCACCTTCAAATACACCATTTTAATTTAGGGATTTCACCCTTTTATAATCCACCTATGCACTTGAAACGGTGCCACCTGGAAGCGTCAACGTGCCACATGTTCAAAAACTTCATGGCATTAACTGCATCTAATGGAAAGGCTTTTATTGATTCAAATTGCCAAAAATAGGGACCTAATTGATCACTTCCAAAATTGAAGGACCCAATTGAAACAAACCCCCAATATAGGGACCTCCGAACCTATTAAACCGAGAAGTTACTAATGATAAGAAGTTAAGTAGGTCAAGGCTAACAATAACTAGTTATTCTTAATGAAAGTAAAGTAAAACATAATGATTGTCTTTTATAAACTAATTCCATAACTAAAAACCAAAACCTACACTAGAAAAACTAACTAAGCTAGTGTAGAAACTAAACATGATAGAGATAACCTTGGTTAAGTTGGTTAAGTGCAGTTGTCTAAACTCCCTTTAAGCTTCTAGCACCAAGTGACGTTTGGGTTCTATAACATCCAAAAATTGATTTGGAGATTTAATTTGAAAAGTCAACCTTGGGGTCAACTATGCATCTTTAGTCATTTTTAGCGGTGGTTCAAATCTGAACCCTTGTTGGATTATTTTTATGAACTTGTAGTCATCTTTAATTTACTTAACATTGTCCTTTGGGTTATCACAAAACATGGCCTAAGAGCTCATTCATCGTTGGTTGATATATGACCATTGTTACTGTTAGAGATATTATATTTAGTTTATATTGTGTTTATGTTAATTAGGGAAACGTAGTCCCTATATGTTTATTGGGGAAACATTGTCCTTATTTTATTTTATTTTATTCTTACATATTCATTTGTATTTGGGCTTAGCCCATATTTCTTCTATTATAAATAGAGAACATTATGTGTGTATTTAACACAAGGGAGATTTCTTCCTATGTCACATGGTATCAGAGCAGGTTTTCTGATCCTTTTCTACTCTATCTTTGTTGCCGCCGGTGGCCTATGGCCGCTGCCACCGGCACCCCCCCCCTAAAAGTTTCTTTTTCAACCTGTGCCTTTATACTTCAATGGGCAATCTCTAGTTTTTGTCTCACATCTGTCCAGTGTTGTTGTCCGCCACTGCCCGTTGCCCCTCGCCACCAGTCGCCACCTGCCAGCTGTCCATTGCCGCCGGCCACCGTCACCGGCCGTCCGCCGCAGCCGGCCACTGTCTCCAGCACCGTCTCCGACCGTCGTCTCTGGCCATCGTCTCTGGCCACCGCCGCCGACACCGTCTTCGGCCGTCATCTCCAACCACCGTCTCTGGTCGTCGTCTCTGCCACTTGTGCCACCGATGCACCGACACATAGTCCTACCTCTACTGCTTCCGCTATCTTCTTCTCTATTATGAAAGGTCTTCAAGGACAGTTAGTGGTTAACACCATGGAATTTCAAAACCATTATGGGTTGAAACAATTTCACCAACTCTTTGTCAAATCTGTCAGATTTGTTTTTTGGATGCTTTGATGAATAAGAGCTCATTATGATCTTCCACTTTCACGGTCTATCATCGGCGCGCCGTCATTTCCGCCGTTCGTCGTGAGGAGGAGTATGTTTCTAGCCAGGTTTCAGGCTTCAAGACTCCATTAGTCAGCGATGGTATTCCTTGCAGTTTTGTCGCTTTTAGCTACTACAGGCCCCATCAGTCAGTGATGGCATTCCCTGCAGTTTTGTCGCTTTTAGCCACTACAGGCCCCATCAGTCAGTGATGGCATTCCCTGTAGTTTTGTCGCTTTTAGCCACTACAGGCCCCATCAGTCAGTGATGGCAATCCCTGTAGTTTTGATGCAAGCCCCATCCTTACTTTATGGCAGTCCAGTCCCTGAAGTTTGTCATTGTTCTCCTTTGTCAAAGTCATCATACTTGAAGTTTCATGGTGCTATTTGAAGTTTCGCAGTTGTCTACTACTGTCCATAAATTGTTGTTAGTTGTTCATCGACATGTGATTGCGCATCTGTTTGCCGCACACTCTTGAAGACAGATCATATATTTCAAATTGAGTTTATTTATTCCAAGCTTGGTCCATACAATCTGTATGCTCTAGCTTGAGGGGGAGTGTTAGAGATATTATATTTAGTTTATATTATGTTTATGTTAATTAGGGAAACGTAGTCCCTATATGTTTATTAAGGAAACATTGCCCTTTTTTATTTTATCTTATTCTTACATATTCATTTGTATTTGGGCTTAGCCCATATTTCTTCTATTATAAATAGAGAACCTTATGTGTGTATTTAACACAAGGGAGATTTCTTCCTATTTCACAGTTACAATATGGTATGAGAGGTTTGAAGAAAACATTTGTCGTAGAAGTTTAGAAGTTTGTCCAAACAACTCGACAATATAAATATTATGCTCTTGATGAAGGAATTAGATACATATGTACAAAGTAGTTTTACTTGAAATAATTATTGTAATTTTAATTTTGACCAGAAAAAATAAAAATTCTTTTTGAAAAATAGCTTTATTTTACAACAACCAAAGATATTTAACATTCAATATACTTAAAATATATTGAGACTGCAAAAACATTACCAAGTTACAAATTACTACACACACTAGTGGAAAAACGTTGTTTAACGTCGGTTATTTTGGGCTTTTAACGTCACTTTCACAACTGACATCATTACCGGTGATGTCAATGGGACGTTGGTCATCCATATAACAGACGTCTATAACGACGTCAGTTTAGAGCCATGTCCGACATCACAAAACATCGGTACAGATCCTAAGCCGACGTCTAAAGGAATTGTAGACATCGAACTACGCATTAACCGACGTCTAAGAGCACATAAAGACTTCGAACATTTCACTAACCGACGTCTAACGCCACTATAGACGTCGGTTTTTGCATTAACCGACGTCTAATACAATCGTTGTGTTTTAGTGCAGTTTTGTTCCTGTCTTTGGATAGCCCAGTAGCACACTCTTTCTTTGCTAGTTTCCTCCGAAAAAAAGCTTGCGTCTTTTGAATTTCTCATGACATTTCAACCCAAAATCAAACCTGGGTCTTTGCTTAGTTCCATTTTCAACCGAAAAAGGGAAAAATTACGGTGAAACGATAACTAGGCAACGACGACACAGGGTCGTTTTTGGGTCGAAACATCACGAGAAATCCAAAAGATGCTGCTTTTTCTGGGAGGCAGCTAGCAAATGAAGAATGTGGTACTGCGTTACCCCAAGAGAGGAACAAAACTGCACTAAAACACAACACAAGAAAACAAATTTTAATCAGTTGAACCAGAAGATAATCGATGAAAGACTGAACAAAGTTTAAACGGTAACCATAAAAGAACATGCACCTGGGATGCAATGTCGCAAGAGAGAAAAAGGAGAGGAGGAAGACGATGATGTTATAAAAAATAATAATGCAATGTTGCAAGAGAGAAAAAGGAGAGGAGCCGCAAGAGAGAAAAATGAGAGGAGGAAGACAATGATATCAGAAACTGCAATGCCGTGAAGGGTCTGCGGTTTATAGTCACCTCGACATCAGTTGTGAAGGGGCACCAACGTCTATAATAATATAGAAGTCGGGGCCCTGATAACGGACACTGAAGTGCCTCGAAGTTTGGTGAACATAATTAATTACAGGCCCATAGACGTCGCGCACCCAAAAATGCGACGTCTATTTTGCAGAAATTTTTGTCTTCCCGTCTTCCGGACAGGCCATAGACGTCGATTTTTGACTACTTGATGTCTAAGCGCCTGAGAATCAGGTGACGAGCATTAACTGCAACCAAGTAAACGTCGGTCCCATCACAACCGACGTCAATGGCGCAGGAAAAAACTGTCTTCTCGCCTACCTCATTACATTGGACGTAGGTTTAGGACAGAGCAGACGTGTACTATTTAATAGACGTCGCTTACCCTTGAAACCGACGTCTAGATTACCAACTTATTTACAATAATGCCACCGTCCACTCATATACGTCGGACTATCCTCTAACTGACGTCTTATGGGTGACGTTAAACGTCGTTTTTCCACTAGTGACATATAAGTAAATTAAAGTTGTTGACAACATAATAATTATTTAAAAAGTAAATTATATTTAGAATAATTCCTAGTCAATTAAAAACATAACATATTTTTTCTGTATGAAAATAAATTAAATTCTTAAATATTTTAAAGCTATTAATTGTTTATGAAATTAGGTTAAAGGTAACGAAAATATATAATGGTAGAAAGACAAAGTGGTGTTGGACCAAATACGTAATTACAAGGTATGCATGTGGTGTGTTGATAAGATAATAGATTAGACAGTGTACACATTGATCGGTACGTGTGAAATGAAGCGTAAAGTGTTCAGCTGTCCTCTCTCTCTCTCCTCTTATACCTTCCTTTCCTTTTCCACCAAACAAAATGGTTTTCTTATGTTTTTGTCTTTCTCAATCTATGCATGCATGTCACACCCCAAACCCTTGCTCTTTCCTTTCCTTTCCTTTGTCTTTCTATACTTAATCAGCTAATTTGGTTGGTTTATCTGAATATGATAATCCCTACATCTAAAGTGGATAGGCATATGCATATGTTGTAGTATTTGGTGGAACACATATTATAAGTATATGTTTTGGGACAAAAATTCTACCCTTTAGGTTGTGGCCCCATCTCACCTTTCATCTTTCAAATTCCCATTTCTTTTCAACATCTTCGCTTTTTCAATGGACTGTGCGTATTTATGTTTTGTTCTTGCCTCCTTCGCGTTTCAAACATCATAGTCTACCAACGTTACATCTCCATATTTTGTGTGTGCAATAATAGACCACTATATTACTATACTTTGACAATTTATCTGCATGTGTGTATTGTGACCACACTTTCCAATATTTTTATTTCCTTCACCATCATTCATTTATTATATACACATAATCTCTCATGTCACAACAACTTTCAATTTCAAACACTATAGTTGTCACACAACATGATACTAACTCACTTCTCTTTCTTTTACCAATAAGAACCTACTTTACTTATCAGAGAGGAAAATAACTCAGTTAAAAAAATTGATAGATTCCTCCAAGCGCTAATAATTACCCTTTTCATTGTAAATTTTGTATGCTTATTTACTCGTAAAATTCTATCACCAAATATTATAATTGTACATTCCATAGGTCCAAAAATAATAATAAACTCGTTATTATAATTATTTCTAAAATATTATAAGATAATATTGTTATTTAAGAGATATATATTTCAATTATTATTTAATAAAGTATCAACATAATTTGTTAATATATCGATCTTTTATAGATTTAAAATGTCCATAAATACTTAATTCTAATACAGATTACCTGTCTTTTGTTTAATATTATTTATTAGTATCATACTCATTCTTACTAATTTGAATGTCGATTTTTTTTTTACAAATTTTCTCCTTCATTTTCATTATTTAGTGTGTACTAACACCATTTTAAATCATATATCTGACCATTAAAAATTTTCCATTTTACCTAAGACTACTTGACGAATTTTGGTACAAACAATAATCATCTACTAGTTCATAAAAAAAATGCTTAAAATGTCTGAAAATGTAAAACACAATCCAGAAATATTTAACACATTTCAAATTTTGATTTCTTTTTCTTTTTTTTTATATGATATGCAAATTAAAGAAAACTACTAATGCCACTATTTAAAGGAAAATGATATAATGGTATAAGGAATCTTATTAGTGTAAAGTAGTATGTGATAATTTAGAGAGAAATAATGCAGCATTGGTGTGCTAATTTTTTATTATGTGAGATGGAAAGTGGTTGATTAGTACTATTGAAGCATGCAAAACAAAGATTACAAGAAGATAACACTTCGTGATTTGGAGAGCCAAATTTTTTAATCTTGTTTTCTGTTTTTTAGTGAGAAACTAAAGATTCGGTAGCAGACTAATGGTTCTGTCCCCTCCAAAACCCTTTATACAGTGAGAATGAGCTTTCCCATGCTTCTTTAAGATTTTGTCATTTTCTAATTGAAAAGAACAACTGAAATTCTCAATGTTTCAATATTTTGAGCTTTGTTTGGAAAACTGGAAAATCAACAGGGTGTCAGAACCTTAATAATTCCAAAACAATGATAAAATTACCGTGGTAACATAGTACTTTTAGTAGTATCATAACATTGACGATACATGATTATTAATAATAATGATGTTATCAACCTAGGTTGCAAGGAATCAATTCCATGCTAAAGTTACTTGTGTTATTTATCATTTCATGTTAACGTACTCTAGCTTTTTCTTTTTTTAATAATTAAACAGTTTTAACTAAATTTACTTTATATGTTAATATTGTTGAATCAAAGAACAGCCCTGTCTGAGTGTGATTAAGCTTTAATGTTGGGATTATTTTTGTGTCCTCAATAGTATATCTTTTTCGAACATTTGGTGGTTAAATGTCTATGAATACTCAATGTATAATAATGATAAATTTCATTGATAGCAATGAACACACCTAAATTTTATTCTATTTTATATATATATATATATATATATATATATTGTAATACCTTGAAAAAAATAGTGTTAGTGAAGTACACGTGGCAGCCTGACATTGGACATAGTTTTAAAATGGAACTTTGATTAAAATACTCTATTCCAAGTTTCAGGCTTCTCCTCCACTATCCTACACTCTCCTTCTTCTTCTACTTTTTTCCTCCATTGCCTTACCTTCCAATTACCATAACTCAGAATCTAACCGTTCGTTTCTCAAATTGAAGTTGCCCAAGCCTTTAGGACTGCAAAAGGAACATTTTCCACCGATTGAATCTTCGTTTCGCCCAACCGGTAAGAAAGCTCTTTTTCCTCCTTTGCCCTAGGGTTTCTAGCATGTGAATTCTTGTTGCATGCAACCCATCTCGTTTTCTTTCTCAATTTAGCTTCAATTAAGTTCTAAAATTCGTTTTCCATCATCAATTGATGATTTATAGGTGATTCTCACACTTCGAGGTCCAAAGCACGTAGTCTAGGGTTCTTCCTTAAGTGGTCGTACGCACTAGAGGTAAGGGGAGCTAATTTTCTTCTCATTTTAGTAATATGTTGTGAATGTGTAATAATTGTGAAGTTGTATGTTGTTGGAAGCATGAAATTTGTTGAATTGGTTTGAAACGTATGTATGGGAATGTGTATGTTGTGGAATTTATGCTTGATGATTATGGACTGTTGGAACGTCTTAGTATGATGAATTATGCATGATTGGGACTGTTTTGATGATTAAAATCTATTATGGTAGTATTTGGAAGAAAATCGAGTGCTTTAGAGTCACTTTTTGGCCATTTTAAGGGAAGTGAGGTAGTGATTTTGAGTATATGGGGTTTGTCATGTTTGTGGACTGTTGGGACAGTTTTACTTAGTGTATTGTGACTTGCTTGAGTCACTAAATTGGCCAAAATAGGTGCAGAATGGTAAGATTGGGTTTTGGGTCCCTAAGTTGGGAAAATGAGTGTTTTAGAGTTGAAATGGAGCTTAAATCACTTTAAAAATGTGTTAATAATGTTTAGAATCACTTAGGTAAGTTTAATTATGATTAAATCAAAGATTAGGAGTGTTAGAAGTTGGCAAAATTGGCTGGAAATGGTCTTAACAGATTCTGTCAAATTCTGCATAATTCTGCATAATTCTGTAGAGTGTTGGCCGTCCGGTTTGGAAGGCCTTGGTCAGAGAAGGTGATTCCTTCTCTTGACCGTCTGGTCTAGTGCACCTTGGTCAGAGAAGGATGACTCCTTCTCCTAACCGTTCGGTGTTGGTCTTGGTCAGAGAAGGATGACTTCTTCTCTTGACCGTTCGGTTTGGTACTGTGGGTCAGAGAGAATAGGCTCTCTTAGTGACCGTTCAGTCTGTAGTGACCTCCATAATATGGGGTCCTTGGTCTCAACAGTTCTCGGTCTCACCTCACTCTCGGCCATATAAGGAATGTAGTCTCAGATGTTTTTAGTCATGTATTGTTCGGGTCAAGTATGGTTCTCGGTCAGAGAAGGTTCTTCCTTCTCTTGACCGTTCGGTCTGGTGCTCTCGGTCAGAGAAGGTTCTCCTTTCTCTTGACCGTTCGGTCTGGCATTGTTCTTGGCCACCTAGGACTCTCGGTCTTAAATACTCTCGGTCTCACACAAGGTTCTCGGTTTTAGTATTGCTCTCGGCCTGTATGACCGTCCGGTCTGGTAGGTACTCTCGGTCATAGGTGGGTTTGTTCACTTGAGCCAGGATAGTCCGTAGTCGTTCGGTCTGTACAGGAGTGCTCGGTCCTGACACCCTGTTTGATTCTAGTGGTCAGCCAAGACATTAAGGGTTCGGCCCATATACTAAACGTTCGGTTTCGGTGTGTTAGCCATTTTCCTTTGGTTACATAAGTGTGCATTGGATTTTTATTACAATTAAGAATTGTTGATGTGGTATGGTGTGTACATGACGTAAAGTAAATGTTGATGTATATTTTGATTCAAAGAGATGTATTATGGGAATAAAGTGGTTGGATTCGGTTATGGAATTATGATCTCTCGGTGAGATCTATTAGTGTATTGAATGAATGGTGAGGCTTCCATATGGGGGGTTATCCCTAACGCTCCAACGGTCTTTCATTCTCACTTAGAGAGGATTGACGCGTGTGGTGGGAGTAGTGGGAGGTCCTAGGGTAGACGCTATCACTGAAGGTCTATACTGCGGTAACGGACTAGCCTTGTGAATGGTCGGGTGAAACCCCTCGGCAATGGCTTTGCAAAGCAGTAAGGGCCATTACAAGTGCACAACCCGCCACAACTCCACATTCATTCCATGTTCGGACGTGTCTAGAAGTCTTTGCATGATAGGATGATTGGTTTGGTTGAGTTATTAAATAATTGCTTATGTTCATGATGACTTGCATGTTTGTATGTAAATTGATATGATTTGTATGGTTGTTTGAGACCTAGCTCACCCTTGCACTTGTATGTTGTGTGTGCTTGCTTTCTCCCTTGCGATGATCATCCAATCCTTTGGATGTGAGCAGTAGGTAATGATGTACCTCTAGAGCAGGCATTGGAGGCTGAGGAAGATCCGACACCTAATGCTTAGGACGCCCACTAGTTCTTAATTCTATAGACTGTTATTTTGGAGAACGCTCTTTAGGCTTTCCTAACGTTTAGTAGTATCTTATCTTGAGAACCTTAAACTTTTGTACTTTAATTTTCCTCTTCGTTTTAATTTATTCTAATTTTGGATGACTGTAACTCATACCTATATTGTCATCTTCTACTCTCACTGTTTTCTTTAATTATCATTGTTACATTCTATATCTATGTACATTCCTATATATTTTGGAATGTTACATATATATATATATATATATATATATATATATATATATTAATTGTTAATAATTTACCTAAGATAATTTATGTAAATATTAGTATTATTTTTAATTAGAATTAAAAATGTATATTTACAATTGAAAAAGTGAGTGATTATAAGTTTTTAGGATACAGAGATGCATTTTGTCTTGTAACATATGTATCCATCCATACACGATTCTTGCATTGAAGAAAGCTTATGTAGGTGCTATATAAGTGTAAGATCCAACTTAAATTATTTCTTTCAAACGAAATTTCAGTATAATTTGGCTTTAACAAACTAAATGAACTTTTATTTAGTTTTCTAAATTGTTTTAAACTATTTCAAACTGAATAGTGTTTTCGATTTTTTTTTTTTTCAAAATAGAGATAGATTCTCTATTTCTTTATATTGTTAATATATTTGATTAAGATATGGCTCAATATTTTGATATGGAATAAGTAGAATTGGTATGCCTAACTTCTTTGACTTACGGATTGTGAATAGTGTGATGTTATAGTGTTTTAAGATAAATTATAAATCTAATGTGTTACATGTCCAACTTAAGCAAAATGGAGGTTTTATGAAAAGATTTATAAAATACTTTAAAATAATAGAAGTTCTATCTTAAGTGAATTTTAAATATTTTATTATTAAAAGGTCAAGTTTATAAGTAAAAAAATTTATCATTTCAATTTTATTTTATTTAAAGATGATCATCGCTTTAAAATTATTATTTTTCTTTCTTTGATTTTTGTTTAAGTTTTTTTTACCAATAGTTCATCTTTTAAAAATCGAAAACTATCATAGAAATTCTGATATAGAATAAAACATCCTAACTAATCAGAATCTTCTTTGAATAAGTTTATCTCTTAAGTTAATTTTAAAAACTTTTGTATACATGTGTTTCAGAACTATTGTTATGTGATTAATGAATAAATTAATATAAATATAGGTTTAATATTTATTTTGGTCCCTAGATTTGTTGGGTTTGTTTAAAGTTGTCCTTCCTTTTTTCAAAAGTTCAGTACATCCTATATTTTGCAAAACGGTTCAAATGGATCCTTTTTGCTTACGGCGTTAAAAAGTTAACGGCAGAGTTGCTTTCCTGGCCAAAATTAAATGACGTGCCCAATTAGTCCAATTAGTTGGCAAACTCAACCAATAAGAGACTGGCACGTGACAATCCCCTTTCCACTCCAAATCTTCAGAGGGAGAAAAACTTTCAAAGGATGAAGACCAGCTTTGAGTTCACGAGATTGTCGTTCTTCAATTTCTTTGCTGCTTGAATCAAGTGTTGATTTTAATTGAGAAGAAGAATCCAACATTTGATGAGCGTTTTCAAGGTTATTGGCACTGTTGTTCTCTGACTTCTTCTTCTCCGCTATGAAACTCATAATCGCACGTTGCTTCCCAAACCCTAATCCTTTTTTTTCCTTTCTGCGTTCAACGTTGAGGTTCTGACATTTGTAAAACCGATAATAGGAATTGAAGAAAAAATTACAAATGCAAAGCTGTTGATATTTGCTGGATCCAAATGGTTGACGTTTATCAAACAACTACTAATGTAAAAGAAGGTAAAAGTAATATTCAGGATGAATATAATTGCAATAGGAAGCTTGTTGACATCGATCAACTTGATTCTGAAAGAAATTCTGCAGAGAGATTGAAAAGGCTGTGTGCATGTGAACCATGGTCTGAGATGAAAAAGTCACCTGAAAATGAGAGAGAAAAGTATGGTTTTGAAACAAGTAATCATCATCAGATCAAAATAAATCCTAAGGTGGTGGTAAAAGAGAAAAATAGGAATGAGACAAAGCCTTCGAAGATATCTCAATCTAAGCATATGTTGAAAGGGAATTTTAATATATTGTAGGTAACATCACAGAGGAAGAAAAAGCTAATCCCTAACATATTTGTTGAGATGGCGACATTGGAATTGAGTTTTGTTCCGACGAGGTAAGGGTGCAGGGTGATGTTGTAGAGGTAAGAAGAAACGGAGAGAAAGCTTTTTCCCAATTTGCAATTATGAAACCCTAATTTGAGTGAAAAGGGATCTGTCACGTGGCATCTTCTCATTGGTCTTAAATGATCCTATAATGCCACGTCAAATATAATTGTACAAGTCATCAAAGTTTTTGCCAGCAGGATAAGTCTGTCGTTAGTCTTTTTAACGCCATAAGCAAAAAAGACTAATGTGAACCGTTTTTGCAAAATATAGGACGATATTGAACTTTTAAAAAAAAGGAGGGACAACTTTGAACAGACACTACAAATATAGGAACCAAAATAGGTATTAAACCATAAATATATTAGTTTGGTTAAATTAACTCATGAAACCATATTTTAGAATTGAAATGTACCAATTGTGACTTGTAAAAGAGATAACAATATCAATTGGAGTCAATAGAATAAACTAATATATTTGTCAAATTTTATAAAATTATGCATACTCAAAAACCATTCACTCATTCACTCGCACACAAGTCAAGACTCATTGGGTGAGCCTTTGCAAAAGAATCCAAGGTGTTTAGGTTGATAGACAAGTAAATTACTCGTTAAGCAATTTTCATTTTAATTAAAATAAAGACAGATCAAGGTGGTTGGGCGTGAGTCTGGTCTCGTTAAGTGAATTATTATATAATGACCTTCTCATACTTTCTCGTTGGGTGAGTCAATCCCTTAGTTGGGCAAAATTCTTTTAATTAAAATCTAGGATTCAAAGAAGACTTGTCATTGAGCGAATCAAGTGTTCACCAGGTGAGTGTATCTCCAAAGATATCTTGTTGGGTGAGTTTATCGTTGAGCAAGAGGGAAATATGTTATACATTAAAATCAATATTTTAAGATTTAGAAATAAAAGCATGTAGGCTTGTGGCTGAATAAAGTCATAATTTAGCCATAATCTATTGTTTTGCATGAATAAGTGGCCAATAGAGTTGGGGTTCAACCATAATCTACTATTTCGCGGAATGTGTGACTGACTAAACATGGTTTAGCCATAACCTAATGGTAGCATGTTTTCGAGTAAAGTCAGGACATGTGCCATAATTTATCATGTCTTTTTTATTTTATTTATATAAGATGTGAATGTAGTTATTTTCAAGGAAAAAGTACTATATGTATTGAGTTGTTGTAGGATATGTGTTGAATGAGAATTCTTTGACGAGATTATCTTCACTTATTAATATCTAACTTACACAGAGAAATATATTAGTTGGTAAGAGTCGATGAAGATTATTATAATGTGTAGTGTGATGTGAAAAAGAATCATATATAATAGGTTATAAGAAATTTACCATACCATATAATGATGACTTTGTTTATAAGATGCGACTATGTATGAGTAGATAATAATATGAAAGATGTAAAGTCTCTAGGTCTAATTTAACACATGAATCTTCGTAAAATAAAATAAATTGTTGATGATTAATAAATTTTATTATTCACTAATATGAAATTAAACTTTCACTTTTCATATACATGAATAAAAAAACTTATAAAACATTAACAACTCAAATTAATTTAAATAAACCTTTGAGAAATTAAAATAAAATAAAAAGTGAATATAACACAATTAAGTATATTACACTAATAAATCATATTAATTCTATTTTTTCTCAAACTTATCTACTTGTAATCAAGTTGAATTCAACTTCATAAAAACTATTTATATTAATCAAATAAATTTCTCCTTTGTCTAACAAATACCATATTATATATATAATCTTCGCATGCATTCTCAAATATGTAGAATTTCATATTTACTAGTATTATAATTAAATTATAATATACGAGTAAATTTTATCCTATAAATTAGTTTTATAAATTAAGTTAAATGTAAAGTCACTTATTACTTAAGTACTATTATTATTGATCATTTACCTTGCTTAAATTACTATATAAAGGACATTTAAAAATAATCATATATTTGTAACTATCCATCATCTAGTAATGTTTTTCTTATGTTTGACTTTAGTGTTATTGTAACATCCCAAAATGTATAGCAATGTATATAGATATAGAATGTAACAGTCATAATTAAAGAAAGCAGTGGGAGTAGTAGATAACTGTATAGGTATACGTTATAGTCACCCAAAATAGAGGGGGAAATTAAAACGAATAGAAATTAAAGTACAAGAGTCTAAGGTCTCCCAAAATGGTAGCCTAAAAAGAAATAAAACAAGATAAACGCCTAAGTACTAGGTGCTGGATCTTCCTTGGTCTCCAACGCCTGCTCCAGAGGTACATCATCACCTACTGCTCACATCCAAAGGATTGGATGATCATCGCAAGGGAGAAAGCAAGCACACACAACATACAAGTGCAAGGGTGAGCTAGGTTTCAAACAAACATACAAATCAAAGCAAAGTGATCTAACGTTACCAAAAGCATAGACTTACATACAAGCATACAAGTCATCATAATCATAAGCACATATTTCATAACTTAACCGAATCAATCATCTTAACATGCAAAGACTCCTAGACATGTCCGGACATAGAATGAATGTAGAGCTGGGGCGGGTTGTGCACTTGTGATGGCCTCTACTGCTTTGCAAAGCCATTGCCGAGGGGTTGCACCCGACCATACACAAGGCTAGTCCGTTACCGCAGTATAGACCTCCAGTGATAGCGTCTACCCTAGGACCTCCCACTACTCCCACCACACGCGTCAATCCTCTCTAAGTAAGAATGAAAACCGTTGGAGCGTTAGGGATAACCCCCAATATGGAAGCCTCTCACCATTCAATCAATACACTAATAGATCTCACCGAGAGATCATAACTTCAGAACCGAATCCAACCAATCCAATCACTTGATGATTCTCCAAGTCATATTAATCATATACACCTTAATTCACCACAAACAATTTGATAAACTAATCAACCACAAGTTTTAACCAATAAATCGAGCATTAGAGGCAGTGACCGAACCATTGGAAATTGAATTGGGTGCCAATACCAGACACCCTTGACAGACCGAACGGTCAAGAGAAGAGCTAGCTCTTCTCTGACTGAGACCCTGCAGACCGAACGGTCATACAGGTCGAGGGCTTCTAAAGTTGAGAGGAATCTATAGCAAAGAACACCTAAGGTCTTGACGGACCCCTAGGATCAAACAGAGTGTCAGGACCGAACACTCCTGCACAAAACGAACGGCCACAAACTGTTATGGCTCAAGTGAGACAAACCACCTTTGTCCGAGAGTACCTACCAGACCGGACGGTCATACAGACCGAGAGTAATACTAAAATCGAGAACCTTGTATGAGACCGAGAGTATTTAAGGCCGAGAGTATTTAAGACCGAAAGTATTTAAGACCGAGAGTACCTGGGTAGCCAAAACAATGTCAGACCGGACGGTCAAGAGAAGAGAGAACCTTCTCTGACCAAAGCACCAAACCGAACGGTCAAGAGAAGGAGTCATCCTTCCCAGACTAGCCCTACAAAACTGGACGGCCAAACTCTGCATAATTCTGCAGAATTATGCAGAATTTGACAGAACCTGCTAAGACCATTTCTAACCAATTTTGCCAACTTCTAACACTCCTAATCTTTGTTTTAATCATGATTGAACTTACCTAAGTGATTCTAAACATTATTAACACATTTCTAAAGTGGTTTAAGCTTCATTCAACTCTAAAACACTCATTTTCCAAACTTAGGGACCCAAAACCCAATCTTACCATTTTACATCTATTTTGGCTAATTTAGTCACTCAAACAAGTCACAATACCCTAAGTGAAACTGTCCCAACAGTCCACAAACACAACAAACCCCATATACTCAAAATCGCTACCTCACTTCCCTTAAAATGGCTAAAAAGTAACTCTAAAGCACTTGATTTTCTTCCAAACCCTACCATAACAGATTTCAGTCATCACCACAGTTCCAATCATGCATGATTCAACATACCAAGGAGTTCCAAACAGTCCAAAATCATCAATCATCAATTCCACACAACATACACGTTTCCATACGTACATTTCAAACCAATTCAACCAATTTCATGCTTCCAACAACATACAACTTCAAATTTATCATACATTCACAACATACTACGAAAATGACAAGAAAAACTAGCTCCCCTTACCTCTAGGGTGCACGGCCAACTCAAGGAATGATCCTAGGCCAAGTACTTTGAACCCAAAGTGTGAGAACCACCTAAAATCATCAATTAATGATGGAAAACGAATTTTAGGACCAAATTGAAGTTAAATTATGAAAGAAAACGAGATGGGTTGCATGTAACAAGAATTCACATGCTAGAACCCTAGAGAAAAAGGGAAAAGAGGGCTTTCTTACCGGTTGGACGAAACGGAGGTTCAATCGGTGGGAAATGCTCTTCTTGCAGTTCTAAAAGCTTGGGTAGCTTCAATTTGAATATCAAACGGTTAGAATTTAAGTAGTGGAGGATAGAAGGTAGTGAAGTAGAGAAAAGAGAAGAAGAAATTGAGAGATGAGCATGGACAGTGAAGAAAGAAAAATCTGAAACTTGGAAAAGGTTATTTTAATCTAAGTTCTATTTTTAAACTATGCCCAATACCAGACTGCCACGTGTACTCCGCTAATATGTTATTTTTCAAGGTATTACAGTTATAGTATTTTTTTTATTTTATATTTGGATATAGTTACTTTTGAAATAACATTGGGAATAGAAGATAGTAAAATATAAAAAGGAAATTGTTAGCAACAGGTATTGTGCAGGTACATTTATTTTCTTCCCCGAAATGAAAAGGAAAAAGTGATTCACACAAATATATATGGAAGCAAACTGAGTGACACTTGAATTGAGAACATGGTAATTGGGTTTTGACTAGCAATTGAGAACTCTAAAAAGTTATGCTTTCAAACAATTTACCTTTGCATTTAACAAAAAATTGGTGAAGAATCTTGGCAACTCATGAAAGCAAGTCATTGCAGAAAAGGACATGTTTAAGGATTTTATCATTGTTTTCGACCAAAAAAATCACTTTTTCATTTTCCTCTATTCAAACGTGCCTTTAAGCTCATCAACAACCATTTCCAATCATCCTCAAGAAAACATCAAATACACTGAGGGCTGTAAAATTAAAGCCTTTAGTAATATACATTTACATACAAATTAAAAAAAAAAATTAACCTTTTCACACTTTAAAATTTAGAAAGATATACATTATTGAAATGTCCTTATGTTTTATATGAAAAAGTTGTTTTTTTTTTCTAAATGTATAACTAACTTATATAGAATAACATTAATTTTTCCTATTATGCTCAGAGAGTCGTCACATACATAAGATATTCACTACTTTTACACCATGTAAGATTTTAGTAAAATCAAATTTCTGGTGTTGCACAAAGAGTCATCCCAAATGTCTAGAATTTCAAATTTCACCAATAATATTTTACCTTCAATTTTATATTTTTATTAATTAAATACTTTACAACAAATTTTATTTCATTTTATTCTACCATGTATGGAATATTAAACTAGTAAACGAAAATTTTTCAAAACAATTGATAAAAATAAGAGAAAATTGTCCAAATAACCTCAAACGTAAATAATCTATTTGAAAAAAAAAATCATTTAATTAAAACTATTTTGATAAAATTAATAATTAATGGATGACTGACTTTAGAGTAGGTATGTAAAAAAAGACAAGTGAAACAACTAATTTGATTGAAAATATATTTGAGGGAGTAATATGATCTTAAAAATTATCCTTTCTCCAATATCTTATCATCTAATTCAAACAATCAAGTTAAATTTTAACATTTTTTTTTACGAAACAAACCTAAATATGAAAATACTTGTCTTGTCTCCACTTGTGTACATCCTCACAATTATGAATATGGTCACAAAACATGATTTGATATGAAATTGATAAGTACTATATTGCCAATCAATAGGATAGCATAGACATAGACTTGAGCATCCAATCTACATATTCCACTAATCTTCACCACCTACCTCATTATATTCAATAATGTTCTCTTTATATACACACACCCCTTTTCTAATTATGCTCCATCATAACAAAAGATTTCAACCCAAATACACAAAATTACTATTCCTAATTCAAATAATCTATTATGAAGCTAAAATGAAAAAGCATGCCTTGGTCTTACAAAATTAAATCAAGTCTGAATTTTTAAGGTTGTCGTTTTATTACGTAGAATGATCCCATGATTTAAGAGTACTTGTTGAAATGGTTTTCTTTATTTTGTGGGTATTTTTTGTGACAAGAAAACAAAATATAAAATGAGTGTGGAAATGATGGTGAATGAAAAGAAAAAAAGAATGGGGAAAAGGAAGAAACTCATGATTACAAAGGAAAATAGGATGCAAAAGGACAATCTAATTGAGGATCCTTTACCCCACAAAACATACACATCACATATAAATGAGAGATCTTTTGGTTTTATGAATAAAATAGGAATGCATAGAGAGAGAGAGAATGAGAGAATGAGAGAATGATAGAGAGTACTTTAAACAAAGCCTCCATCTTGGACCCAATATGTCTAAGCAAAACTTCTTTGCCATTTTCCCCCTTATGATGGACTCCATTTATTTACTTAATAGCAATATTAAAAACCACAATAATGCCTTTTTCTTATTCTTCTATGCAAAACTTTCCAATGCATGTGTACCATAATAATACAAAATAAACCCTCTTTTCTTGCCGCTAATCACTCCACATGGCATCCATCAAACTCCATTTGCCTCAAACTAATTCTCTTTAAATGGTTTCATTAAAGTTGGAGATTCTACACACACCCATTATGATTGCGCATTTCTTGGCCAATTTGGCTTCATTTGAGCAAACCCTTTTTCTCTTTATACAAATTATCTGTGTGTTTTACTAGAGAGGATAAGATTACCATGAACAATGAAATTACTTTTCAGAACGGAAAATAGATTTTAAAAAACGTTATTGTATGAACTAAGAAGAATAATGTACTACTTTAAAGATAAAAGTACTTTTGAGATTTTCTAACAGAAATGTAAACATAAACGAGGACTTAGTAATTCACAAATTCATACCTATTATTGATAGCCCTTGAGAATTTAGAGATATGCACATGTAAGTGAAGAGTGAAGGAATCCCAATGGAGAATGTAAAGTTTGGCATGTTACTAAAGCAAGACAAAGAGGGCAAAGGGGATACCAAGAGAAGAGATATATCTAGGGATACCTTCCTAGGGATTTATAAAATATTCAAATAACCATTAGGGTAGCCATTATTTTAAGGGTAGAAGAGCCACATTACTTAGTGCTTACCTTGAAAATGCAAAAGTGGAAGAGGGAAAAAAAAAAGATTAAGATGAAATAAAGAAAGAAAAGGGTGAGAGGAAGTATACTTGTGTGTTGAAATTGCATGAAAATTAAGAGTGAAATTGGATTTTGAAAGTTGAAAGGATAGGGAAAAGAAAAGATGATGTTTGCTTTTGGTCCTTTGCCTCCTTTTCCTTTTTTGTGATAAAGTGGAGCGAGAGTGGTGAAGATGTACTTGAAAGGATTTACAATAAAGTGTTTCCACATGGAAAATTACATACCATATCAACCAACATCACCATCCTTCGGCTAAAATTAAACTTCACTCTGCTTCTTGTCTTCTTGAGACCTGTGTTCATACACTATTAAAATTAAATATATTTTTCTTTACAGTTTACATTAATTTATATAATTAACACGCTTTTTAATTAATGCTAACTATATATTTTTATTGAACATATCATAATACTAACTTCATAACTTAATTTGCATAATAATTTGAGACTTTGGTGTATCCTTTTGTTTTTACCTTTTTTTGTTTGTTTGTTTTTCTTTTCGATTTCTTCCTTAGCATGATTTATATATAGGACATGGTTGGTGAAGAAAATCAAAGATAAAAAGTGACATAAATGGGAAGAACTTTCCTCATTTATGAAATCGTTTGTTTAGTAAAATGTTGAATGTATGGCTTTCACTTTCTTCTCAGGGCACTTTGTTTTGTTTGCCTTTTTTTTTCTTATGGTTGTAACTTTTTTGTTTTGCCTGATGATGTTGTTACATGGATTTATTCGAATGCACTTTGTTGTTTGTTAGAAACTATAGGGTTATAGCTGAAACTTATTATATAGCACGTGAAATCTAAAATCATCTACTGTTGGGTTTGAATGGGCTGAATTCTGGCCCAAATTCTCAAAAGATTTGTACAATGCAAGATCAAAGCTATCCAAAAATTTCCTACCATAAGACACAGATCCCAAGCTCTTTCGGTCATTGTCACTTATTACTTTTTGAATAATTGTCACATCTGATACTTTAAGTTTTCTTAATTTTTTCCTATTCTCTTTATGAGCAGAATATCTTACTCGGAATTATATTCAAGTATAAATTGAAACTTGATTAAAAAAAATTGATAGTATATAAGAAAAAGAAAGATATATATATAAACATTAAGTTTTAAGATTTTATGGTGAAAGTTTTGTCAATTTTTTTATATAAACAACCCATATTCCAAAAGTATTAATTTCTTCTATTCCAATAAAAATTATCATAATTTAATGTAAAATTCTTAACTTATATTTTCATTTCTCATTGTTTTATATATATATATATATATATATATATATATATATATATATATATATATATATATATATATATATATATATATATTTTGTAACATCCCAATAAATATAACCAAAGCCATAATTTATTTTTAGGAGTTAACAAGAATAATAAAAGAGAACAGTAATGAATAAGCAAAACCGAACGAAAATATACTAGGAAGTTAAAATCGAACGATTTGAAATATATACATCGATTACAAAATAGACCGAACGGTCTAGAATACAATACAATGGCCGAAAGGCCAAAATTAAAAAGGTTCAAGTACAGAACGTTTACAAAATAAAAGAAGAAGAAAACGACTAAACTAAGGACCGGACGGTCCAGCATAACGCTCGGGCACTGCTTCCACTGGTTCCTCGGCCTGCACAGCGTCCTCCAGAGTTTCATCCAAAGCAGCTTCCAAGGTATCCTCTGCTCACATCCAAAAGGATGATCATTGCAATGAAGAAAAATAGCCGAACGGTCGGATACCGAACGACAACATATACAAAGCAAAACAGATAAGGGTAAGCTTATGTAAATTTAATTTATCAATTCCTCATACAAGTAAACATACAATACAAACAAATCAATCATGCAACATATCGTTAATACACTCAAGACCGACCATAAGACACTGTCCGGACTATATGAACATGTAGCTCGGTCGTCCCTAGCACCCGGTGTGGTGTAGTAACTGTTTTCCCAGCTGCCACCCGAGGTTAGTCCTCAAACGGTTATTTACTCACATAACCGCGGACCTCCTGCCATTCCCACGCATGAGCGGCCTCCCTCTACCTGAGGAAGCGCCCTCACGGAATATCAGGATCAAGGACAACGCCTGAGTCATTCCCACATTCATACTTTACCAATCATTTCCAAGTTCATGAGACATTCCGCCCGTGGAATTCTCTTACTTAATCAAATTCATCATTCGTTATTACTTCCAAGTTGTTAAGGTGTTGAGAAGAATACCCGATACTCAATACCGAGTAGTTTCTGACTAAACGTTTCATAAAACCGAGCACTAGATCTATGACCGAGTGCTTTACATGACCGGACGTCCTCAGGATGAATAATATTAACAATGTGAAACCGAATACTTCATAAGTTAAGTGTCAGTCTAATACTGAACACTTGTATGACCGAACGTACAGTTTATGACCGAATGTTCTTAAAATTTGTGTACTGGTATAATACTTAACACTTTTAATAAACATCATCAATATAAACCGAACGCTCAGTGTATGACTGAACGTTCTAAATAATTACTATGAGAATGAATACTTAGTGTATGACTAAGCACTTCCCAAGTTGAACGTTCAGTATAAGACCGGACGTTCAGTACAATAAAGATAATTAATATGAACCCGAGTACTCAGTTTATGACTAAGTACGTTCAATAACGTTATCAATATAAAAACGAACGTTCAGAGTGAACGAACGCTACTATAATAAACATAGTTAATATGAGGCTAAGTAATCAATCTATGACTGAATACGTTAAAGCCGAACACTCAGTATAAGACCGAGCGTTCTATAATGAATAGATTATTACGACTGAATAAGCAAGTCATTTAGGTTTCGATACAATAATACAAAACGATTGTTTTAGGGGAAAACCGAACGGTCCTAATGGCCTTCGGTCTCAGATTTACATTTTCTCTAAGTTTATACTTATCATACAATTCATACTTCAACATATCATATTCCATTCATAAAAATTCAAACAACATACTTCATATATCAAACATGCATTAATCAAACACACATTCAAAACATACAGAAAATCAAAATTAAACTTTATAAGCTTCCCTTACCGCTATTCCAGCTAAACTTCTAAAGTTCTACTTTAAGATTGTCCAAATGTCCAAAGTGCTCTGATTGGAAAACCAATCAGTGAGGATGAAAGGTCTTGACACCAGGAGTGTTTAATCTGAAAGGAGCAAGGTGATCGGAGATGAAGGGGTGGTCGGAATTCTAGAGAGAAGATTGAAGGTTTAGAGAGAAGAAGGAGAAAATAAGGTTTTCAGAAAGTTGGGTTTGAGGAAGAAGAAGAAGATTGCATGCAGAAAGTGGTAAGGATTTTGGAATTTCTACCTTAAATATGGTCTCCAAACCGGACGGTCGGCCATTCTCTGGCTGCCACATGGTTTCCACTATCCGGAGATCTTCATTCTCTTTGCCGCCGGACGTTTCCCGAGGTTGGGGAATTAATTGCAGTTCAGAGCCTGTCTTCCACTACTTATCCTAGGACTCTGCACGAGTGACAAGTGGACGTCACTAAGGAGAGCATTTAATGGGACGTGACATATATATATATATATATATATATATATATATATATATATATATATATATATATATATATATATATATATATATATATATATATAAATGATGTATCTCAATCATCTTCACATGGGATTCTGAAATCCACATTTGACTTCTCTCAACTCTACATTTGAAGTCTTTGCCTTTGCATTTAGATAATAGACTTTATTCATATGGTTATTTTTTCTCTCAACACTAATTGATTGATTATTACCATTCGTTTCTGCTATCAATATGGTCAAACAAAATCATGAAATTTTATATGATAAAGATTAGAAACACATTTTTAGATGATTTTTTATTATTACTTAAAATTGATTAAAAACACGATTTTGTGGGTCGTAATTGAGTGTGTTAGAAATAGTTTGTTTGAAAGAAAATGTAACACCAATTATAATTATATAAGCCTAAATCAATTTAAGCGAATCTAATTAAGCCAAAATATATTTGAGTTACTAGTGTCGTGGGTATACAATTACCAGCTCAAACTCTTAGTTTCTATGAGGTCCCAATTATATGATAAAGACATAAATAATCAAGACATCATCATGAATAATAATAATAGAAAGTAGTTAAGAGTAATATGATTATAATCATCCTTAAACAGTATTTAGAATTTGGAAGTGGAGTACTAAAGTTTCTCCTTGCATATACAAGGAATTAAAAATTTTAAAACATGAAAAGGGTTCTTCAAAATAACATGACTAAGAGAAATAAGGTCTAGTGGACTAGACTGCAGCACTGTCATCCCCTTCAAGAGTTGTTTCCAAAGTAACATCCTCGCCATCTGTTCTCATCTAAGTGGATGATCATCGCAAAAGAAAACAACGCAAACATGACACAAACACAAGCAACCAAGGTGAGCTAATTATATAAAAAGCATATAATTATAGCAAAATCTACATATCAGATTTTAACTCAAGTAAAATAGATACAAGCAATGCAATATATGACATTGATCCTAATATGTTATATTCTAGACTTGACTCGTCCGAACTTTAGAATGATAGTCGAGCTATGGCGGGTCATGCACCCGTGGTGGCGTGTGATACTTGGGCTCCCCCACCCTAGGCTCCCCTGTCTTGTGTTAGTTTTTTCTGTGCCCTAGAGCATGATGGAAGCCTCCAAGACTAAGACCTCCTGCTACTCATCACCACATGGTTAGCCTTCTCTACATGAGAAGAAAGACCATTGGAGCGTCAGGAAGACCCCCAAGACAGAGCTCCTACTTTCATTCTAAAACACTAAGAATCTCACAGGGAGATTTTACACTTAAACCACCACTAGTAACCATGAAACCATGTTTGTTTCTTTCTCAATTCATATACCTTTCAATTGTAATCAAACCACATGTGTAAGCTTTGAAGATCAAGTCATATGTAACAGAACATGCTCCACAACCACTTCCAATCATCTCAAATAAACAATATTGTCATGTTAGCACCAAACAGTAATATATACCAAATAGTAATTGATAAAATCATGGATTATATGTGAAAATAATAATAGCATAATCATTGAAAGCTAAAACAAATTTATCACCGTAAATTTAATATAATGAATGGAATAATAATAAAAAAAAGAAAACATGCACTATTGATTTTTAAAGAGAAAAAGGAAACATTTACAACACTATAAACCATTCATTGAAATATATTGAATGAAATAACATCCGTATAACGAGAAAAGGGTCCCGCAGTGAATTATTTAGAAATAAAGACAATTATTTCGAAACACTACATTAAATGCAATGGCATAAAAAAATAAACACTACACCTCCACCTTATGCTTTCGATATGTTCATAAAAAAATATATAATATATATATATATATATATATATGAGTAAACGTAATATAATATATATATATATATAAGAGTAAACGTAATATAATATAAATATAATATATATATTACAAGCAAGTTAATATATATATTATATTATATTATATTACGTTTACTCATATATATATATATATATATATATTTTTGCTACATATTTAATATTTCATATTACACTCAGTATTATTATAGTGGAGATCTTACATTTCTCCAATCCTCCTTACACTCCAAAATGGTTCCTATTTGGTAGACTACTTGTCTAATTATCATCACAGTAGAGATCTTACTTTCCCTCAATTGGTCACCGGAGATGACCCAAATGTCTGAACGCATCAGACTCACCTTCGACCCCAACACATATGACTGGTCACAAATGATTGGACCAGGCCAGGGCTGCTCTATGATCAGGGATGTGTCAACTCAGGTTTTTAAGGTTCCTTTATCCTACCAACAAAGAAAGGCTCTCAACTAGTTCTAATTAATTTATTTAAGTTATCTAAACTAGTATGTTGTACTCTAGACCTCAAATGCCCAATTTTTATATTTTACTTCCTCTCACAGTAGCCTAAAACAGTATATGTGTACCTACTTACTACCCATATCAATGTCATTACATAATTCTTACTCCAACCTTTTTCAAATGGATCAATTTCAGTCAACAAACTCATCCCAATCAAATAATAATCAGCACACACCATTTCCAGAGATTAAACTCATTCAAAACAGATTAAATTCATCACATCACAACATGCATAATTTCACACTTTCAGTTATAACACCCAATACAATAAAAGTCATAAAGCAGTTTTACCAGAGCACACCAGTTCAACATTCATATGCATATATTTTTATAAAATAAATTCATACAAAAATAATTAGCTCCCCTTACCTGGATTTCTCAAAGCATAACTAATTGGAAAATGTCCTAACAGTACCCACACAGCAGTGAACTCACAGAATCTACAAATCACCAAAGAGGTGATAGAACACAAACCTTAGAACTCGGATAGGCAGGGAATGGAAGGAAAAATGCATGAGGAACATGAAACCAACAAAGTTGCATGCCCTTGATGCTAGAAACAGTGGAGAAAAAGGGAAAAATGACTTACACGCTGGAACGAAGAATTGTTCGTGTTTGAATCGAAGCTCCCTACGCCAGGAATGATTTGGTAGCACCCAACCAAGATTTGAACGGTTCAAAGTTCTGGAATTTGAAAGAGAAGTCAGAGCACAAGTTTAAGGCAAGGTTCTTAGAGAGAGAAAGGAAAAAGGCTAAATGAGATTCTGATTTTCTGAAACAGCCTCCCTCTAAAGCTAAGGCACCCCTTAGCTTATGGGCCTAGCTGCCCCACTTACAAGGCCCAATGACTTAAAAAAAATATTTCTAGGTCTTGACATTCTCCCTAACAATAAAAGTTTTCGTCCCCGAAAATTAAACTTACCAAAGAGAAGGAACAGCCTACTCTGGTCACATCCTCTAGTACAATCACATAATTTGACTAAGATACTACACCCCAACGACCTTGCCTCTATGTTAAAATGTCTAGTGTTCCAGAGTGTATATTGGTTTAGCCATTACTCTCAAGACAAATATGAACTCCTAAATTTCAGCTATTAAGAAACTTTCTTTCGTACAACTAGCCCCAATGTATCTGCCACACTGCTAATCACTTATCAATCTTCCGTTACTGCTTGTAAATCTCTTCTAAGACTTCCACTAATCTTGACTTCAAATTAACTCTTGACTGATACTCATTTACCTCCTTTTGTTTCATCCAAGAACCTCCAACTGCTACATTATTGATAACCTTTAACCACATCCAATCTGAGAGCTTCACATTGCTTTACTGATCTTCACTAATGAGTAGCATAGTTTCCAACTATACTATCTAATTACCAAAGTAAAACTCTTCTCCTTTGCAATAACAAACTAATCATAGTTTCCAACTATACTATCTAATTACCAAAGTAAAGCTCTTCTCCTTTGCAACAACAAACTAATTTGAGCACTCCAACTTTACTTTGTTATCTTACTAACATGAACTATATGCATTCCTTAATCCACTAGCTTGTAATCATACCTAGATATGTATCTTCCTTGACTTGAGATCACTAGCTTAATCACTACCATGTCAACTTATGATACATCTCAAGCTAGGACTGTCCAAACTGCGCTTTCTCAACCATTTTGAGAAACCCACTAGTTATAGTATTGCAACTATACTAAAGGAAACTCTTTACCTCTTCACTTCAGACTTCATTCTTCATACTCTTCAACCAACTCTTACTTGATCTTTATCAAACCAAAAACATAAATCTCCTCTTGATTCACACCATCTATTAACATTTCATTGCCTTAAGATTGACACCATAACTTGAAACCATATATCAACTCATCTTTATGGATCCCCTGACCCGCTTACTCTGTTCATCATCCGTTAATACTTCCTCACTTTAAAGTTGACCCTGTAGCTTGAAACCGTAGGCTCACTTATCTTCTCTGCCTGATACTTGTTTCTTCCATACCTAAACTCACTTTTGACTCTTGAAGATTACTCGACATTCTCAACTCATTCTCATACAACAACACCAATATTGTTTCAAAGAACTTGTCCCTCACAAGCCACCTATCCACAATTTTGAAAGCTCTTCATGCATACCTATTATTGACAATAACCTGCTCACCCTCATCTGTTGCGCTACTCTGATCCACAAACTCCCTTGCTCACTAGTTAACTCAGAATATTTCTTCATGACAACTGTAACCCAAAAGTAATCGCCCTTGAAAACCTTCTTCGAAACTTCCATGATCTTGCAAAACCTGGATAACTCTTCTCTTACCTGATAGCCCTTTTATTTTGTTCCCCTCAATACTGTTGTCCACTCCACAAAACGACCATACTCGAAATCACTCCTGGTTGTTAAGACTTATACCGGAACGTTCCAACTTGTCCTCTATTTCTCTTCTAAGATTCTTCAACCTTGTAGTTCTCCCTATGATTACATTGAGTCCAAACTATTGTCGTTTTAACCAATCCACCACTTGCCTCTTGCATATCTTACACTTAATAGGAACTATCCCATTATGAACTCTTAACATTGATTAATAGTGAATCCCATCAATCTAATGTGGAAATTCGAGTACCTGCTTCAGAACGCCAATCAAAACTCTTACACCAAAAAGGCTTGCCTTCTATTCTCCACTTATTCTTGTCATATTCTTCCGAATTTTGCAATCCTTTCTCTTCACATAACCCTGTTAACCTCTTTTGACTCTAACAGCCCTTTTTCTTCACTTTCTAACTTGATCCACAATTGAGGGATAACCACTAACCTTCCTTTTTCAACTACAAATCTTCTTTTTAAAGACCATAAACCACAAGAGAAAGATTTAAGAATAACCAAACATCTCTCTAGTGATCACACCCCAATCTTATGCAAGAATGACGTCATCTCCTCTTCGCTTGTGTTGTCAAAGATCTTGAGTTTCCCATAACACTTTCTCCCATCTTTTGCTCGACTACAATTGATGCACCATTGTCGCTTTCCTTCCCTATCAAGTAACTCCTTCATATGAACTTCAAAGCTGAGCCCTTAGATTAACTCCAGAATTTCTACATCACTTAGAATTCTTATTACACTCATCCCGGCCATACTAACTTAAAACCTTTTTCTTCAAGAATTTCCCTCTCCAACTCAAAAATATTTATAAATACCAACTCTATCTTTAATCCTTCAAACCTCAAAACACTCGTAGCTAGCCACACCAATCCTCTGACCTTATCTGAACTTACCAATCCATTGCCTTCTGCAACTCAACTTCTAATATCCACTTCTCTCTTGACCAAACTCAGCTGATCCCTGAACATCACCATAAAACCACACCCGAAGAAACACTGACTGTACCACAACATGCCGCTTCGAAACTATGATAGCCTCAATCAACCCGGATTATCTGATCATTACAGATACCCTCTCTAACAACTCATACTGTAACCATCCTTTGTCATTTGTTCTAAGGCCTTTCTTCTTTGTTCCTCATCCACTATGCTTTTAATTCTCCATTCATCGCCTTTTCTTACCAAACTGACACCCTGATATACTCCTTCCTTCAATGCTTGAGATCTCTCATCTCAGCCAATCATCAAACCTTTCTTCTAAACAAACCACTGATCTTGAAACATCCTTCTAAACTTGGATATACCAAATCCACTGGCTAATGAGACCTACCAATCTCCTTCTAATTATCGCTTAACTCAAAACCTTTACGATACTTCAATTATCTTCAAAGTCTTCACGTTCTCTCAACTCTAAAAATTCTAACTTCTAATACACATTCCTTAAATTTGTTCTATGTCTTACACAACTGTTGCTCAAACTCTTCTTCTTCTAATTCCTTTCTAAATAGTAAGTCCCTTTGGTCCACTACAAACTTCTCTTTCTTCCTTAACATAAGCTTCAAACCTTTCACCACTTATTTCCCTCAAATCTCGAACATCACCGGTATCACAAACTATGTTTCCTTCTCAACCTTGGATGTTCCAATGCTCATTCAAAGCTCATCTTATTCTAGCCTTTGAACTCAACTCTTCTTGTGAAATATACGACATCTGATCTTCTGACTTCCTTCTTGAAAGCTTCTTCACCCCAAGAACATTACTCTTAAACTCCAATATCTTCACCCATCTCTTGGAGCCTAAACTCTGGTCTTCTAACTCCTTATTTTCGAGGCAAGAATTTGTCTTAAAGTCTCTAACCAATTCTAATAAAAGTATGTAGGTTAAGTTGTCCTTGAACCTGCATTCCTCTACCACCATAGAGCATAGTACACTATCAGAAGGGCAAGAACAAGACAAGAATTGCTATGAAAACGAAACTAGAACTCCATAATCTTTCTTTCCCAAACCTTCAGAATTAAGAAAGGAAAATCATCTCTAATATAGAGTCATGAGTGTGCACCCTCACCACTCTTATCAAGATGTTTTCTATTCTCAATACTTCCAGTTAGATACACAACTTTACTATTTAGACTTGGAGGGAACAGTAGAACATACCATTCTGACTCAAGTTTCCACAAGAAAGTCACGACAAACCCGTAACCCGTAGGTTATCCTAGGGGAACAAACTGCTCTGATACCATAAATGTGACGTCCCAATTATATGATAAAGACATAAATAATCACGACGTCATCATGAATAATAATATAAAGCAGTTAAGAATAATATGATTACAATCATCCTTAAACCGTACTTAGAATTTGGAAGTGGAGTACTAAAGTTTCTCCTTGCAAATACAAGGAATTAAAAATTTTAAAACATGAAAAGGGTTCTTCAAAATAACATGACTAAGAGAAATGAGGTCTAGTGGACTAGACTGCAGCACTGCCATCCCCATCAAGAGTTGTTTTTAATATAATGAATGGAATAATAATAATAAAAAAAGAAAATGTGCATTATTATTTTTAAAGAGAAAAACGAAACATTTACAACACTGTAAACCATTCATTGAAATATATTGAATGGAATAACATCCGCATAATGAGAAAAGGTCCCACAGTGAATTATTTAGAAATTGAGACAGTTATTTGGAAACACTACATTAAATGCAATGGCATAAAAAAATAGACACTACACCAGCACCTTATGCTTTTGATATATTCATAAAAAGTTATAATATATATATATATATATATATATATATATTTATTTATTTATTTTGCTACATATTTAATATTTCATATTACACTAAGTGTTATTATAGTGGAGATCTTACATTTCCCCAATCCTCCTTACACCCCAAAATGGTTTCTAATTATCATCACAGTAGAGATCTTACTTTCCCCCAATTGGTCACCGGAGAGGACCCAGATGTTTAAACGCATCAGACTCACCTTCGACGCCAACACATATGACTAGTCACAAATGACTGGATCAGGCCAGGTCTGCTCTATGATCAGGGATGTGCCAACTCAGGTTTTTAAGGTTCCTTTATCCTACCAACAAATAAACGCTCTCAACAAGTTCTAATTAATTTATTTAAGTTACCTAACTAGTCTGTTGTACTCTAGACCTCAAATGCCCAAAGAGGTGATAAAACACCGCCCTTAGAACTCGGATAGGCAGGGAATGGAAGGAAAAATGCATGAGGAACATGAAACCAACAAAGTTGCATGCCCTTGGCGCTAGAAACAGTGGAGAAAAAGGGAAAAATGACTTACACGCTAGAACGAAGAATTGTTCGGTTTGAATCGAAACTCCCTACACCAGGAATGATTTGGCAACACCCAACCAAGATTTGGCAGCACCCTCCCTCTAAGGCTAAGGCACCTCTTAGCTTATGGGCCTGACTGTCCCCACTTACAAGGCCCAATGACTTAAAAAAAATATTTCTAGGTCCTAACATTTTCCGCATGAGTTACATGTTTTAAAAATTTACTGTTATTTCCTTCACTCCCTCAAATTTCTTCCTGCACCCTATTATTCTGGATTTTATTTTCCCCAAAGATTTTTCCATTAGAGACTTACTCAATTTTTCGGAAAACACTCACCCATTTCTATTCAGAAAGAAAATTGATAAGTGGCAGGAAGTAACACCATTTAACATTTAACGCACCGGTTTTTGCTATCTCGACGCCATTTTAAACAGCCAAAATCACAATCAATATACCACACGATCCCTCAAACCCAGCCCACAATCTTAGGATTAAAATGTTACTCGGTATTAGGTATTAACCTTGCATTTTCTGTACAAACATAAGCACATCAAAACTACATTATAGTGAAAGTATTACCCAGAAGAAGTCCTTTTGATTAGTTTCATGCAAGAGTAAGCATGACCAAGTTGACATGAGGTTGATTTGAACATTTTTCAGATTTTGGAATTTGAAAATTAAAACATCTTTTGGAATGGATTTGCATCATGTTTCCAGTTGTTTCTACCTAGTTTTGGTGTCTTGCATTCTTACATAGTTTTTTAAAACCATTATCCTTTTTTAAATAATAACATTTTGTTTTGTCCTATTTTTGAGACTCATTGGTTATTTTATATATTATTCTATAAGAGTATCTGTAGCTTAGAAAGTTATAGTTTCAGTACATTCATTTGATCGGTTATTAAATAAAAATGTAATTTAGTTATTTTCCCAGGTGACCAATAATCCTCATGTTACCACGTTCCTGGGTTCTCATCAATGAGGGTGAAGAAATTGTGACAAAAGAAACACATTAATTGATCATCATCTATTAATTGAACCAAATTTAACTACAGACCAGTTCCAGGAAAGAAAAAAAACTACAGAAAAAAGAATTGGGACACCCAAATACTCTTTCCCAAAATATTTCACCACAATAATTACAAAATCCTATCAGATCAAAGGATCCAAAGAATACAGCCGTAATTCAATGACACTTATGTTTCACTGTATGTAACTTCCTTTGCTTTTAAAAAAGATTTAAACCTTTTTTTGGTCCCTAAGTTATAAAAAATGTATTAAATAAGTCCTTTTTTAACTTGAAATATTGTTTTTGCTTGTTTCTTAACAACTGCTATTTCTTTAGATTACTCTGATTTATTTCTTAATAATAACAGCACTTATTGTTCTTTGTACTTTGACCATGAACATAAAAAACGGACTCATTTGATACATTTTTTATAACTTAGGAATCAAAGGTTTACATTTTAAAAAACGGAGACTAAATTGAACATTCGCTTATAACTTAGGGACCAAAAAGAGGTTTAAACCTTTAAAAAACTAATTCAATGACATCTATTTCAAGCAGCTAGTTCACACTTCCATTTAAAAGAAAATTTATTTACTTACTCCTCACTTACATTTATACATGGTTCCATTGCAGTTTCTTTCAAATGACCCAAATTGAGCGATACTTCAGATGACTTGTCCAATTACCTTTCCTGACTAGAATCAAACCCCATTAATATGTACAAATTTTCATTTGAAATGTGAGCGAAGGTACTCACCATTATTATTACCAGTTTGGTAATTAGCATATCCACTTGAAGTAAATGCAGACTTGGTAGCCAAAGGAACATTCTATTCTTTGTTAAAAAGAAAACAAAAACTTTATAAAATATATTAAGTGTTGATATCATGCTTTGATATTTCCATTATTCTATTTGATTTACCTTCCGCTAATCTATCAAACTGGTCCGTTTCCGGGACACTTGATGTACTTCCACACTTACCCTTCAACCTACATCGTACCAATCTAGCAACGGCGTCAACTTTCTTAACAACCAGAGGAAGTAGCTCAGCTGCCTCGTCTAAAAATTGAGCTCCTGCTTCAGTTGCAACCTCTTCGCTGTGAAATTTTTCTAATTCTGAAAATAATCGCAGCGCATTCTCAGCTGCGACCTCCAATTTACCAAGTGCATCCTTGCACACGGCTATGGTTTCTCCCTGTTCACTCCCTTTATCAACTGAATTTTCATTGACTGGGAATTTGACTAGTTCACATGTTGAATCTGTTGAAGGTTCTGAATTCTTGATATCCTACCAAAGGCATTTTGAGCATCAAACATTTCAGCAAAGCCATTCAGAGTGTTACTTTCATAGAAAAAACAGGCTTTTCAAATTCCATTACGAATTATAAAACCAGAAAAGATCGCTTGCGGGATCAGTGTGCATATGATATATTAAAGAAACAGATTTAAGGTTCTAGTGCTGATGTTAGTATTAATGAAACAAATTTAAGGAAACAGATGTGTACCAAGCAATGCTCAATGAAACGTGACCCCCATAAGGGATAATCGAAACCAAAATAACCTTCCATTTACTATCAATCTTAATATTCTTCAGAAATTTTTAACATGTCCCTATTGCTAAAGGGATGGCATGATTTTATAATAAGCCTGTATAAAGCCCCCATATATACCTGTCCCGAAGAATGTCTCACTTCTTCAATTTCCTTCACCTGTGAGGATCCGTCTTCTGATATAATATGAGTAGCACCTTCATCCTTAGAGATCTTTCTAACACTTGTATTCCCAACAGGACTGCTAAACAGTTTCTTAAAATCCCCTGGGTAATCCCATTGCACAATATATCTAGCAGAAAACCTTCTAACTAAAGATTTCCTTTTCTCTGCCTGCACAGATAGCAAACTGGGTAATATTAAGAAAATGAAGTTACAGACTCAAGAAAATCTAAGCAACTGTCACCGAAATCCATTATAAGATATTTAAGTCCTTAAGTTTTGGAGCAATTCCACCACATCTAGGTAAACATAATTTCCATAATTTGCACATTTCCTCAGGAAGACTTGGTAAGTACCTATATTTTTTCATTTAGGAATAGCACGATTTATTAGAAGAAAAAAAGAACAGAAATTATGATATCAACGTTCACTATCCACTAGACATTTGTAATGATTTTCCCAATAATATAATGAATGACATGTTAATAACTGAGGTATTCATCCCATCCATTGGTTGAGGACATCAAGACACTATTATAGAGTACATTTTCACTATTATATTATGAATTCCATAACAGCAAGCTTACAGTGAATTTCCCGACAAAAGTAGGACAAGAAATCATGAGATTAATTCAAGGTTGAAGAAACAAGACTTGTTTGTTTTTTAATTCCTTCTCTACACTTCAGAATACAACACCAACCTTGAGCGTATTTGATAAGCTACCAAAATGTTGCTTAAACATGTCACTGTCTTCTTCAGATGGTAGACTGCCCAAATTGCCTTCATTAGTTGTTTTTGACACACTTCCAGATTCACTCAAATACAACTGCTCTGCTTTACTCTCAGAAAGTTCTTCAGAACACCAAGAAACATCATTATTATTGCAACCAACATGTTGATCTGGAGCAACACCCATCTTTTCATTCTTGCAAAGGTTAGTAAGCCCAAAGGAGTTCTGGTCCTCACTAATCACAGCCCTATATTGTCCTGCAACAAACCATTATTCATAAGGTTAAAGCATAATGTCATGGGTTTGTTTTATTGAAATTATAGGGTTTTAAATATTGAGGAAGGATTTGAGCGAAGAGACTTTGAATTATATTCTACTTAATATGTTGCTAAGATGAGTTACAATGTGATGTTAAGATCATAAAACTCATAGCTCTAACCTTTATTTATACTAATCATATCCTAAACAAATCACTAGTATCAGAAAACTAAGAAAATAGAAACACTTGTACTAACAGAATCTCTAAGATACCCAATTAAACTTCAAAGGTATTTGGTTGACAGAATTAGTCTTCTAAGCTATCATAATAAAGATGAAAATTGAGAAAAAAAAAAAATATTATGCGGGAACAAGCGTTAAACTTACTTATATTCAAGGGAATCTCTGCAAACTTTGTCTTACACAAATCAAACATCTCAGGGGAAGAAAGCGCTTCCGTAAAAACAGTGTAAACAGAGTGCCAATGGTTGTCTAACGGAACGTTGCTGAAATTGTAGTGACTTCATGAGCAAACAGATATCCCATCACCAAAAGTCTATGATTGAGATTTAGACTCAACACTTACCTACAAGTTCCTCCACTAACAGTATCAGGCGATGGAGAAGTATTATCGGATAGAATTTGAACTTCGGTGGACAAAGGAGAAAAAACCTAATCATCACAAATTCAAGAGATATTAGACACTTAGTCAAAATCCTAATATTGCTGTGTTGTTATTAAGGAGCTAAGAGACTTGTGTGTCATAGCACCTGTAAATTAGACTTTTAATTTTTTAAACGTTGGCACTCTAACAGGATAAGCTTCAACTAGAGTTGGCTGGGCTCTCATTCGATGCCATCGTGACAACCATAGATTTTCACCCAAAAAAGTTATCCCTAGACGTAGCTTTGGGCTTAATTGTTATACCAAAACAGCAACAATAACTATCTGGTGCAGATACTGATTACCTAGACACTTCAATTACCAGATATGGATTGAGAGTGACTCAATTTCCTCTCCAACAAATGACTAGAAACCCGGACAACTAGCTTAGCCCAATTTCATTACAAGGAATTGCTTCTCTTGCACATTCCAAAACTAAATGTCCACTAAAACACCAGCTTCAACCAAAAATGATTAACTTGCAATAGATATAGTTTATTTAAGTAGAGATCTCCAAACTCCAAAGAGGTTTACAATAAGATATACATAAGCTTCTGAATCTTCAAAAATACTACTGTGGTAGGGGCGCTCAGCATTAAAATACACAGTTTATATATACACACACACACATACATACATACATATATATATATATATATATATATATGTGTGTGTGTGTGTGTGTGTGTGTATGTATGTGTGTGTATATATATATATGTGTGTGTGTGTGTATATATATATGTGTGTGTGTGTGTATACATATATGTGTGTGTGTATATATATATATGTGTGTGTGTGTGTGTGTGTGTGTATATATATATATAGAGTACAAATACCTCTGACGAAGTGCAATTTAGATTCTTGCAGACACCATTTGAACCGGTCACTTTTGCTTGTGCCCATTTAGGAAGTCTTGAAACACTAAATTTAAAAGCCGAACCCTCTCTCTGACTGATCCCAGGATAAAGCATTCCATTCGCATGTTGGCTGTTGTTCATCATTGACCAAACATCATCAGGATTGATCTTGGAATGCTGGAACTCTTCTTTGCAAAATGATAGACAACCAAGGTAGGGAAGCTGACTAGAGCTTCTTGGAGACAATGGATTGTTTCTTTCCATTACTCTCTCCAATATTCTAGAAGACAATGAAGCAGGCAATTTCCACACAAAAACACAACCCGTACCATCCACCTGAATAATGATAGGTTGATTAACAAAGTCTCTGATCACAAAGGACGGGACATCAATATCTTAATTTTTTCCAACATGATGAAAATAAATATATGCATAACTAACCACCCAAAAATAAATAATCAAATGAATTATAAAGCATTCACGTTAAATTGCATATTGTTAACTCAAAGAAATGAAGAAGAAATCGACAGTGGGTGTGAAGGAAGCTCACAGAAACTATATGCTTGCAATCAGGTAAAAAGATGACACCAGTAACAATTTCAGCATGCCCTGCTGCCTTCGCGGCCATCTTCCCCGTGATCAAATCATATATGCATATGGACTTGTTAGAGAATGAGCAGACCACGTAACTGCAGCTTGGGTCCATTATAACCTGTTAAAAAAATTACCTTCAGGTAAAGAAGGTTAAAATCAGCACTCACTTTCTGATAATGAAGCTCACCTTTATAGGTTCACCAAAATTTTTATCGTGGTTGTGCGACCTAATTAGTTTCTGAGCAGCCATGTCAAACGTCTTTATTTTCTTATCCTATAAGATAATAATATTAGTACTCAAGTGCTGATTCCGCAAATTGAGTGATAATCTTATCAAATTGAGACATGGATATACTAATTGTTAAAGAATTCACGAGGAAGGTCTTCCACAACAGGAGCAACCCTCCCTTGAATTTTGATGATTTTCAATGTTGACATCATCTATCTCACCTGCCCAACAGTGACAACAGTCTCACATGTCACATCCACAGCCATGTCATAGACAGTTCCACGTTGTAAAGCCTTTTGGCGATGTTGTTGCAAAATCTTATAACCATCATCTGCTATTACTACATCTCGAAGAACCAGGAAACTGTGAAAGAAGGATTATGCTTTTGTTAATCATAGAGGAAATCTTTCAGTGTCATACAAACAATTTTAGGTTCACTGGTTATTGTATATTACAAAGTAATTTATTAACACAAATATAACGGCCAAATAGAATAAGTATAAAATCAACAAATGGTAAAACTTAATAAAAAAAACTAATTATTCTAAAAAAACTTGTTGACGTTTCCATCCAAAGCATAGACTGCCTCAAACTGCAGATTAAATGGGTCTGTATTAGGCATCTACGAAACTACTTCATAGAGAACTATATTTAAACTAGCGAGGAATGAATTGGTTGTCTCAAATTGGCTTTCTTTAAACCAAATTAGATATAGGATAAAAGCAAGCAAGTGATATTTTATATTTCTTTAAACAGCCTGCAATACAAACTTTCTGAACATATGTTTGTGTGCAAAAATTACTTTTCAGTTTCTGTCTTTCTCAGATTCATTTTTAAAGGGGCTGAATCAGCTTTCAGATCAACCGAATACTACAATCCTATCATACTTTTTAATTTGCATGCAGAAATAAAGCTAAAAGTTTTATTATTTAAATTATAACAATACGTCACACGCATTATTAATGTAAAATTAATGCAATTTTTTAAACATGGAATGCATTGTGCCAATATATATCAAGTAGACTACATAGAAACCAATTAAAAGTTTCCTTTTCACCTGAATTTACAAGTTCATAGCCAACCAACCTATCAGCCATCTCACTATTGATGTTTCAATAAGTAGACAAATACAAAAATAAAGAACTGTAATTTGTTTTGGCTTCTAAGGTCGTCTTTCCAGTACATTTTGACTCCCTTCCAGTAATACTCGTTAATTGAAAGACACTGCTAGACACTATTTCCTAATTGCAGTCGTTATTCCCAAGAGAGTGGTAATGCTTAAATTAAATATGTTTAAATTTTTCTCCCAGATAGAATCAGAATATTGAGGTGAAAATTTTCAGTTTTCCTTTGTTCAACTGTTAAGCAGAACTTACATAGTCCTTCTTTTATTTCAAATTTGCTTGATAGTGTGATGCCATAGTCCCTCTTTTATTTCAAATTTGTTTGATAGTGTGATGCCATAGTCCTTTTTTATTTCAAATTTGTTTGATAGTGTGATGCCAAACCTACTAGCATACCTGTCCGCACTACAACTGAGGATCCTGCAACCATTGCTGCTAATTTTGATAGAAGTCACTGCAGCCGAATGATCATCAATGCTGTCAATAAGATCAAAATTTCTGCGACGTACAATCAAAAAGTCATTGAAATGTATAACCAACCAACTAGGTTATCCTCACAAATTGCAGAAACACACCTTTTCACATCATAGAGATGGATCATACAATCTCGTCCCCCTGAGGCAAGAAAATAATTGTTTTTCACAATTTCCTTAGATATATCTTGGGTGGACAAGGTGAAGCTTAATGTAAGAATCTCCCCATCATGAGCACCCTGAAATATTGTGAAGGATATAAATGACCATATAAATGTTGTGAAGCTTCAAATATGGTTTTACAGCACAATAATTTCAAAAAAAAAAAATCAGGTGCCTGAGCTCACCTGGAAACATGTGTAATCCGATGTTTGAAGGTTGTATATATGAATGTTCCCTTTTGAATCACCAGCAGCGAGATAATTTCCATCTGAACTAACAGCAAGTGACCGAAATTCTCCATTTGTAACATCTGCCTTAACTGCATCACGTTCAAATGTCCCAGCAGTTACTGTGGCAATAGAGAAGAGCACAACTTGTGAGAACTAAATAACTTAAAAGAGGAGATAATTGAGAATTTTTTCTAACAATCAAGTTACCTAAACATGAAGAACTCAAGAGTTCAGTCTTCAGATCTTCAGCATCATTTGAAATATCAGATTGCAAAGCAATATCCCAGATCCTGATTGTACCATCAGAAGAACAAGTTGCAAAAGAAATCCCCCCCAGACAACCTCTAGCAGTGCATGCAAGAGATGGATCATGCATGTTTTCACAACATAGATTCTTTATATCCCATATGCATGAGGAGTGTGAAACAAGCACATAACACTTTGTGACCTGGAAAATAATGACAATTTGTTTCCCATTAACCATTGCAGATTTGTCAACACCTTGTGGCCAAGAAAATATGGGAATAAAGCTTGCTGGATCATACAGAGTAACTTACCAGAAAAAGACTTGAGTAGCATGAGCTTAATTAATCTAATATGAATTATAACCAATTTATAATAAATCAAAAACTATTGTAGAAGGATTGTTGTGTGTTGTATGTTCACAAGAGTAGTTTATAATCACATAGTAGGGCACAATTCATAATACATAGGAATAAAATAAAGCCTAAGCTATGGTAATTGCATCCCTAATTCCTAGTAACAACTATTAAAACATTGAACATGTTAAATGTACTATTGAAAAGTCATAATAACAAACATATTACATAAAACATCTACCTGATTCACATTATGGATGTCATAGATGTAGAGACTATGATCTTCATAAACAACAACTATATAGAAAATATAAATATTACAAACATATTACATAAAACAAACATATTACATAAAAGTCATAATAACAAACATATTACATAAAACATTTACCTGATTCACATCATGGATGTCATAGATGTAGAGACTATGATCTCCGTAAACAACAACTATATAGAAAATATAAATACATCAGTGCTCAACACAAGATTATGTTAAATAGAATTAGAAAAACAAGTAGAAGATTTAGCAATCACCAATTTTTTCTAAGGCCGAAAACTGACAGGCAATTGCATCAGGCAGGGCAAGTAACCGTTCAGAAGCCTGCTCTGGAACTAGTGTGTGACTAACTAAATTGCTTCCTTTAAGTAACCTTTTTGTCTTTGAATACAATATACTACCCACGTATTCTAGAGAGATGGGGGTGAATAATTGGACTGTTCCATTATTGCATGCACATGCAATTAGCTTTGCTGATGCTGATAATGCAAAAGCTTTTCGAACCTGAAAATGAGAATTTGGGAATAATGAAAATTTCAAGGAACTAACAGTCTAACACCATAATAAATCCTCAAACTAGTAGCAACTCATAATTAGCTTTAAACTAATACAGTTCACGATGGTATGGTCATCTTAGAAAGTACAAACAACATAAGAATGTTAAGTCTAGTACTTATATCATCATTTACTACCACATGTAGTTTTAAGTCTCTACAAATCTGTTAAAACATAACCTTTGGCATGCTAAAGACATATTACAAAAATGAGAAGACATGGACATACTTTCAAGGTCACAGACTTTTCAACCGACATCCCAGAATTAATAAGGTATAAAATGCCTGCAAACAGAAAGAAAATGAATAAGGCGCAAAATGCCAGTAAAACAGAAAGAAATGAAATTGTACTAAGATCAAACTCATCATGGAAATCCAAGAAACACGAATGCCTCAAAATCTTAACAAAACACAAATTCAATCTTAGACTCTCTGAACTGAATCAAACCTGAATCAGTCAATGTATATAGAGGAAAGCAATCACCAGCTTTTTTACAATTATCATAGCCATTACAACACCACACAGAACTGATAGATGTAACAGAGCTTGCTTTATGAAAAGCAAGATTGGCAGGCTTTTCATGTATTGCTAATGATGTACTCTTTCTCATCCCTTCATATAGTTGAGTCTTTCTAGAAGATCCAAGTAACCAGAATTTCAGGTGCTTCTTCCCAGAAGTTACAAAAAATTTTGCATCTGATGAGAAGCTAATACTTGAAATTGTAGAACAAGAAGTTGCTTGAAGCTTTGTTATCAGATCACCACTTCGCCAGTTCCAAAGGTAAATATATCCTCCAACAGACACCAGATGTTTACCTTGGACAGAATACTACATAATGAGTAAGAAGCAGTGATTATATAAAATTAAAAGCAAGCATATGGACTGTAAAGTATACCAACCATTCGGTGAGAAACAGATGCATGTAGCTCCATATAGATGGCCTTTCAATTCAGAGACAACAGATAAAGTAAAAGAATCCCACACTAGTACTGATGACTGGTTTCCTGCCTGCAAAACATAGTAAGATTACCACAAAAAAGTGTAGACAATGAAGCCATTATGTGTTATTCAATTATTTCCAAAATTTTCCATATCCACACTAGCATTGAGTAACACTCCAATAAAGCATTAATAAAGCTCCTTCAATGAAAGATATAACCATGAAAAGCATATTTTTTATTGTAATACATCAATTTCTGTAAAATTCTAATCATGATGGTTACTAAGTTATTGTGTAAGAATTCCAGCTTCGACCCACTAGCTAGCGTACCTATAACCAATTCAAACCCATTGAACCATTTACATGCAAAACACACCAATACCTAGCCTCTCTTTCATATGCATATGTTCAAATATAAAACATCATATCTATGATGTTTAAATTTTGCAAGATCTCTCAAAATTAGAAGAAAATAATTCTCTCTTATTCAGTCTCATTGCAAACATTTGATACATACACATAAATTGATTGGTAAATTTAGGAAACAAGCACAAACTATATTCTAGGAAACAAATCCCTGGATTATGGGATTAGTAAGCCAGTAATAAAATCTGAAACTTCCAGAAATATCCAAACAAAATAAAATCTAAAATTTCAAAAAATATCTCCACACTTCTCCTCGAGCTAGTAAACAAGTGTTTTTCATTTCCACTTGGATATAATTTTCTCAAAGTTGTTGTTGTTGAACCCCTTGGTGAGTATTGTTAAGTATTTGATTATGTCTTTACTAGTCTTTCTTAGATTATTATTTTCTACCTTTAATAGATTGCTGTTAGAGATATTATATTTAGTTTATATTTATCTCTTATCTTTAGTTAGTTTGTTTATAATTCTTATTTAGTTTGTTTATATTTCTTATTTGTATTTTGGGCTTAGCCCATATTTCTTCTATTATAAATAGAGAACCCTATGTGTGTATATAACACAAGGGAAATTTCTCCTCATCTCTTTCACTATTTCATATGGTATCAGAGCCAGGTTATCTGATTCTTTAGCCATTGTCTTCGCTGTCTGCCGACGGCCGGCCGCCATGGTCGCCGCCAGCCCCTACTAAAAGTCTTTCAACCTATGTCATTCTGCTTAAGCCAAGAAAGGCCACTGCCTCCACTGTGCATCACCGCTACTCGCCGTTGGTCATCATCCTTAGCCGCTGTCCGTCACCGGCCACCGCCGCCGGCACCGTCTTCGGCTGTTCGCCGTCACCGACCACCGTCATCGGCCGTTCGCCGTCACCGACCACCGTCACCGTCCAGCCACCGTCACCGGCCGGCCACCGTCGCCGGCACCGTCTCCGGTCACCGTCTCCGGCCATCGTCTCCGGCCACCGCCTCCGGCAGTCGTCCCCGACCGTCGTCTCCGCTCAACGCGCCTCCACGCGCCGTCTTTCTCCTACAGATCTCGAACGCGTACTGTTCACGTGCCGCTGTTCCGGTGTCGGAATCACACCGCGCCACTGCCAGTCTTCTCGCCAGAGCTTCCTCTCTCCGGTATGACCCTCCAAAGCAGCCATTGCTGCCATCGTCATTGTCTTCAGCATCTTCGTCTTCTCGCAACACACTTTCGCATTGCGGAATCCTCTCATATCTGCGTTTTGATGTATGCCTCCACTAATGGATTCTAATTCCCTTTTCTCGTGCTGCACCGATTGGACCTTCTTGCCATCCGTTGCTTGTGCCGCCACTGCAATCAGTCACTGCTGTCACAATCTGTTGCCAGTCCTACCTCTACTGCTTCCGCTATCTTATCTTTTCTGAAAGGTCTTCAAGGACAGTTAGTGGTTAACACCAAGAAATTTCAACACTAAAATTATGACCAACCCTTTGTTTTTGGGTGCTTTGATGAATAAGAGTTCATTATGATCTTCCACTTTCACGGTCTGTCATCGGCGCGCCGTCATTTCCGCCGTTCGTCGTGAGGGGGGGTATGAACCAAGTTAGGCAGACTCCACTAGTCAATGATGGCAGTCCTTGCAGTTTTGTTGCTTTTAGCCACTACATAACCCATCAGTGAGTGATGGCATTCCCTGTAGTTTTGTTGCTTTTAGCCACTACATAACCCATCAGTGAGTGATGGCATTCCCTGTAGTTTTGTTGCTTTTAGCCACTACAGAACCCATCAATGAGTGATGGCATTCCCTGTAGTTTTGTCGCTTTTAGCCACTACAGGCCCCGTCAGTCAGTGATGGCAATCCCTGTAGTTTTGATGCAAGCCTCATCCTTACTTGATGGTGCTATTTTGTCAAAGTCACCCCACTTGAAGTTTCATGGTGCTATTTGAAGTTTCGCAGTTGTCCACCACTGTCCATAAATTGCTGTTAGTTGTTCGTCGACATGTGATTACGCATATGTTTGTCGCACACTCTTGAAGACAGATCATATATTTCAAATTGAGTTTATTTATTCCAAGCTTGGTCCATACAATCTGTATGCTCCAGCTTGAGGGGGAGTGTTAGAGATATTATATTTAGTTTATATTTATCTCTTATCTTTAGTTAGTTTGTTTATAATTCTTATTTAGTTTTTTATATTTCTTATTTGTATTTTGGGCTTAACCCATATTTCTTCTATTATAAATAGAGAACCCTATGTGTGTATTTAACACAAGGGAAATTTATCCTCATCTCTTTCACTATTTCATAATTGCTATTAGGATTTATTGGCATTTACTCCCTGTAAATAGAAAATCTCCTATAATCCTTCCCTTTATTGCATATCTCTTGTAATCTCCAATATTAATGTAAAAATATTCTATGTTGTCTATTTAAGAAAAGAAGGCTGCAGAATACAATTAAGCAATTCTAAGCAAAGAAATCTCACATATGCTCTCTCTTGTCTTGATTTTTGACATGGTATCGGAGCTTGGTTTCTGAACCATGGTCTTTTCTTGGATTCTAGTGTTGTTTGTTGTGTGTATCTTGGGGTTGGAGTAAACACTTCTGAGTCGTGGTCTTTTCTTGAGTTCTAGTATTGTTTCTTGTGAGTATCTTGGGGTTGGAGTAAACACCTCTTGCATTCTCTATTCTTTCATCATATCTTATAATAAATTTGAATCATATCTTTCTCGTTTTAATGACAAAAATTACGTTGCTTGTCTTTGGGTTGAATATTTGATAACAGGTGAAAACACCGTTATTTGATACTTAATTTTGATACTAAAAACACTTTTTTGACTTAGAAACTAGTTTGGAATTATGATTTAGTTTTAGTTGTGTGAATAAGAGAGATGGGTGAAGTTATTGATTTTATGCTTAGATTTCCTTGTTTTAACAGGAATTGAGATGATTTGGAGGAAGAGTTGAAGTAGCAAGGAGTTGGAACTCAGAAGAACTAGAAAAGCATCAGAAAGAGGAGCTGAAGGACGCTTGGGCACCCTTTTTGGAGGCCCTCAGTGTCAAAGTCTCGCAATGGCACCTGGCTGCCCTTTTTCTGAAGCCCTCAACGCAGAAGTCCTCGCACTCACGCTTGGGCGCCCTTCCAGGGGCACTGAGCACCAGCGACATAGGCCTGGGCTTCGTTTCTGTTTTGATTTCGCTCTATTTAAAGGATCCAGACGCCCTGAGTTTTGTATCTTTTGAAAGAAGAGGCGCAAAAACACACTCTTTCACCCTTCGGAGGCGGATTTGGATGCAGAAGCTTCTATCTTCAACTTTTAGGGTTTTATCTTTCATTCTTTTCCATTATTCATCTAGTTTCACCATCATTATGTTGAACTAAACTTCAATTGTTGTTGGGGAAACGATGTAATCCTTTGAAACTCTCATTTATTGAATTTATTTATATTACATATGTTTCTTTCATTAATTGTTAGGGTTTTTCCTCTACACTTTATGCTTGCTTTGTTTAACTCATTCATTGCATGATAATTGATTTCGTTGATATGGACACATACGGGGGAATCTAGATATGGGGAATCTCTCCCAAAAGCAGTATTGCCTAGACATAGGGATATGAGTTTTCGTTGCCTTAAGCTCTTGTGCTTCAGAATTAATTATTAGGCATGCTAGGAATTGTATGAACTCGTAATTAAGGATAGGTTTTCTTCACCGAAACATCAGGTTTTAAGTATTTTAGAGAGTGGCATTAACATTAACGAAGAAGACGAATTCTTATATACATGAGAGTGGATAGGAGAAATTGAAACCCCCAACAACATAATCATCCCATATTTTACAAACCATTCATCTGTGCATTTTTTCTTGTTAATTGATCACAACTTGCATTCATGTTTATTTTCTGCATTATAAACCAAATGATTTTGTTTTCAAGTCTTAATTAATCAAGAAATCACATGACTGTTTAGGTTGTGAGTCTCTAGGGAAAACGATACTTGTTCTTACCATTTATATTACTTGATACGATTCAGTACACTTGTTGGAGTCTTAACAAGTTTTTGGCGTCGTTGTCGGAGACTCACGGTTTAAACTATTCTATTTGTGTGATTCTTGATTAACTTTGACATTTTTTTTATTTTAATTTTTTTATTTTATTTGATTTCTATTTGTTGTTTTTGTTTTGTTTATTTTTGTTTTTGTGCTAACAGTGTTTTCTAGGATTTTGTGTTTAGTTTATGCAGGATACAATTAGGACTAGAAGCGGAAAAAGTTTTGAACCTCTTCTTGAAGGACTTGAGACTAGCAGAAGGACAAGAAGGAACGGGATCTCTAGAGAACCTTCTCCAGAGACACTTTCACAATCTGATCAGAAAAACATGGACAACAATGGTGGTAGATGTACTTTGGCGGATTATGCAACAGTTGTTGGCCCTCATCATTTTAACAGCATTGTAAATTCGAGAGTCAATGCCGCAAGTATGGAGATGAAGCCTAAATTGATTCATCTTGTGAAAAGCAACCAATTCAATGAACTGTGTCATGAAAGTCCATATGAGCATCTGACCACATTCAACGAGATCTGCAACATTGTGAAGATCAATGGTGTCGGATGACGCTATAAAGCTTAGTTTGTTTCCTTTCTCATCGGGAGGCAATGCTAAGTTATGGTTGAATTCTTTCCCGAAGGATAGCTTTACTGAATGGGAAACCGTGGTTGCAAAGTTTCTGAACAAGTACTTCCCACAGTCGAAAATCAACAAGGATAAGTAGGAAATTTCTTATTTCAGGCAAGGCATAGAAGAAACTTTAGGTCAAGCGTTGGATCATGACCCACCTCTTGATGATGCTCCAACACTTGATCCTAACCCACCTCATGCATTGGATCATGTTCTGTCTATTCTACCTCTTCGTCGGTCCACTCGATCATCAAAACCTCCTGTTTGGTATGGTTTTCTTACACCTATTTCTTTATCAACTACCTTATCTTCTATTTCTATTCCTTCTATATACCCAAGCTATGGAACATGAATGTTAGAAAAAAGCAATGTAAGAAGAACTCGAAACACTTCAAGAAAACCACATATGGGACATTGTGTCTTGTCCTCTCACGGTCAAACCTATTGGAAGTAAATGGGTTTTCTCTGTCAAGCTTTGATCTGATGGGTTATTCTTTCCCAAAGACTCATCTTTACAACTTGTGGCAAGCTGTCTAGATACTCGTCGATCTACTACATATTGGTGTATGTCTCTTGGTGGTGCCTTAATTTCTTGGAAATGTAAGAAACAGGACCATGTTTATAAATCTTCTACTGAAACTAAGTATTTTTCAATGTCATCTGCTTGTGCTAAAGTCGTGTGGTTATGTTACATGGTCTTTTGGAGCAGCTTGGATTTTCTCAACCTACATCTACATCTATTCATGTCGATAATACGAGTGCTATTCAGATTACTGCAAATCCAGTGTTTCATGAACTTACCAAGCATATTGAATTAAATTGTTGTTGGTTGACTTACCAACATCAGTTTAAGAGGGGATGTTAAGCATTTGATTATGTATTTATTAGTCTTTATTAGATTATTATTTTCTACCTTTGTTAGAATTATTGGTTAGTGTGTGTGAGTTGTGTGTGAGTTGTGTATGAGCTTAATGGTAGAATAATTACTAAGTCTACTTATGTTAGGTAGTTAGAAGGACTAAAGTATGGGGTTGTGTGCTAGATTATCTCTAATGATTGTACCTAGAGGTTTAGGAGAGTTCCTTGACCTTCAATCTCCCTATTGTATCAACTCTTTATCTATATAAATGATAAAACATGAGGAGGGTCTATTACGCCCTTCAGAAATATATTTTTATCAGTTTAAAATCTTAACATGGTATCAGAGCAGGTTCTCTGATCCTCTACCGGCTGTCTTTATTGTTCGCCGACGGCCGACCATTATAACCGCTGGCGGCCCTCTAAAAGTTTAGTCTTTCAGTCTGTGTTTTAGTGAGCAGTCCTGCAATTGTTCCAGCCAAGTTCAGTTTTAAACTGATGTCTTTCCTTTCTCCAATATCAACAATACTTTGCTTTTCTGATAACAAAGCTGTACGTCCAAAATGGGATTTGAACCCATTTCCTTTCCCTTTCGGGCCAGTATAGTAATTTAAATCTGTTGATGCCAAATCATTTTTGGCTCTTTTTTTGTATTTCCATTTGCTGCCATTCAAATGCACCCAGGCTCAAAGAGACCAAAAGTCTCTTCTTCGAAGAGGGTACCAGAGAGGCCACTACTGTTTTCCGCCGTGCACCACCGCTTTCCACTGCCGGTCTCCGTACGTCGCCGGCCACCGTCCGCCGCCGGCCACCGTCGCACTTCCGACCGGTGACCAGCGGATCTGGACCGCCTCCACGAGCGACGGTCAACCCCGTCGAAGTCAGGACCAGAGTCCGCTCCACGCTCCGTCACGCGCCTCCTCTCTCCGACAGATCTCGGACGCGTGTTCACGCGCCGCTGTCCTGGTGTCGAAATCACACCGTGCCGCTTCTAGTAGTCTCGCCGGACCTCCCTCTCTCTGATCTGACCCTCCATAACAGTCATTGCTGCCATCTTTTACTTCACAGAATCTTCGTCTTCTTCGCAACACGTTTCCACGACGGGGTCGATATGGAGAACGATAAGTTGCAGGATATGTCGACTACTGTCCAACTCAGTCGCAGGGAGGAGAGGAACTAACCCTTATGGATTTCACCTCGCGTTTCCACTACGTTGCATTCCCTCTTCATTCTCCAGTCTCGGATTCTTGAGCAACAGTATCATCCGCTGCTTGTGTGAGCCTCTCCTGAAGGGCTTTATGCCATGGGTTTCTTCTTCTTGATTCAGACCTGTTCTCAAGAAACCGAACCAGGGTACTGTTGTGCTCAACAATATGTTATGAGTATCCCAGCAGACCTCTCTCGAAGCTACTGCTACTGCGTCACCACTTTCTTGGATGTTATTGGTCTTTCTTTCATCAGCCACTGTCCGCAGCCACTGTCCACAGCCACTGTTCGCAGCCATTGTCCGCTGCCATTATTTGTCGTCGCTGCTGCCGTTATCCACTGCTGTCCACTGTTCAGTGCCGCTCTGTCACCGCTGTCCAGTAAAGAACTTTGGACTTCCAGCATGTCTTTGGCCTTTTGATGCCATAAGTCCCAAACTTTGGTGTTTTCATTACTGCCATGTGAAAGGATCTCTTCACTGCCAAAGCTCTTAAGTAATGGAAATCTTTGCAGACCTTCATCCGTTCTTGCATTTGTTGTTGTTTGTTGCTGGACATCAATCTCTTTTGTCAACATTATTTATGTGTGTTTATCTTTAGCATTTGTGATCTTCCAATTCCAGTCAAGAATTTCACTGTTTCCACCGTTCACAGAGAGGGGGAGACACTGCAAGCCACATCATAAGTATGGTAGTCCCTGTAGTTTGTAGCTTTCAGCCACTATAGGCCCCATTACTCATCCGTCTCAGAGTATGGTAGTCCCTGTAGTTTGTAGCTTTCAGCCACTACAGGCCCCATTACTCATTAGTCTCAGAGATGGCAGTCCCTGCAGTTTTGTCGCATTTAGCCACTGCAGGCCCCATCCTTACTTGATGAGGGATTTCGTCCTTGCAGATTGTCATTGTCCACCACTGCTCTCCGTCATCACTTTCGAAGTTGAAGTTTCACAAGCTGCTGTTAGTTATTCGTTGACATGTGATGACACATTCTCTCACACTCTTAAAGAAAAATCATGTGTTTCAAAATTGAGTTTATCTATTCCAAGCTTGGTTCATACAATTTGTATGCTCCAGCTTGAGGGAGAGTGTTAGAATTATTGGTTAGTGTGTGTGAGTTGTGTGTGAGCTGTGTATGAGCTTAATGGTAGAATAATTACTAAGTTTACTTATGTTAGGTAGTTAGAAGGACTAAAGTATGGGGTTGTGTGCTAGATTATCTCTAATGATTGTACCTAGAGGTTTAGGAGAGTTCCTTGACCTTCAATCTCCCTATAGTATCAACTCTTTATCTATATAAATGATAGAACATGAGGAGGGTCTATTACGGCCTTCAGAAATATATTTTTATCAGTTTAAAATCTTAACAACCTTTAATAGATTATTATTAGGATTTATTCACATTTACTCCCTCTAAATAGGAAATCTCCTATAGTCCTTCCCTTTATAGCATATCTCTTGCAATCTTCAATATTAATGTAAAAATATTATATGTTTCCTATTTAAGAAAAGACGGTTGCAGGATATAATTAAGCAATTCTAAGCAAAGAAATCTCTCATATGCTCTCTCTTGTCTTAATATTTTGACAAGCATGTCTACAAGTTGTCCTTAAGAAGACACATTTGGGTGCAAATCACCTCATTGTCAAGCTTATATTTGATAAAATGTTTGTCCACAACAGTCCATTTTAAGATAAACAAACCTGTTGAATTTAAAGGGGGGGTTTACACAAAGATAGGACAATATGCTTTAGAGAGACTTTAGGGAAGGAAATGGGAAAGCTTTACCATTCAAGAGAATGCAGTAGGCTATGCAAGGCATCAACACATATAGCCTCTTAATAGATTCTTGGGTTAAAATTAATTGAGTACAACTTTATAGACACTAATAATACCCAAGACCACTAAATCCATTTGAACATGACATACAAGACAATACTATTTCCTATGTACATGTACTATTATCATTTCCGTGAAAAACCTTTTACAGATAGTGAGCCACTATGAACAAGCCTCTAAGGCAAATTTTTCCTCTGTATGCAACTTTTACCATTGACTGTCATCAGTAACTGATTTTGATTTGGAACACTACATAAATGATTCTATCTTTAAAAGACCAAATGAGGTTTCAAACATCCATAGTTTCAGCTTTACTACTTAAAAACTTCATCCAAAAAATTTATTGTCTTCTATAAGTTTCGATGTCCCCAATAAGATCATTCACACTAAAATGGATTAAAGTATAATATATTAATCTCTGAAAAGAGAGCAATGTAATTTAAGAAGTAGATGTGACGGCAGGTAATTTAATAATCTACATAGGGAAGACATTGTAATATTTCAAAATCATAATTTGATAATACCCCAACTACGAAACAGATTCCTCAAACAGTTTTCTTTATCCTATAAACCCAACTGAAATGAAAATTTTAAGCTACACCAAACACGCTTAAAAAAATGACGTGGTGGCTAAAAAACGATATACACGTCAACTTAAATTAGACAACAGCACCACAAGCACATAAAGAGTGTTATCTGTGTTTAGTCTGTCAAATTCCCCTTTCAAATCAATTGGCCGTAAGTGAAGTTGTCCACCAAATATATAAGCCACACTCCAAGAGTTGAGGGAAGTGATGTGGAGTGGAACTTCCCAACTTTGTCGATCACATTTCATCTTATAGACAATTATTGTTGGAACTCTCACATCAACTAGAGATAAGTTCAATTTATAATATATATATATATATATATATATATATATATATAAGTGGATACAAACCCTATTTTACAAATTGAGTTTGTGAAGCCTAATTAAATTTAAAGTCCACCTTTAACATGGTATCAGAATGAAATATCATCAAATATTATAAAGAAAATAAAAATAAGTATACTCAAGCATTGTAAAATCAATAAAAAAAATGTCAGTCCACCCTTAAAAAGCGCCATCCTCGCGCTAATTCAACCAGACGAACCTATTTTATTTATAGGGTATGGAACTTATTTCAAATTGGTTACTATGTGAAAGTGCAGAGCAATAAAATAAAAACAAGCTATGAGAATTAACTCTTACCTCTCCAGCGGCAACAAAGTGTCCATCTCGTGACAAAGCTACACAGCTTAAAGGCTTTGGCATTCTATAAGGCACCATGAGGTGTGACTGAGTGCCCAAGTTCATGTCATATATCACTACCACGGAACCTGCTAAATAAGCACATTTGGAGCTCAAGGCATTTGAAGCTAACCCATTGCTATTCTTTGTTGTCAACCCAATCACCTCCTCCAAAACCAGCTGAAAGGGGCGAAAGTTACAAAAATCAGGAACACTGAGAGACGCGATTGTGCATTGGTTATGAGAAGGAAAAAGAAATCACGATCCAATATGCAAATTATGCACCAAAATTTAACTTAACTCGCCGTTTCTAGCTCCAATTGTTACGGAAACAGAGTTAAGGTTTATGATCCTAAAAAGCAAGATGCATATCACTCAAAAAAATTCAAACATAAGGAGCACCCGAAGAGCAATAACACGTTGGTTTGGGCAACAAAACACTACTTAATACCACGCACTACACAAACTTACCATGAATCATATTTTGTTAGTTTAAGTGTCCAAGAATTATATTCTCTTTGAGCAAGGTCCCATTTTTCAGACTTGTATGCGAAACAAAAAAACACAACCCTTGAGCCAAAAAAACTCTTCCTTCCACGGCTTCTAGTTTAATTTTTTCGACAAAAAAACTATTCTTAGGGTTTATAGTTCATAATTCAATAGGCACATTGTTACGTAGCACCCTGAAGAGCCATTACAAGTGAATTGGGCTTCAAATTCACTACTCATTATTCATAATCACGCAAATTAACAGCGAAATTTTGCTCAACTAACAGCTTCTAGCTCGACTTCAAAAATGGATAGGCTTAATAGGTTGGAAAATGAAAAAAAAAAAATTGAACTTTGTTTTCAAAATGAACCAACAAAATGAAACCTTTGAGACTGGGTCGGGTTTGCTGAGTTTGCGAGTGGCCTTCATTGTCTCCGGAGACGTTGGAATCCTCAGAGTATCTTCAGCTTCACGAAGCTCTCATTGCATGCTATCATTCAATTTTGAGTGATAAATGGAGACTGAAAAGAGAGAGAGAAGCGGGAATTTTGTACAAACTAGTTTGAAACTGTACGAACTCACGGAACTCTTCTTCTTTTTTCTGTATTTTTTAATAAAATAATATAATTATTATTTATATTAAATAAATAAGTTTTAAATATGTAAATTTAATGGCTATATTACATCTAATAAATAGATTTAATAAGGTTAATAATTTAAATAAATAGTTAAATAATTATATTATTATATTGTAATATACTGAATGTATTTTTATGGGTAGATTTTTAAATATTAAAATATTAATAATTAAATTGATGCATTAAGGAATTATTTTAGATCATGTTTAGAGATACGAATACCTTAAACGAATATTTGATATAATTAAATGTTATTAAAATGTAATAATTATCATACGTTCTTGTGGCGAAGAATGTAATTATTATAATAAATATAAACGATAAAACAATGAAAATGTAAGTTATTGTTATAAATAAGAAGTTTAAATTTAGTATGTAAAGGCATAAATTTAAAATGTTACAATAAATATATGTCTCAATTTTGTCAATTACATTTATATTATGAATAATTAATTAATTGTTATTAATGTTTTGTTTGGAGAAAATATTAAAAGAATTATTTTAATAGATGAAATTGTGAGATAAATAAATTTTTAGTAATAATTATTATTATTATTACTATTATTGATATTAATATATGTATTATTAATATAAATGTATTTATATTGTTATTTTATTTATTATTGTGAAGTCTGAGAAAATATAAAACCTAAAAGTGCACACGTGGCAGCAGGGAATTGGACAAAGTTTTAATAACCAAATGGAATTTTATTAAAATATTGCGTTCAAGTTTTTCAATCCATTCTCTGCCACGATACTTCATCACCAAAGCACAACTTCTCTCTTCTTCTTTCCTTCATTATCCTACCTTCCATCCACCATAACTCAAAATTTATCCATTCTTTTGTTAAATAGGAAGCTCACAAGCGTTCTTGAGGCTGTAAGCAACGTTTCTACTGATTGAATCTCCGTTTCATCCAACCGGTAAGAAAGCCCCTTTGTCTCAATTGCCTAGGGTTTTAAGCATGTGATTTCTTATTGCATGCAACCCATTTCGTTTTCTTCCGTAATCTAGCTTCAATTTGGTTCTAAGACTCATTTTCCATCATCAATTGATGATTTATAGGTAATTCTCACATTCTGGGGTTTCAAGCAAGTGGACTAGGGTTCTTTCTTGAGTTGGCCGTCCACACTAGAGGTAAGGGGAGCTAGTTCTTCTTTCTATTTTACTTGTATGATATGAATGCATGATGATTTTCGAATTGGTATGTTCTGGAAGCATGTTTCTGATTTTTGGTTAACTTGAAATATATGTATGAAAGTGTGGGTGTTATGTGAATGTAGTTATTGATGGATATGAACTGTTGAAATGCTTTTGAGTGATGAATTATGTATGATTGGAACTGTTTTGGTGTGGAAAAATCTGTCGTGGTGTTGATAGGAAGGAAAATCAAGTGCTTTAGAGTCACTTTTTGGCCATTTTAGAGGAAGTGAGGTAGTGATTTTGAGCAAATGGGGTTTGTCACGTTTTTGGACTGTTGGGACAGTTTCATGCACTGTATTGTGACTTGTTTGAGTCACTAAGTTGGCCAAAATAGGTACCAAATGGTAAGATTGGGTTTTGGGTCCCTAAGTTGGGAAAATGGGTGTTTTAGAGTGGAAAAGAAGCTTTAATCACTTTAGGAATGCAATGGGGATGTTTAGAATCGTTTAGATAAGTTTAATTATGCCTAAAACAAATATTAGAGGTGTTAGAAGTTGGTAAAAATGGTTGGAAATGGTCCTAACAGGTTCTGTTCAAATTCTGCATAGTTCTGCAAAATTCTGCAGAGTTTTGACCGTCTGGTCCTAAGGGTCTCGGTCAGAGAAGGAAGATCCTTCCCATGACCGTCCGGTCGTAGGTGTGACCCTCGGTCACAAGTGGTTGTCTCATTTAGGACCTGCCAGTAGGAACCGTTCGGTCCAATACTCTCGGTCTGGCATTGCTCTCGGACACAAGTAGTTCTCAGTCTTCACAGTCTTGGTCATTGAAGGATTGTTCCTTCCTATGACCGTTCGGTCTAGTGTCAATGGTCAGAAAAGAGTTGATTCTCTTCCTGACCGTTCGGTTTGGTGTCGATGGTCAGAAAAGAGTTGATTCTCTTCCTGGCCGTTCGGTTTGGTGTTGTTGGTTAGAGAGAGTAGGCTCTTCTCAAGACCGTTCGGTCTTGTGCTCTTGGTCAGAGAAGACTGGATTCTTCTCATGTCCGTTCGGTCTTGTAGGTCTCGGTCAGAGAAGGGTTGGTCCTTCTCATGACCGTCCGGTCTGGTATGTCTCGGTCAGAGAAGGGTTGGTCTTTCTCATGACTGTTCGGTCTTGCATTGTTCTTGGCCACCTAGGGTTCTCGGTCTTAGATGCTCTCAGTCTCATACAGGGTTCTCGGTTTAGTATTGCTCTCGGCCTGTATGACCGTCCAGTCTGGCAGGGTTCGGTCAGAGAAGGCTGGTCCTTCTCATAACCGTTCGGTCTTGTAAAGACTCTCAGTCATAGATGGGTTTGTCTCACTTGAGCCATGATAGTTTGTGGCCATTCGGTCTGTAAAGGAGTGCTCGGTCTTGACACTTTGTTTAATCCTAGTGGTCAGCCAAGGCATTAAGGGTTCGGCCCATATATAAAACGTTCGGTTTAGGTGTGTTAGCCATTTTCCTTTGGTTAAATGAGTGTGCATTTGATTTTTATTGCAAATTAAGAATTGTTGATGTGGTATGGTGTGTACATGACGTAAAGTGAATTTGGATGTATATTTTGATTCAAAGAGATGTATTATGGGAATAAAGTGGTTGGATCGGTTATGGAATTATGATCTCTCGGTGAGATCGATTAGTGTATTGAATGAATGGTAAGAGGCTTCCATATAGGGGGTTATCCCTAACACTCCAACGGTCTTTCATTCTCACTTAGAGAGGATCGACGCGTGTGGTGGGAGGTCCTAGGGTAGACGCTATCACTGGAGGTCTACACTGCGGTAACGGACTAGCCTTGTGTATGGTCGGGTGAAACCCCTCGACAATGGCTTTGCAAAGCAGTAGGGGCCATCACAAGTGCACAACCCGCCCCAACTCTACATACATTCTATGTCCGGACGTGTCTAGGAGTCTTAACATGATATGATGCTTGTTTTAATGAGTTTTAGGAAATAAATCTACATGTTCATGATGACTTACATGCTTGTGTGTATATGGATGTTCTCGGTAATACTAGATTAAATTGAAATGATCTGTATGTTTGTTTGAGACCTAGCTCACCCTTGCATTGTATGTGTTGCATGTGTTTGCCTTCCTCCTTGCGATGATCATCCAATCCTTTGGATGTGAGCAGTAGGTGATGATGTGCCTCCGGAGCAAGCCTTGGGTACTGCAGAAGACTCAACTCCTTGTACTTAGGACTCCCATTAAATCCATCTTAGTTAGCTCTTTATTTCAAATACTTCATGTAACTATCATATTCCTGGACCTTCATTCTATTGTGTATTTTGAAAAATTCTTAAGATTTTAATTAGGTTTTAATTCCTCTATATTTTAGATGATTGTATATATTTAATATTGTTGTCTCTATCTCTCAACTGCTTTCACATATTATAATAGTTGATCCTATTATATTATATGTATATGATATTTTGGGATGTCACAATTATTATTATTTTATAAATTTATTTTAATTATTATTAATAATTTTTATTATTATGATGTAAATTAATTTGAATGTAAATTTTTGAAATTCAATTTAGAGTTAATTTTATTTAATATAAACTATTTTAAAATATTTATTTAAAACGTCAACTTACATTTTGTTATGTAATATAATTCATGTAACTTTATATAATTAAAAAAGAATAAAAAACATAAATAAAACAATATTTACAATACAAATAATTATTACAAGACATTAAATATAAAATATTGATACGTTAAATACATTCAAAGTATTCTTAAAAAAACAAAATTACTTATGTACAAATCCCATATATTAAAAGGGTTTACATTTTCACTTTGATAAAAGAACTTAGAAGTAGTTCAACCTTTGTCCATTTTAACTGTCAAGCTTGCATTTCTTTGAGACAATTGATCATTATTATTAAAATTACAGAACAACCACTATACATATTTGTTAATTTGGATCATGATTTGTTGTCATGGTAAGATACAATATAGAACAATATCACATTGTCTTTGTTTATTGGTTTAATTACATAATTAGTTTTTATTTTTGGTAATTTTTTTTTAAATAAGTCTCTTATTTTATTTAATTGGATTCCTATTTTTTAAAATTTGAAACAATGAGATAACCATGAGCATACTAACATCATTAAAGAGGATATTATGTGTCACTTAGAATTTTTTTTTAATTTCTTTTAAAAAATAAAAAAATTATCATGTGTCAAATTGATATTGTGTGACATGGCAATAAGAGTGTAACATGGCACTAACAGTGTTACATGTCACTAACAGTGTTACATGTCACTGTTTAGTCATATGTCATTTCGATTTGATCCTTATATTTTTATTTTGTCTCAATTTGATTCTTGTATTTTTTATTTTGTCTTAATTTAATCTAAATTCTTTTAAAAATTAAATAATTTTGTTCATTTCCAAATTCAAACGAAATTTAATTTGTATATAAATCTTTACAAATATTTTTATTAAAATTTATATTTTTATTAAAAAAATTAACAAGGCTAAGTTTATTACATTTATATTTAATTAATTATATAAATGTTGATTTTGTTCTTTAAATATACCTATAAGAATTTAATAAAACCGTGACATGACACACTGTGCGTATTTTCCAAATAATGTGGCTTAGGAAACAATTATTAACGTGAAAATTCACTTTTTTTTAAATAAAAAATTAGAGAAAATTTATGTGGAAACCTAAATAAAAGTAATTTCTTCTTTCATGATCTTCCACATTAATTAGTGAAACATCCCAAATTATAGTTTTAATACTATAAAAGAAATTATTGCATGTCATAGTCAAAAATAGTTAACCAAAAAAGACATATAAAATATGATTACAATTATCCCAAAATATAACCATAATTCAAACTTTATATACAAGAAGTTCTATTTCTAATATTATCTAACATTCAACTACAGGTTCAACAAAATATCAGAATTTAAAACAATACTAGTATAACTATTTATACATTAGCATCCTCCACTCTCAACACCTGCTCATCTAAAACATCTTCCTCTACTCACACCAATCAGGTGATTACTGTCAAAGAGAAAGATCAAACACAACAGACAAAAGCATAAGTAACAAGGTAAGCTAATTTTAAAAGAATCACACATACCATTAATTCAAATCATAAAAGTAAAAAGTCCAATATCACATCCATTAAAACCAAGTACAACTTTACATACATATATCTAGACTCTAGACATGACCATCTGAATACATGTATTGGTGTCAAACTATTAGGAGACCTGCACATGTATGGTGAAACAACATACCACTTAAACTATCTTGTAAGCTTAGTTTGTCAAACACCTATGGTCAAACAAACCTGAGGCTAAAGACCTTTTACTACTCCTCACCAAATAACTACCCATCTCTACCTGATATTAGATAACTATTGGTTTAGAAACATTCTCCCATTTCAAAGCTCATATAACAATACATTACACAAGCACAACATAGGGATCTTCCCCATGGAATCCCCTTCCACATACTTAAACCAATTACACTTTCATCATTTTCATTCATAAGACATTCATAACCTTACCATCAACTCTATATAGCTTTTTAAACATACATACATTAAAAGTGCATCTAAACCATTTACATCAAGCTTCTATGTCAAAATATCATTGGAAAAACAATAGAATTATAAGAAGTAAACCCAGGATAGCATATGCTCAATTGATCAGGCACATGTTTATAGCATATAGAACCAAATATCTTCAAATGCTTCACATTTGGTTTTACACCAGTACAAAACTCTTCAGGTGTAATACCATCCAGTCTCTTGGTTGGAGAGAGATTCAGAATATAGGTGGCTATCAACATAACCTCTCCCCATAAGAAATTAAGCAACCCTTTACTCTTCAGCATACATCTAACCATATTTAATATGGTTCTATTTTTCCATTCTGTTGCACCATTGTGTTGTAGTGTATAGGGAGGGGTAACTTCATGTATTATCCCTTCCTTTTCACAAAAATCTTTAAAATCAGTAGAGGTATACTCTCCTCCTACATCTGTTATCAACACTTTAATCTTCTGCCGACATTGTCTCTCAACACGACACTTAAACTTCTGAAACATCTATAACACCTCCCCCTTTCTCGTAATCAAGTAAACCAAGGATTTCCTAGTCCAATCATCAATAAACAGTAGAAAATACCTGTTTCCCCTAGGTGTTTCTACTTGTATGGGACCACAATCATCTGAATAAACCACCCCTAACTTCTTTGTTGACTTCTAGGGTAAGAACTTTTGAAAACTGCCCCTCTTCTGCTTGCATTGGATGCATTCTTTGCATACAGTTTCTGGTACTTTAACATTTGGTAAGCCACTCACCATACTCCTCTGGCTTAACTAGGATAAATCCTTGAAATTCAAGTGCCCAAATATGAGATGCCACAACCATTCTTCCCTATTTTCTGATGCAAAAAAACACTGGTGTTTTGTTGCATTCATCACCACCCTAAATGTTCTATTCTGTCAAAGTTGAGCATGCACAATAATCTTCTTATTCGGATTGAAAATGCTGAGATAATTGTTCTTCATTTTCATCACATAACCTTTTTGCAACAAATGCCCCAAGCTTAACAAATTTCTTTTCCAACCTGGTACATACAATACTTCTTCAATTATCACCTTTTTCCCATCTCCATATCTCATAACTACTCTGTCAGAGCCCTCTGCAGCAAGACTTCTGTCATCTGCAAATCTGATTTTTCCTTGCATAACCACCTGCATTTTTACAAACCAATCTTTCCTCTCAATCATGTGGGTGGAACAGGTAGAGTCCAGATACCACATTGTGTTTTTTGGTTGTTCTTCCTCAGTGTTGGCCATCAACATCACAACTTCAGAGTATGATTCTTCCTCTTGGGCCAGATTAGCCCTCTTCTTGGGTTTATTTTCCGCCCTTTCTCCCTTCCAGCACTCTTTAGCATAATGGCCAAAATTTTGGTAGTTATAGCATTTGACATTTGTTTTGTCAAACTTCTATTCACCTTCAGGTTTCTGATTTTTACCTTTCACTAATTCACTGAAATCTTCTCCTTGTTGTTCCAATGAATCTTTATGCTTCTGGTTGCCTTTATTGCCTTTCTTGAACCCTTTTTTCCCTTTGTATTGAGATATGACCTGTAGGTCCTATTCATGGCACTACTTGCGCTCATTGATCGATACTCATGAGCTTCTAATGAATGCAACAACTCCTCAATCTCCATAGTTTCCAGATTACGGGTTTCTTCTAATAATCACCACATGATCAAACTTGGGTGTTAGGGTTCTTAGAATTTTATCAACAATATATTCCTCAGAAATTCCATCCTTACATGCCCTTATTTTATTCACCAACTCTTGCACCTTGTCAAAATACTTTGCCACAGTTTCCCCTTCATCCATGGTCAGAACATCCAACTTCCTCCTCAAAGCCTGCAGTTCTACCTTCTCATTCTTGTCCCCATCACCATATGTCTTCACTAGAATGTCCCATACCTCTTTAGCAGTAGCAGCCTTGGCGATCTTGTTAAAGATCTTTGGGCTGACACATTGATACAGTAGAAATATGGCTTTGTTGTCCAGTTTCACTGCATCTTAAAGTTTCTTTTCTCCTCTTCAATGGCCTTTGCACCCATGTTCTATTACTTCTGAAACATCCTAAAAGCCAAAAATAGCTTGCATCTTAATGCGTCAGTCATCAAAGAGCTTCCCATCAAACACTGGTAAAGGCCATGTAGCTCTCCAATACTTGTCATCTCTTTCTTGCTTGGATCTTGAAGTTTCTTTGATTTCCTTTTTCAACTTGAAGGATATGTTACCAATAAGGAGTATTGGTAAATCTTGAAGACAATTGTTTTGATGATGCTGCAAGAAGTTTTACTTGAAGAAGATATTAGAATTATTTAAAAAGCACTTTGTAGAATTTAAATGTAGTAGGAATGTCTTTAAATTATGTAAAACTTGTATTATTTTATAAAATAGTCTGAAATAATCGATTATGTGAAGAAATAATCGATTATCATTAGTATGACTGGGATAATCGATTATCACTTCAAATAATCGATTATCACAAGTCTATTTTTGAAAAATTAGTTTGAAAAATCCATAACGGACTTGGATAATCGATTATCACTTACAATAATCAATTATTACTGGCAGTTGGGACTTGACCTTTGATATTCAGAGCAGCTGGCTATATATTGGATTTCTGTGAAGTTCAAAAATAACGTTGTTGAACAAAAGCTTAACAGAATACTGGTTGTCAGAGGAAGTTCTCACAAGCTATAGTTCAAGTTCCCTTGCTTGGTCTCGTGAACAGGAGAGGTTCCTGTTTCGTGTGTCGATAGTCGGAGCAAGCTCTCTTCGAGTGAGCAAGGTGCTCTGCCTGGTCTCGTGAATAGGAGAAGCTCGCGTTTCGTTTGTCGATAGTCAAAGTGGTTCTCTTCGAGTTGGCAGAGTGTTCTTCTTCCGGTTCGTTTGTCGAAGGAAGGTTTAATCTTACCTTTTATTCATTACTTTTGTAATCTGTGAAACCCTTTTCTTAGCGGAACAGTTAATCACTTTTTATAGTGATTAACGACTGGACGTAGATTCTGTTGCATCGAATCAGTATAAAAATTACTTGTGATTTTTCTATTCCCTACACTCTTTACGTTTTTACGCATATCAACTGTTCGATAAATTTTGTCTTAGATAATTTATTTTATAAACTGACCATTTTAATCTTAAAAAGTTGACCGAACACGCTTTCCGCTAAACCTTAGTTTTATTCCGCTGTGTTACACTCTGTTTGGTACCAACCAATAACTGGTATCAGAGCTTGCTTTAATAGTTTTTCAAAAATTGCGAAAATGGCCGGTCATCAAAATCAAAATCTTGTATATGCCGAGGGTGCTTCTATTAACAGACCACCACTTTTTACTGGTGATAACTATGCTTTCTGGAAGTCAGAATGAAAATTTTTATGAGGTCTGTTGACAGAGGCATCTGGGAAGCAATACAAAATGATCCTTTTATTCCAAAAAATACAGTTGATGGTGTGGAAGTAGAAAAATCATATTTTGACTGGACTGTTGAGGAAAACAGAAGAGCCCAATTTTATATTAAGGCTCGAAATATAATTTTATCTGCACTAACCACTAATGAATTCTTTAAAGTTTCTGTTTATAAAAGTGCATAGGAAATGTGGAAATTTTTAAGACGCAGTTGTAATGAAGTCATAGATGTGGATAAGTTGACACCGTGTGATTCAAGCTCTACATCAAACTCCTCAAGCTCAAGCGATTTTAATGAGGAAGAAAATATATGCTTAATGGCAAACAGTGAAAGCCAAATCTTGAAGAAGAAGAAGGAGAACAATCAAGGCTCCGCATCAAGCTTCAAATGTTATGGATGTGGTGAAAGAGGCCATGTGAAAGCTGATTGTTCAAGCAACAAAAGAAGTAAAGAAAGAAAAGCAAAGAAATCTCACAAAAAGAAGGCCTACATTGCTTGGGGGGATACTGCATCATGCACTTGTAGTTCAAGTGATTATGTTGAAGAAGCAAACCTATGTTTGACGGTTGCTACTGATGAAACTACAAGCCAAGTACGTGGCTCTAGCCTTGACACTAGTGAGTTTGATTTACAAAAAGCTTTTCTTGAATTTTTAAATGAATATGAGAAATTAGATGCGGATCATAAAAATTTGAAAAATGAGTTTAAGGAATTGAAAATTAAATATGAAAGTGCATTAGATGAAGAAGTTATTTTGAGAAACAAAATTAGTAATCTTGAAATGAAATTATCTGAATCTGATGCAAATAATCAACCTATTGAATGCCTTTCATGTAAGAGTCACATGTTTGACATAGATATTCTTGAAAATTTGCTTGCTAAAGCCACTAAATCTATTTCACATGTTCAAAATGGTTTTAGAAAGAAAAATGTTAAAAACAAGAACATGCATCAACATAGGAAACCTCAAATTAAAAGAACCCGTAGAGTTTAGGTTGAGAAGGCGACTTTTGTGAAAAACAAGGTGCATGATGTTTATTGTTTCTATTGCATGAAAAAGGGACACACTTCTAACAAATGCAGCATTAAACATTTTGGAGTTCGAAATGGAAAATATGCTTGGATTCTTGTTATAAAATAATATGTTTCTAACCTCAAAGGACACAAATGAGATTATGGGTACCAAAACTACATTGTTTTATTTTGCAGGTTAATTTTTCAAAAGGAGAAGAAAACTCTAAAATTATTCTGCTTTTGAAATTGATGCTCCAAGTCAAGAAATGAATTCTTCAAGTGATATCCAAAGCCTTGGTTCAAGCACCAAGTGATTGAGCTAAGTTTCGTTTAAACCGTGTTGTTGCATTTTGTTTTTACTTGATCTTTCATTATTTGATTATTGTCATATTCATTTCTGTTTGAGCGAATGATATGTCCATCACTGATTCATTCATCCTGTGGTGTGTTCTTGTCTGTTTACACACGTTAATCAGTGAAATTAATCTATTTGAGACATTCATGTGCTGAATTTAATCTTTTGGAATGATTAGTCATGTGCATTGTTATCTCAATGATTATTTTTTTTATCTGTGCTTACCTGGTTTAGTATTCAATTTCATGAGTACTTTAAAGTTAGCCTTGGTATAATTTTTATCTAGCATCAAAAGCAATGAAATATTCATTTGAATGAGCTATTTGATAGTTTCTATCGGTATTTTTGGATGATTATGACAGGTGATAATTCAATTGTCATTTTTGTTTTAAAGTTGTCTCTGTGGAGATTTGAATTTTTTTTATATGTTGTTTTGATATGCACAACTAAATTCATGGGGTTGAACAGATTGGGATATGAGAGTGCATGAATCATAGTTGTTGTTTGGGAAGTTATAAGTTATGTTGTCAAAATTAGTTTTTGAACTGATTGTGCTAGTAGAAATGCTTTCCTGTTAAACCTTGAGCTTTTGTGATGTGATCACATTCATTTAAGCTATTGTTGCTGATACAAGAAGGCCTAGAACCATAGGACCTATTGTGACACCCAGGCACTAACGAGGGCGGGGAGTGATCGCCGATGCAAGAGGCATGGTGTAGGGGGCACGGACAAGGAACGACTCCTGGCAGGCTTCTAGTGGAAGGGGCACATGGACGAATCGAACATACATCGGAATGAGAGGGATTTGGAGACTGTACAGGTATGGGACTATACAGTTGAAGGATAACTTAAAGGAATTGATTTGGCTACCCATATCACCAAAAACGCATTTACTTTTCGGTAGCCTAACCCATAAGAACTCCATGGTTAAGCGTGCTTAGCATGGAGAAATTCTGGGATGGGTGACCTTCCGGGAAGTTTTCCCGGAAAGTGTGCGAGTGATGACAAAGCACACTAGAAAGTCTCGTGGTGATATGTGGGGGCAGTCAATAGTCCCTATAAGTTGCCGGGGCATTACACCTATCACAAGAGGGATGATCAAGAAGCTTCAAGATGAGCACTCTCCCAAAGGTCAAGTACTCTTTGCTATTTTTGGATGGAAGATTGGAGACCAAGGAGATGCTATCAAGGTGCCAAAACATGGAGAAGGGTAAAGTGGACTTTGGCTACATGAAGATGGGGTGCGCATAGTATCATAGGGGTAGCATTAGCATAGCTATTTCCAGTTATGTGCATAACTATTAGACCACGTGAATCATAAGGTTTTCTAGAAGCCATTCACACTTTGCACATGTGGATAAGGTGGCATTTGATCCGTATTTTGTGGATCTCATGTATATCACGTTTGGAAATATTGGAAAGAAATTCTGCTCACATGAAAGCACAATTCTCTCATCCGAAAGTCACTCTCCTTGCTTGCCACTCCATTGCTACTTTCTTCCATTGTGGAAGCCTTCTGAAGTAGTTAAACATTCACTCAAGCTAGCCTTCACCTCACCTTACCATATACACCTACATTCCGCTGCAACCATCCTCACCAACTCATCAACTCGAGAGCAATTCTCCTCTGTCCAAACCAGCGCTGGAATCCACAACAGTCACTGTTCCATTGGATTTCAAGCTTTTCAGAGTTGTTTCTCCACTCCAATCTCACGGATCTTCATCCTACATCCCCTGGATGTATCAGTTGCTTTCATTATAGTTTATAAATTGATTGCAGAATCATTGATTTCTTATTCGTATGAAAAATGATTGTTGATTTCAATGAATAAATTAAGTTTGATAAAAGCTGGATTTGATTTGTTGAGAATCATTGAAACTTGATTGGAATTGCAAATACTTTTCTGAACTGCCTTGTAAGCATTTCTACATAGCTTTGGACTGAACAAATCTTAAAATATTTTTCAGAATCTATTTTTTTGAGTTTAAGAGAAATTTTTCTTTGATATCTTATGACATGATCTTGTGATACCTGGTACCCATTTAAGGGGGAGATATATAAGGTTGTTAGATACCTGATTATTTATCTATACTTTGGTATTTCATCATGTATTTGCCTCTCATTTTATAAAAGTTCAAATTTTATAAATTGCATCTCTCTTTTGATGAGGGTGAGAGCCAATTAAGGGAATATCTTTACCTTATGATCTTAAAAGAGAGTTAGGAGTGCTACATATGTCTTAGGACTCAAGATTTATGAATTTTTATCAAATATTCGTAAGTTCAACGTTTTTAATCGATTATCACATGATAATAATCGATTATTTTTGGTTTTGGAAAAGTCTCTAGTCGCAGATAATCGATTATCCCATAATATAATCGATTATTCCCACTCAAACCCATGTTTGGACATTTTATGAATGCTAGATGTGTTTTAGGTTGAAAATTTGGCCTAAATCTCTGTTTTTTTTTTTAGAAATTAACGTAAATAATCGATTACCAAAGGGTAATAATTGATTATCTCGGCCTCAAAATTTGGAATATTTAAAGAAATAATCGATTATCTTAAGTCACAACGTAAAAGAAGAAAAAAAAATTTAAAAATTTTTTTGTCTGTTTTTTAAAAGGGGATTATTACATTTTATGGGCAGCATAAACTTTAGATGATTTTTTGTAAAGAGGGGGTGAAGCTTTTGATTGAGATCTTTTGTGATAATTTGGTGATAATTGGAGGATATGAGTCTTGCACAAAAACCTCACTTTGATCAAATTTATGAGTGGCAGCAAGCTCATGATGAATACATAGTTGATCAATTTCTTGATCTTGATGTTCGCTTAACAAATATTGAATCTCATCTCAACCTTCAACCACCTGAGAGATCCCCTAGTCCTGAGTTTTAGATATAGGTTCTATGTTAGTATGTTTTGTTGTTTGATTGTTGATGCTTCTATGTTTGTTGCTAGTATGTTTCTTTTTATGATGTTAATGTACTCCTTTCCTTTATGAATAATATGATCTTTTGTTTACATACATTGTTTATTTGAGGGGGAGATCATATTAAGGGGGAGCTTTTTACATTAATCTTTCTGCTTATGATAAAAAAGGGGGAGAAATAAAATAAATAGAGAGAAGTTTAATACCAGCTAATACAGGTATTACTAACTCTGTTTGTTGTCTGTTAAGCTTATATGTTTTGCAGGGAAGTCAAAGTTGCTTTTAAAAATTGAATTTTTGATCATCATAAAAAAGGGGGAGATTGTTACCAATAAGGAGTATTAGTAAATCTTGAAGACAATTGTTTTGATGATGCTACAAGAAGTTTTACTTGAAGAAGATATTAGAATTATTTAAAAGCACTTTGTCGAATTTAAATGTAGTAGGAATGTCTTTAAATTATGTAAAACTTGTATTATTTTATAAAATAGTCTGAAATAATCGATTATGTGAAGCAATAATCGATTATCATTAATATGACTGGGATAATCGATTATCACTTCAAATAATCAATTATCACAAGTCTATTTTTGAAAAATTAGTTTGAAAAATCCATAACGGGGACTTGGATAATCGATTATCGCTTACAATAATGGATTATTACTGGCAGTTGGGACTTGACCTTTGATATTCAGAACAACTGGCTATATATTGGATTTCTGTGAAGTTCAGAAATAACGTTGTTGAACAAAAGCTTAGCAGAATACTAGTTGTCAGAGGAAGTTCTCACAAGCTATAGTTCAAGTTCCCTTGCTTGGTCTCGTGAACAGGAGAGGCTCGCGTTTCGTGTGTCGATAGTCGGAGCAAGCTCTCTTCGAGTTAGCAAGGTGCTCTGCCTGGTCTCGTGAATAGGAGAAACTCGCGTTTCGTTTGTCGATAGTTGGAGTGGTTCTCTTCGAGTTTGCAGAGTGTTCTTCTTCCGGTTCGTTTGTCGAAGGAAGGTTTAATCTTACCTTTTATTCATTACTTTTGTAATCTGTGAAACCCTTTTCTTAGTGGAACTGTTACTCACTTTTTATAGTGATTAACGACTGGACGTAGATTCTGTTGAATCGAACCAGTATAAAAATTACTTGTGTGATTTTTCTATTCCCTACACTCTTTATGTTTTTACGCATATCAACTATTCGATAAATTTTCTCTTAGAAAATTTATTTTATAAATTGACCATTTTAATCTTAAAAAGTTGACCGAACACGCTTTTTGCTAAACCTTAGTTTTATTCCGCTGCATTACACTCTGTCTAGTACCAACCAACAGGATACACAAGTACCAAAGAACCATCTTTTTCTGGATACACACGTTTCCAGTCTCCAATCACACCCACACTTACACAATAGGATTTGTTTGAACCTATGCTCTTGATACCATATTATGATATGAGGGCAAAACTGAGAAAGCACACACAGTAGAATAAAGTCACGAGGGAAAGAGAGAAAAATACGCTACACACACTCAGACATTTCTAGAGAAAAGCCAGAGAAAAGCTTCTGGGCTTGAGGACACTCCTCACACAGTCACCGAACAAAATGATGGAGATGATGAACGTAGAGAGAGCAAAAGGAAGCACACAACTTACAACGTACTACATAAACTATGTATTTTTGTATATTAACTTTGAAGGTATGAATTACAACTTTTATATACATGAAAAGCGTTAACTAATTCTGTTTTTGTTTATCACAACATCTGGCACCAGGGCACCGTTAAGCACCACACCAAAAGTTCAGAAACCTCATACTTTGATCTAGATGATCCCAAAACTCATTGACCCAACTTGTATCTTTAACACTAAAATTTTATTTGAAACATGTTTATTCTTGAAATTGTATACCAATTGGCTCATTTGGGTAGATGGTTAGCCCATTAGATCAACCTAACTATCCAAAAACACATATAACAGATTTAACATGCTACCAACCAGATTTTAGTGAGCTACTTAGCTAAATAAGTCTTAAGTGGCACAACAACAGACCCTAAGCATCAGATTTACTCATCCAAGCAAATACAACAATCATACATAACATTATGCTTCAATAGACAATATTCATTCAACAATCATCGCAATTGTTATCATATTCAACCAAACATTAATCTCATAACTTATCTAACATACATTCATACTTCTTAACACTAAATTAAAGAAATTATTATCTTTCCTTACCTGGTTAGAAAGCTCAAGTGGCTCTAGAAAGCAACTACTCATGCCTCAACTTAGAAAACTCTATTTATACCTACAAACCATAGAATTTTGATTCAAGTAAACCATTAGGACCAACGATCATTAAAGAACACATAAGAACTCTAGGATTATACATGCAATCAGAGTGTCTTCTCACATTCATGAAAGAAGCTCAAATAAAGAAAATATTACAAACTGACTTACTATTTTTAGAAAATCGATCAGATGAAGTTGAATATATCATCGTTCTGATCACCTAGGTAGCTCTTTATCGTCAAAGAGATTACTCAGGAGTTAAAAAGCTTAGAGAGAACGAAAAGAAAGTCTAGAAAAAAAGTTCTAGAGAGATGATACGTGTTTTAGATGATGAAACGTCTTTAAAATTTTTTATTTATATTATCGAACTTTTAACATTGAAATAATATAGTCTCATTAATTTAAAACATTTGTTAACTCTAATACTCTATTTTCTAAGTTCTTACAATAAGGATTTTCATGGAGTTTTCTTCAATGTTTTATTTAAATAAATGGAATTCCACATAAATCTACAAAAATAATATAATATAAATGGGGTTTTCTTTCAGCTGTTAGTAAAATCTCCTATAATTTTCGGCAGTTTCAGTTCAAACCGCAACTATGTTTTATTTATTTATTTTTTAATATTCCGGCGGTTTGTAAAGAAAACCGAAACTAAGCTTCTAAATATTTTCTCCTTCCTTCTCCGATCTCACTTTCTCCTACGCCGCACCTTCATTTTGCTTTTTATTTTCTCCAACCCTAGTTTCTCCTGCGTTGCGCCTTTATTTTGCATTTTGCGTTTTGTGTTTCTCCACTCTGGCTCTTGACTTCCCTTTGCGTCTCGATGCCTCGCGTCTCCATTTCTTGTTCTTCATAGGTTTCGGGTATGAATTTCTCCTTCTTGACAACTTTCACTTGAGTTTCCTTCTCAATTTTTCACTTCACAGGTTTTCCCATTTTTGAAATCACTAATTCCATGGCTTTGCCTCCTTCAAATCCCTCTTCCATCAATCTTCCGAAAATGCATAAAAGGGTCAGAAAACCTCGCCGCCATCAGAAAGGTGTAATGCGAAGAGTTTCTTCTGATGAAACGAAGAGAGATTCATCCTATGACACGGTTGGTACCTATCAGAAAGGTGTTGTCCTTCGCTTTGTGGAGTTTTCGTAAAGGGAAGATACAACTCAGTTTGTTTGGTTTCCATTCATCAGTAGAAATAGTCATCTCAACTGCTCTGACCGGGAGTATGTCTTCTATTATCACAATGGATGCTTATAAAATGTCGAACTGGGTGGTTAGTTTTAGAATAACTTGATCTGAATAAGAGAAAAAAGTTGTTATAAATTTTGGAATATACATGTTAGGGTTGCTAGTCTCTAATTGTCTCATGAAATGAATTCCAGAGTTACCATTACCTTTTTGTGATATGCGTCTCTTAGATTATGTTTCCTGTCTTAATTTGTTTATCTGATATTCTACTTTCCAGCTTGCGAGAAGGCCTTATCCTAATTTTATGGAGATGGTGCAGCGAGATATCACTAAAAGCATGCACAGAATAGTAGTTGATTGGCTTAGAAAGGTTTGTTTCAATTACTTTTCTAATATAATTACCAAACGTTTAGTGGTATATGACATGGCACAAACAATTGAGTGTTACAGAGAAGATAAAAATGAAGTAGTTATATGGAAAGAAATGAGGATCTTTGGTTATAAATAAGAGTTACTGTTGAAAGTGGAGCTCTAATATGTGGTTGATGATGCCCAAAAATGTTGTAGTTGGACATAGATGATAAGAATAAAACCTTGTGGTTCCATATTCAATTGATGCTTACTGTTGAGATTAAAATGTGTCGTATGCTTTTGCGGTTAAGATTTTGCAGTAGTCTTATATATATGCGCATCTAGAGTTATTTACACAATTTCTTTCACACAATTATTATTTTCTTCTTGTAGTCAATGACAATAATGAATTTTAGTTAAAAGAAATAAAAGAGATTAACAAATAAAGAAGGGATATGAACTCATCTCTGAAGAACTTTTCTTGCTCTTACCTTTTACTTAATTGTCGATATGTACTGTTATTATAGATATGTTTATGCATCTAGGATGAATATATAACACAAGAACAGACTCAATTCATTTAAACAAATGTTCTTTTACTTTGGGTAAAATGTTTAGCACTATCTTACTTGGTGAGTTTCCTTTTATTGATTTATGATTCTATTGCAGGCTATCTTACTTGGTGCTAAAAGTGCAAAGTAAATAATTGTACGATTAATCTCTTTGGTTAAATTTTCACGGCAATTTAACCAACTATAAATATCACAGTGAGCACCAGATTAAATGGAATCATGCATTTCATTTACCTTGATATTTATGAACAGATTGTAATGTTCTATAAAAATGACCGAATTGACTTTTTTGACTGCTTTAGTTGGCTTACTGTATTCTTTTTTTTGGTGCTCCAATTGCATTTTTCAGATATGATGTTCCGGAATATGCCAATTCTGGCTTATTCAATGAGAAGAGTGATGGATGTGGAGGCTTAGAAAGAGATTTTAGATACAGATAGGAGTGACACTCCAGATTCGAAGTCCAATAGCAGAAGGAACAAATGATGATGAATTAAATTGAATAAGATCAAAATTAGTCATTTTTAACGAAAATGTTTCTCTTTAACGTGTATTTGAATAATGTAGTTATTTATATTGAATAATTACTTGTATCAAAACATGTTTATAATTTATTTTATATAATATTTAATTTTAGTTTTAAATTATTTTATTGTGTGTTTTGTTTATTATAGCATTTTTTATCATAATCAACTAAATAATACCAAAAAGAAAAAAAAAACAATCTGACATGCATTTATGGCGGTTTCGTAGAACTTCGGTTAATTCCGGCGATTTCTTAGAATCCCGGTTAGTTTTGGCGGTTCTCTAGAAACCTCTGGAAATATGTGCGGTTTCAGAGAACCTCGGTTAATCCTGGCAGTTCCAGAAACTCCTGGAAATAGGGGTAGTTTTTCAGAAAATTGCCGAGAAATTTGTGACGCTGGTTTTTCTAGTGGTTTTTGTAACTGCGGGAAATGCATTTTCCGGAGGTTAAAATCCCTCGGTAAAAAAATAACTCCTACTAAAATTGTAGATTTTTGTGGTGATTAATTTGTTCAAAGTTTTTTTTAAAACTTTTATAGATATTTAAAAAACATAATTAACATTTATATAATTAATTAAATATAAAATATAAATAAAAATAAACTTAATCTTATTAATAATATTTAATAAAAATATCAATTTTAATAAAAGCATTTGTAAATTTATATACAAATTAAACTTATTTTGAATTTATGGATGAATAAAATTATTTTATTAAAAAAATTATGACTAAATTGAGACAAAATAAAAATACAAGAAACAAGTTGAGACTGATACAATGACACATGGCATGATAGTGACACATGACACTATCAGTGGAACGTCGCACTATCATTGTCATGTGCATAATGTTAGTTTGACATGTGACATTTTTTATTTTATTTTATTTTATAAAAAAAATAATTAAAAAAAGTATTAAAAAAACATGAACTAGCACCTAATACCCTCTTTAACGGTGTTAGTACAAAACTAACTGCAATGACCTCATTGCTTAAGTTTTTCACAAATAACAATACAATTGAAAAAAAATGAGAGATTCATTTAAAAAATTCACTAGAAATAAGACCAACTATATGATTAAATCTGACTTATTTAGGAAAGTATAATGAAATTGATTATCTATGAACACTTATAATAGAACTCTTAGTACTAAAGCTGTCAAAACACTGACCCGGTCTACCACAGATTGGTCACTTAGTGAGTTAACCCAACCCCGCTCATTTATTAGCGAGCTAGAAAAATTCGAACCCAGTCTGACCCACCACGGGTTGGTGGGTAAACGGGTTGACTCACTGGCTAACTTTGCAATTTTTTCTAAATAAAAAATAATTACAAACTTTATATAATTCAAATCTAAACAAATTTCACTTCCAAATTTCACTCCTAACATGGGTGTTTAATTAATTTTGAAAATAGGAAACTTAAATAATTTTTCCAAGCAAAAAAAATAATAAATATTTTTTTATAAATTTAAAATTAATATTTAATAAAATAAAATCAGGTAGGTGGACTGTGTGCCAACTCGGTCCACCACGGGTTTAACCTACATGAGCCGGGTTTAAATGAGTCCGGTTGAAATCTGACCCGCATAAAAAAAAATATAAGTTTTTCAAACCAACTCGACCCGAACCAGTGGTGGGCCGGGTTGGCCCGCAGGTTGTGACCCATTTTTGACAACTCTACTTAGTACCAACTAGTGTTGTCAAAATGGGTTGTAACCAACGGGACAACCCAATTCACCAAGGGTTTGAGCTGGGTTGAGTTTGAAAAACATGTAATTCGTTTATGTGTGCTAGTTTTTAACCCGGCTCACTTAAAACCCGGCTCATCAGGTTGAACCCGTGGTAAGTCGGGTTGGCTTACCAACCCACCTAATTTAATTTAATTATTTATTATTTTGTGTTTTAATATTATTAGTTAGCATTTTTTTTATTATATCGTAGATGATGATAAAGAAGATGTTTCAAGAGAGAAAAATATTATAGATTTATCTATTCAAGACTTTAATATTATAAATGGAAAAGTGATACAAAAATTATCAATATTAAAAACTTATCTGTTTGCCTTTTGTACATGTTTTTGGATTACGTTTGGATGGTATGATACTTTTTTTATTTATTTTGAATTGTATTTGGAGTTTAACATCATTTTAGTGTGATGCTTATTTAGATTTGAATTAAAAGAATTGTAATTTTTTTATTTAAAAAAAGAACTTAGAATTAAATGAGTCAATGAGTCAATCCGTTTAACCCATCAACCCGTGGCGGGTCGTGTCGGGTTCGAATTTTTTCAGTTTGCTAATAAGTGAGTCGGGTTGAATTGACTCATTAAGTAACCAACCCGTGGTGAACCGAGATGGGTCGAGCCGGGTCGGGTCGAGCCGAGTTATCCGTTTTGACAGCTCTAATACCAACACCTAACTCACATATTGCAAAATTAATCTTGTAATAAAAATTAGAATAACATGAAGTTGAGATTATAATATTTAGGGTTAAATATGTTTTTAGTCCCTATACTTTGGAGCGATTTTGGTTTTAGTCCCTCTTTCAAACTAAGGTATAATTTAGTCCTTCAACTTTAGAAAACTTTGGTTTTAGTCCTTTTTACAATTTTTTTTTAACTTTATTTGTTGTTTCAAACGCGTTTCTCAGTTAACATTGAAACAAAAATGTCTCAAACAGTGTAAACAATCCAAATGATATAATGAAACGTGCTTGAAACAACAAATAAAGTTAAAGAAATTTGGTAAAAAGGACTAAAACCATAGTTTTCTAAAGTTGAAGGACTAAATTGTACCTTAATTTGAAAGAGGGACTAAAACCAAAATCACCTCAAAGTATAGGGACTAAAAATATATTTAACCCTAATATTTAAAAGGAAACACACCCGAATAAAAGGACCTTAAAAAATAAATATATATTGAAAATTATTTACATATGAAATTAATGAAAAATAAAGTTAAACATAAAAATAAAATACAAACATATTGTGAAACCTCGTCTTTGTACAAAATTAACAACATGAATCTCAAGTTAAATTTATTAAATAAAAGCACATGTCTGTCGGGTAAGGCATTAAGGTCCCTTACTCAAAGCACTCTAAATTGTCTTGAAGACCTGACGAGCTCCTTAATGGTTCTCCATCATCCAAGTTACGTTGTTCGTTCTCTCTCCTTCTTGTCCAAGTCGTGTAGGAGACCTGTGAAAGGCACTCAAACGCTGACTTTGCATAATAATTTTGTTATAAAAATAAGTAATCATAGTTAATTACTTGACCTCCTCTGTCAAACATATATTTATAAATCTTATAATGCACTTACAATTAGGTCAAATTGCATCTGCTAGAAACAAGTTTTCAATCAACAAGCATTTTAACGGATTAAAGAAATAACATAATCGGTTAAGTATCATACTTAAGCAAATTTTGAAAATTTTTTCACTCAAATCACATCAATGCACTCAGTAAACATATACAAGCATAACCATGGGTTTTAATCGATCATATCCATAATCTAATTGGTTAAAACTTGTTGTTTTGCCACAATTCAACATATACTGATATCTGATGAATCAAACAGATTAGATAATTAGTGTAATCGATTAATCATACATATATGTAATGTGCAAAGTGTTTTAGTCAAACATTCATGCACAAATATAATCAAGCAACAATTTTGCCATATATGCAAGAAACAATAAAACATTTTTGTTGTCATCATGAAAAGTAGAATGTGAGATATGGGTTCAACTACATAATTTCCCCTATCAACAGTTATTATGTATTTAAATTAATTCCTAATCTCAACTTTTAAACGATGTAAAATTATTAAATGTATCAAAATAAGTCATAGTTTTAAATTTAAAAGAAATGAAGATTTATCTCCAGATGAATCTCGACTGAAAGTTTGTTTCATTATATTGAATAGTCTTAAATTATTTGAAAATAAAAGTTTAAGTATGATTTAAATATATCTTCTCTATTCAATCTTCTAATATAATCTTCTAATATATCTTTTAAAAATAAAACAGTTCTACAATGGACACAATATCTACAAGTTGGAAAGATATGTGATTTGTTGGGGGATTGAAGACATTTTTTTTAGTCTTAGCTTTTACTTTCGTTGCATCCTGTTAGGAATTTACTAACTTGATTCTGTTTTTGACAGATAAGAATAGTTGAATAAGATGGTTCCACCGAGTAAGATTAGTATTTAGTATCTGGCAGGTAAATTAAAGAAACCCATAATAAAATTGATCATGATAACGAGCCATAGAATGACCTAAAAGTTCAGAGCATGAAAGAGATTCAACCTAATTGATTTGTGCTCTGAATAAGCCTTTGACGTAACTAAGACTCATAGTGACGTTTATTAGCAAAATATTTTGAACCAAATAGTGATGTTGTTTGGGGTTGGATCTCATCAAATTTCGTAAAGGCAATGCTGTTCTTTAATTAATACTTCGTAGTTGGCCAACAAATTACGAGTAAACTTTCTTTTGGTGTTGAAGATTTGGTGAAATAAGTGGTTTTGCTTATTGCTAACGTCATTTCAATCTTAATGTCAAATCAATTATGAATGAAAATGAAAAAAATATGGAAGGACATGGACGTGTGGAAGGAAACTTTACATCGGTGAATTTTACAAAATTTTATGAAATTTGAAATACTAAATTTAAATTACTTTTATTTTATTTTATTTAATTTTTCAATTTTATTTAAATAAAATATTTTTTTTGTTATCCATATATATTACGAAAAAGTGTATCACGGAATAACATTGGTAATGTGAATAAAAAAACCACTATAGAAATTGATAAAAAAAAAATCACTACTGTTTCGGTGAATATTTTGGGACCGAAAGGACTGACCTGGATGACCTTGTCTTCTTGCCATTGTCTGCCTTCTTCTGGATCTTTGACCGCACGTCCTGGGCCGGTCTCAACCGTCCGGTGATCTTCGAGTCTTGGCCGAGGGGGGGAGGTACCTGAAAAGGCACTCCGACGCTCAAGTTAGCGTTTAGTAGCGAAGAGCTTTGAGTGTAAGGCTAAGGATTCTCAGTATGAGAATGCAGAGTGAAATCACTCAACCTAGTTCAGAATGAACTAGGTGCAGAATCGCAAGTGTATTGTAGAGCAAGATAATGTAAGAGAGAACGTACCTGGCTTGTGATTCCAGCCCTGTATATATAGGTTATTATCAAATATAAACAGAATATAATATAAACGGCTATACCTGAATATCCGGTTGTTCAAATCTCATCTGATCTTATCTGATACTTATAATATTTGTTAAGATATACTTATGATGGATTATATCCTCATGATGGACCGTTGACCCAATAATGAAAAACAATAATGACCCATCATTAATATGATTAAGGTCCATTAACCATTTTGACCGTTCGGTTACTGGCCGTAACCGTTCGACCCAAATAGCATATCGTACATCATCCCCCCCAAGTCCAAATGTAGCGTTGGGCTTTATCAACGATTGAATGCAGGACTTAAAGTGTGGGGGATCAATTAGCTGAGTTGTCATGTAATGTCATTTGACCGATCGTTTTAGGCGACAAGTAATCTCGTTACACCGATCATTTAAGACTACGAATAATCTCTCTAAGTCGGTCGATTCAGGTCATGAGTAATCTCAGTTGACCGATCGTTTTATACGACGAGTAATCTCGTTATACCGATCATTTCAGACTACGAGTAATCTCTCTAAGCCAGTCGATTCAGGTCATGAGTAATCTCAGTTGACCGATCGTTTTATGCGACGAGTAATCTCGTTATACCGATCATTTCAGGCTACAAGTAATCTCTGTAGGCCGATCGGTTCAAGTTATGAAGGTGTTTTAAATGGTTACTGCAACGCAGCGTTTTGAAGCACATTGCTTAAATTTCAAGTCACATTAACTTTTCTCGCCTTGCGAGTAGTTGAGGAGTCAAGATCGTGTGATCGTCAGATCGTTTCGATCTAACGACTGAGGGTTTTTCTGACGGTTTTTGCCAATTTCAGTCATTAATGCAGGGTGTGCAACCGTCATTTCAGTTTTCCCTGCATTTCGAATTCCAGAGCATCCTATCATCTTTCTTCTCCGTCTTGCTTCATCGAAATCTTTCCTTTCCCATTCCTCCAAGTCACTCCATTATCTCAGGTAAGCATGAGTTCTTCCCTTGGCCTAGATTGTCCGTCATCGGTGGTGGAAGAAAGGGGGCAAGAGGTGCCAACCAGTTCATCTGATAGGCCTCCCGTCGTAGTCCAGGTAGGTATTTCCACCATTCTTCACGGCAGTAGGGTTTTTGTCCATGGTGGTGTCGCAGTAGACGACCATGCCGAACCCAATGCCGACGTCATTAATTACGACTGGGCATCGCGAGATGTTAATGACATCTCCAGTTCCTTTATTGATAAATTATCCCTAGAATTTTGGATAGAAAACAGTTGTGTTCTTAGAAGTCTAGGTTACGGTAGCTCTATGTGATTAGCCCCATGTCGGGAAGATGAAAAGGTCTTCCACCATAAACATAGTTCGGAAAGAAATTTCTTTTACATGTATTCATGCTTATTCGTTGATATGTATCTTAGACTCCCTTTCTCTGATTTTCACATAGATGTGTTAAGAAACTTGAATGTTGCACCTACGCAACTTCATCCGAATAGTTGGGGTTACATTCAGTCATTTTGTGTGGTCTGCCAGTTTTTAGACATAAAGCCGACCGCCCCCATGTTTTTGTATTTCTTCAGGACCCGTCCGGTCCCTAAGAGGGGTTGGGTTTCACTTATTTCTGACCCCAAGAATACCCTGTTTAAGCTGTACGCTGACTCGTACAAAGATTTTAAAAACATTACTTTAGAGTATTTATTACCGATTTAGGCCGTCCGTTTTTCTTTAATCAAGACGGTAGTGAGAGGTTTCCTTTGTATTGGACTCAAAACCCTCGGTCAATAACTTCTTGGGATAAGGAGTTATTGTCAGCATATGAGTTAAAGGCCATCAGTGCACTGGAAGGATTATCTCTTCGCCCCTTCTCTTCAAAGCAGATAATCAGTTGTCTGGCGTACGACGACTTAGATTCGAAAATCTTTGGTATGTTCTTTCACTAAAAATTAAGTGTTTGATGAACTTATTTATTGAAGTTTTCTCTTTTTCAGCTATCATGGGCAAAAAGAAGGTTGCCATTGATTGGTTCAACTGTTCCAAGGATGTTGTCCAATAAGAAGGTTCCAGCGGTCGGGCTAGGACACCCACCCCGGCCGCCCAAGCAGTCGTCAACCTTGAAGTTGAAGAAGATAGTCCTTCCCAAGGATTGGTATTGAAAAGAAAGAGGAAAGTGATTCCCCCGACCAAGGATGCCCCGGTCAGTAAGAAAACAAAGAACGCTGGAAAAGGACAAGTGATTGAAGAATCAGCTCATCCTGAGGCCGACCGTAATCTTCTCAACGACATATGGGATGCCGACTTTGACCTGGGATATAAGATAGATTTCCAACTTGATCCGGTCGAGAAGAAGGTGCTGGAAGGTACTTCCCGTCAGCAACTAACCCAGAATTTCTTGGAGTTTTGTGCCCGTGCCACTGCCTCTACATGGCAATTAGTTCATACGGCCGACAAGGAGAAGGCCGATCTCGAAGGTTTGCAACAACAGCTGATGAACCTTACTCTTGTCCATTCTCAATGTGGACCGAAATACGAGACAACACTAAAGACAATTAATGAAGGTCGTACTCTTTTCGAAGAGATAAAGAAATCCTTGCAAGCTGCTAAAAAGGAGAATGATCAACAAGCACTTGACCTTGTAGCCGCTCGTAAGGCCATAGATGAGCTGACCATAGAAAGGAACACCTTGAGGAGTTCCCTGATGCCTTCTAAGGCCAAGGAAAGGCAAATGGCGGAAGTAATCATCTTAGAGCACACTCGCGGTTTCAAGAAGGTTATAAGGCAGGCTTCCTTTCTACTTGATCGCCCCCTGGAAGGCCTCCCTCTTGACATGGATAAAGATATTCTTGACGGAAAAATGATTCCGTCCAAAGAAGTTCCGGCTGGGACCTACCCATATGATGATGATGACGGGGAAGATGATTCCCCCACTACTGATTAATTTGTTGATCAGTCGGAAGAAACTGACAACAACACTATAGACGTTGGCGAAGTGCCCGCTACCGAGAAAGCCCCTACTGAAGAAGATAACCCTGGAAAAGCTTAAGGCATTGATCTTTAGTCGAATTTCCTTTGAACTATTGATGATTTCAGAACTCTTTTAATTCTGCTTGTTGTTATTTCTTGTAATGGGTTCAGAACAATTTTAATTTTTGCTATTTGACCATTTTCGAACTGGAGAACATATGTCTAAGGCTTTCGGCCATGCATACTATTATATTACTGTGCTACACTGTTATGTATGATTGAAGGCTTTCGGCCTTAGGTCACATGTCAAATCCTCTTATATGAGAGGTGTTTTACTCTTCACCATTTTGGCGTAACCAGGGGTTCTCTTCACTTAGAATTTTCTTAGTGGAAATTTACCTTAGAATAAGGTAACATAGTAAATATAGAAATAGGTTAGCGTAAACTTACTTGTTTATGCAGAAGCGCTCGGTTTCGGCATTCTGTGCTTCTTTGTTTGGGCGTCTGTTCCTGGTGGCCCCTTGATGTTTGAGTTGCGATGATCCAAAAGGACCTGCAAATTCTTTCATGTTACTCGAACATTTAGTTCAGTTGTGTTAATCTGTAAGGCAAGCGCTGCCTTTAGTCTTGAGGGCAAGTGCTGCCTTTGAAAGTTTGGACTTTTAATCCATTCAGACGTTTAGTCTAGAAGGCAAGTGCTGCCTTTGAGAGCTTGGACATTTAGTCCGTTCGGACGTTTAGTCTGGAAGGCAAGTGCTGCCTTTAAGAGCTTGGACATTTAGTCCGGTCGGACGTTTAGGCCGGAAGGCAAGCGCTGCCTTTGAAAGTTTGGACATTTAGTCCGTTCGGACGTTTAGTCCGGACGACAAGTGCTGCCCTTGAATGTTTAGACGTATAATCCGTTCGGACGTTTAGTCCGGAGGGCAAGTGCTGCCCCTGAATGTTTGGACGTTTAGTCCGGAAGGCAAGTGCTGCCCCTGAATGTTTGGACGTATAGTCCGTTCGGACGTTTAGTCCGGAGGGCAAGTGCTGCCCCTGAATGTTTGGACGTTTAGTCCTGAGGGCAAGTGCTGCCCTTATATTTGGAGGACATGTGATGTCCTTAGATTGGAGGACACGTAATGCCCTTAGCCTGGAAAACTTTTCCATATATTGAGTGTCTCAGCACGAACGATTTCTCTGGCGTTTCGCTCTTGTGATTATCTGTACTGAGAAAAAGAGTAGCCAATGCATTTATCAAGTTAGATAATTAATATCAAAAATTGACTATGTTATAAGGTCAATCGGTCGAGATAGTAAGACTGGTTGGTCTTCGGTTGATTGCTCGAAGAGTCCATATTAGGATGAGCCGTGGATGGTCGGGATGCCACTGTTCTAGTGCTTGCTTTAATGATCTGCAAGGTAATATGAAAAGTATAGACGAGACCACTCGGTCGAGATATGATTGTTTTAGAATCTTGTAACCTGCAAGGTAAAAATATAGTCAAGACCATTCGGTGTTTTAGAGTCTTGTAACATGTAAGGTAAAAATATAGACGGGACCATTCGGTCTGATATGACTGCTTTAGAGTCTTGTAACCTGCAAAATAAGAATACAGGCGAGACCGTTCGGTCTTTGATTGACCATCTGAAAAATCCTTATTAGGAAGTGGTATGGCCGGGATGTGACTGTTTTAACCGTCGTCTGCACCGGCAATAAGTCGGCATTGAGCAAACATGAAGTTGCTGTTAAAATTTTCCTTTTCTCGTGAGGTTATCACGGCGTGGTCCTGTGTTCCAGCAATTCCATTCAATTAGTGCTGGTGATGCGGCAGATGACGCGGAGGGCACGACTGATGACGCGGAGGCTAGTCCAAACGGCACGGCAGATGCCGCATGTGCTGCAGACGACGCGGAGGCCGGACGGCGCGGCGAATGCCGCGACTGCGGTGGATGATGAAGAATGGGCTTTAGGTTCTCCCCGTTTCCTGCACAACCAGAGAGTTTGAATAATGACCCTGGTTCGGTGGTCGATGCGATCGTCCTTGCGAGTATTGCGCGCTGGGCAAAGAAGAAGGAGCATTTGACCCATGTTCATCTTACTTTAGGTGATGGCGTTGCAGACGCCGCCGATGACGATTTCCCAGAAGCAGAAGAAGTCCTTGATTGAAAAGCTGAGAAGTATCATGAAGCCTTTCTTTCAATGCGGTGGAGATCACCTTTATGATAGTGTTTAGTAATCCTGGAATGGAAGGTGCCCCCTTTGGTTCCCATTATTGATAAGCGAGAAGAAACGCCTGATGCAGCAGATCCGAGGAGGTGGCTTTTTGACAACAAGGGATCTTTAAAGGAATTCTGAAATCTCACTTTCTTGATACTGGAGTATTGTACCTTCTTGGTGACAATAGGTTGGGGGAGGTAAATGTATCACGCACCATGGTGGATTTGGATTTGTAAGAGTTTTGATTTGTTTCGTTCCAAATGCCGCAACAATATTTATCTGCATTTATTAGCAGATAAATGCAGCTTTCGTCCTTGATTACATGTATATATAAACAAATGGAAGAGGATATTGAATATTAAGTCATTCAGCAAGGAATAAACAGTCCACTGGTGGAAGGTTTGTGTAACAGCACGGTTTCGTCTGTCACTTCTGATGACTTCTCCGTTGGCTCCAAACAACGTTCGAGGGGATGGAGCGGCGTTCGTTGACGGTGACGGTGGCGCAGTGTAGTTTCACTTTTGAAGATTACCACACCGTTTTAAGAGAATGAATTTGACTTGAATCTTGTGAAGCGAATGTAAATAGTGCAGATTTTTTAAAATGGAAAATGTTTGTTTAACACCATTCCTTGACACAGATTTGACACTCGTCGACGTGTCTAGTTTGTATTGGATGGGTGTTTCTCTTTTAAAAATAATTTTTCCAAAAGCTGAGAAGGGTAGAATGGGCATTGTGATGATATTGAATGAATGAAAATTGAATTTGGCGGTTTCATTTTTCATCATTCACTTTCAGACTTTCGTCGTTCTCTGACCATCGTTCTCTCCCATTCAACTCTGCCATTGTCCCATTCGGTCATCTCCCATTGTCCCATTCTCCCATTCGGCCTCTGTTCATTACCATTGCGTCGTTCATCTCTGCATTGCGGTGATATTGGTCAACGAAAGGCATCGAAAGGCGTCGTGTACCATTCTCCTATTCGGCCTCTCTTTCAACGTAAGTTCTGTTTGGCGTTTTGGGTATGTTTAGGGTTAGGGTTCGTTTGTTGTTTTGGGTGGAACCGTAGGTTATTGTTGTTTGATGTTAGGTTTTTGTTTGTTGTGAATCCTAATCTAGAAATGATTTATTTTTGCAGTTGAAATGGCGTCGGGTAACCCAAAGGTAAGGTAAATTTTAGGTTTTTTTTTATAGTTTTAAATATTTATATTAACTAATAAAAATTTATTTTTAATATTTTGTAGTTTCGTGTTCGAATGTCTGTGGATTCATCTTTGATTGTCTTAATGAATGGGTTACTGAGAAAAGAGCATGTGGAACGAATTGGTATGACACCGTTTCGTTGGTGTTTGCAGCTACGTAAGGCCTTGGAGATTAACTGTGAGTTATTGAAGGTTATGGTATGTAGGTGGGCTGGGCATGATGTTAGCTTTAGGTTGAGTCATCAATTGGTTCCATTTACAGTTTTAGATGTTTTCATGACCACTGGTTTAGATATAGGTGGTTTAGAAATCTCGTTTGATGAATGTATAGAAGGTTTGGTTGGAGAAATGTTTAATAAAAAAAGCAGAACTTTGGAAGACTTAGTTGACATGTTTAATGTGATTGTTTTAGATGAAACCACAGAAGTTTATGTTGTTTGTAGGTTGTATATATTTGTGTGTTTGGTTGTCTTGTTCTTTCCTAGGAAGTCTAAGATAGTTGCTAACATGCCATCAAAAGTCTTAGATGACCTAGATAGTCTTTATTTATATGATTGGGCTACCGGTGTACATAAACACCTAGTTGATAGTTTGAATAAAGGAATGAAAAAAATAATGGGTGGAGGTATCAGCAGCTCACTGAGTCTAAGTGGCAATGTCGCGGTATTACAGGTAAAATTCTTTGTAGTTCTTTAAGTGAATGAATAGAATTTTATACATTTTGATATATGTGTGACTGAAAATATTCTTGATGTTGTAGGCTTGGGCGGTAGAGAGATTTCCTTGGATGGTAAGAAACCGTATATGTTTTTGACCCTTTGGGGAAGGGCGTAAGAAACCGAAGAAAGATTGACACAGCTGTGGTATGTTTTACCTCATTTAATAATGATATTGACTATAATTTAATAACGTATTGTTAACCTGTTATTGTAATTTGTACTTTGTAGGCTGAAAACCTTGCTCGTTTTTTTTGCATCTTGTACAACAGACCGGAAGGGAGTATAGGACCTTTGTCTGTTGTACATGCAAAAATCCCATCCCAACCTAACTTGTAAGTTGTGACAGGTCTTTAATTTAAAAATATGATGTTGTAAATGATGTGATTTGTCAAAAGTGGTTGATTTTATCTTTATGTTGTTTCAGACATGACTCTGTAGTTATAATGTTAAAAGTTATGGAAATTTGGGATGGAGAGGATAAATACAATGGAAATAGTATGCCACTGTATACGAATGTAAGTCATAATATGATTTTCATTATTGTTTGATGATTGGGTTGATATGACAATATCAATGTTTTCATTTCAGGAGGAATTGCTTGCTTTTAGAAAGCAATACGTAGTTGATTAGATCCTGGACGACGAAAACATAAGATTACTGGTTGCGCTTTCGGTGTATGGGTTGTTGTAGGATAGTTGTCCTGTGTTCAAATGTAGAGGGGTCCTTGTAAGAAAAATTATTGTTTATGGAGACTATGTATTTTTAATATATAGAAACACATTGTACATATTCTTATATGAATAAGAAATATGATTTCTACCTTGTTTATGTTCAATGCACAAGGATGTTGTAATCGTTAACGCGAGTGTGTTTGTAATCGTTTATATATTTGAAGACATTGTACAAATGATTATTGCAATACAACGATTGATTTTGAAGATTGGTTATGTGCAATGTTGAAATAATTGTTGATTGATGATTGAAGTCCAGGTTTTAGTGTACTCTACCACAAAAAGCACTCTTATAATCATTTACAAGAGGCTTGTAATCGATTACACGAGCCATAAGGCTGTTTTGGACATCCTGTTGAACTGAAGGAGCCACCTGTGGCAACGTGGGGGACCACTGGTCATTTTGGGTGTTTTTGAAGACAACTTGACTTGTTTTTGGTGCAAGTGTGAGTGTAGGGTTTCATGTTCGTGGTTGGGACACCCCATGATGTAGAGAGGTCCCACCCAGGGTTTTAAACTGAATCTTGATGAGTTTTAGTGTACTCTGCCATAAAAAGCACTCTTGTAATCGTTTACAAGAGGCTTGTAATCGATTACGCGAGCCATAAGGATGTTTTAGACATCCCGTTGAACTGAAGGAGCCACCTGTGGCAACGTGGGGGACCACTGGTCATTTTGGGTGTTTTTGAAGACAACTTGACTTGTTTTTGGTGCAAGTGTGAGTGTAGGGTTTCATGTTGGTGGTTGGGACACCCCATGATGTAGAGGGGTCCCACCCAGGGTTTTAAACTGAACCTTGATGAATTTTAGTGTACTCTGCCACAAAAAGCACTCTTGTAATCGTTTACAAGAGGCTTGTAATCGATTACGCGAGCCATAAGGATGTTTTGGACATCTTGTTGAACTGAAGGAGCCACATGTGGCAACGTGGGGACCACTGGTCATTTTTGGGTGTTTTTGAAGATAACTTGACTTGTTTTTGGTGCAAGTGTGAGTGTAGGGTTTCATGTTGGTGGTTGGGACACCCCATGATGTAGAGGGGTCCCACCCAGGGTTTCAAACTGAACCTTGGTGAGTTTTAGTGTACTCTGCCACAAAAAACACTCTTGTAATCGTTTACAAGAGGCTTGTAATCGATTACGCGAGCCATAAGGCTGTTTTGGACATCTTGTTGAACTGAAGGAGCTACCTGTGGCAACATTGGGGACCACTGGTCATTTTTGGGTGTTTTTGAAGACAATTTGACTTGTTTAACAAAATAAATAGTGGTGAATTCATTCATATCAAAACAATGATTACAATAACAACATTACATTAGATCATACTAAATTGTAAAAGTTCTGAATAACAACATTGAAACTTCAATACAAGTACAGTCATCCAATAACCAGTCTTAGAGCTGATAACATACTATTACAGTACTCCATTAAAGTAAATTTTCCCCTTCACTACAAAACATAAAGCAGAGCATACGTAAATTAATATTCTAATTGTCTGGTTGTTTGGATGATGATGACGATTGGTCTGCTTCTGTTGATGATGATGACGGTAAGTCAGTTGGGCGAACAAATTTACGGAGGATGGCATCCACATTGTCATTGTTACCACGCAACTCTAAAAACCAACCAAATGGAGTCTTCAAGATGACTTCCCGTTGTTCCTCTGTCAACCGTTCGTTGAGAGTGCTAACATACATAGTTGAAAATGAATGACGCACGCTCAACTGTCCAAAACAAAATAACACATCAAATCAAATAACAAGAGGATAGAAGGCAAGAAACACACCAAATCAACAAAACCCATAACGTGTGAAAGAGACCACAAGAACCTCAATACCCAAACCTAAAACGAAATACCTAAACCTAAAGAGGATAGAAGGAATTTACCTTGGTCCAACGAAGGTCCATTCCGGAAATTGCCATTTCAGAGCACTGGAGAGCAATGGAGAGCACACAAAAGGGGAGAGGAGAAGAGAGCACGATGGGAGTCGACGGGAGAGAGACAATCTGTCACACAAAACCAATGAAAAAGTCAAGGGGTAGAATTGGAATACAGATTTTCTGAGAAGCTTTCCATTTTGCAAGCCAAATTAAAAAAAAAAAGTAAAATACAACGACCCAATAGGACGTTGACACGTGGCAATGTCAAACATGTGTCAAAAACTGGGTGTCAAAATAACGGGACCCTTTTATAATATATACGTATCCCCAAAAGTTTATTTTGGCTGTCGGTTGTGGAAATTTCTTTTCCACATAAAGTCACATATTATGCATCTTTTCTAAATTTCTAGAATCTTTAAAGCATAATGAACTATAAAACGGGATGAAACAAATGTTAGGCCCGACCATATCTTTATGAAATCACGGGAACTTCAGGTTATATCTCATATTATTATATTATAATAATATAAGGGAAGAGTGCCAGTATATAATATATTATTATATGGCGTGCATAAATATATATATATATATATATATATATATATATATATATATATATATAATATAATATATATTTTTAAATGCATGTCATGTATCATGGATTATATGTCTCGGTTATCATATATTTGGGTTATAGATATTTAGGTTTTATCGTGGTTTATAGTGAAAAACAATATTTTAGCAGATATTTTGTTGTTTTATTTTCATATGAGATATTCATATGTCAGAATCACTTGTCTTGTTGAGGACACTCCATGTAGAGATGATAACACATATTGTGTAGCCTTCGCTTTATTGAAATTTCTTGATGCTGATATGGAGTAGTGATGTTGATACCGGGCGTTTGTCTTGATTCCTCGCGGCTTTCAATGGGATGGCCCTCGGCCCCACGGTGGGCGCCAAAATGTTTCGGTGAATATTTTGGGACCGAAAGGACTGACCTGGATGACGTTGTCTTCTTGCCTTTGTCTGCCTTCTTCTGGATCTTTGACCGCACGTCCTGGGCCGGTCTCAACCGTCCGGTGATCTTCGAGTCTTGGCCGAGGAGGGGAGGTACCTGAAAAGGCACTCCGACGCTCAAGTTAGGGTTTAGTAGCGAAGAGCCTTGAGTGCAAGGCTAAGGATTCTCAGTATGAGAATCCAGAGTGAAATCACTCAACCTAGTTCATAATGAACTAGGTGCAGAATCGCAAGTGTATTGTAGAGCAAGATATTGTAAGAGAGAACGTACCTAGCTTGTGATTCCAGCCCTGTATATATAGGTTATTATCAAATATAAACAGAATATAATATAAATGGCTATACCTGAATATCCAGTTGTTCAGATCTCATTTGATCTTATCTGATACTTATAATATTTGTTAAGATATACCTATGATGGATTATATCCTCATGATGGACCGTTGACCCAATAATGAAAAACAATAATGACCCATCATTAATATGATTAAGGTCCATTAAACATTTTGATTGTTCGATTACTGGCCGTAACTGTTCGATCCAAATAGCATATCGTACAACTACATACTTCAATAATAAAGAGTTAGGTTAATCCCCATCGAAAAACAGTTAAACCAAATATTCGTTAAGAAAACTTTAACAAACGCCGATTTGTAACTATACGTTGAAAGATAAATAATTTCATCAATGTTAACTAAAAAATAATTTCAATTGATGTCAATCAAATCTATACACGTCCACAACATTATAAAAATATATACATGTGACATCATTATGTACATCTATTATCACATGCATAATCTAATCACACAATGTGCAAGAAGAATTAGCATGAGGGTATCTAAATATCACATTAAACACCATTAATATCAATTTCATTTACAAATATAGATAACATTAGTTTACTATATGCAAAAGTTAGACAAAGTTATACAAGTTTTATATTTCTTTCAAAGGACTCAAAGATACAATATGATCAAGTCAAAATTTTGTAACTATGTTGTGTTCTAAATCGAGTCTTTTTTATTTAGAAAAAAAAAGAAGAGAATTTGTCTCAAAATTTTATATAGAGCCTATGATAATTGTAAAATTAATTATTAAATAGTTAAATTTCTAATTATACTAAAAATAACTTAAATTTTTAACCTTTATTATTTTTAAAATAATCCATAATAAACTTAAATGGAGTCTTATATCTTTAAACTACTAGCCTTTAGAATATTTGGACATGTCCTACATCTCTTATTGTATAAAAAAGAACACCATCATCACAATTTCAAAATAAATAAATATAAATAAGGCAAACTATCATAAATGAATAAAGCATATATAACTACACCATCAAAATCAAACAATTATATCACACACGTCTATTGTTTACGAAAAGCACCACGAGAAAAAAAACATATTTCAAATATTAGATCACTTATGAAATCTTTTATTAAGTTTAGATATGTGGTAATAATATATGTCGTAATTTAACCTTACAAAATTAAAATTTGTATGTATATTTATATATATATTCATGATGAGACATTTACATATCGAACATAGTCTAATAATAACTTAATAACAAATGAAACAATAAATCTAACAAACAAATTGGTTATGATAAATTATAACTCATTGTTATGATACATGTCAAGAAATAAATTTTAAACTTAACTCAATATTATAAAGTTGACTTATAAAATGAAGTTTGCACTCACTTTTATATATATATATATATATATATATATATATATATATATATATATATATATATATATATATATATTAAATTGATCTTATTTCTAGCCGAGATAAGATTTTTATCAATACATCATCTTAAAAAATATTCAGAAATTATTTGATCCTCATTTCAGTTCATGTAATAATCCATAAAACATTGAATAATTTTATATCCACTCATATGTTTGAATCTCTAAACATTCATCAACTTTCTACTACTTAATAGGTGTATTTATGGAATTTGAGTTATCAATTAAATTTTAAGCATTCCATAAATATATTATTAGCTTGATACATACATTATACTCAAACCATCACATTCTAGTAATAAGTACCTCAAATGAATCAAGACCTATCAAATAAGCCCCCATCATAGGATTTGGCCCTAGTTGATAACAGTTGAAAAATCGTTATTTTTATACTTAAATGTGGCACTAAACACACCCTTTATGACTTAGAAACTAGCTTGAAGTCATGCATTTTTATTAAGTTAGAGAATAAGAGAGTTGAAGATAGTATTATTGGTATTATGCTTGGTTTTTCTTGTTTTGGCAGGAATTAATATGAATTGAATGAAGGAAGCTGAAGAAGTTAGGAGTTGGACTCAAAAGAAGAAGGAAAATTGCTTAAAAGAGGAATCGTAGGCAGCGTTGACCGCAATTCCACTGCAGCATCGTGGAGGAGTTCTCTGGACAACGCTTAAGCGCCAATGCTAAGGGGAAAATAAAGTGTTGTAGTCACGCTGAGCGACACTTTTACCGCTGAGCGCCAACCTCTTCAAAAAGTTCACTGCCAGACGCCTAGGAGTCAACGTTGAGCGATATTCTGAGTGTTGTGCCTACCGCAGAGCGGCAAAACCAGCGCTAAGCACCATTTGCGTGGGCCTGGGCCAATGTCTGCTGATTTTTATGAACTATATATTGGTTTGCACGACCCAGAGAGGGTATCTTTTGGTAGAAGGAGACGTAGAAACACTCTCTTCACCCCTTGGAGGCGGATTTTGGATGCGGAAGCTCCAATCTACAATTTATAGGGTTTTATCTTTAATTATTTTCATTGTTTTCATCTAATTTCACCATGTCTGTGGTGAACTAAACCTAAACCTCCATTGTTGTTGGGGAAACGATGTAATCCTTTGAAACTCTCATGTATTGAATCGATTCTTAATCTATATGATTTACTTCATTAATTGTTAGGGTTTTTCCTCTATACTTTATGCATGCTTTGTTTAACTCATTCAATTGCATGATCATTGATTTTGTCGATATGGACACATACGGGAAAATCTAGACTTGGGAAAACTCTCTCAAGAGCAATATTACCTAGACATAGGGATAAGAGGACCGATTGCCTTTAAGCTTCTGTGCGAATGTAATGCATTATCAATTACTAGGGAGACAAGACATTGTAAACTAGTAATTAGGAGTAGGCTCTCTTCACAGAGACATCAGGTATAGGATAAATCAGAAAGTGACATTGACATTAATGAAGGAGTAAAATTCGTAAATACATGAGAGTGGATAGGATAAAGTCGAAAACCCCAACAACATAATTCATCCATATAATTTACCTGTGTATTTTCTTGGTTAATTGATCAACACTTGCATGCATGATTATTTTCTGTTTTTCATTATAAACACTAAATTTCGTTTCTCAAGTCTTAAATAATCAGCAAATCACATGACTGTTTAGGCCAATGAGTCTCTAAGGAAAACGATACTTGGTCTTACATTTATATTACTTAATACGATTCGGTACACATGTCGAAGTCTTAACAAGTTTTTGGCGCCGTTGTCGGGGACTCGTGGTTTAACTATTCTATTTGTGTCATTATTGATTAACTTTGACTTGATTTTTTTTTTTGTTCTAACAATTGCTTTCTAGGGTTTTGTTTTCTTGTGTATGTAGGATACAATTCGGACTAGGAGCAAAAAAAATTCAAAACCTCTTCTTGAAGGATTGAGTGAAATTCGAAGGAGATGGAGGATTCGAACATCTAGAGAATTGTTTCCTTCTCCGGAGAAACTTTTACAACCCTCACCACAAGAATCTGACCAGAGCATAGAGGAGATGGCTACAAAGAACACTAGAAGACGTACTCTAACGGATCATATCACTGTTGTTGGCCCTCATCTCTTTAATAGCATTGCAAGGCCAAGGGTCAATGCACTAAACATGGAGGTGAAACCGACATTGATACAATTGGTGAAGAGCAACCAATTCAATGGACTGTCTCATGAAAGTCCATATGAACATCTGACTACATTCAACGAGATTTGCAACACTATGAAGATCAATGGTATGCTGGATGAAGCTATTAAACTTAGCTTGTTTCCTTTCTCATTGGGAGGCAATGCTAAGCTATGGTTGAACTCTTTCCCAGGGGATAGCTTAACTGACTAGGAAGCTGTGGTGGCAAAATTTCTGAACAAGTACTTCTGCAGTCAAAAATCAACAAAGGTAAATAGGAAATTTCTTCTTTCAGGCAAAACATGGAAGAAACCATAGGCCAGACATGGGACAGGTACAAAAGCTTACTGAGGAAGACAACCATGCACGGTTTTGATGAAATATCAGTAATCCTATTGTTCCTTGGAGGTCTTAGCTCTCAAACAAAGCTTATGCTAGATGCCTTAGCTGAAGGTAACATTAAGTGCAAGATTGTAGAGGAAGCTTATGAATTGATAGAAAATATGGTTGTTAATGATAATGAGATGCATAGTGAAAGATGAGCTCTACTTCAACAAAAGGGAGTTCTACAATTACCAACTCAAGATGCCTTGCTTGCACAAAACAAGTTCATAACTCAGCAGCTGGAGAATTTGAGAAAGACACTCGCTCAGTTGCCTAAAGAGTTGAAGAATGTTTCACAGGTGCAACAACAACTCTATGACTGATGTGGTGGTGATCATATCAATGATCAATGTGCTTATCAAGAGGAGGTCCAAGAAGAAGTAAACTACATGGGCAATTAATTCCAATTCCACCAAGGTAATTTCAACCAAGGGTGGAAACATCACCCAAGCATGGGTCAAGCTGGATAAGCAGGAGGCTAATTTAATATATCACAACAACCATCACCACTATGGCAACATGTATTTGCTTTGAATGACAAAACCAACAGGTTGGAAGAGATGTTCCAATAATTTTTGAAGGCGCGTGACTCCACTATTAAGAGCAATGAAGCTACTTTCAGAAATCTGGAGATGCAAATCGGCTAAATAGCCAAGAAAAATGAAGAACAAAGCAGAAAATCAGTTTAGGGCTAATACTGAGGTTAACCCTAAGGAAGATTGTAAGGTCATAGTGAGTGTTGTTGAGGAGAAGTGGAAGAGGAAAGAAAGAGCGTTGAGTTAGAGAAGAGAGAGGAAAAAGAAGAGGAAATGTGTGAGGGTGATAATGGTCTAAAAACCGTTATTTTTATACTTGAAATTGAGATCAAAACACACCCGTTATGACTTAGAAATTAGCTTGAAATCATGCAAACTGCTTTAGTTAGGATAAAGGAGAGTCAAAGGTGGTTTTAGGGATATTATGCTTGGTTTTCCTCGTTTTGATAGGGTTAGACGAGAATTGAATGATGGAGAGTGAAGTAGGAAGGAGTTGGACTCAAGAAAGGATGAAAAGGGTACAAAGGAAGAATCGCCCCTATCGCTGAGCGTTGAGCGCCACTGTTTGATGCTTAAACGCCAACGGTGAGGGGTAAAGATGTAGCCGCACCTACCGCTGAGCGCTAGATCCAACGCTGAGCACTATACTTATGGGCGTGGGCCAAAATTTTGTTATTTTTCTAAGTTATAAATAGACCCTAGACGAATCTTAGGGTTATCTTTTGGCAGAGAAAGATGGCAGAACACTCTTTCCACACCTTGGAGGCAGATTTTGGATGCGGAAGCTCCAATCTTTCAATTCTAGGGTTATTTCTTTCATATTTTCCATTCAATTCATCTAGTTTCACCATGACAATGGTGAACTAAACCCTTTGTTGTTGGGGAACGATGTAATTCTATTGAAACTCTCTTATATCGAAGTTCTTATTTTATTCATATACTTTTGTTATCAATAGTTTGGGTTTTCTTCTCTATACTTTATGCTTACATTGTTTAACTCATTCAATGTCATGATCATTGATTTTGTTGATATGGCCACATACGGGGAAATCTAGACATGAGGAAAATTCTCTTGATTAGGCAATATTACCTAGACATAGGAATAGGACGGTCAATTGCTTTAAGCTTCTGTACACTGAAATGCATGACTAATTACTAGGGAGACTACACATAGTAAACTAGTAATTAGGAGTAGGCTCTCTTCGCCAAGACATCGGGTTTATCAAAGTTACATGAACATTGATAACAAAGTTGAATTTAATAAGAATAGTAAACCCCAACAACACCATTCATCCATATCTTTATTTGTCAATTGATCAAGTTTTTGCATTTGCATGTTTATTTTAGTCTTTGCATTATAAACCCTAAATTCAATCTTTATTCAAGTCTTATGAAATTAATTCACATGAACGTTTAGGCCTAAGAGTCCCTTGGGAAACAATATTCGAACTTACCGTCTCTTTATTACTTGATACGATCTGGTACACTTGCCAAGGTGTTAACAGAGGGTGAGATAGAAAAAGAAGAGAAGAAGAAGGAAGAGAAAAAAAATAGAGAAAAAAGAAAATATTCTTCCTGAAGAGACTGAAAAAGGTGATAAAGAGAAACATTTGAGTTGTTTTAGAGAAATCTTCAATAAATTGGAGGTATTACCTTTGACTAATGTTTTGCAATAGGTTCTTGTATATGCAAGAGTTTTGAAAAGTCTCCTTGAAAAGAAGAGATATCTAAATGAGGAGACTATTGATGAATAGGGAACCTGCATCATGGCTTTGAAGAGAGAACATCCTCTAAAAGTAAAGGATCTAAGAGGTTTTACAATTCCTTGCACCATTTGGAGTGTGAAGATAGGGAAAGCTCGACTTGATTTAAGCTCAAGCATTAATTTGATTCCCCTACCTATGCTTAAAAAGATTGGTGGTCTTAGATTGAAGCAGGCAAAGATTTCTTTGCTAATGGCGGATGGATCACCAAAGAAACCCTACGGTGTGGTGGAGGACGTGGTGGTTCGAATGGAAAGACTTGAATTCCTAGTTAACTTTGTGGTGATGGAGATGAAGGAGGATGACAAGATCCCAATCATTCTTGGAAGGCCGTTTATGAAAGCAGCTAAAGTAGTCATCAATATGGATGATGGGTTGATAAGGATTAAAGACCAAGAAGATGAGGTGATCTATGATGTCTTCAAAGATAAGCATATTCAAGTAAAGAATATTAGTCACAAAGCTGCATGGAAGGATACACCAGTGGCTAGACATAAAACTGCAAAGCCGGTCAAAAAAGGTAAAAATTATGTTTTGATGCAGGTTAAGGAAGAAGATAGAGTTGACAAAGGAGGAGCGATTCATCGTGACTCTAAAGATGGACAACTCAAACTTCGCACCCTTGTGAGATTTAAGAACAAGTTGTGGGTTGTGAAAGGCTTCAAAGAGAATGGAGTAATAGAGATTGAAGCTCCATATTCTAGGCGAGTCAAAAAGGTGGATCGGAAGCAGTTGATGAGTTGGTGTGATGAAAACAAGAGAGACACCAACATTGAAGATGGAACATGAGCTTTACTGGGTCAAGCTAATGACGTTAAAAGAGCGCTTGCTGGGAGGTACCCCAGTGATTTAAAAACATTGTTTCTTTTGTTATTTAATTATTTTGGTGATGTAATTTTGAATATTTTCAAACACTATTTATTGGATAACATTTATTGAGGGATGCTAGGTGATTAAGTATCTACTGAAGGATACCAGGAAGGTACATCTACTTATGGGTGATGATAAGGTTTGCACCTACTGAAAGGTGCTAGAAAGAGTTTGGGTCAGGCTCGTGACGATAAACAAACGCTTCCTGGGAGGCAACCCAGTTGATTGATTTATTTTTGTTCTTAATTTTGTTCTAGTTGCATTTTAGGGTTTGATTGTTAAATGTTTGGGTGAAGTGAGTGAAAATTTCATGAAATTCGAAAATTTTAAAGTTAGAATTGAGAGGTATTGGTCAAGATCACTTAGAGCAAGCTAGGAAGAAGGAGAATTGAGGTCGCACATAACGTTCAGTAGTAACTTGGCACTGAGCGGTGGAACTCCATAATGGGTTTCTGGTTTTTAAATTATTGGGTTCAATGTGGGTTGGCCCCTTAAGCATTTTTTAAACCCTAGGGTGCGTTTTGGCCGCCACTTTCAGTCTCCATTTTTCCCAAGCACTCTCTTTACTTTTCCCTTCACCCCCTTGACAAAAACCCTTCCTCCACCATTTTTGCACCACCTCTTCATCCAAGTTTGGGGTTTGGTGAGAGCACCACTGTTAGGAGCAGTATTCTTGCACATTCCTTGATCATCTTGCACACTTTTGAGTATCTCTACCCAAGTAAGTACATACGTTTTTCATTCTAGGGTTTTAAGAGCATGATTTTGTATGAGAATAGTTGTCTAAGCATGAATTTTTTAGGGCTTTTGAAGTTTATGCATGATTAGGTGAAATAATTGATGTTTGGACCGATTAAAATGTCTGGTTGAGGTCTGGAACTGGAAAAATTGCATGTGGGTGGAGATTTGAAGCCACCAAGGGCTATTTTGAAAAATATGAACTGATACCGCTCAACGGTGATTGACGTTGAGCGTGACTTCTACAGTTGTTGGATTTTGTGTGTTTTTCTGTGTTCTGGTTGCAGGTGACGCTGAGGTGCCCTGTTTTGCCCTCAACACTGATAGGCAGTGTGTTGAATGAGGTTTTGTAGTTTGCTAACACTTAATAAGATTTCCTTTGGTCTTGTGAATTGTATTTGATGCAGGGATGGTGTTACCAAACTGACAAGTGTACCAGATCGTATTAAGTAATAATAAAATGGTAAGTCCAAGTATCGTTTTCCCAAGAGACTCACGACACTAAACTGTTGTGTTTTTGCTTAACCAATCAAGACTATAAGAATAAAATATTTTTAGGGTTTTTGAATACGGAAAAATAAACATGAATGCAATTTGATCAATTGTGGTTAAACACAAAAGTTCTGTGCCTAAGCCATCAAAAGATACAAACCCTAAAACGTTCTGGCCTTTAAATAGGGCATAAAAATAACATAAAACAAGCTCAGGCCCAAACAGATCATAAAAATCACAGAAAATAGGTCCAAGCCCAGCAGACAAACCGCCCGGCGTCACACTTTTGGTGCCCGGCGGTTTCCCCATAATCGCGCCACCGCCCAGCGGCAAGGGTCCACCGCCCGACAGTTTGCCTTTAAATTCAAAACCGCTCACGTCCACCCCTGGGTGTCAGACAGTGCTTTCTCCTCGTGTTTGGCCGCCCAGCGTTGGATTTTTGCTTTGGGTTGTTCCTAGACTCTTCTTTTCTTCATGTTTCTTCCTTATTCTTGAGTCTAAGACCTTCATCTTCAATCCCATTTTTCACTTTTTATCAAAATTGCTGCAAAACAATGCAAAACAAGCATAATATCTCTAAAAACAGCTCTTGACTCTCAATCGACTCAACAAACGTGTTTTGCTTGATTCTAAGCTCATTCTAAGCCTTAAAGGGTGTAATTTGGTCTCAAATGAAGCATGAAAATGACTGTTTTTCAACCGTTATCATAACCCCAAACTTAGAACTTTGCTTGTCCTCAAGCAAACGAAATGAAACTTAGTCTTCCACAAATCAACACAATGGTTCAATCACATTCAAAAGCTCTTTCTTTCAAGATAGGTAATCACTCAAATCACTCATCAATAGAATTTAGTCAAGATGTGAACATGCTTTGATTCAAATTATTCATCATGATGTTCACATAATCACATAATATTCCAACAGATGTTATTCTCATGAATGATCAATTAGCTAAGCATAGATATAATCATGAATTCATGGAATCATTCCTCACCAGATAAAGTGTTTCACTCAATCACACAGGTGTTTCAAGAGGTCACTCCTTCCCTCTACTATCTATATGTCACATAGAACAAAATTGCCTTTCATTTACCACAATCAAACATCATCACATACACATGTCATCACAAGGACTTCTCAAGGCTTATAATGTGGTTGGGCTAAAAAGGAAAATTGGTTTTTCTAGATCACAAAATCCTTGAGTTAAGAGAGTTATTTATACAATCATAGTTCAAACACAAACTCTCTTTTTTAGCAATCTCACTCATTCCTAACTTTCCCTTTTCTTCACATTGAGCTTTTCTTTTCATGTTTTTTCTTTTTCTATCTTTTCTGATGCATTTTCTTTTCAACTCATAAGCTCAAAGTCTAACTTTTCTTTTTCTTTTTCAATTCTCCCAACAACCCCAAACTTGAACCTTTAATAATACCCCAAAAATATTTCTCAACCTAACTCAAGGCAAAGATTTTCATTGCAAGGGTTTTCATCTTGTTTTGAGGCTTAGGTTCAAAAAGGGTAGAACATAAGATGTTCTTTTTCATGTGGGACGAAATTTTTGGCTTAGAAAAGGGCTTATCAAAAACGGCCTTGATCATATGACACATATATGCAATTTAATCAATTACAGAAAACTCAGGCAAAACCATTCATGCTTCCAGTAGATAGAAAATATATCAGTAAGAACTCTGGAGCTCAAAATCCTCACACAAGCTTATTCCAATCATTCAATCAAATACCCTGCTTAGCCTCATAATCCCAATCACAAAATTACAATGCATCTGTTCACATAGCTTGTGAACCACCACCTGTATATCAACATATTGTGTAATCTCAACATCATCAATATCAAAGCATCATCCAGCAATACCCATCATGCAAATTCATCAATCCTATACTACCAAACAGAAACAAATAAATACAAAAACAAAAGATAGAAAATCCTGTTCTAGTGCAAATAGCATCCATCAGTAAATGTTATCTCATCATTTTCCTCCATAGCTGGAGCTTCAGCTGCTCCAACTCTGATTCCTTCCTCTTGTTCCCCACAGTCTTGATCTTCTTTCATGATGAGGAGGTCTTCCCTGCATCAAGTACAATTCACAAAACCACAAGAAATCTCATTAAACGTTAGTAGCACACAAAAGTTCTTCCAAGGAATGTGGAGGAATCAACCCCAAATAGTTGGGCTCTCACAAAACCCCAAACTTGGATGAAAAAGTGATAAAAATTGGGTTTTTAAGAGAGAGGATGATAGGAGAAGTGTTGGGAAATCTCTGAAAGAATGTTTGAAAGTGAAAGAGAGATTATGGGTTTGGTAAAGAATGCTTGGGCGAACTTGAGGGGTAGAAAAATCAAATAATAGGCCAAAAGAACAAAACCCTCTTTTAAAACACATTGACCCCTCAGCGTCGCCACCGCCCAGCGGTGAGTTCACTGCCTGACGGTGGGTGCGGTTTACACCCCTCTCTTTTTAAAACATTTTAACCCTTTAAACCTTCAAATTCAACTTTCAAAATTTAACTTTTATGCAATTCCCAATCACTTATCTCACATATGCGAGTAAAACAAGAATGAAAACATGCAAAAATAAATCAATCAACTGGGTTTCCTCCCAGGTAGCGCTTGTATAACGTCACAAGCCTGACCCAAACCTTTCTAGCACCCATCAGTAGGTGCAAACCTTACCGTCACCCATCAATAGGTGTACCTTCCTATATCCTTCAGTAAATACCTAAATCTTTTAGCATCCCTCAGTAGATGCTATCCCAATGGCATTCATCAATAAATGTTGTTTAATGACATCCATCAGTAAATGTCTAACCATATAGCATCCATCAGTAGATGCTAATCTTTCTTATCTTCATTGGCATCCATCAGTAAATGCCAAATCAACTAACATCCATCAGTAGATTTTGTAGAAGCATCCATCAGTAGATGTTTTCATCACTACCATCAGAAGCAGCATTTAACCTAAAATAAAATAAAATAAAATAAAATAAAATAAACAAAAAATTCAGAAACGGGGTTAGAAACTAGGTTGTCTCCCAGCAAGCGCTTCTTTAACGTCATTAGCTTGACCCGGTAAAGCCCAAACATCCATCAGTAGGTGTTGCTATTTTATGTTGGTGTTCTTCCTTCCTTCATGACACCAAAAATTTTCTTGTCACCAACTCTAAGGATTCTCAATCTCAAGAGCGCTCTGTTTGCTTTGATAGTCTTAACAACCCATAACCTATTCTTAAATTTCACTGATATGTCAGGTTTGGGTTTGTCACTTTTCACATCAGGGTGTTGGTGAACTAATTCTCCCTTCTTATCTACCTCCTGATGATCTTGTGTTCCTAATACAAATTTTATCCTGCACACAGTAAAGAACACTGCACTGGAGCACAGAATTAGCCCAAAAAAAATAAAAACAGTAAAAGATATTCTTTTATTTTAATTTTTTTTTTTTTTGGAAAAGATAAAGATAGAATGATAAAAAATAAAAAGATAAAAAGAAAAATAAATAGACAGATAGAAAGATGGAAAGATGGAAAGATGAGGAGAAGAATGAGGAGAAAGATAGAAAGATGGAGAGGTAAGGAGAAGAATGAGGAGGAGAATAAGGAGAAAGATAAGGAAAAGATATTATTTTTTTTTATAAAAACAGAACAATAAAAACAAAAAAATGAAAACAGAAAAAGATATTTTTTTTTTTTGTTTTTTTTAGATAGATAAAGAATAAACAAAAAGATAAAACCAGAAAGATATTTTTTTTTCGTTTTTTTTATTATTAAAACAGAAAAATAAAAACAGAAAGATAAAAACAGAAAGAAAGGGGTAGAAAGATAGAAACTCTAATCAGTTAAGAATCACACACATAAATAGTTCTACTACGAGTCCCCGACAACGACGCCAAAAACTTGTTAACAAACTGACAAGTGTACCAGATCGTATCAAGTAATAATAAAATGGTAAGTCCAAGTATCGTTTTCCCAAGAGACTCACGACACTAAACTGTTGTGCTTTTGCTTAACCAATCAAGACTATAAGAATAAAATATTTTTAGGGTTTTTGAATACGGAAAAATAAACATGAATGCAATTTGATCAGTTGAGGTTAAACACAAAAGTGGATGGATGATGTTGATAATATGAGATTGATTTGTTGCTAGGATTCAGATTTCACCCAATCACTCTCATAAAGCTACTATTCTTATTAGATTCACTTTATTATCATATTGTCATGCAAACTTTCTTAGTCAACTCTTAACCCGATCCCTCGGAGAAAAGAGCCTATTACTAATTACTGGCTTGCTATCCCTAGCCTCCCTTAGTAACTAGCAACGCATTACTGAACAGAAGCAAAAACAATTGATCGTCCTACCCTCCTATCCCTAGGTGGTATTGCTTAATCAAGGAATTTCTCACCAGTTCATGACATTACTATACGTCCCCGTATCAATAAAGACAAACAACAGTTATCGAATGAGTTAAACGATAAAAGCTTTAAGCGCAGATGAGAACCCAACAATTGATAATCAAAGCATACGACACGCATATAGATAAATAAGAAATTCAATATATGAGAGTTTAGAGGTTACATCTTTCCCCAGAAACAAATAAGATTAGTTCTCCATCGTCATGGAGAAACTAGGTGAATAATGGAATGAAAGAGATACAAACCCTAAAAAGGAGAAAAGGAGAGTTGTCACCATCCCCAAATCTACCCCAAAGGGGCGAAAAATGTGTTTCTGTGCCTAAGCCATCAAAAGATACAAACCCTAAAACGTTCTGGCCTATAAATAGGGCATAAAAATAACATAAAACAAGCCCAAGCCCAAACAAATCATAAAAATCACAGAAAACAGGTCCAAGCCCAGCAGACAACCGCTCGACATCCCAGTTTTGGCTTCCGACGGTTTCCCCATAATCGCGCCATCGCCCGGCGGTTTGCCTCTAATCGCAAAACCGCCTGACGTCCACCCTTGGGTGTCAGACAGTGCTTTCTCCTCATGTTTAGCCGCCCAACGTTGGATTTTGGCTTTGGGCTGTTCCTAGACTCTTCTTTTCTTCATGTTTCTTCCTTGTTCTTGAGTCTAAGACCTTCATCTTCAATCCCATTCTTCACTTTTATCAAAATTGCTGCAATACAATGCAAAACAAGCATAATATCTCTAAAAACAGCTCTTGACTCTCAGTCGACTCAACAAACGTGTTTTGCTTGATTATTAACTCATTCTAAGCCTTAAAGGGTGTAATTTGGTCTCAAATGAAGCATGAAAATAACTGTTTTTCAATCGTTATCACGGGATGGCCTCCTCATCTGGCAAGAGGATCAAGACTCCTAGAAATAAGAGGAGGGAGCCGGAAAGGTTCTATTCCAACAAGTTCCTCTCTAGAAGACATGAGCAACACTACCTTGTTGTCCAAGATAGGCAACTTTTGATGGAACGCAAGGCGGGATGGATTCCAGACTTGGCTTCACAGTTTGGAGAGGAGATGAAGAGCAAACATTGGGAGAAACTAGCCACCTATCCTGCACCAGCCAACATTGCAGTGGTTCAGGAATCCTACACCAATGCAAAGCCATTGGGTGACTCCCACACTCAGGATTATATGAGCTATGTCCGTGGAAAAATCATTAGGTATGATCCTGAGTCTATTAACAGGTTCCTGAATACTAAATGGATAGGTGTGGAGTGTCAGTTTGTACTAAACGTGGAAGAGGGGACCAATTTTGATGATATTGAGAGCGTGTTATGTGTGCCTGGAGGGCACTTTCACAAAAACAGGAGTGGTGCAATTGTGCACATCAAGAGAGCTGATTTGACACCTTTGGCATAGTATTAGATGGCATTTTCTCATGCCAACATCCAACCTTGTTCTCATGTCTTGGACATCACTGTAACCAGGGCCATGTTCTTATATTGTGTGCTTAGAGGTTTGAATGTGAACATTGGCTAGATTATAGCAAATGAGATAAAGGGTTGTGATGTCACTGTGAACAACAAGGCACCCTTGGGACATCCTTCATTGATCACACACCTTTGTCAACTAGCAGGGGTGGACATTTCTACTCCACCATTGGGGAGGCCGGGAAAGTCATTAATGAGGCCTACTATAGGCAGTACTGCGGAGGAGATGAGGTGGCCCAGCCAGTGCCTCAAAGACGTCCTAGGAGGAGAGGGCCACCATAAGGACATGCACCAGCTCATGATGCAGAGCCTTTCCAGATTAGAGACATGCACATGTCTCTGATGGAGACTAGATTACAGTCCATCCATAGAGGTCAGGTGGCCACAATTGAGATTATCATAGGGCTTTATGACATGCCCCTTGCACACCGGTGGACCATGGACGAATTCAACAATGTGGTGGCATGGCCAGAGGAGCAGGAACAAGCTAGTGGAGCTGGAGCAACTAAAGCTCTAGATATGGAGGATGATGTGAGGACGCTGACTTTGAGGATGCTGAAGAAGGAGAGGAGGAGGATTCTGATGACAACATGGGCTGAGTAGATGAGATAGTATCTACTGATGGATGTTATCTACACTAGAACCAGATTTTTCTATCTTTTTGGTTTTGTAATTTGAACTTATTTGCTTATGTTTTTAGTATAGGGTTTGATGTACTTGGTTGGAAACTTTATCTGATGTAGTGGTTTGACTATTGATATCTTCATGATGGGTATTGCTTGATGATGCTTTGATATTTATGATGTTGGGAATGTGCATTATATGCTAATATACAGGTGGATGTTCACAAGCTAGGTGAACAGATGCATGATATTGTGATTGTGGTTATGATGTTAAGCAAGGTGTTTATCTGGGATATCTGGAATATTGAGTGAAGCTTATATGTGAGGTTTTGAGCTCTAGAGTTTTTATTGATATGATTGTTATCTACTTGAAAGCATGAATGATTTTGCCCAGATTTCTATGATTGAATAAATTACATGCTTGTGTCATATGATCAAGGCCATTTTATTAGCCTTTTCTTAGCCAATGCATAAATTTTCGTCCCAATACAAAAGAGTACAATATGTGTTCTACTCTTTTTGAACCTAAGCCTTAAACAGAATGTGAAAACCCTTTTGAAAATCTTTACCTTGAGTTAAGTTGAGAATTATTGTGCGGTATTGATAAAGGTTCAAGTTTAGGGTAGTTGGGAAAGTTGAAAAAGAAAAGATAAGCATTGAGCTAAAGTGTTGAGCAAAGCATGAAAAAGATAGAAAAGATAGCATGAAAGAAAGATAAGCTCAATGCAAAAAGGGGAAAGTTGGGAATGAGTAAGATTGGTTGTTTAAAGAGAGTTTGTGCTTGAATGATAATGTTGAATAACTCTCTTAACTCAACGATTTTGTGATCTAGAAAAACCATTTTTTCTTGTTAGCCCAACCACGTTATAAGCCATGAAAATTCCCTGTGATGACATGTGTGTGTGAGTATGTTTGATTGTGGTAAATGAAAGACAATTTTGTTTTATGTGACATGTGGATAGTAGAGGGAAGGAGTGATGATGTGTGAATAAAATGTAAGTGCATTCATATCTTAGTTTAGGCCATTTGCATACATAATTGCATTAATTGAATGATTTAGTCATGCATTATCCTTGTTTCGGATCATACATTGGGATTTTGTGTTTTTTCTTGGAGATTGGTGATTCTAAGTGCAAAAATCACAATTTGGGAAGAATTGATGTCTAAGATGAAGAGATGAAACCAAAGAGTTCCATGACCTAGCTGTGCACAGTTCCACTACCTGTGGATTTTGCTCCAAAATGCAGATGCAAAACAGAGAGTTCTACAACTGGGCTGTGAAAGTTTCCACAACCTTTGGATTTAGCTCGAGAAAACAGAAGGCAAAACAGAGAGTTTCACAAGTGAGTTATGGTTTTTACCACAACCTGTGGATTTACGTCAGGAATTGTAGAATTGAAAGCAAACAAGAGCACATGCAGATTAGGGATTTTTCCATGAGCTGCGAAATTTTCCAGAGCAATTACTAATCTCTTTTATGACGTGGATTTAAAGAGATTAAAATTAAATAGAAATTGAGGGAGTTACTTAGAGGGAGTAACTACTTTCCTAAAAAAGGGGAATTGATGCAAAATTATAGGTGGATTTATAGGAGAAGATTTGAAAACGTAATTTGGGGGGTGATATATATAATTAAAAATGTGAAGGAAGGGGAGGTAGGTACGAGGACGCACATCAGCGTTCAGACGACTTCAACGCTTCTACTTCTCCTTCTTTTGGTTTGCTTTTAAAATTTTACATTATTCAGAACTAAATTTCTTTTTGTTAGAGGATTGATGTAGTACTTTGGATTATAATTTCTAAACCTTTTTAATTGATGTTTAGTTAATTTTAATTATCCCAATGCTTTATTTATGTTTTAATGTCTATTTTATGAGCAGTTTCACAATTAGGATATTGGGGATTGTTTGCAATTATAAATAGAACATATTAGATGCTGTCACAATTGGGAAATTGGGCACAACTAATTAGTTTGCAATTGAGATAATTATTGTTCTTCGTGATTTTATTGAATTTTATAACTGACATAAGGGATTGGGGGTTAGAATTCAATAGATAAGTTTGTCTATCTAAGGGATTAGGGGTAAACGAGCTCTTAATAAACTCAAGTGGATAATTATAATTCACACATCAATTAGAAAGGGGAGGAATTTATATGAAAATGTATGAAATCAATTATCTAACGTTGTTTATATTATTTGAATTCTCGTCACTTGTTTATGTTCATCATTTTACTTGATATATTTTGTTGCTCAAAATTACGTAAATTAGGAATCTAGTACTCAACTTATTCAATCCCAGAGGACGATATTTTATTACTACAATGACGATTGGTACACTTGCCAAACGTTCATCAAGTGACCTCTTGAAACACCTGAGGGATTGTGTGAAACACTTTATCTGGTAAGGAATGATTCCATGAATTCATGATTACATCTGTTGGAAATTATGTGATTGTGTGAACACCATGATGAGTTGTTGTGAATCAAAGCATGTGTGCATCTTGACCGAATTCTATTGATGAGCTTATTAGAGTAATTACTTGTCTTGAAAGAAAGAGTTTTCAAATGTGTTGAACCATTGTGTTGATTTGTGGAAAACTAAGTTTCCTTTTATTTGCTTGAGGACAAGCAAAGTTCTAATTTTGGGGTTGTGATAACGGTTGAGAAACCGTTATTTTTATACTTAAATGAGACATTAAACACACCCTTTATGACTTAGAAACTAGCTTGAAATCATGCATTTTGCTTAAGTTAGAGAATAAGAGAGTTGAAGGCAGTATTATTGGTATTATGCTTGGTTTTCCTTGTTTTGGCAAGAATTAATATGAATTGAATGAAGGAAGTTGAAGAAGTAAGGAGTTGGACTCAAAAGAAGAAGGAAAAGTGCTTAAAAGAGGAATCACAGGCAATTCCACCGCTGAGCGCCAGCCTCATGGAGGAGTTCTCTGGACAACGTTTAAGCGTCAATGTTGAGGGGAAAATAAAGTGTCGCAGTCACCGCTGAGCGGCACTTTTACCGCTAAGCACCAGCCTCTTCAAAAAGTTCACTGCCAGGCGCCTAGGAGTCAACGTTGAGCGATATTTTGAGTGTCGCGTGTATCGTTGAGCGGAAAAACCAGTGCTGAGCGCCATTTGCGTGGGTCTGGGCCAAGTTTCTGCTGATTTTTATGAACTATATATTGATTTGCACGACCCAGAAAGGGTATCTTTTGGCAGAAAGAGACGCAAAAACACTCTTTTCACCCCTTAGAGGCAGATTTTGGATGTGGAAGCTCCAATCTACAATTTCTAGGGTTTTATCTTTCATTGTTTTCATTTAGTTTCACCATGTCTATGGTGAACTAAACCTCCATTGTTGTTGGGGAAACGATGTAATCCTTTGAAACTTTCAAACATTGTAAACTAGTAATTAGGAGTAGGCTCTCTTCACCGAGACATCAGGTTTAGGATAAATTAGAAAGTGATATTGACATTAATGAAGGAGTAGAATTCGTAAATACATGAGAGTGGATAGGATAAAGTCGGAAACCCCAACAACATAATTCATCCATATAATTCACCTGCGTATTTTCTTGGTCAATTGATCAACACTTGCATGCATGTTTATTTTCTGTTTTGCATTATAAACACTAAATTTTGTTTCTCAAGTCTTAAATAATCAAAAAATCACATGACTGTTTAGGCTAATAAGTCTCTAGGAAAAACGATACTTGGTCTCACCATTTATATTACTTGATATGATTCAGTAAACTTACCGGAGTCTTAATACTAGGCCACGTGGATTGAGGTCAAAAAAGCCCACAAAGCCAAAAAATAAATTATGAAAAAAGTCCACAAGATCAAATACCCCCAAAATCTTATGGATTAGGATCAACCTATAGACTTTCCTTTTTAAAATGAAAAAAAATATAAAATCATTTGAATACAACCACTTAAATCTTAATATACTAAAAACTAAGTTAAACTTCCTGCTTCAACTTTTGAACTGTCAAGTTAGTAAAATGATAATTTTTTTAGTAATTAATTTGATGGTATTGCATAACTAAACATTTGAAGAAAAATAAAGAACTAAAAGCATGTACTCGTTTAAAGAAATTTTCATTTTCCTAAATAGTAATGAATAAATAATATAAAATTTAATTTTGAGTTATAATATCAATGTTGCTTGAAATCATCATAAACAAAGGAGATTTTTACTTTCAATCTTTCTTTCTGGTGTAGTTTGCAAATGAAATAATACACATAACCTAAAATCATATACCATAATTTGAAAACTTCAAATATCCTACTTGACAGAGTATTGGAATTTTAGCATGTTCTGCATTTTCTGTTATGGTTGAAAATTGTATGGATTTAGAGTTTATTATTGAGTCCCTTCATTGGATGTTCTTTGTAGCACTGCAATGTCAAACTTTTGATTCCTTTGTTTTGAAGTTCAAAGAAGTTCTATCTTTTATTGTTAATATGTTTTTATCCATTTAATTTCTTCTCTAAATTACTATGATTAATGTGCTCCGAATTCTTAGTGAATAATGTTAACATATAAATTACTAGGATTAATGTTAATATGCTACTAATATGTTACTAGGATTTGTGATCAAAATTATATATATATTTTTTAAATTGGTGTGAATAGGTTAAATTTTGACTTAATGACTTTTTAACTTTTTTAATTTTCCAAATTTAATAAAATTAATATTTATTATTTATAAAGTAATATAGTTCTTTTAGAATTTGTTTTATGAAACATATAATTTAGTCATTTACATCAATTTATATTTTTTATATGTTTTTTCATATATTTTATATTATATTCATTTGTCTTTTTTATTAGTTTCTTATTAAGAGAGTAATTTATTTATTATTATAATTTTTGTTTATTTTCTATGTTAATAATTAAATCTAATAATAATTTTAACTTTAGTGTTATAAATTATAACATTATATACTTATTTAAAAATATTGTATTTATTATTTAATTATTTTTTATTACAATAGGCTCAATTATGGTAAATAAAAGGATTTCTGTTGGATAAAGATAAGTAGGATTTAAAATATTAATTTAATCTAAAAGGTTAGAAAAAAAATCTTAATTGATTTTATAACTGTTAGGATTACATTTAGATCTTGTATAACATATATGATATTTATAACAATTTTGCGTAACAATTAACAAAAGAATTTTATGACATAAAAATAAAAATTTTACACCGATATTAAAAATTCATCAAAGCAGTAGATTTAAATTTAAAATCTATCCATAATTAATATTTCAAATATTTATAAATTATATAGATATTAGAATTCGATCATTGAAAAATCGAATTTTGAACTGTGCTACTTTTATATATTTTTTTCTGCAAATTTTTTCTCATTTTCTTTTAAATAAAGTAATAAAAAATTTCTCTTTTAACTTTTCAAAAAAATAAAATTATATGTTTAAAATATATTATAATTACAAAACTATTTTAAATATTTTTTTATAAAATCAATATTTATATTTGTATTTAATAAAAAAAATATTATTAAAATATCATTTAAAATTTAGAAACTATTCAACTGGTAAAGAAATAAAAAAATAATTAAAAATAAATTAATTTAATTTGGGGTACCAACTTCAACCTAATCCTAACTCATTTGATTAAGACTTTGGAAGTTGAGACTTTTAAAAAACATAATAAATGAAAAAAAAAATGAAACTTGATTTTAGAAGGAGTCAAGATCAACCATGAGGAAATGAAAGGTTAAATGCCTTTTTTGTTCCAGTTTTGGTTGAAAAATTCGAAATGGTCCCTATGTTTTATTTGTGTTCAATTTGGATTGGTGTTCAATTTAGTCCTTTTTACAAATGTTGTTTAAATCCTTAATGGTCAACTGTCCAACTGTGTAGTGAGAGAATGAAATGTCATTTATTTACTTACCTGTGCTCCTAGTAAAGTTCAAAGTGAGATTGAAAAGAATTAGGGTTTCCTTTTAAATATGATTAATTAGAAATTTAGGATTCTCTTTTAATTATAATTAAGAATTAATTAGAGTTAAGATCCTATTATTAAAAATTAAATTTATAATAAGTGAAACTCTAATTAGATTCTAAATCAGAATTATTTTATCTAAGTTTTAGTTAATCCCCTTGGAAGATTCAGAGGACCCTAATCACAACTTTATTTCCCAATTTTGGGTTGTCTTCCTTCAGGGCCAAACCCAGATTAAGGGAGCACAAGCACTCACCTTCATCTTCTCTTCACTCGATTTTTGCTTCGTTTCGTAGGAGGGAGACGCTAATCTCTTTTCCTTTTTGTTCTAGTTTTGGTTCGCGTCACAAGGAGTAAATGCTTCCTTTCTCTTATCTTTCTTGGTTCTAATTGGGATTTTTGCACGTTGGGGATGTGAGTTTAGGTGGCTAGGGCGTGAACTCCTTTTTCGCAGCGCCGGGGCTCACGGGGAGGATGCGTCGCAATTTTGAGGCTTTCTATGCTTATTCTTGGCTTGTGATTTAGGATTGTTCTTGTGTTTTTATTTCTTCTATACATGTTGACAACTATAGGTTGATGGTTTTGATCTTGTAATTTGGGGGTTTGGTTTTAGGGTTTCTGAATTTGGGAATTTTTTGGGGTTTTTGTTCTTGGTTTTTCTAATGTTGCGATTGGAGGAGTTAGAATCTTTGTTTTCAAATTGGATGTTAGGGATTTCCTATACTTATGTTCTTTTTTTTTTGAAATCTGGAATTAGGGGTCCTGGTTCTTGCGTTTTTGGATTTTAATTGATGGTGGTGGCACAAATTTGCGACAATAGAGGAGCTGATGGGTACGGCCAGCGGCGATATCTCCGACAACGTTGGACTATGGGGTGCTGTTAGGGCCATTCACTTATGTGTTTCCCAATCTTGCAGGTCTCCTTTCCAAACCATGATCAACCCTTTAGACATCAATACTCTTAATTTAATTTTGAAAATAATAAGCCTCTCAGAAAAAGAATTTCAAAAATAATAATAAATGACATTTTATTCTTTTTGGACAGTTGACCGTTAATGATTTAAACGACTTTTATAAAAAGGAATAAACACCAATTACGTTCTTTAGGATCAATAAAAAAACATGGAGACCATTTTGAATTTTCCTAACTAAAACGGAAAAAAAAAAAAGGCATTTAACCGGGAATGAAATAACATCTTTATGAATCACCTCAATTATTTCACTCTCATAACATAAAATTTCTCATTTATACGTCAAGATACAGCAACCATATGTCTCATTATTTTTAAGACTTTTAGTATTTTTTTTCCTCTAATATAAGAATCTTATAAAACGTCCATTTTAATAATATTATTTTCTAAACTTGTAAGGAGAATATTTGTTTATAAGATAAAAGATAATTTTTCATTTTTAATTAAAACAAAAATATCAATATTCACATCATGTCAACACATTTTAATAGGAGTCTTATAAGACTCAAGTTTCAAATGTATAATCTTAAATATTTTTTATTTTTTTATTAAGTATTTCAATCCTCACACTTAATACTCAAATGATTTTTTTGATGTATTCTTAGAAAATGATTGATATAAGATAAACATTTCCTTTTCTAAAAAATTGAAAATGAAAAGAATGATTTGCATATTTGATTTAGTTAAAAAGGTAATTATTTTGGAATAACTATTTTTTCTAGGTATAAAGATAAAAAGTTTCACTGTGACAAAAATACTAAATTATTTTGTTAAGATGTTTAATGAAATAAAACTAAAAAAGTATCACATTCCTCTTTGGCTCTCATAAAATTTATATAAATATTTTTAGAACTATTTTTTTACCAAGTAACAAGATTTCATTTAATTCTGAAATTTATATTTATTTTGATACAAACCGATTGTTGTTCTAATATTTTCAAAATATTGAACTTGATTTACGTTCTCCATTTTTACGAAATATTATTATCTTATTCTTAACTCATCTCTAAATTACTATTTATGTCCTATAAAAATAGGATGATCATTGAAAGAGTAAAGTCATTTTTAAAAAGTAACATATTTATTTTTTCATTATTATCTCATAAAAATATAAATTACAATCATTATAAAACGAAAATAATATTTATCAGAATTGATAATTTTAGAGAATGAAGTTTGTCGTGAATGAAAGAACTTTGTATGTAAATGTTTCCAAAAATTAAAAACAAAGCAAAACGACGTTGCTTGACGTAACGATTAGTTATCAATAAAACTAAAAAAGAAACGTGCGATTCAGAATTTGTACCCTTTGCAAGAGGAGGAAGCCATTATCATCAACCATTGAAGTCTCATGGGAGACATTTTTCTTCTTTTTTTTTGTATCTGTAGCTTCTGAAACAAAGTTTCAATGATTTTATAAATAATTATAAATGAAACGTAACGGAAAACACGAGAAAAATTATAAACAATTTTAATATGAATAGGGATGGACTACTTTTCATAATCGAAAAGTGATAAGCACGAAACATATTACACTGGGGTCAATATCTACATGTATTAAATAGAGTCTGTGTTAATTTTTTTTTTCAATTAAGTATTTGTCTTTTAATTTTTTTTTGTTAAATATGTACTGTGAATGTTATTTTATTTATTTATTGCCATATGTTATTTTATAATTTTACAATTTTATGATGGACTGAAAATTATATATAATTTTACAAGTCATCTATCTTTTATATATATATATATATATATATATATATATATATATATATATATACCAACGTCATAAACCATGCTCTTAAATCTATCGAGGTCTCTCTCTTATGTGATGAATATCTTAGGACTAGTTACAACTTACAAACATGTTTGGGTCACTTTCTCCATGACATGTCCAATTCCAATATTCAAGAATGAATAATTATTTGTAAAATTGAACTTTAATTTCTTTTAAAATGAAGATGTAACATCCTAAAATATATAGCAATGTATATAAATATAGAATGCAACAATCATAATTAAAGAAAGCAGTGAGAGTAGAAGACAACCGTATAGGTATAAGTTACAGTCCTCCAAAATAGAGGGGAAATAAAAACCTAATTAAAATCTTAAGAATTCTTCAAGATACACAATAGAATGAAGGTCCAGGAATATGATAATTACATGAAGTATTTGAAATAAAGAGCTAACTAAGATGGATCTACTGGGAGTCCTAAGTACAAGGATTTGAGTCTTCTGCAGCATCCAAGGCTTGCTCCGGAGGTATATCACCACCTACTGCTCACATCCAAAGGATTGAATGATCATCGCAAGGGAAAAAGCAAACACACGCAACATACAAGTGCAAGGGTGAGCTAGGTTTCAAACAAACATACAACTCATAACAAAATTAATCTAACATTACCGAAAGCATCAATTTACATCTAAGCATACAAGTCATCATGAACATAGGCACTTATTTCATAACTTAACCAAATCAATCATCTTATCATGCAAAGACTCCTAGACACGTCCGAACATAGAATGAATGTAGAGCTGGGGCGGGTTGTGCACTTGTGATGGCCCCTACTGCTTTGCAAAGCCATTGTCGAGGGGTTTCACTCGACCATACATAAGGCTAGTCCGTTACCGCAGTATAGACCTCCAGTGATAGCGTCTACCCTAGGACCTCCCACTACTCCCACCACGTCAATCCTCTCTAAGTGAGAATGAAATACCGTTGGAGTGTTAAGGATAACCCCCCATATGGAAGCCTCTATCATTCGTTCAATACACTAATCGATCTCACCGAGAGATCATAATTTTACAACCGAATCCAACCACTTTGTTTACATAATACATCATCTCTTTGAATCAAAATATAAATCCAAACTCACCTTACGTCATATACATACCATACTACATCAACAATATCTTAATTTGCAATAAAATCAAGTGCACACTCATTTAACCAAGAGAAATTGACTAGCACACCTAAACCGACCGTTATATATATGGGTCGAGCCCTTAATGCCTTGGCTGACCACTAAGATTGAATAGAGTGTCAGGACTGAGTACTCCTTTACAAACCGAACGGCCACGAACTATCATGGCTCAATGAGACGAACCCATCTATGATCGAGAATCTTTACCAAACCGAACGGTCATGAAAAAGCCTACTCTTTCTGACCCACAGTGCCAAACCGAACGACCAGGGAGAGAATCAACTCTGTTCTGGCCATCAGCACCAGATCGAACGGTCATGAGGAGAACCAACTGTCCTCTGACCCCTAGTGCCAAATCGAACGGTCAAGAGAAGGAACCATCCTTCTCTGACCAAGGTACCCAAACCGAACGGTCAAGAGAAGGAACCACCCTTCTCTGACCAAGACCCAGAGCGAACGGTCAAGAGAAGGAACCACCCTTCTCTGACCAAGACCCAGAGCGAACGGTCAAGAGAAGGAACCACCCTTCTCTAACCAAGACCCAGACCGAACGGTCAAGAGAAGGAGTCATCCTTCTCTGACTAAGGCACCCAAACCGAACGGTTAAGAGAAGGAGTCATCCTTCTCTGACCAAGGTACATGACTGAACGGTCAAGAGAAGGAATCATCCCTCTCTGACCAAGGTACCTGACCGAACGCTCAAGAGAAGGAGTCATCCCTCTCTGACCCAGGTACCTGACCGAACGATCAAGAGAAGGAATAACCTTCTCTGACCGAGAGCACACCTGCTAGACCGAACGGTCAAGAGAAGGAGTCATCCTTCTCTGACCAAGACCAAAACCGAACGGTCAAGAGAAGGAACCACCCTTCTCTGACCAAGACCAAAACCGAACGGTCAAGACTCTGCAGAATTCTGCAGAATTATGCAGAATCTGCCATAACCTGCTAGTAACATTTTCAAAAAATTTTACCAACTTCTAACACTCCTAATCTTTGTTTTAGGCATAATTTAACTTATCCAAATGATTCTAAATACCCCCATTGCATTTCGAAGGTGATTAAAGCCTCTTTTCCACTCTAACACGTCAATTTCCTCAACTTAGGAACCCAAAACCCAATCTTACCATTTGGTACCTATTTTAACCAATTTAGTGACTCAAACAAGTCACAATACAGTGCATGAAACTGTCCCAACAGTCCAAAAACGTGACAAACCCCATTTACTGAAAATCACTACCTCACTTCCTCTAAAAGGACTAAAAAGTGATCCTAAGACACTTGATTTTCCTTCCTAACAATGCCACAACAGATTTCCACACTAAAACAGTCCCAACATGCATAAATCATCATTCAAAAGCATTTCAAACCGTTCATAATCATCAATCATCAATTTCACACAACATACATATTTCCATACATGCATTTCAAGTCAATATAACCAATTTCATGCCTCCAACAACATAGAACTTCAAAATTATCATACATTCACAACATACTACTAAAATGAAAAGAAGAACTAGCTCCACTTACCTCTAGTGTAGACGTCCAACTTAAGGAAGAGTCCTAGACCACTTGTTTTGAACCCAAAGTGTGAGGATCACCTATAAATCATCAATTGATGATGGAAAACAAGTCATTAGAACTTAATTGAAGCTAAATTGTGGAGGAAAACGAAATGGGTTGCATGCAACAAGAAATCACATGCTAGAAACCCTAGGGCAAAGGAGAAAAAGGGGTTTTCTTACCGGTTGGACGAAACGAAGATTCAATCGGTGGAAAATGCTCCTCTTGCAGTCCTAAAGGCTTAGGTAGCTTCAATTCAAAAATCAATCGGTTAGAATTTGAGTAATGGTGAATGGAAGGTAAGACAATGGAGAAAAGAGAAGAAGAAGAAGAAGAGAGTTGTGTTTTGGTGAGTTCACGGAAGAGAGAAAAATGGGCTGAAACTTTTCAATGTACTCTACTTAAAAACATTTTTCAAGACAGAAAAACTTAAGATTTTTGCATTTAGAACAAGGACATTTTTTTTTCCTATTTGACAAATTCATTTCTTGACATGCATAAGACACATAATCATTTATTTCTTCTAAAAATGTATGGTTACATAGCCTCCTATTATACATTACTATATTATTATACATATAATTTCGATTTTCACAAATATCAATAATCTAGCATATAATATATAATGTATATATCATTAAACTAAAATAATAAAAAATAGACCAGATTTTGGGAAAAAAAAGAAAGAAGAATGATATATTAAGAAACTTTTTATCAACAAAATAACACACATTACTAAATAAACTTTTTTAATTTAGAAAGTTTGCCTAAAAAAAGTGTGATTATAAGTTCAATACTCTAAACAATAAATTGCTACAAGTACAAATTACTAAATCAATTTTATGAGTAAAGCAAACATAAATTGCCATATAACAAAGTATAGCTTCCCAACAAAAAATTCTGAAAATAAAAGTACTTATAGGACTCTTTGAAATGAGTAATGTATTAAATTTGAAAATAGACCACAAATAGACGATTATTGAGAAAACAAATACTAAAAATTTTTATGTATGTATGTGTATATTAATCCATGAAAGTTCCATCAATTTGTATCTTGTAAGATGAGATATTTACTTGTCAATCAATGAAACCGTAAAATGATTTGAAAATATCATACAAAATCAAACCAATATTCATTGAGAGATAAGAGGAAGAAAGAAAGAAATATAGAACACTTTTACCCTCTTCTCCCTAATAATATTTTATGGATAGACATATAGTCAGACCTATCCATACGACTGATCCATAATGCCAAAACTCATATATTAGTACATCAAAATTAATATGAAACCATAAATGACTAAGTTACTCATCTTGATTAAAAGAAATTGAAATGAAAAAAAACATTCCCCATCCATACATAACCAAAATTTACACTAATAAACAAACCAAGATTAAGGAATATGTAAATAAGTTAAGATTGCAAAACAACCTATCAAAAGGACAGCAGGAAACCAGTTTTCTATGGGAAGAATCACAACCATAAGTATTTAAGGTTTGGAACGATACACCATTTTCATTTAGTTATACAAAATAGAACATAATAAAGTGAAGTGATAAATCCAAAAGGACATTTTACTTACATTTAATTTTAAAAAAAAAATACATATAACATGAAAACACTGCAATTGAAAAATTATAAAAAAAAATTATTATAATTTAAATTATTTTTTATAAGACATGTTTAAAAAATAATTAATAAAATTATTACAAAAAATGTTAAACATATTTCCTACGTTAATAATTATAACATCTCATTTTAATAACATAATATTACTAAAATAAAACATTTCATTGTAAATATTTAGAAAAATAGATAATCCAAGATATATCGTATTTCATTATAGTTATTCCTAATATAAGACTATAATAATATAACACATATACATCTTTTGTCTATTATAGTTCTAATCCAAAATTATACTTGTCATGATTTAATATCATCCAACAACTCAAAAAGTTGGCTTCTCATCCATAAGAGGTGTTCCTACAAATGCATCTTCATATTCTCACACCAATAATATGATCATTGCAAAAAGAAAACACATAACACATGACATAACCAACAAACACAAAAGGGTAAGTTAACTTGCAAAAGAAAATATCGTATATAAATTAACTGGCTATATTAACATACCAAACAATTGTAAAATAAACACAAGTCACATAATAAAGACTATTCTAGACTCAATTATCTGGATAAAATACACTTATGTGCTTGGAAATTTTGCACTTGTGATTTGTCACACAAGGTTAATACTTTTTCAGTCATGAAGACCCCAAACTAGTCTTAGACAAGGACCTCATGCTACTTCATTACCTAATCCATCATCATCTACATAATACCAAATTCAATTATCTCACAAAGATATGATCAATAACATATAATTTAAGTTTCTATGTTTTTCATTACTACAATATATATGCTAAATAGATTTCTACACAATTTCAATATACAACACAAGTTCAACCACAAAACAACTCAATCATATAGTTCATCATCATAACTGATTCATGACCTAAAATGCCAATTCTAATTTTTTCCACACAAATTAACATATCTCAACATGTAAAAACTATAGTTAGTTTCCCTCACCTGTAAAACAGCTCTCAAGGTTTATAATACGTTGAAATGCCACTAGCTCCACAGGATGCTCTATCTATACATAGAAACATCATAAGAACAATCAGATCATAACATTATGGTAACTGATTAATAGAGACTCACGTTAATGACTCTAAGATCGCATGCAAGCTAACCTATATGCAGATAGAAAAATAGATTTAATAAAAGAAATGACGAAAAACTAACTTACACAAAAGGAGAAACTGATCAATTATCCTTGTAGAACTTGGACCCTAATCACATAATTATGGTAACAAGTGAGTGTTAAATTATATTAATATTTAACATAGGTTTATGTAATTTAAAGTATAACTTTGATGTAAAGATTCTAATGTGATGATTATTAGAATATAACATATTAAAATTATAGAGATTATTTTAGAGTTATTAAAATTAATCCCTCTCTTCTCACTCAATAAAGGGAATTTTGGTATTTTATTAAAGTGAGTTAAATATCATAATAGAGGAAAAAAGGTTTACTACTATTAACACGTTAAGTTTCTGAAAAGTAAAAAGAGAAAAGCAACATTCTCAGGAAAGGAAAAGAAATTGTGACTTTAATAGACAAACATCATTGGCAATTTCTATATCATCAAGAAAACATTAAAGAGGTGTAAGAGACAGGATAACAATTGACAGGAAGAACTATATAATGGATTCAGGTAAGTTCTCTTCTATTGTGTATGTGAGAATAGTGAATATCATGAAAATTCAAGAACTTGTGAAAATTAAAGAATTATTTACCGTAAGAAAATGAGAAACTTAGAAAAATAGAAAATTTTAGAAAAATAATTTATAGAAAAATGGTTTTATATAAAATAAATTTCATCATTAAATTTTTTTTATATAACTTAAATATTTTATTATTAAAATATTGTAATATTCTTTTTTATAGAAATCATTGAGGTTCTTAATATATTTTCTAGATTTTCACAATAATTATACGTAAGAATAGTTCTAAATAAATATACATGATTTTTTAAAACATTAAAATATTATTTTAAAATGTGAATTTTTAAATTAATATTAACTATTTCAATGTTATACTTATATCAGTAAATATATTGTTATTAATTTAAAATATGTTATAAATTGATAAATGTTATCTTTGTAACATTCTAAATTTTCGAGATATCACGATGCAATATTTTTCAAAACCTTTCTATTAAACATTTATGAATGATAACAATCTTATTTGATTAAAAATGCGGAAGCTAAACATAACCATTCATATTGCTTAGAAATATCAAAATATCACTTTTACATTAAAATGTTAAATCAAAAACTTTTAGCAAAATATAAATAACAAGTCTCCGAACATAACATCCCAACTCTCATCAGCTACTCCTATCCGATCTTATCTGCAAACCATCTACTCCCGTACAAGTACGATAATCGTAGGTGGAAACCACAACCACAACTTTCAGGGTGAGCAACTAGAAATATCATCAAATCAATCAATATAACATTTATAAGTTAGTTGTTAAGTCTTTATCATAATTCTACTATATCCAACAATCAACAATACTCAATAAGACTACAATAACTATCATTACACTCCTATATCATTCCTTTAACTAGAATTTGTACCATTCCTATTAGCTCTGTCTCACCTGTCGAACAAAGACAACCCCTGCCTATACCAAATTCTCTTATAACCCATTTTCCCATTTTCTATACTTTCACGGATATTCTGTTTTACCGAAATAGAACAATTTGAATGGTCCTCCACCGCAGCTTCGGACCTATCTCCCCTGCTCCTAAATGTCCTTCATGACATTGAACTCAACATGAGTCGGAACCCTACGGGCGAGACATCCCTCCCTTTTTACCCTCCCGCAAGAGGAAAGGTTAGCACTCGAATTTTCAGTTTCTTCTACCGCCCCTCAAGGACGAAGAGATCCACTTTTCTACCCTCCCAAGAGAGGAAACGTGTCAATCCAACATAAGGAAGTATAGAAAAAAAGATACATATTCCATGATGATAATGACACCATTGTCACAAATGTGAAAGACAACCCGTCCATAAGAGATCAACTCAGTACTTTCCACACCCCTACCTTGTACAACACTCACCAATTACATGACACCATCACATACATTTTCCTAGTAGCATACTTCACACAATCCATGTTTAAAATAATATTTTCTCATAATAGAAATTAATGCAGCAAACCCAATCCATCATAACTCTTTCACTTTATACTCATGCAAGCACACCATGCCATACGTAATAAATCATGTAACTTTCCATTCTTACACGTGGTCCTATTCAACAAAGCACACACAAAAGAAACTTACACTTCCTCTTTAGTGGTCATGCATACATGAACAAATAAAACTATGCACTTCTTCTTTCCAATAACAACCAAAACACAAAGATGATTCCCTTTTTACAGAAATTGCCTATCATTTAGTGATCACACGAAGCACATATATATCATCCTACTCACACACAAAGTTATACACCATACTGCATTTTTTCCCATTATCACAACAGTACCAACATGAATAACCTACATAAAACCCATATAGACTTTATAAATCTTCACCAATCCACATTACATAAATAATTTATGAAACAAATAAAACATGCACACACCACCTTGCAAGTATAACCAACACATGGTACAACCCATAAATATCAAACTTTAATTACATGCATCGCACTCGATCAACCATCAAAAGTTAACTCATTTTTTTTTAGATTACTCTAACCAATACAGCCATGCAGCATAATACATATAATCTCTAACTCATCTTTAAAACAATAAATCAAGACCCAATATACACATATGATAACTTCCTGGTTACTCCCCTTACCTGGTCTCGTATGATTTTTGTTTCGAAAATCATCAAGAAAGCTTCACAACGTCACCGATGGTCCTCCCATTTTTGATGCCCGTTCTCCGCTTTACTTTCTCCTAGAAAACGTCTTTTCTCTTCCTTATATTTCTAATTTTCGTTTTTTCCTCTTAGGATACCAAAATGCCAACCCCTTTTTACTCTTCTCCTTTTTATCCTCTTCTTTTCTATCTCTATCATTTTAATATTGATAAAATCTCTCAGTTTATATCTAAAACCACTAAGATTTTCTCTCTTATTCTCTCTTAACTACTTTTTAAAATATCATCAACCACCAAATCTTTTTAAATCTACAATATTTAATAATAATTTTCTCTAATAATAATATTTCTTTTAATCTTTAAACCCACCAAGATTATATTTCTTATTTTCATTTAACTACTTTTTAAAATAACAACAACTAAATCTTCTAACAGATTTACATAATATTATTTTATTTAATATTCAGATTAATTAATTTGCATATTTTTCCTTTCTACACACTCCCTTAATTAATTTCTACACCAATTAAATAAAGATAAAAGACCCCTTTGCCCCTAGGCAAAAATATAAAAATAAAGAAATAACATAACAAATATGTTCTAACAAAAATATAAACACAAGAACACTAATCTCCAAACAAAAATCCAAAGTCTTAAAAATACATTATTTTTAAAACCCCTATTTTTCAGGATCTCACATTCACCCCTTCACAAAGGAATTTTCGTCCTCGAAAATTACAATGATCAGAAAACGTACACTTCACAATAATATCACAAAAATTCATATGTAACCATTACCTTAACAAACTTCGAAAATTTAATATTAAAACTTAATTCAAGTCAATTCCATTCAACTCCACTATAAATTCATCACCTAATAACACACCACAATTATCAAGTAATATTATAAATAGTCTTAATAAATAAAATACTCAAATCTATAAATATTTTATTTATTGCAGGTCTTACATTCTCCCTAACTCCAAAAAAAAATTTCGTCATAAAAAATTGTGCTATTACTTAATTGAGTACATATATTGATTTGGTTCACTTCAGAATTCTCATTGCAGTCTTAACTTAAATTTCAACCTTCGGAATAAAGAAAGGAAAATCATCTCTGATGTCAAGTCATGAGTGTGCACCCTCAGTACTCTTATAAAGACATTTTTCTGTTCTCAATACTTCCAGTTCATCATAACACCACAAGTCACGACAAAAAACAAAAAAACAAAATCCAACATCAACCTTGATCACCCAACACAAGTCAAAAGTACGTCAAATAAAATTACAAATTTACCTAATATCAATAATTATTCCATTAACTAAATTAACCCACTAGCACACCAAAGAAAAAAAAACAATTATTTTGTACCAGAAAACAATCAGCCTTCGTCATTAAAATTGCAAAAAAGCAATATATCATATATATATATATATAATATTTCATGTATTGCAACAGTAATATTTCCAAATTTGAGGCAAAGTTTCTCTTTTTTTTTTTTAAATAGCAACAAAAACAACTAATTTTCATTCTTATAAAACTATTTAAGGCACGCCTCATACTAGACTAAGAATTATGCATTGTTATTTTCAATAATTACTTAAGGTCAACATACTCTACACCCAAAAACAAATTTACGGCACACAAAGGTCACACCAACAATAAATAAAGACATAGGATGAATGCCCTTCAACCACAAAAGTTGCATCACAAATTAATGAAATGTGATAAAACACCATTGTTATACAGGAAACACTATAATACATATATATTTAATAATAGTAAAATACCACATTAAACATTATATTTCATAACCTAACTGCATGCAAATAAAATATATTAATTGATTGCCTTAGCTTCATTTTCCAGAACAATACTACTTTTAAAATCCTGCATCATCAGTTCTCAATCAATTTTTTTTAAACCTAAATAATAAAATCCAACACATTAGTACTACACAAAAAGTTGATTTTTACCAACAAATATCATTGAACCTCAAACTATTTTTCAAGCCCACACCAGTGAAAAAAAAAATTCTTAAAATCCGATTTGATAGAGAACTCAAAAAAATTCTACACTAAATAAAATAATTTCGAAGACATAAAAATTTCACCACAAAAAAAAAACATTCAATTTGAATTGTATATAATATTGGTAAATTATATTCTCACATAGAATAAAGTTTCCACCTTATTATAAAATTTTATATATAACATCAATATATATTAAACCCTTGCACACCACTAATATTCAACCTTTCGTACCATTGACGCTAAAAGCAAAATGTAAGGATATATGTAATGTAGTGTTTCAATAATAATGCTTCATCTTATCATAAAAATAAAATATTAATCTATCAAAACATTCATCCCATTTCCTTAAAGTTTAGCACAAATAAATAAAAAAATAAAAAAGAAACACCCAGATTTCCTAAGGTGGGTTGCTACTCTTGAACAATTTAAATTGTCCAATCTAATTACACATTAACTTCATTATCATAATACTCAATTAATTTTGAATTTTAATATATATATATATATATATAATAATAATATAAATTTTTCCAACCAATCACAATGTTTATAACATAATTCTTATCTGCATTCCTCCACAAACCATAAAATTTATCTCCTATACCCAAAACACCGCTATAATATAATAAATTTAATTTAGCCAAGAACCAAAAGAATTTCCCATGGATCCTCTCAACTCATCAACACGTACCACACATTTATCCAAATACTACAAAAGTAATCACGTAAAATTCCATACTTCTACTAAAAGGAAACAATCAACACACCTTTCAAACCAGCTACGGTCTCACAAAGTCTACTATTTTATTTCCCTTTTCAAAATTTAATATTGTATTTTACCATTAATCCCCTGACATAATAAAATATCAAAAGAAACCAAGTGAACCAATTCTAAAGTATTAAGTATATGTGGAAATAAAAAGTTTATCACCTGCATCACCTAATATAATATTATCGCTACAATAACCCATATAAATAAAACCATTCATAAAATAACTTAATACATTATCATTTATTCATACACTAATTTAATCTAACGTCATTCAAAATTAATTAAATATATCGTCATTTCAAATCTATAATTACCTGAGATGTATCATCAAGCAACCATAAATAAAATAAAAATCTCCACACTACCTTACGGACGAAACTTGGTACCAATGCATTCTAATAAAACCATTACTCACCCAAGAATTTCTTTCCCTTTTTCCTACGTTATCTTCTTACGTTATAACCCATACAACCCCCTTCCATGCATCTGTTTAATTTCACCACTGCAACACACGCTTTTATTTTCCTTCCTTTTTTTTCTCAAAATTCCAATTTAATTCTACCACACTTTATTATACACATATATATGAATCTATATTATATTTCTATTAAGTTACGTAACTCCTTGCTACTAATTAATATATGGTTTAAATCTTTTTTTTCTCAAGTTCTGATGTTCTGTTTAGTCCCCGCTTTTAAAAGTATCAACCTTTAGTCCTTCTTATATGAAAAATGTATCAAATCAGTTCTTTCCGTTAATAAATCACAAGATTTTCATTAAGGGATTTGTTGTTCATAACTGTTAACAAATCACAAAATATTGAATACCTAGGTATGAAAACTTGTGATTTGTTGTTCATTAAGTGCTGTCATGAAGACTAATTTGATACATTTTTTATATCATAGACACTAAAGGTTAACATTTTTAAAAAGAGAGACTAAACTGAACATCATATCTTAACTTAGAAACTAAAAAAGAATTTAAACCTTAATATATATATATATATATATATATATATATATATATATATATATATATATATATATATATATAATCTATACAAACAATCTAGCAATGTACAACGTCATCTCCTTAGTCCAATCGAAACCCTACAACCACCTAGACACTAGGTGTATCTCACGCAAAATATCTTTATATAAATCGAAACGCACAATCACCCAATACTATTCACACATGATAGTTCCGAATTATACTTGTAAAGAGGAAACACCTCCAACTTCATCCTTTAAAAATTTTCATTACCTCTGCTACTTAAATTACAGAATTAAAAACTAAGGAGAACTTCCCAATCAACTAAAAGAAAACCACAACCTAATCGTATCTATCACAAATATAAATAAACTATTCAAAGAAACTCTATAGATACCGAACACCTAGCTTCAAATATTCACAAATCAAGACTAAATCAAATCTAAAACAATTTAGACAGATTTTCAAATCATGTACAAACACAAACATTGGACATCAAAAAAAGGACTAAAACATAATTCATAATATGAAAATATATAGCAAAAACTAGAAGAGCTCATTCCTTAAGGTCCCAAAAGATTTTCGAAAACCTGATACCACAAATGTAACATCCCAAATTTTTGGAGATATCACGGTGCAATATTTTTCAAAACCTTTCTATTAAACATTTATGAAAGATAACAATCTTATTTGATTAAAAATGCGGAAGCTAAACATAACCATTCATATTGCTTAGAAATATCAAAATATCACTTTTACATTAAAATGTCAAATCGAGAACTTTTAGAAAAATATAAATAACAAGTCCCCGAACATAACATCCCAACTCTTATCAGTTACTCCGATCCGATCTTATCTGCAAATCATCTACTCCTGTACAAGTACGATCATCGTAGGTGGAAACCATAACCACAACTTTCAGGGTGAGCAACCAGAAATATCATCAAATCAATCAATATAACATTTATAAGTTAGTTGTTAAGTCTTTATCATAATTCTACTATATCCAACAATCAACAATACTCAATAAGACTACAATAACTATCCTCACACTCTTATACCATTCCTTTAACTAGAATTTGTACCATTCCCATTAGCTCTATCTCACTTGTTGAACAAAGACAACCTGTGCCTATACCAAATTCTCTTATAACCCATTTTCCCATTTTCTATACTTTCACGGATATTCTATTTTACCGAAATAGAACAATTCGAGTGGTCCTCCACCGCAGCTTCGGACCTGTCTCCCCTGCTCCAAAATGTCCTTCATGACATTGAACTCAACATGAGTCGGAACCCTATGGGCGAGACATCCCTCCTTTTCTACCCTCTCGCAAGAGGAAACGTTAGCACTCGAATTTTCAGTCTCTTCTACCACCCCTCAAGGACGAAGAGATCCACTTTTCTACCCTCCCGAGAGAGGAAACGTGTCAACCCAGCGTAAGGAAGTATAGAAAAAAAGATACATATTCCATGATGATAATGACACCATTGTCACAAATGTGAAAGACAACCCGTCCATAAGAGATCAACTCAGTACTTTCCACACCCCTACCTTGTACAACACTCACAAATTACATGACACCATCACATACCTTTTCCTAGTAGCATACTTCACACAATCCATGTTTAAATTAATATTTTCTCATAGTAGAAATTAATGCAGCAAACCCAATCCATCATAACTCTTTCACTTTATACTCATCCAAGCACACCATGCCATACGTAATAAATCATGTAACATTCCATTCTTACACATGGTCCTATTCAACAAAGCACACACAAAAGAAACTTACACTTCCTCTTTAGTGGTCATGCATACATGAACAAATAAAACTATGCACTTCTTCTTTCCAATAAGAACCAAAACACAAAGATGATTCCCTTTTTACAGAAATTGCCTATCATTTAGTGATCACACGAAGCACATATATATCATCCTACTCATACACAAAGTTATACACCATACTGCATTTTTTCCCATTATCACAATAGTACCAACATGAATAACCTACATAAAACCCATATAGACTTTATAAATCTTCACCAATCCACATTACAGAAATAGTTTATGAAACAAATAAAACATGCACACACCACCTTGCAAGTATAACCAACGCGTGGTACAACCCATAAATATCAAACTTTAATTACATAGATCACACTCGATCAACCATCAAAAGTTAACTCATTTTTTTTAGATTACTTTAACCAATACAATCATGCAGCATAATACACATATGATAACTTCATGGTTACTCCCTTTACCTGGTCTCGTATGATTTTTGTTTCGAAAATCACCAAGAAAGCTTCACAACGTCACCGATGGTCCTCCCATTTTTGATGCCTGTTCTCCGTTCTACTTTCTCCTAGAAAACGTCTTTTCTCTTCCTTATATTTCTAATTTTCGTTTTTTACCAAAATGCCAATCCCTTTTTACTCTTCTCCTTTTTATCCTCTTCTTTTCTATCTCTATCATTTTAATATTGATAAAATCTCTGAGTTTATATCTAAAACCACTAAGATTTTCTCTCTTATTCTCTCTTAACTACTTTTTAAAATATCATCAACCACCAAATCTTTTTAAATCTACAATTTATAATAATAATTTTCTCTAATAATAATATTTCTTTTAATCTTTAAACTCACCAAGATTATATTTCTTATTTTCATTTAACTACTTTTTAAAATAACAACAACTAAATCTTCTAACAGATTTACATAATATTATTTTATTTAATATTCAGATTAATTAATTTGCATATTTTTCCTTTCTACACACTCCCTTAATTAATTTCTACACCAATTAAATAAAGGTAAAAGACCCCTTTGCCCCTAGTATAAAAATAAAGAAATAACATAACAAATATGTTCTAACAAAAATATAAACACAAGAACACTAATCTCCAAACAAAAATCCAAAGTCTTAAAAATACATTATTTTTATAACCCCTATTTTTTAGGATCTCACAATCTTAACTACTTGTAGTGTTAAAAATGAAATAATCTATTATTATAGTAAATAATATCTTTGTTATCTTTCTTAATGCTGAACAAAAAATAAATAAGAATGATTATCATACCTCATCTCAAAGCTTGGAGTGTACAAGTAAAGTTTGTGAGAATTAGGGTAGAATTTGATTCATGTAATAGTTTTAAAAAATTGCTTTCATTGGTAGAAATTGAAGATCACCAAAATGCCCCTGGTTATTAAAGCAATATAAAATGATAATTGTTAATGTTATATTTAATTGTAAAAATGTTTGTAAAAAGTAAAAAATTAAAATTAGTGATTAAAATTAATTTTTAAAAAGAAAAAAATTATAATTTAGTAAAATGAATTTAATTTTAAATGTATAAATTTAAAAAAAAAAAATACTTAAAAGAAATTATAAATTAATACATGCTATTAATAAAAAAAAATAAAAAACCAACTTAACACGGTTAAATAAAACGGAACCGAGTAATTAGAATTAGAGTAAAGAAAAACGTATTAAAAAGAAGGACATTTTATAAATAAGAAAAATAAAGTAATTATTGAAAGAAAAAAGGGGTAGCTTAAAAAAGGGTTTTTTTCTGGTGGGTAAGGAAACAAGGTGTAGTGAGAGCAAGGGTTTTTTTTTCAGGTAATATACGGCGGCAGTGCAGTGTTGACGCAGATGGGAAGCAGGGAGGAGGTACTCCGCAGTGAGATCGATGAGCTTCTTTCGAGCATCTCCTCCACCTGGCCGCTGCCACACCGTTGATCGAAGCTCACCATGTTGTTGCAAGAGGCATCATGCACCTTCACTTCCATCTCCTTTGGCCACACGAAACACCAACACTAGCTTCCAGGGGCAACAATCGTGCCTTACCCAGTTCGCTAGAGTCATTAGCGATGACACCAGTCGTCTCCGGAAAACCTTGTCGGCGTCGTCGCCGCACCTCTTCCTTCTTTTAGATCTGCAAATCGTGAAAACATGGCTCTGCATCCTCCATTGCTTCTTGAGGATCTTTTTCATCAACCTCTTGTTCATTGTGAGTGCACAGTAAAAGCTATGTATTTTAAATATGCAATGCAATTTGATTATAATTTAAGAACGTTTATTCATCTGGGAATTTTATTCAGTCACAGGGGTATTTTAGAGAAAGTGCATTTGATCCTTCCAAATCTCCTGAGTGAACAGTAGAAGAATCCTCCGTTTGCTTTAATTCCATCCGTGCAATTCACTTCAAGTAAATACGTAATTAGCTTCCATTCCTCGCTTTCCAATCTTTATAAACAGTATGACACCCTGAACATAGGCTTAACAAAAAAGAAAAATCATATTTTTTTAAGGTTTAATACATCATTTGGTCCCTTCTTTTGGCAGTTTTGTTCAAAATGATCTCACCTTTGAAAAAAGTTCACTAAGGTCCCATATTTCATTAAAAAATGTTCAATATAGTCCTTTTGGAAAACGACGTTAAATTTTTAACGGTGCATATGTTAGCATGACAAACTTTTAGTGAGCTGTTTAAAAGTTATCTTACGTGGCATCTCCACCACCGCAACAACTCCTTCTTCGATCTTCACTGGCCGCAACCTTTGTGTCGACGCCGGCAGCATCTCCTCCAACCGCTGCCAACACCAGCCTTCGCCCAAGCCGCAGTCTCCATCACACTCAGCAACCACCATGGGCGTATCTGTAGGAACCTTGAATCTATGCATTTAATTTCAAATATAGCCATAGACACACACATACATTCAGAAACAGTAACAATGTATTATGTATAGTGACTCACATTATTTCCTTGGGACTCCACAAAATAGCATAGTGATGAAAATCTTTGGTAGGATCAAAACAGAGATGGAACTTCATCTCTCTTCCTATAATTCTCCCATCTCCACTCCCACTACAAGAAAGGAGGAGATTTCCGGCGGATAATTACCGAAGGACATTGGTCCGCCGGTAATTTTCTATTACCGAAGGAATTTCCGGCGAAATGTTGGGTGTGTCATTACCGAAGGATTATTGTCGCCGGTAAAGGTAATGATAAGTATAGTGGTCATTATCGAAGGCTTTGGTCTGCCGGTAAAGGGATCAGAAATGAAATTTAACATTCCCTCTTCGAGAGAAAGAACCCAAACCCTTTGAAGTCTTTAGAAGCATTCTGAAACCCTCTCTCCGCAACCCATTTTGAACCCCTCTTCTCCGCAACCCATTCTGAACTGACTGAGGTGCTCTTCGTTGAGAGAGGCTCCGTCATTGTGCGTGTAAGTGTGAGTTCTTCTTCGTTCGGTGCCATCCTTCCCCGTTTTCGTTGGTGGCCAGTACTGGTAAGTGTTGTCATCCTTCTCCGTCTTTTTCCCCCATTTTCGGAATAAAGTGAGTGAAATTTGTTATTACTGTTTGAAACCTCAGGAAAAGTCTGAAACACTAGGAAGAAGGTTCGTGCTTCAACTTGAAATTTGGGAAGCTCTAACCCGCTGATGAGGTTTAGGATGTGGTGGCGCTAATACTTCTCTGGTGAAGGTCAAAGGTCAAAGACAGTGTTGTGATTGTCCTTAAGGTTAGAGTTTTTAAATCGTACAATATAAATTTGTAACAAAATTGTTAATTTCAATGCATTTTTGTGTTTGGAATTGGTATTGGTTTGGGTTCTGACATTTTGAGTGATATAATTTGGTGTTCTAGTTGTAGTTGTAATTGCACCTTCATGCTGTGTTTATTAGTTTAGGTTTTTCCTGTATAGGGTATACAAATAGAGTTATGGATACTGATGTCATGGATTTGTTTAGAAATGTAGTTATTTATCTGTTTCAGGCTAATCTTCACATACAAGAATACTTACACTTAGAACAAGGATTTTCTGAAAGCCAATACACCAAACTGAACCCTCACCCTGCAACACACAGAGGTTAATTAATACCCTTGTACGAGTGAGAAAACATGCAAAGTATAATAACAACACGCATATGAAAAATAGATGTAGGTAGTCCAATGGTACCTCTGTTGCTTGATGATCCAAAAACTGCAGGTTTACTTTGCAAAAACTGGCCATTTGACAGAGATGCTCTGCATATACAAATTGTAATGAGGCCTGAAATAGTTTTGTAGTTAAAATTAGGAACTTGTCCTTTCTCTTGTTTTTTCGTTTTTTTTCTCCTTACTATTCTATGAAATCCATTGTGATCCTACTTGTTACATATATGTTTGTTAATATAAATGTTTGCAGAACAATGTACTTATATTTTCTTTTTTAAGTTTGAGTCATACAATCACACATGTCAAGATTCAAAGTTAGTCATCACATGAACACTAAAAGGCATGAGTATCTTTTTTAATCTTGGTGAGGGCAGATTTATTATTATATTTCTCATAAAAGGTCTTCTTTCCCCTCCAAAGATACCACAATCTGCATAACAAATACAATAAACAGTGAAGTCATTTTGACTAAAAGGTTAACTCAAATGTAATCAGCAATAGGTTGATAATGATGTTTTACCTCAGCAGTAGGTTGATAATGATTTTACATTATTATTATTATTATCATCTATGTTCCTTATTAGCTATATTATTCTTCCAAGTCCGATTCCATAATATGTGAGTCAAATTTGCAATTGACAAGATTCTTGCATCCCTTTTTGTTTACTTTATAAGCAATTCCACTGTTGAAGAATTAGCTTCTTGACTTAGATGTTTGTGAACCTTCTCCCTCCCCTTGTTGCTCCAATCCTCAAAAATATCTTCCTAGACCCCATTTACCATTGCCAAGGTAAACTTTTGCAGTTGGGTCTATGGTCATCTTCTACAGCGCAGGTGCTGCCCTCAGAAGATAAATTGCAATTTCAATTTCGCTTGAATGTCCTCTAGCACCAGTTATTACCACTTCCTTCATATCTTCATGTGAGATCTTCTCAGGCCAATAACTTTCGCTTACCTCATCTTCAGTACAGCAAAAATAAGTCCTTAACTACATCAAATTATATCATATCAGAAGAAAAAAGACTGCTAAATTCTGCATTGACATATATTTTTCTCCCTTTTTATTTCATACAATCTTCTATATTTGTTTTCTTTGTAATTTTCTATCTATACATGTTTGATTCTTTAGTCACTTTCCTCCTTTTTTTCTTAACAAGTTATTTTCAAATTGGTTATCGTAATTTGCATTGTATATTAATATCATCAATGCATGGTATAGATGATAACCATACATGAACCATGTAGTTTTGTATCTCTGATGAATTGATATAACACTATTTCAAGAAGTATATTTTAAAAAATAGACTTTGTTCTTAATTTTAAAAAATGGTGAAAAATATATATCCTTAAGTAAAAGATAAGAACCATAAAGTGTGATAGTTTTTAATAAATAAAAATATGTAAGAAAGTATATTTCCAGGATTCCCCTTCCTGATCTCCTTGGTCCTTCCGTCTTCATATATGCAATCCAAAATAGTTTGGTTAATTGCCACTATTCCCCATCAACTTTTAATGTTAAAAAATAAATATTAACATAGAATATAGAGTTTAAGAATAAAGTAAAGATAAAAGTATGTTAAATCTTAACATAGCTGCAAGAGCAGAAACATAGCTGCAAGTAGAGGAAACATGTAACTTACCATGACCCAGTAGAGACAGGGGCTTGGTAGCAGTAATCTTAGAAGGATAAGGGATTTCATCAAACAACACCTGTTCTGCAACCACTGAAATTAAATTCATAGAACAACAATATTTCTCTTAGACCTCTCTTCCTGAGTAGGCTGAAAGTAATAAGGTGGTAGGTAGATAGAACAAGTTGGTCTTACACCTGTGAGTTGGTCAATTGCTAACTTTCTATATTATTTATCCACACATCAAATCATAATTGTGAATCAGAAACAAATGAATAATATTCAATTTTCTTGAATACATCCCATTTGCAGAAAAGGGTTTCGAAAGAAATTAAACTGTAACATTCAAATGGTGTAAAAAAGAGTTTTATAATTGCAAAAGATTAATTCGATGAAATGAGCTAAGTTGAAATGGTTGAGTTGATAAGTGAATGTTGTCGGATATAACTCTCCATTTAAATTTGATGGTGATGTTTGACTATATGTTCTATAAACTTATATGGTTTTCAGATTTGCCTTTTTCTGAATTATCAAGTCATACACCTTGATTAATAACTTCTGTGGAAGCATTTAGACTGCATATGTACTGCTGCCATTGCATCAATTATGGTCTAAGTATTTTGTTCTGGTTTTGTTGTCTATTTGCAGATATTTCCTATCACAAGAGAGTGGACCAGCCATTGCTCTGTTGTCCAACTAGTCAATTTGGTATTGTTTATTGGTTAATTTTGTATGAACTTAGGTATAATTGTTGTTGAGTTTGATGCTAAATTCATCTGCAAATTCCTACCCCGTTTGATGTTGGATTCTTTATATTTCATAGTCCAATAATGTTGTTGCTTTATATAACATGTTTATTATTTGAATTACCAAAGTCAACATGTTCTTGCTTAAATAATCTAATAGCATACCCATTTATGTTTGAAGGCAAACATAAATGACTCAAGCATGAGTTTTATCTATCCTACCCGTTATAGTTGTTTGACACTTGGTTATAGGTATAACAGATCCATGTTATATGAATCTGAAATGTAGAAAGAATTTCATCTGTTCAATGGGTAACAGATTTTCCACTCTATTATTAATAGAGAATAATTTAGTCCTACTTTAGTTGAATAGGATTGATCATTTCAGCAAGATATGTGATTGGAAAGTACACTTTGCACATGAATGTGAAGGAAGTTTAAAATGACTGAACATCATTTTGTTTTGGCTTGTCACAGAACATGGCCGATCATCCCAACCACAGGGTGTGGATGTATGACCGTTGTTATAGCAGTAGAAGGGGTTTGAAGGAAACGTTTGTAGTAGGAGTTGAAGAGTTCATTCAGAAGGCTCGGCAATATAAATATTATGCTGTTGATGGAGGGATTCGATGTCCATGCTTGAAGTGCGAATGTACACGAATTTTGAATGATAAGGAAGTGAAAATTCACCTATACCAGAAAGGTTTCATGCCAAATTACAAGATTTGGACTTTTCATGGAGAAGAAAGACCTTCTACCTCGACTGCTGGCGATAATTGCCTGCCTTCAGGTTCGAACACTTTTGCACATACATATGACAGAAATGAAATTAATCATCTGCAAGAGATGGTCAACCATGCTCTTGGTCGACATGGTCAAGAAGAAGCATACGATTGTCTTGATGAGGAGGCTCCAAATGAAACGACTCAACGATTTTATAATTTATTGACCGAGGCAAATCAACCTGTATTTGAAGGGTCAATTGAGACAAAATTGTCAGCATGCACTCAAATTATGGCTTGTAAATCTAATTGGAATGTTCCCAATCAAGCCTTGGACTTCATGACAAAGTTCGTTTTAAGGTTAACACCACCAAACAATTCTTTGCCAAAGAATTTTTATGAAGCCAAAAGGTGTGTTTCAAAGTTGGGATTAGAAACAAAGAAGATCGATTGTTGTTTGAACGGATGTATGCTTTTTTATGACAACGAAAATGGGAAAAATGATGCATCGTTGGTCGAATGCAAGTTCTGTGGCCATCCTCGATTTCGGACATTCCAGCAGGGGCGGAGGCAAAGAAAACCAATTGCATTCAAGTCCATGTTCTACTTGTCAATCATTCCAAGATTACAAAGGTTGTTCGTGTCAATGCAAACAACACAACACATGAGATGGCATGATGGTAACAGGATTGAAGGAGTGTTACGTCATCCTTCTGACGGTGAAGCTTGGAAGCACTTCAATCGTAAACATCCATCCTTTGCTAGTGATGCTCGTAACGTGCGACTTGGTCTATGTTCAGATGGGTTTACTCCTTACATTCAGGCGTCCGCATCACCATATTCATGTTGGCCGGTGATTGTCACCCCCTACAATCTTCCGCCTGAGATGTGTATGACAAAACCATACATGTTTTTAACGTGTATCATTCCAGGTCCATCTAATCCCAAGGCATCCATTGATGTTTATTTGGAGCCATTGATTGATGATTTGAAGAAGTTGTGGAGTGGTATTTGGACATATGATGTTTCTAGCAAGCAAAATTTTTTGATGAGAGCAGCTTTGATGTGGACTATTAATGACTTCCCCGCATATGGGATGTTATCTGGTTGGAGCACACATGGTCGATTGGCTTGTCTGCATTGCATGGATCACACAAAGTCATTCTTTTTGAGTCATGGTCGCAAAAATTCTTGGTTTGATTGCCATCGAAGGTTCTTAACCAGTGATCACCCATTTAGGCGAAACAGAAAAGCTTTTCGCAAAGGCCAAGTTGAAACAGATACGGCCCCTCCCAAGGTCACCCCATCACAAATTTGGACAAGAGTCCAACATTTTCCAAAAGTTACTGAAAGTGGTGTCACTAGGATTGAAGGGTATGGGGAATGGCATAACTAGACTAAGAGGAACATTTTTTGGGATCTTCCATATTGGAAAGATAATTTGCTAAGACATAACCTAGATGTCATGCATATAGAAAAAAATTTCTTTGACAACATCTTTAATACAATCATGAACGTTAGTGGCAAGACCAAAGATAATGAAAACGCACGAAAAGATTTATCTTCATATTGTTCACAAAGAGACTTAGAGTTGAAGACACAGTCTAACGGAAGGTCGCTGAAACCAAAAGCAAATTACACATTAACAAAAGAGGAGGCTAGAATAGTATGTCGATGGATAAAGGACCTTAGAATGCCAGATGGTTATTCTTCAAACCTGGCTAGATGTGCTAATATTGAAAAAGGAAGCATTCAAGGTATGAAGAGCCATGATTGCCATGTATTTATGGAGACTTTAATCCCTATTGCATTCAGTTGTTTGCCTGTGCATGTCCTAAATCCACTGATAGAAATCAGTCAATTCTTTAAAGATTTGTGCTCGACGACACTCAAGGCAGATTCACTAGCAAAGTTGGAGGAAAATATTCCAATCATACTTTGCAAATTAGAAAGAGTACTCCCCCCTGCATTCTTTGATTCAATGGAACATCTTCCAATTCATCTTGCTTATGAAGCATGGCTTGGTGGACCTGTGCAATATAGATGGATGTACCCATTTGAAAGGTTTATGGGAGAATCAAAATGTTCAGTGAAGAATAAAGCGAGAGTAGAAGGATCAATCTGTGCTGCTTACTTACATCGTGAGACAACATACTTTTGTTCACATTATTTCAAGAATTTCATGTTGTCATCCAACAATGTTAGGAATGAAACACAGTTCCTAAACAAAACATCTCAATCAACATTGTTAGTGTTTCGACAACTTGGTCGTCATGCAGGCAAGGAGATGACTCATTGGTTGACTGATGCTGAATTCAACTCCGCGCATGTTCATGTCTTGATCAATTGTGTTGAAGTTAAACCCTACCTTGAGTATGTCCTCATCCCTTTTCTTAACTTTCTAATTGTGACATTTCTGTACTCACTTATTGTGTTCATCATATTCAACAGCTCATTTGTTGTGGCTGAGCATATTCCAGAAGGAAGTTCTTCTGGCCGAATTCACTCTGAGTTTCCAAATTGGTTCAGATATCAAGTATGTACATGTTTCCTAGAGTTCATTTAGATGTACTACACTTCATGTCACCTTTCAATCCCCCATTAACTTCCCCATGTATTACAACACTTCATTTACAGGTTCATAATCAGCCTTTAACACCAACAATTGAAGAGTTAAGGTCTTTGGCAAATTGGCCCATGAGATGCGTCAAAGAGTGGCACACCTACTTTGTGAACGGGTACAAATTCCACACACATGCATGGTCCGAAGGAAAAAAAACAACTAATTGTGGTGTGTACGTCAAGGGCATCACAGATGGTGGTTACGATGACTTTTATGGGATAATACAAAAAATATATGAGTTAGAGTACCACAGTTCTACTTCCCCAAAGACAGTGGTTCTTTTTTATTGTGAATGGTTTGATCCTTCTAGAAGTGGAACAAGAATGGATCCTAGGTATAACATTGTGGAATTGCGAATGAGTTCACGGTACAGACCGTTTGATCCATTCATTTTAGCAAGTAATGTTAGACAAGTTTATTATGTCCCATATCCACCATTTCGCAGCATCGACAAACGTGGTTGGTCTGTTGCAATACAAACCAAGCCAAGGGGTCGGATTGACTCAAATGATGTTGAAGAAGACATTGCCTACCAAGTTGAGGAAATGTCACATGATATTCAAAATATTGAAGTCGAACGTGTATCAGGATTGCATGACCCTAACGGTGATTTTGAAGAATTACAAGGACAAATACAAGAAGAAGGAGAAGAACCTGTTGAAGAAGAAGAAGAAGAAGAAGAAGAAGAAGAAGAAGAAGAAGAATTTCAAGAAGAAGTTGAAGAAGAAGAAGAAGAAGAAGAAGAAAAAGAAGAAGAAGAAGAAGAAGATGATGATGATGATGATTAAGCACTTCAATTTTAAAACACATTGGTCATTCTCCAAACTTTAATAATCAAACACGAAGTATTATTGTATGATTTAATATTGAAAAGTAATATATATTCATTTGTTGTGCCATGAGTAATTTATTTAACTTTATTTCAATCATAACAATGTAATTGCAGTAATGACAGGAGAACGACAATCACGTCCTAATAAAGGAAAGGCCGTAGCAAAGCCTAAGAGAAAACGACAGGCAACATATACAATAAGGATTCCTACTTCAGATGACCTGACTACATCGGATGTTGGGCCCTCACAGCCAACACAAGATCCTGCTACTCTTCCCCCACCTGCACATCTTGGAACACCTCTAGTTTCTCCTTCTATACCCTCCTCATCCTTCATACCGCCATCTGATGATCGTCCCCCACCATCTGATGATCAACCCCCACGACCTGGTGATCGTCCCCCACCATCTGAGAATGGGGAATCTGATGACCATCATTCAGATGGTGATGATGGTGATGACCCCGATCCTACTGATCGACCGCTGATTGAACCTTATGGGAAAGGGTAACACCCAACCAAGTTTCTTACTAATTTGTTTTACCTTATTTATTTAACTTATCATTATTTGAAAAGACTTTTATGTATATATATGCAGGTTTGTGCCATCTAGAGTTGCTTCTCAGGCCATAACAAGGTCAATTAAGCAACAATTTTTAAATCCTTGGCCAACATGGGGAGCAATACCAGATGATGACAAAATACCATTTTGGGAGCGATTTAAGGTTAAACCAAGCAACTTGCATTTGTTATTTACTAATTTGTCCATGTTCTAATGCAACACATTTCGTATTTTACATAATCTTTATATGAGTTGTTGACACAGATGAAGGTTCAGTGGTTACCTGAACATGAAGTTCAAATTCACTGCAATTTCAACACGAAGGCGTCTCATAGACTCTCTGAGATGTTTCGAGAAGCAAGAATAGCTGGAGAACGCCCCTACTGGATTGGGGACATAATCTGGACCTCCTTACTGCAGCATTAGAATTCGCCACAGTATCGCGCCAAGTGTGCAATTGCCCAGAAGAATCGGTCTTCAGAAAAGGGCGGTGTTCTCCATACAGGTGGATCAATCACAGTACATGAACATGCCATTCGTACGGTAAGTATCCATTTAGTCATATAACTTTTGTAACTTTAATTTCAATGTACTTATGAAACTTTGTATTTTGATACAGGCAGCTGCGTTGGGACGAGCTGTGCATGTTGATGAAGTTTTCCACCAAACTCATCTTCGCAAGGGAACTGACCAGTTCGTTGATGAAAGGTCCCGAAAGACCCATGTAAGAAAATATTTTTAATTGGAGTATTGATTCATAACTGTGTGCCTTGTATTGTACATTTTACTCATATTTTATAATCATTTTTAACAGGAAGAATTCTCCACAAGACTTTCACGGGTCAGATCCTCACATTCTTCATGTCCTCAATCAACCCAACAACCAAATAATGACGATGACCTTATTAGGTCACAATGTTGGATTGATGTTGTTGGTGGAAAGAAAAAAGGAAGAATTTATGGGGCAGGACAACTGGCTGCAAATTACAGTAGAGGTCGTGGTGTTCTAAAGCACCAACCTTCTTCTTCCTCTCAGCGTCCTGATGAGACTATTCAGGCCTTGACGCAACGGCTTCAAACACGTGACCAAGAATATAATGAACTGAGACAAGAGTTCACCAATTTTAAAGAACTGGTCATGAGATTGCTTCCCGGGTCTGCAGTGCCTTCAGCCTCTCCTTCGCAGCCCACACCAGTCCAGCCTAGAGAAGTTCAACCCTCCATACCAGTCCAGACCCCATCACTCCAGTCTCCATCTGTCCAGCCAACTTCAGAGGCTGAAAACAATGAAGAGGAAGAAAATCATCAACCTGATCACTATGAGAACTATTAGATTTTATGACTTTGCATATTACTTATATTTATTACTACTTTAGCTTCTAAGAACAATTTCATATTTAGTTCTTTAGTGGAGTTCTGTTTTGTTTTGTTAACATTAGTAGAGTTCTGTTTTGTTTATAACATTACAAATTTCAGACTTTAAATATACATATATATGTTTGCTTGGAATTTGTTTAGATTGTTTGAAGTTTGCATTGATTGGAGTTGACTCCATTGGGTGAATAATGTTAGATTTCATTTTGAGTTGGATGTGAATGTTGTTGCTGTTGAATTGGGCAGATTTGCTGTTGAATTTTGCAAACTGCAGATTTAGATGTTATGCAGGTTTACTGTTTGGATGGGGCTATATAAAAGGAATTGCTACGAATCTAAAGACGCCCTTACCGAAGGATAAATCTTTGGGTAATTACCGAAGGATTTATCCTTCGGTAATTACCGAAGGACATAATCCGTCGGTAACTGTTTCCGACAACTAATTTTCCGACGGAATAATGACCGTCGGTAATCCGTCGATAAAATTAAATTTCCGACGGAATATGCCATATAGCGACGGAAGTCGACCGTCGGTAATACCTTATATTGTTGTTTCTTATATAAACTTTCGTCTCCAAAGGATAAGGCTTTCCAAATGTTGTCCCAAGAAACTCGATGTCCACTTCATCGTGGAAACTAGGATGTGCTTCTTTAATAGTTGGATATCATATCATTGGTTCCCTTCCCATTGTGTCACTTACCATTCAGTCAAGCATAAAATGTATATATAAGGACCAAAGCGAGCCAATGAATAAATGATAAAACAGATAAAAGTTAAAACGAAAGGCAATGTGGGGTAGATTCTGATTTAGTCAATTCTCATGAATCAAAGTCAGTAACGGTGTGTTATAACATGTGAATTCCATCAATGGAGTGGTGGGTCAGTAGCTATCCATTAATGGACCCCAAAGCTTTATTTGATTGAAAATGGGGGCACATGAATGATTGATCGACACGTATAGTAATCCTTCTTACTAATGGTAGAATAACATACCTTATATTCTTAATATGTTGATGAATCAAGAAAATGAGTCCATATAGGTTGCAACCAATGGTATAAACAAACCTTCAGAATAGGGACAAGTACTAACCATACCGAATTTAACTTCAATTGCCCTCAAATTTTTTTTTTTTTTGGTACACTCACTGTTCTGCTAATAACTCAGAATTTGTTAACTATGCCATTATAAATCCAAATATACAAATAAGTAGACTGAGAGGAAGATCATGTTGTATGAGTGAATTTAGATAATCAAAACAAAAGTGACCATGTTAAAGAAATTTGTGGTCAGCCAATAATTTAACCTTGAATTTTGTCTGCTAACGGAAGCAGAAGGTTCGAACCTCTTTTTGAATTGATCTTGTGAATCAATGCCCCATGAATCCAACTACAATTTAAGTATGAGGTGTTGAAGTACATGAACTTGAGGCATGCATGGTTCCCTTGAAAAAAACCACAAAATCACAAAACACGGAGGTATTATTATTGAGCACAAGTCTTGTTATACACGGCTTCAAGAATTGGTAGAAATAATAATAACTCCACAAAATAGATTTGAAAGTAACAGCAGGTAGTGTAGTCTCAAGCAAGCAAATAATTAATGTGCTGCATAATGGGGACTTGTGCTTCCACAATTTTCAATTTTTAAAGCCCAAATCACACCAATGGCCAAAGCACAATACCATCTTTTCCTCTATCTGCCAATTCTCGTCATTATCATCGAACACCCCGATTCCCGATTCCTCTTTGAACCATCATCATCATCTTCTCTGTTAACCACAGTAGCGGAATGATACTAGCCACCGAGACCGCCTCCGTTCAACTCTACCATCGTGCCACCGGCGACAGAGCCAATAAGTCACTTTCACAACAGCAAATAATGCAGAAATGGAGTTATCAAATTGGGATTAGAGTTTTTTTAATTTAACCTATTTTTTAATTTAACTTATTTTAAATTATTTTATACTGCCACGTAAGCTTCGTTTCAAATAGCTCATTAATGCTCTGTCATGCTAGCATTTGTACCGTTACAATTTTACAATTTTAACGCTGTCTGTCAAATGGACCACATTAAACAACTTTTAGTAAAATATGGGACCTTAGTGATTTTTTTCAGGTGTAATCATTTTGAACCAAAACCCAAAAGAAGGAACATGTATTAAACTTTTTTAATTTATATTTGTATGTGTCAGAAACAAAAAGTGAATGGAAACCGAATGTTTATAGACTTTTTTCCATAAAGTCTATGGATCTACAATTGGTGACGTGGAGAGATTCTGGTAGTGCTGATGTTTGGTGGCACGTGCTCATTCCCACACATCTACCAATCCCCTTTAATTTAACACATAACTTAATGCAACATCTTTTCCATACAGCGTTGTTGTCTTTATTTCAGAGTATATTTTGCTTCCATTTAAATTTTTTGTTTTACTTTAATTTTTAAATATATTTTTTTTCACTATTTGTTTACACGTTAATTAAAACATAGGCTAAGACACAAAATATTTAAAAATAGATAAATTTTATGAAAATAAAAAAATCGATGTAAAAAAGTATTTAAATATTTCCTACCTTGAACTGTATTATTGGTTCAACTCACTTATCAAATTATTTCCAGTACCTGTATTCTATAAGATGATTTAAAGTAAAAAAAATAATATATAAACTAAAGTTAAAATAAATTTAAGTAGAAATGAAAATTTATTATAAAAATTTAATAGAAAATATTTCAGAATAACTAAAAATAAATTATTCTATAAATTTCCAAAATTTAAGTTAATTATTTTGTTTTATTTATTATTTTAATATTTATATAGTTATGTTAATAAATAAATAATTATGTCAATTTGTAACAATTACACCTTTAATAAATCAATTATATAATGTAGACACAAATAAAATATTTACAATGTCACACCCCATTTAATACCCCTCCTTAGTGGGGTACACGTGTCAACCGTCCGGTTCTCCCCTGGTGAGTGGGAGACAAACTCTGTCAAATTTTTAATTCCCTTCTCTCGTGATCCGTGCAGTATCGGCGTAGCAGAGAAACCCCAGGGAGTGGAAGTCAGGTGTCACGTTGGAATTGGCCGACCGTTCGGACTGGAGGCAGTATATAAGGTAGGAATGAAACCTAACGCCACTGTTGCATGCAATCTTCTTCTTCTTCCTCAAACTCAACCTTCTAAAAATCTCAAACTCTCCTCCTTCTCTCTAAAACCTCTCAACCTTCTCTCTAGATTTCTAACCTCCAATTCTTCTCCGATCACTTGCGTCCGTTCAAGATTATTGCTGCCAGCACAAAGACCTTCAACCAGTAGCAACCAAAATTTCATTCTGAACTGACTTTGGAAACCTTAAGAAGAGATAAATTGCTACCAACCAACCTTAGACGCATTAGCTGAATTTTGAGGTAAGGGAAGCTTATAAAGTTTAATTTTGATGTTCTGTATGATTTGAATATGTGACTGATTTAATGCATGTTTGATATCTAAAGTATGTTGCTTGATTTCTCATGAATGGAATATGGTATGTTGTTGTATGAGTTGTATGATAAGTATGAACTATGAATTCTGCACTGATAAGAGTATGTATGAAACTTAGAGAAAATGTGAATCTGAGATCGAAGGTCATTAGGACCGTTCGGTTTCCCCTAAAACGATCGATCTTGTACTATTGTATCGAAACTTAAATGCCTTGCTTGGTCAGTCATAATGATCTATCCATTACAGAACGCTCGGTCTTATACTGAGTGTTCGGCTTTAACGTATTCGGTCATAGACTGATTACCTAGTCTCATGTTAACTATATTTATTATAGTAGCGTTCGGTCACACATTGAACGTTCGGTTTTATATTGAAAATGTTTATTGAAAGTACTCGGTCATAAATCGAGTGCTCGGCCTGAGAAGTACTCGGTCATAAACTGAGTACTCGGTTTCATATTAATTGTCTTTATTGTACTGAACGTCCGGTCTTATACTGAACATTCGGTCTTGAAGTGCTTGGTTATACACTAAGTATTCAGCCTCATATTAATTATTTAGAACGTTCAGTTATACACTGAGCGTTCGGTTTATATTGATGATGTTTATTAAAAGTGCTAGGTATTATACCAGTACTTGAATTTTAAGAACATTCGGTCATAAACTGTACGTTCGGATTATATAAGTGTTTGGTATTAGACTGACACTTAATTTCTAAAAGCATTCAATTTCATATTATTATTATTATTATTCATTTTAAGAACGTCCGGTCATAAACCAAGCGTTCGGTTTTACACATATGATATTATGTTTGAGTAATTGGTCATAGACTAAGTACTCGGTTTGATGTAAATTATCCTTCTTGAGAAAAACGTCACTACTAGTTATGATTCGGTATTGAGTATCTGGTACTCCTCTCAACACCCTAACAGCTTGGAAGTAATAATGAACGTTGGTTGAATTTCACTAAGTAAGATAATTCCACTGGCGGAATATCTCATGAATTTGGTAATGATTGGTAAAGTATGAATGTGGGAATGACTCTGGTGTCGTCCTTGATCCTGATATTCCGTGAGGGCGCTTCCTCAGGTAGAGGGAGGCCACTCATGCGTGGGAATGGCAGGAGGTCCGCGGTTATATGAATAGATAACCGTTTGAGGACTAACCTCGGGTGGCAGCTGATAAGGGAAAACAGTTACTACACCACACCGGGTGCTAGGGACGACCGAGCTACATGTTCATACCGTCCGGACAGTGTCTTAGTGATCGGTCATGAGTATAGAATTGTATGTTGCATGATTGATTGGCTTGTATTGTACGTTTACTTGTATGATGAATTGATAAATTAAATTTACATAAGCTTACCCTTATCCTTCGTGTCTTTGTCTATGTTGCCGTTCGGTATCTGACCGTTCGGTTATCCTCTTCCTTGCAATGATCATCCTTTTGGGTGTGAGCAGAGGATAGCTTGGAAGATGTTTTGGGGGCTACTCTGGAGAACGCTGTGCAGATCGAGCAACCCGTGGAGGCCGTGCCTAAAAGTTATGCCGGACCGACCGATCCTTAGTGTAGTTGTTTCCATTGCCCAGTGTTTTGTAGGGTCCAGTATAGGAATCTTTTGAATTTTTGGCCGTTCGGCCAATCTATTATATTCAAGACCGTCCGGTCTATATTGTAAATAATGTATTTAACTTGACTATTATACAGCTTTAAATTTAATGATATTATCCTATCTTTTTCACCTCTATGCTTATTTACTACTGTTCTCCTTTATTGTTCATGTTAACTCCTAAAATAAATTATAGCTTTGGTTATATTTATTGGGATGTTACATACAATCATATATACATTCTGTAAAAGAAAATATACTTTAAATTACGTAAAAGTGAATTTTCATTTTCATTTTTTCTGAATTCTTCCTTATTTTTTTTTACTTTTCTTTCATTACTTCGTTGCTAATTTTTCGCACACCTTAGAGCAGACATGGCGTTAATATGTGTTTGTTAGACTAAATTAATTATTTTTGCCATGTTTTTAATACAAATTGATCTGTGTTGTCTCATCAAAATTAGTGTCCTAAATTAATAAAAATTAATTTAACTTAGCAGGATACTTTTTAAAAAATTAATGTTATCTTAAATTTATCAGTCCCTCTAAGTATATTTATAATATATAATTATCTATTCCCTAGTAGCAAATAAATTTTTTAATGTAATTGATAACAATAACTTTATCTTACATTAGGGTTAAACTTAACTTTGGCTATTCTAGTTTTTGTTCAATCCTAGTTTCTCAATTTTAAAAGAGACATTTGATCTTCTTATTTTGGAGGATTCATAATTGTAAGTCAATATTTAATTTTTCAATATTTATTTTGTCTCTTATATTTTAATGACATTTTTTTATATGTCACAGTTCAATGAAACTAAAATAAATAAAAAATAAAACAAGTAAAAAATAGAATATTAGATCCAAATTCTGATGTTTTTTAAGAATAGACGAGGGAAAATATCTATTTTAAAATAAGAAGACCAGAATTACAAGTCAAGCCAATTGGAAAAACTAAAATTATATTTAAGTTTTATATTCATTTAAACCGACCTTTATAAATTAATGTTCCACCCTTTTTCTTCTAAACGATTTTTTCGATCAGATATTAAATAAGTATTATTTTACTATAAAATAATTAATGCAAAAGATATTATACATTAAGTGTTATAAAAATAACCAACATTAATTTAATTAGGATGTGGATTTGGGACCCTATTTCGAATTGTCTAATTCCACAACGTTCACGCGCTAATTTTAATATACGGTATAGAGTTGGCAAATTTCAATTGTTAATACATAGTGCATCTTTCAATTTTCTCACCAACCCCCTAAGCAAACTGCTCCATCTTTCTTTAATTTTTCTTCACCTTCAATTCTTGTGGATTGCTTATTCAACGTTTCGTTCCCACCAAACACCCTTTGGTTTGGAGATACGTACAATGTATCGAGTTCAAACCTTGCCTCGCACAACACCTTCATAATTTTCTGTGCCACAATCCATTGATGTTCAATTTGTGAAGCTTTTTCTTTCCTTCAATGGCTACCTTATACACAGCACCACCCCTCTTACGTTTTTCCTCCAGGAGGTCTCCATCTTTGGCACCCCATTTGAGTTTTGGTAATTGGGGAAAATCAGAGTTGGGATTTGTGCCCAGAATCTCACCAGCAAAGTTGCAATGGAAAGGCAGAGAAGGGGAGTGCCGGAAATGGGGTGTGAGGTGCACTGCAGAAGGCATAGATGGAAGCATGTTTGTGAAAGGTAGAGAAGAAGGTATAGCTTTCAGCATCATCCCGGAGAGGTTGAAGGTGGTGTCTTTGGTTGCATGTGTCATGTGTTTGTGTAATGCAGATCGTGTGGTTATGTCTGTGGCCATTGTTCCACTTGCTGCCAAACATGGCTGGTCAAGTTCTTTTCTGGGCATTGTTCAGGTACTTCACAGGCCACAAAAGTAGCAAAACACGTGATCTTAGAATAGTAAATCTAATAAATTCACCTTTCTCTCTCTCCCCCACATGCTCACAAAAAGGCATAACAAGTCATCAATGACCTTTAGAAGAACTATTATTTTTTGAAGAGAATCCTATTTTTATATCAGTTTCAGTCGTATTGTTTGAACATAAAAAAAAATGATATTATTCTGTCTAATGTTTTCTTCATATTTTTTTTTCTATACTATTGGTCTCAAAAATACTCCCCAGAATTAATTAAACAGGACAATTTTGTTGTTCACTGAAAAATTTCCTGTATAAGGAAAAAAGTAGTGACTTCGTTGAGACTAATGAAAATGTTGAAGTTAATGAAACAAACTTAACTTTTATCTTGAAAATAGCTATAGAATTAAATTGCTACAGTTAACTATATACTCTTTGAAAAATGACTGTCTTGTTAATAGAGTTTACAGTAAACTAAGGTATGAGAAAATTAATAATTATTTCTTACAATTAGAAAAGAAAATTTGCTTAAATTCCTTTATTATGTAAAATGACCATTCCTTGAAGAACATAGATGAAATCAAATATTTATCTTTGTTCAAAACTTAGCTCAAACTGGTAACTAGTTCCTTAGATAATACATGTCTGTTTTAAAATCAGAACAGTTTGTTATGCTTCCATTTGTTTGTGGTGGAGCCACTGGCTAACATGAAGTTCATACCTCATGCAAAATCAGTCATCGTTCCTTTGGGGTTACATATTCTCTTCGGTGATTGGAGGAGCTTTGGTAGATAAATATGGAGGAAAGAGGGTGTTGGCCTGGGGTGTCTTTTTATGGTCTTTGGCAACAATTCTCACACCTTTGGCAGCCAACCATTCCACAATGAGCTTGTTGGCCATTCGTGCTTTCTTTGGATTGGCTGAAGGAGTAGCTTTTCCATCCATGAGCACTCTTATATCAAGGTGACGCCTCTACAATCCTTGACATAAATATTTAGCTATCTCAGGTCAGGACCTGGGAAACCAGTTTTTGATGATTTAAAATGTAAATTTGTTTTGGAAATGTTAGAAAAACACTCTTTTAACATACTGTTTTGAATATATTATCTGATTTTGGTTAAAGTTTGTTAGAAATCACTGATTTTTGTCAGTCTCACTCATCATTTTGTAGTTTTCAATAAATTTTTAATCAGCAGTAAAGAGTGTGTTTGAATGAAGGAGTGTGTTGCTAAAAGTCCTCATCTTGTTTTAGAGGTGACCATTTAAAATGGTTTACCTAAACTATTTAGTTTCTTGTTGGTTGGTATTATTGAAGAAAGAACTCAAGGCCCCATTAATAGTCTTCTCATATAAACATCTCATTGTTGTGGATGCAAAGCTGATTTCTACAATTTCAGAACTGATTTAATCTTCATATCTTGAATAGGTGGTTTCCAACTAATGAGAGGGCAAGTGCACTCGGAATGTCAATGGCTGGATTTCATCTAGGCAATGTTGTCGGCTTATTGCTGACACCAATTATGTTGTCCACTATAGGAATTTCAGGTCCTTTCATCTTATTCTCATCCCTTGGTTTGCTCTGGATGATGACATGGGCATATAGAGTCACAGATGATCCTGCAGAAAGTAATTTCATCAGCAGAGCAGAACAAAGGTTAATCCAAGCTGGGAAAACTGCTTCACAAAAGAAAAGCAACAAGTTTCCACCAGTACATCTTCTGTTATCAAAATTGCCATCATGGGCTATAATATTTGCCAATGCAATGAATAACTGGGTAAGTTCTATTTTGAGTGAAGATAAGGACTTGCTACCATGAATCCAAATTTTAGCTATACTAATGTTAACCTCACTTAATTTGCAGGGTTACTTTGTTCTCCTCTCATGGATGCCGGTTTATTTCAAAAGTGTAATTACTTTCTTAAGCTATTCCTAGTTTTTACATTAACAACTTTATAATCTAGTTTCTTATTGTTGCCTGGAGAATACAGATAAGATCTCTATTAAAGCCAACTGGTATATGAAGTGCATCAGTAAAAGTTTCTTTGTCCTTGATTTTATAAAAAGTACATTGTGATTTCCACCCACCAAAATTCAATGGTAGATAAAACTTTACTTGTGCACTCTATAGAAGTTCATTTTAGAATAGTTTTTCCTACCTACCAAGTTAATAACTCTAGGTTTCATCACATTTATACCATGCTCATGTTAGCTAATTTTATAGTTTAAAAAAGCTTATGGTAATCATCATTAAATATGATACTGGAAGCAGGAACATTCGATCATGATTTTTTTTTTTTTCCTTCTTCTATAGGTATATAATGTGAACTTGAAGCATGCAGCTTGGTTTAGTGCGGTTCCATGGGCAACAATGGCTATGTCGGGTTATCTAGCCGGTGTTGCGTCAGACTTCTTAATCAAGGGAGGGTACCCCACAATATTTGTCCGGAAGTTTATGCAGGTAACTCTTTCAGCTTTCATGGAGAAGAATGTGATTATATCTATATGTTATTTGCCAGTTTCAGCTATAAGGATCAACCAAAATGCTTGATGAAGTGATCACTGAACTGCTATTAACAGTCACAAAGAAAAGTTGTTAATATTTTGAGCACTCTAGATAAGCTGTTTACATTTTGAAGCAATTAGAGACCAATATCAAAAGGAATTCATCTTAAGGGATGGAAACCAATATCTCGTTCATTTTGATTTTGTCTTATGGAATCCATTTTGATTTTAGTAACACATGTTAAGTACAAGGACATTGATCTGCATTCTGCAACAATAATCTGATTCATCCTTGGTAAATTGCAGACCATTGGATTCCTTGGGCCGGCAGTGACCTTGCTCTGCTTGAATTATGCCAATACACCCACCATTGCTGCAACACTCTTGACTATTGCTTTGAGCCTGAGTTCTTTCAGTCAGGCTGGTTATATGCTTAACATACAAGTAAGTTCAACTAAAAATTTGGATGCCCTAAAAGCATTATGACATATTTGAACAAGCTAAAAGTTGACTTTAATTAATGAATAACTTGTGAAAAAACCAGCACGCACACAAAGACCATACATGGAATATCGCATAACATTGTCTTCTGGAAGACTTATATTAAGTATGTTTCACTCGATACTAACAGAAAGAGGAAAAAAGTTCTCATTTTCCTGTCTTAGAAAAGGACATTTTGAAATGTTTACACAAACATGAACTACATTGAGACATTGTACATGAACTTATGAATATCAATGGGATCTTACCCTCACATCTTTGAACATTTTGCATGATGATCAGGATATTGCTCCTCAGTATGCAGGAACTCTACATGGTAAGAAGCTGAGAAAATTTGTTGCGTGGAATGTTATCTTTTTCTTTTTGCCTTCTTGTTTTTCTCATAATGGTTATTGATTTATTTAACAATAACAAAACTTTTACAGGAATCTCAAACTCCGCTGGAACTGTAGCGGCTATCATAAGCACAATTGGAACTGGTTATTTTGTACAGTGGCTGGGATCATTTCAAGCATTTTTAACTGTAACAGCTGGTCTCTATATCGTGACAACAATTTTTTGGAATCTTTTTGCCACAAGCGACCAAGTCTTGTGACCTTTTCCCCTAAAAAAAATCTTCATTTTTCCGTATAGGCCATCAGAAGCAAGGGAAATTATGAATTCAAAAAGTTACCATATACAATAAATCAATGTATGAAAATCAATTTTCAACTCTCCTTTCTTACATAAACAAAAATTGTATCAATCCTTAGCTTAGTCCATTGGTAAGGGGAGCCAGAAAATTGTATGGGAGGAAAAATATTTTCGCAAATATGTGAAGTATTTCTATAATACTGATTATTTAGAATTATGATATTTTTTTAACAAAGTTATATTGTTATTGAACTATCAAATGACATGCAAACATAGAGGAATGTGTGTGATAAATATGTTTAAGTATGTTTAGCACGTTTTATTATGTTTAAATTTTTTTATAATTTTCAATTGAGTAAAAGAAAAAATTAATTATATTCTTTAAAAGTATTTTGCTTAAGCAGTATAATATATTTAAATGATAAAAAGTTCGTCTTAAAAGTGAAAAGTGAGGTTGTTTAGAGTTTGATGATGTTTCATACATGAACTATATAATTAATTGGGAGGAAAGATGGGTCTGTATCAGGTTCTTAGGGTTAACTTTCAATTGAGTAAATGACTAAGTAATTATATTCTTTAAAAGTACTTTATTTAAGCAATATAATATATTTAAACGAGGAAGTTTCTTCTTATAAGGGAAAAGTGAGGTTGCTCAGAGCTTGATGATGTTTCGTATATAAATTATAAGATTATATGTGGGGAAATATGGGTTGGTATTATGTCCTTAGGGTTAATGTATTAAGCAGGCTATCTCATTAAGAAAATATTTTGGTTCATTGATGATCTCGTTATGTAAATTAAGGCATGAAGTGGTGAAAAGTTGAAAAAGGTCTAAATTTAGCTCAGTAACATGTGTACATATGGTTCTACCATCCTGACATATGGAACTAAAATTGGTAATGATTCATATTATTTTTTTATTAGTTTTGATGGAAATTTAGAAAGGAAGAAATTTAGTAGAAAGACATCATATCAATAAAACGTAAATCTAATTTAATTTCAATTTACATAAAAAATTAACTCTATTTTTATTATAAAAAAAGTTTATATGTTTTTATTTTTATATAATGTTTAATTTCTTATTTTTATTCGATGAAATACTTGTATTATTTTCATTTCGACCTAATATAATATATCCTATAAAAATCTCTATCAACAACTCTTCAAGTTGAGTTTGGTATACATCTTTTTAAGATCAAAATAAAATGTACTTAACAAAAACACTCTTACACTAACCCATTACGTCAAATAATAATAAATATTATAATAATAAAACATAATCAATTTATCTGACATAATAGATAATAACACCAAAATTATTTAGGAAAGTTATCTATATATATATATATATATATATATATATATATATATATATATATATATATATATATATATATATATATATATATATATATATAAAGTACAAAAAAAAAAGTTAATTAAGAGTGTCACCTAATATATTTGATATCTTTCTTTTTTGTTGTCAAGAATTGTTTGTTACGAGCTACACCTGCAAAAGTTTCGACTATATCAACATTACATTAATCTATATCTGTAATTAGCGTTATCTTATATCTATTCAATCTAATCAACGTATCAACCAACAAAATTAGACTTTTAGGCAACAAGTACAATTTGGAATGTCTCTTTCAAACAACAAAAACACGAAAGAGTAAAAAAAAAACTATACATGTCAAACATCTCTTGTAAAGCATTTATTTTCTTATTCTAAACGAACAAATTATCTTTCAAAACCAATATAATTTATAAATATATTTTAAGAGAGAAAAACAAGAAAGAATAATAATGTATTTGAAAAAAAAAAACTCTCTAAATATCCTTAGATACATCTTGAATATCTAATAACTCCATTGAAGAAGTCAAATTTGACTTTGTAACATCCCAAAATATGTGTATAATTCATATCAAATGGAATGCAATGTATTATAATAATAGAAAACAGTTAGGAGTAGAAACAACTGTATAAGTATAGATTACAGTCATCCAAAATAGAGGGGGGAAATAAAACGACTAATAAATGAAAAGACAAGGGTCTAAGGTTTTGCAAAACAGGATAAGCCAAAAAGAAATAAAACAACATGATTGCCTAAGCACTAGGTGCTGGATCTTCCTCGGTCTCCAATGCCTGCTCCAGAGGTACATCATCACTTACTGCTCACATCCAAAGGATTGGATGATCATCGCAAGGGAGGAAGCAAACACACACAACATACAAGTGCAAGGGTGAGCTAGTTTTCAAACCAACATACAATTCATAGCAAGGTAATCTAGCATGGCAGAAAGCATAAATTTACATACAAGCATACAAGTTATCATGATCACAGGCACTTAGTTCATAACTTAACCAAAATCAATCATCTTAACATACAAAGACTCCTAGACACGTCCGGACATAAAATGAATGTAGAGCTGGGGCGGGTTGTGCACTTGTGATGGCCCCTACTGCTTTGCAAAGCCATTGCCGAGGGGTTCCACCCGACCATACACAAGGCTAATCCGTTACCGCGGTATAGGCCTACAGTGAAAGCGCCTACCCTAGGACCTCTCACTACTCCCACCACACGCGTCAATCCTCTCTAAGTGAGAATGAAAGGCCGTTGGAGCGTTAGGGATAACCCCCCATATGGAAGCCTCTCGCCATTCAATCAATACACTAATAGATCTCACCGAGAGATCATAATTTCACAACCGAATCCTACCAATCCAATTACTTGATAATTCTCCAAGTCATATAAATCATACACACCTCAATTTGCCACAAACAATTAGATAAACCAACCAACCACAAGCTTTAAGCAATACTCGAACACTATAAACAGTGGCCGAACCACTGGAACAGAATTGGGTGTCAATACCAGACGCCCATGCCAGACCGAACGGTCAAGAGAAAAGCTGGCTCTTCTCTGACCGAGACCCTGCAGACCGAACGGTCATACAGGTTGAAGGATTCTCGGACTGAGAGGAATCCAGGGCAAAGAACCTAAGGCTGAGATGGGTCAAGACCGAACAGTTATGGGGTGGGCAATCCTTCCCTGGCCGAAAGCACATCTGACCGAACGGTCATGTGCAAGAAACCACCTACACTAACTATGTTTGACCGAACGGTCATGAGAGGGAATACCTTCTCTGACCGAGAGTGTTTAAGTGGCCAAGAACAAGGCCATACTGAACGGTCAAGAGAAGGAAGAATCTTCTCTGACCAAGACTCCCAGACCGAACGGTCAAGAGAAGGGATAACCTTCTCTAACCAAGGTCCACCAGACCGAACGGTTTGAGAAGGAAACTTCCTTCTCTAACCAAGACTCCATGACCGGACGGTTTGAGAAGGAAACCTCCTTCTCTCACCAAGGCTTCCTGGCCGAACGGTCAAGAGAAGGGGAACCTTCTCTGACCAAGGGAACCAGGCCGAACGGTCAAGAGAAGGGGAACCTTCTCTGACCAAGACCTCCAAACCGGACGGCCAAAGGAAGGAGTCATCCTTCCCTGACCAAGCCTACAAAACCGAACGGTCAGGAGAAGGGGGAGCCTTCTCTGACCAAGGCCTCCAAACCGGACGACCAAACTCTACAGAATTCTGCAGAATTCTGCAGAATTATGCAGAATCGAGACAACACCTATTTGGACCATTTCAAACCATTTTAACCAACTTCTAACACCCCTAATCTTTGTTTTAGACATAATTAAACATACCTAAGTGATTCTAAACATTCCTAACACATTTTTAAAGTGATTTAGGCTTCATTTCAACTCTAAAACTCTCATTTTCCCAACTTAGGGACCCAAAACCAAAACTTACCATTCTACACCTATTTTGGCTAATTTGGTGACTCAAACAAGTCACAATACACTAAGTGAAACTGTCCCAACAGTCCACAAACACCACAGACCCCAAATACTCAAAATCACTACCTCACTTCCCTTAAAAATGGCTAAAAAGTGACTCTAAAGCACTTGATTTTCCTTCCAAACACTACCATAACAGATTTCAATCATCACCACAGTCCTAATCATGCATAATTCAACATACCAAGGGGTTCCAAACTGTCCAAAATCATAAATCATCAATTCTACACAACATACCCATTTCCATACATGAATTTCAAACCAATTCAACCAATTTCATGCTTCCAACAACATACAACTTTAAAATTTATCATACATTCACAACATACTATAAAAATGGAAAGAAAGCTAGCTCCCCTTACCTCTAGTGTGCACGGCCAACTCAAGGAATGATCCTAGCCCAAGTACTTTGAACCCAAAGTATGAGAAACACCTAAAATCATCAATTGATGATAGAAAATGAGTTTTAGGACTAAAATTAAACTAAATTGAGAAAGAAAACGAGATGGGTTGCAAGCAATAAGAATTTACATGCTAGAACCCTAGAGCAAAGAGGGAAAAGAGGGCTTTCTTACCGGTTGGACGATATGAAGATTTAATCGGTGGGAAATGCTCCTCTTGCAGTCCTAAAAGCTTTGGTAGCTTCAATTTGAAAATTGATCGGTGAGAATTTGAGAAATGGCAAATGGAAGGCAAGGCAATGAGAAGAATGGTAGAAGAAGAAGAAGAAGATGGTGTTGGCTGTTTTAGAAAATGACTAAGGATCAAAATGTTAGAGTATTTTTACTTTACCAAAATACTATACCTATCATATGCCGCCACGTGTACTCCACTAACATATATATATATATATATATATATATATATATATATATATATATATATATATATATATATATATATATATATATATATATATATATATATATATATTTTAAAGGTATTACATACTTCCATCCTTAGCAAGTTGAGTTGATTTTTTTTATCAATATTATTAAAAATGGAATGACTTATGTTTTCATATATCCAATAAAATTCAAGTTAAAAATGATTTAAATAATTTTTTCTTTAACTTTTCAAATATCTTTAAAAATAAAATCATGATAAGAATTCTATACTAAAAAAGAGACGATATCTCAAATATAATAATTAATCGAAAACTTATTTTAAGATTTATTTAATAAATTAATATAAAAAATTATTTTGTGTTTATACGTATTATCATCATAGTATATTGCTTTGAGAACTTATAATCTTTTAAAAGGTTTCAATAAACACTAGTTTAAATTTTCACATTTTCACTAACCCTCTGTTTAACTCCTTGTAGTTTGGCTTTTCCATAGGAACAAATTGAATATTATATGCCAAAAAATATTTAATATGTATTAATTTAATTAATTGAATTATTTCAATCCATCATTAAATCAATTCCAACTTCAAATATATTTTTTGAGCTAACTCGATTATCCGATTAACTATTTTTAAACATTTTAAAATCTAGTATTAGGATTTTTCTATTTTATTAGTTTTCTTTCCATTTATTTTGACTTTTTTTTATAGAATATTATTATGTTTATTATTTAAGTACTTTAACAATTTTTATGTAAAAATTAATAATGTAAGGACCTAGAAAATAGAGCAATAAAGTAAATAAGTGTATCAGAACAATGAAACCAGCATTTCCTTTAAAAGTAACGTTTTAAATAAATAGAAATTTCTAAAGCTCGGTTCATTATCTAAAACACTTCATCTCTCACTTCTCTCTAGCTTTCCTCCTTACTGAGCTGTCAGATTGATGATCAGGAGGTGTCCAAACGTCCACAGAGTAGAGGGCTACACAACTGACCGATCAGTTTCTATATTCTACCGGGTAAGCTGTTTTCCCCTTTTCTCCGCATGTCCTTGAACTGGATCATGTGGTTTCTACTGGTTGCATGCACCTTGTGTTTCCTCTCTTCAATTCTCTGTCAAATTCTAGCTCTAAGAGTTGTTGTTGATCACTAAATGGTGGTTTGTAGGGTCCTGTTGAGTTTCCTTGCGGTGCAAGGTATTGTTGAGGCAATTCGGTGAGTTGGGCTGTGAACCTTTAAGGTAAGGGGAGCTAGATATTCTCTTGAATTAGTTGTATGATGTGTATGTGTGTTGAATTCTAAATTGGTATGTTGTTTGGGCATAATTTAGGTTTTTAGTAGCTTAAGTTGCATGTGCTAGAGTGTTGAATCTGTAATGTGATGTCTATAAACTGTTTTGGATGAGTTTGACTACTGTAATTGTACATGTTAGAAGTGTTTGGGGTGAGAAAGTTGTTATAACATTGATTAGATAGGAAATATAGTGAAATTTTAGTGTATTGAGGCAATTGGAAGGAAGGGAGATAGTGATTTTGAGCATTGGTGGTCCAGAGTGCATTTGGGCTGTTGGGGCAGTTTTAGCAAGTGTATTGTGACTTGTTTGAGTCACCAAACTGGTCAAAAATAGGTGCAAAGTGGTAGAATTGAGTTTGGGTCCCTAAGTTATTGAATTTGGTGTTTTAGAGTAAGAATTAAGTCTTAATCACTTTAGATTGATAGTAGGAGGGTTTAAAATCACTTAGATAAGTCTAATTAGGTGTAAAATACAATCTAGAGATGTTAGAAGTTGGGGAAAATGAATAGAAATGGTAGGAGGTGTGTGAGTTCCATATTTCTGCAGAATTTTCGTTCTGCAGATTATGCAGACTCGTTGAGTGAATATTTTTGCACAACGAGTCGTCACAGAGAGGTGTTATCTGTTTGGTCCTTGGCACAACGAGTTGGTACGCTGTGCGAGTGACTAGAGAGTCTTGCTCTTTGTTTGATGATTCGCATAGCGAATCTGGACGCTATGCGACTGGTGGTGACCTGGAGCCATTGCCATTTTAATTCGAGGGGCGAGTTGTGTGCATAGCGATTCTTTGAGGAGGGTTGGTCTCTGTCTAGACTCTCGCATAGTGACCTGGGTACGCTATGCGAAAGGCTTAAGGTCTGGTACCTCTGTGAGTTAATTCGCATAGCGAAAGGTGTCATTGTACGAGAAACTCCTATCTTACCTTGCGAATGGGGTGCGCTAAGCGAATCTTCTGAGGCTAGTATACTTTTTAGCTCTTTGTTTTGGTTTGAATTAAGTGCAGTATGGTTTGAGATACAAGTATGATGTATGATATATTGCTAATTAAAGGTATATGATTCAAAATGGTAAGTGTAAGCTTCAAAGTGTAGAATCTCTTGGTGAGATTCCTGGTTGTTTAGAATGATGCAGGATCTCAGTCTTGGGGGTCATCCTGAAACTCCAATGGTCAATCATTCCCAAGTAGAGAGGATTGAATCATGTTGTGAGGAGTAGCAGAAGATTTTAGTCTTGGGGGCTTCCAGTATGTCTCAAGGCCCGAAACAGACTAACCTCGTGAGTGTGGTAGGGTGAATCCCATTGGCAACAACTTTGCAAAGCAGTAGAGGCCACCACGAGTGCATGACCCGCCATATCTCGGCAATCATTCTAAGTCCAGACGAGTCAAGTCTAGAATATAACATGTTAGGATGTGTGATCTGGTCTACTTGTTTGAGTTGAGTTGCGTATGTTATTTGCTTTTATAATTGTATGATCTTTGTATATCTAGCTCACCATTCTGCTTGATTGTGTGTTTGTATGTTTGGTATCTTTCTTTTGCAATGATCATCCCTTAAATGTGAGCAGAGGTAGATGAGGTATCTTTGGAGCAGACTTTGGAAGACGAGGATGCTGCTGTTTAGCTTAGTTAGACTATCTATTTTGTTTGTAATGCTTTTGAAATACTTTATTGTATTTAAAGTTTAAATTTTATTGCCATTTTGGAATAACTGTAAGGTTACTACTTTATATACAAGTCTTCATTTGTTCTTTAATATTATAATCGGTAACTATTATATTATATAGGTATAATAGTAATTATAGAAAAAAGTGAATAAATTAAAGATAATAATGTTGATAGTCAGAATAAATTAGTTATTAGAAAAAGATATTTTGTCAATTTCTGTAATATAAAATTAAGAATTTAAATAAAAATAACATGCAAAATAAAATACAGACTTAAACGATAATAATTTATTTTTAATTGGATCTAAATAACTGAATCCATATAATTTAAAGTCGACCTGAAGTATCTATTAATTTTGTTAATTATTAAATTTTATAAAGGACATGTCTAATTATTTTCAATAGATATTTTCTTAGTTACCAAACTCAATCTTAAGAACTCATTTAAAATATTGGAATCTAATAAATTCATATCCAAATATTGCTAAGGAAAATGATATATAGACAACAAATTTGGACAACATTTAGACACAGGACGCGTGTCTAAATGTGATTGGTCCAGATGAAAATTGATTTTAAATTCGACTGCAGACGTGGCATAGAGAGAGAAGGGATCAGATTTGAATCTGAAAATCATTTTTTTCATTTTCGCGCATTCGATTCATTTGAGAGAGTTTGAGAGAGAGGGAGAAGCAAAACGCGTTCGAGAACCCAGCCGACACTGTTACAGTGACGATCTCGTTCGAACCGGCTGTCGTCGGACTGCCGTCGTCGTAGACCCACCGTCCGTCCGCTGTCTTCCCTCCACGCAGCCACCCAAATCGTGTTCGAGGCGGCTTCGAAGAAGGCAAAACCTAGACGTCTGAGGTGCCGTGCCGCCGCCGTTGAGCCGTCGTTCGAAGACAACATCTTGCCGTCATCCCAACCGCCTAGTGCCGCCAGAGTGTCGTTGGAGTGCCGCCGGAGGTCCTCCGGAGTACCTTTCTAAAAGGTATTTTCTTCCTTTTAACAATGATTTGTATGAGTACTCCTTTCATTGAGTTGTTTTCTAGCACTGTTGTTGTATGTTTAGAAGCAAAGTCTATAGTAGAAAAACACCCATTACCCTATAGTAGAAAGCCTCACACTTGTCACGGGATAAATCATGGGACTTAATTGGTTCGATTGTTCTCGATTTCTTTTTTTAGGTTTTGATTATTATCCTTTGTTCTTTTTATTTTTTAGCTTAGTTGCTTGATATCAGAGCTCCAGGTAGAGATTACGCATCCTTAGACAGGTATATCCAAATTATCCAATACTCATTTTATTCATCCATTCACCTTATATTGACCATCTACCTTTAAATCATGCTCACGCATTAATTGGACTACATAGCACAAATCTCATTATTAACTTTACAAATGTATTAGCATCTTATTAGTGGATAATTTTGACACTTACTTGTTTATTAACCTGACTTTATTATCACAACTATCAAAAGGTTTTTATCATTATTGTGATCCTTGATCTTGGAAGTTTTGGCCGATGAGGCCATAATCATTGTTATGTTGCAGTTTTACTGAGCTCCAAAACCATGTAAACTTTTTTGTTATTTTATATTGTTGTAGTACATTTGGATATCTTGATTTGATTTGAGGTTTTAAAATGTCTTTTTTTCTTACAATTATATATTATGTGTTGTAGGAGACTGGCTCTGCACTGGTTATTCTTGCTGTTGTTATGCTATTTCTTGCAATTGTTGGATTCTGTACGTTTCTTTTATCCTGTTTTAATACTTGTTTCTTCTGTCTCTATGATAAGGATTTTTGTCGTCTCATGTGATTGTTTTTGTGGTCACAACTTTCTGAGTATTATCAATATTTGGTTTGCAAGGTCTTGTATGTTGTAAGCACAAATAGAAAATTAAGTAACCTAGAGTAAACATACTGCCAAAATACTTTTTCAGTTTTTAGTGGCTAAAGCTATTATTATATATTCAATGGTATTCTTGTTCATGGATTTTTATAGTGGCTAAAGTTATTATTATATATTCAATAGTTTTTTGTCTTAAATGAACAGGTTCGGAGAGAGCAAATGTTACTTTAGCATATGTGCAGTCCCTAGAGTTCAAATGAAGATAGTCTGTTGGAAGCTTTATTAATGTCTATTAATCTTGGTGGTTTGAAAAACTTTTCATCATTGTAAATGGTTTTGACAACTTAGATTATTAAATTTTTTTATTATGAATATATATTAAAATTGTGGTTGTTGAATAGGTAACACATTGTAATATTAATGTAATTGTTTCAGAGTTGTTAAAGAATAAGAAGGTTGATTGAGTTAATCAATATTAATTACATGATTGAAGGTTGATTTTGTATTTTGGTTGGATTGACTGTTAGCATGAGCACAATGCATTCTTGTTTTAATAAAATGTTATTAGACATGATATTCATTTTTGTGAGGTTGAAAAATTTTGAAGACAAATTTTAGATTTAGAGCGTTTGTTTTCATCATTATGCTCCATTGTTGGTGTAAAAAAAATTGTTATTACTTGGAAGTAATTATTTTTATTACTTTAAAAGAATAAAAGTAGTTAAAAATGTAATGATTAAATATTTATTTAAACTCGTGGTAAATGAAAACTAGTGGTACCACACGCTAAATAAATAGGTACTTCAAGTAAGGTTTCTGTACAGAAAGGTCAACAGTGAATATGATAGTCATTTTGAGCGTGCCTAATTTGTATTTTTATCTTCCAATTACAAGTAATTTGGAACCAATTTTCATACAATTTCTGAACAAACACGTGGCAAAAGATCCATATTTATTTAAACCCATGGTGCAGGAAAACTAATGGTACCACAGGCTAAATAAGTGGGTACTTCATGTGAGGTTTTTGTACAGAAAGGTCAACTGTGAACATGATAGTCATTTAGGAGTGCCTAATTTGTTTTTCATCATTTTTTCCACTTACAAGTAATTTGAAACCAATTTTCATACAATTTCTGAACAAACACGTGATAAAAGATCCATATTTATTCAAACCCATGATGCAGGAAAACTAGTGGTACCACAAGCTAAATAAGTGGGTACTTCAAGTGGGGTTTTTGTACAGAAAAGTCAATTATGAACATGATAGTCATTTAGGAGTGCCTAATGTGTTTTTCATCATTTTGTTCACTTACAAGTAATTGGAACCAATTGTCATAGAATTTCTGAACAAACATGTGGCAAAAGATCCATATTTATTCAAACCCATGGTGCAGGAAAAGTAGTGGTACCACATGCTAAATAAGTGGGTACTTCAAGTGGGGTTTTTCTACAGAAAAGTCAATTGTGAACATGATAGTCATTTAGGAGTGCCTAATGTGTTTTTCATCATTTTTTTCACTTACAAATAATTGGAACCAATTTTCATACAATTTCTGAAAAACATGTGGCAAAAGATCCATATTTATTCAAACCCATGGTGCAGGAAAAGTAGTGGTATCACAGGCTAAATAAGTGGATACTTCAAGTGAAATTTTTGTATAGAAAGGTCAACTGTGAACATGATAGTTATTTAGGAGTGCCTAATGTGTTTTTCATCATTTTTTTTCACTTACAAGTAATTGGAACCAATTTTCATACATTTCTGAACAAACATGTGACAAAAGATCCATATTTATTCAAACCCATGGTGCAGGAAAACTAGTGGTTCCACAGGCTAAATAAGTGGGTACTTCAAGTGAGGTTTTTGTACAGAAAGGTCAACTATGGACATGATAGTCATTTAAGAATGCCTAATTTGTTTTTCATCATTTTTTTTTTCACTTAGAAGTAATTGGAACCAATTTTCATACATTTCTGAACAAACATGTGACAAAAGATCCATATTTATTCAAACCCATGGTGCAGGAAAACTAGTGGTACCACAGGCTAAATAAGTGGGTACTTCAAGTGAGGTTTTTAGGTCAACTATGAACATGATAGTCATTTAAGAGTGCCTAATTTGTTTTTCATCATTTTTTTTTCACTTAGAAGTAATTGGAACCAATTTTCATACAATTTCTGAACAAACATGTGGCAAAAGATCCATATTTATTTAAACCCATGGTGCAGGAAAAGTAGTGGTACCATAGGCTAAATAAGTGGATACTTCAAGTGAGGTTTTTGTACAGAAAGGTCAACTGTGAACATGATAGTTATTTAGGAGTGCCTAATGTGTTTTTCATCATTTTTTTTTCACTTACAAGTAATTGGAACCAATTTTCATACATTTCTGAACAAAAATGTGACAAAAGATCCATATTTATTCAAACCCATGGTGCAGGAAAACTAGTGGTACCACAGGCTAAATAAGTGGGTACTTCAAGTGAGGTTTTTGTACAGAAAGGTCAACTCTGAACATGATAGTCATTTAGGAGTGCCTAATTTGTTTTTCATCATTTTTTTTCACTTAGAAGTAATTGGAACCAATTTTCATACAATTTCTGAACAAACATGTGACAAAAGATCCATATTTATTCAAACCCATGGTGCAGGAAAACTAGTGGTTCCACAGGCTAAATAAGTGAATACTTCAGGTGAGGTTTTTGCACAGAAAGGTCAACTGTGAACATCACATTCATTTTTGAGTGCCTAATTTATTTGTTATCATTTTTTCCACTTAGAAGTAATTTGGAACCAATTTTTATACAAATTTTTTATCAAATACATGGTAAAATAACCATATTTACCACTTTAAAAAACTTAATTGCCACTTTAAATATGGCATTCCCTTCTTAAAATTTCCTATCCAAACACATTATTGAAAATCAAAGTTTGAATCTTAACTCACTTGCAAGTTTATATAATTGCAATTTTATATAATAACATAGCATATAGCAAAAATCACTATTGTCCAAAAATATGTACAAAATGCCTAAATCTTGCAATACTTGATTCTTTCGCACATTGGCGACATCCAAAATCCATTGACAAACATATTGCTCCTTAAATTGTTGCAGTTCATTATGCAAAAACAAAAATGCACAACATTTCAATAAAATGAAACATTTATATGAAAGGTCATGGATAATTGGGAGAAACAACTACAAAAAATAAAATTTCTCAACACATGTACAAATAATCATCAACAAAATCTAAAAGTACATTGTATGAAATGTAATTGCACTGACAAATTCGACATTAACAAAATACCATGAAGTAAATTGTTAGGTAGTTATGCAGGTAATATAAACTTTCCTTCTTTGTAATAGAATCTATTTCAACAACTTAAAGAATAGAAGAAGAAAAAATCAAGCAACCTCAAAGAAAAGTGAGACAAATTCTAAGATAATATATTCATATGTAAAATAATCATATAAACTATATACTATGAAGCTGCAAATTCAAGTGCACAAGTCTCGTTACTATTAACTTCGAGGACTAACTCTTGATTCTGATTCAGCATTTTCAACTCCAACAGTACCTACCTTCAACATCAATAATATATAAATATTGAAGAGCAAACAAAAAGAAATATATAAAACTCAAATTTGGTTTTGGATAAAATAGGTATATAGTGAATTATACCCGTAAAATCTTAGCCTTCATTCCCTCTTCCAAAAGAAACGGACAAACTGAACAGTCAAGTACCTTGAGAAGGCAAAAGTTGAAAAGTGTATCACTCAGCAATTACCAATGAAAAATTAAAATATGACAAAAAACAACCGATCTTTATCTGAAGAACTATGAGGCCAGTATTTGAGAACCAACTTTGTAAAAATGCAGACCAATATTGTAATTATAACCCATGAGACAGATCATAAGTTATATAGTAGAATCTTAACAACTCTTTCAAACAAGGTTTCATGAGTCATTACTAGTATTGTTAGTTTAGACCATCCACACGTCCCAGTATTGAATTCATATTATGTCAGAATTAAGATGGCTAAGAAAATAGTGTTATAACCCTTGAGGACGAACTCAAAAGCTTCCAATAATGTACCATATAGCAACAGATAGGTTTGAAAGATAGTCTCTATGGTATCTTATCCTCTTATCATCTTTTAAGGCCTTCTGTAAGGTCATAAAGGGTTCGCTTGGGTCATCCATTCCTGCTATCACAAACTAGTAGATATTGCAATATCAGATACCTCAGCTCTGGTCGGTGTCGGGTGAACAATCATGCTTTCCAGCATATTTGTTGCCATTAACTCATTTCTGTTTAAAAGGATTTTACCTGCAAAAGTGGAATTTCTTCAATAGGGAGCTCTGCACCAAGATCTCCTCTTGCAACCATGGCCTAAACAGGATGCCAAAAGTAGACAATTCAATATCAACAAATACTAAACTAATGCTCCAAAAATGTAATCCACTATCTCTAAGCAAAACACTCTGTTGAAGATTTCGGTTTGCACGGGCTATAAAGCAATATTTAAAACTATAAAGCAATATTTAAAACTATTTTAGTAACTGGATACATTGAATTTCTTTGCAATCAATAAAACATCTTGACAATTCATACCCACTTTGAGATCAAATGGTTTCCAAACGGAAACAACTACGTGTGCAAAATATGAAATTAAAGTTAAAAACAAATATAAAAACTAAAATAAATAAAATATCTACCTATAGAAATTAAATTACTAATGAACTAAACTACTAATTAACCTAAAACTTTTCTCTTGCCAAACATCTACAACTAAGTAAACTCTGCCCAAATCCCTTCTTAAAAGCAACAGTTCTAATGAATATAATAAAACAAACAATCAAACAAACAAATTTACCATTCATCTTTGTAATAATGTCAGTAACCTTTCTCTGGCTCACACGCTATCACTCTCCAAAAGGTGAAAGCACATTCATGAGCCCAATTTGGGATATTTCAAGGTCTTCCATTTACTCTTCCTTACTTCAACTTCATTGATTTTCCTCTCACACGGGGCTTCTGCTGCCACTCCCAAGCTCAACACTCAAGAGAGTAAAACTCATTCCTCTACTCAGTGTTGATCACATACTTTTTGTCCTTGTTTTAGAACATTTGTTTACAATAATCCTTGGTACTCATTTGTCATGTTTTTTTGGAGCACATACTTTCCAACAAATCAGGCGTACACAAAAAATGTTGTTTTCTTTGCTGGATTCGAAGGATCTATTTTCCTTAAATTAAAGAAGAGAAGAACCGGATAATGGGTGTTTTTCTACCATAGGTTTTGCTTCTAACCATACAACAACAGTGCTAGAAAACAACCCAATGAAAGGAGATAAAATAATTGTTAAAAGGAAGAAAATACCTTTTAGAAAGGTACTCCGGAGGACCTCCGGCGGCACTCCGACGACACTCCGGCGGCACTAGGCGGTTGGGATGACGGCAAGATGTTGTCTTCGAACGACGGCTCAACGGCGGCGGCACGGTGGCTTGGAGGAGAGAAGACGACGGCGCACCTCAGACGTCTAGGTTTTGCCTTCTTCGAAGCCGCCTCGAACACGATTTGGGTGGCTGCGTGGAGGGAAGACAGCGGACGGACGGCGGGTCTACGGCGACGGCAGTCCGACGACAGCCGGTTCGAACGAGATCGTCACTGTAACAGTGTCGGCTGGGTTCTCGAACGCGTTTCGCTTCTCCCTCTCTCTCAAATGAATCGAATGCGCGAAAATGAAAAAAATGATTTTCAGATTCAAATCTGATCCCTTCTCTCTCTATGCCACGTCTGTAGTCGAATTTAAAATCAATTTTCATCTGGATCAATCACATTTAGACACGCGTCCTGTGTCTAAATGTTGTCCAAATTTGTTGTCTATATATCATTTTCCTATTGCTAAATTGACATAGTTTCAAATGAATCAAGTTAATTGAAATTGATGGATTCAAACATTCCAAACAAAGAAAACAAAAGATAAGAACCATGTAATGTCTCCAGTTCTCCTTTTTGTTTTTTTCCCTGCAATTTTTACCTAACAAACAACTCAAAGATACAAAGAAAACTAAAAATAAAAATACAGCAAAAAAGGTTAAACGGCACACTGAAAAAATGACTAACTTGACGTTGAAGTATATCATAATAATCAATGTGAATAAATATTGAATAAATATCACAATTTCATATTCATTAGTTATAACTTTAATCTCTATATTCCGCAAAATCTATAATTTTGGTTTATAATATTTTTATCTAATTTTAGTCTTAAAATTTTTTGTTAATTAATCATACTTCTTAGTTTTTTAAATTTTTTATAACTGCTAAATTTTCAATTCGAAACGTTCTTGATTACATTTAATATAAATTTGTTTCATATACTAACTTAAATTTTAAATTAATAGGTTTTTTAATTTACTTAAATATAAAAAAATAATATTTAATAATTATATTTTGTAGATACAATCATTAGTACTTGTCTTCAACTTATTTAATGATTTTTTCCTTTCTATTTCAGTTGGGCAGCTTTAAAAATAAGATGAAACATCTTAAACGCCTAAAAGTATAATCCATATGTATTGAAAAGTAAAAAACTAATGTAATACACAAAATAAATCATAAAGCACAACCAAATATTTTTAAATTAAAAAAAAAGAATTAGAAATAAATATTACAAATTTAGTAAAATATTAAAAATCAGAACTATAATTATCATGAAGGATAAAACTTATATACATAGTTTTCCAAGAAATTTTAGAATCGTACTTGAATAATAATAATAATAATTTGTATTTTATTAAATTTATGTATATCCATAAAGTACAACTTTAAAAATATTAGAGAATATGATCATGTGTGTTTAAGTTTTCTGCTTATATATAAATCATGGTAAAACACATTTAAGATCTGAACCGTTGAATCTTTGATCAGATGATCATAGACATTAACTGCATGAATGTGTGAATTGCCACTGCACTGAATCGAGTTTCCCCTAGCACAAACAATCAACATAGCAGGAGAAGTCCAAAAGCAGAACCAATCCTTACCTTCCTCCTCTCAACAACATCCCAATTCCCAATATAACATAATCTCTCTGAACCCTTTCCTTCTGTGGGCCTCTCTATCCCCAAGACTCCATCAAACCTTTCCTACCAAATCATCGCTTTTAGTAAATACCCTCTTCATCTCTTTCATCTCAATCACACACCAACACTCTTTCAACTATTTCCTCAACTGGGTTCTGATCAAAATCTGATTTTTTCGCCTATTCTTTTCTGAAAGCCATGAATTTCAGGAGCTTGGAGGATTTCTGGGCCTTTTATGTCAACCAGCATTCCAAACCATCCACGAGGAGGTGGCACTTTGTGGGCACGCTCTTCAGCATCTTCTTCTTGCTCTGTTCTTTTTTCTTCAGCTGGTGGTTCTTGTTATTTGTGCCTTTTTCTGGGTATGGTTGTGCCTGGTACAGTCACTTCTTTGTGGAAGGGAATGTTCCGGCAACTTTTGGACACCCCTTTTGGTCGCTCTTGTGTGATTTTAAGATGTTTGGATTGATGCTTACTGGGAAAATGGATAGAGAGATCAAGAGGCTTGGGAAAAGACCTGTGCTGCAAGTTTTCTGATTTCTAGTCATCGGATTGGTCCCTTTTGTTTCAGGTGAGTTTGCATGTGAAACTGGATATTCTGTGTTTCAATATTTTCTTTTTCTCGCGTTTAGTTTCTATGCACTTTCAGTGCAAAATAATTTACAAGGTCAACAAATCAGAAATCAATCACAAACCATTTTTCGCAAGACTTGGAAGTAGGAGAATTTCCACATGTTGTTTCTTAACGAGCTTCTTGAAGAAATATATTAGAGATTCTAGGTAGCTGATAAAGTTTCTTCAACTTAAAAAAAAGTTTATTGTATAATTCATTTAAAGTAAAACCCGAATTCTCAACGAAGAGTTAAACAAATCCCTAAATTAAATTTATTTAAAATATATAAAATTACGATTTTCTCAAGGTTTCTTGAAATTCTTTACCCTTATAGAAAGACTGTCACATATTAATCTTTTCTCTTTTTTTTGTGTGCGTGTATAGTGAGTAGATTTTGTTTTCATTGACTTTGCTGAAATATATGGATGATTTCATTAACTGGGTGAGAACAACCTGTGCGTGAGGGTGATGCTGCAATTTTCTGGACGGAGTGACTTTGCTGAAATGACATAGTTTGGCGAAGATATAAATTGAAGATACATGAATGTTGGAAGTGTTTCGATAATACTTGCATTTCCTGAAAATCAAATGCAATAACGTTTTCTAGGTAGACGCAGTGCATTCCAACTATGTAACGTGATTTAATAAAAGAACGCACTCTGAGCTAATTCCATAAGGTATTAGAAGCTAATTCCAGGTTACCTACCATTGAGAAGATTGCACAAAAACGATGTGTTAGGATTTTACTAAGCTTAGCTTCTACCTTACAAATGGCATTATATTATGAAGTTTCTTTGTACAATGGGTTCAGAAAGGGCGTCATTTTCCGCTTTAAATCTCTTTTTACGAATCTTTGGATAATTCTGAAAGTCCCTTCGTGCATTTTCTTCTGCTTAGTGTGCTTTTAACAAAGTAACCTGAATGAGTGTGTTTTTGGTATAGGTTCGCAATGACCTTGCAAGATTTGAAAGAACCCTTTTGAATGGCATCACAGGCGATGAGAAAAACACCAATTTGTCGTATTACACTTCATATTCAGAACTTCTGTATGTAATTGAATAAAATAATCATTAGAGATACTGAATTTCCATTTGATCATCTATAAAATAGTTTTTTACTTAGAATTGTATAAAGGCCTCTCTTTGGTGTTCTTCCAATGATTTTCTTTAACTTTCCCTTACTGGTATCCAAAGAGATTGAAGAGATATTTTGCATAATGACTCTTGTTTGTTTATTAATGTATTTGCCTGTATTAGAAGTTGAGCATTAAGAGAGTTGAAAAAAAAAATTGAGTTCTGAAATTGTAATTTGTTCTATTATTAGCTGAATGAGTGCATGACACTTTGGTGTATTGACTCATCAAGAATCTACCAATATTTGGGAAGATAGAGTTTTTTCCAATATTTTTTATTGATAAGCATTGAGTGTTGTATATGAAGTGCATCAGTTCTCAGTTCACAAACACTTTTTTTTTTATCTCTGTTCAGATCCATCTATGTCTTTATCACTCAAACACTTTGGTGGCTCCTTTCTTCTACCCTTACTTGCTTTCGACATGGAAACAATTCCTACATCCATGTATTTAGCAACTCTTTATCAATTTCTTGCAAAGGTTGGTAACTAAGGTTAACAATAGGGTTTGGTATGAATGGTGACGAAGAGCTATTGCTAAGTTTTATATGAAAGTTGTCTTTTCCAATCTTTCCATAGCTCTACTAAAGTTAGCCTGAATGGTGTACTGGTAGCAAATTGAGAGATGAACCTTATTGTGAGGATCTCGAAACAATAAAAAAAACTCTAGGAATTGTCTAATAAATCAATTCTCAACAATCAATTGTTGAATCAAGTACCTAAAAAAACTATGTTAATAGTAATTTTTCAACTCTCCGAACACATCAGCAAAATGATGTTCAATAAAATTCGAGAAGTATTTGAACTTTGTAACATTATTTACTAAATATATATTTGCCACTATTTTTTTAATTTATGTGATGTCTCTTTTTTTCGTTATACTTTAATTGCATCGGTGTGATGCTATTTTCCTTTGATTCTTTTTTATGCTAGTTTAAATAGTTTCAATTGTTAGACTTATTTTCTTTCGTCAAGCCCTATTTAATAATTAATAAGAGTGTATGTAGTCTTAATTCGCAAAGAAAAAACATAAAATATTTCAAATAAAAATGAATTCTTTACGTTGTCTATTATATTTTTATATTTTTATTTAAATATTTTATGTTTCTTATATAATCCATATCAATCTCACCTCACATCATTGTTATTTTCCCATCAATTATTAAACAGACTTGTTTCCTGTTTTCTCTCCCTGCTATCTTTACGGAATACAACTTTATACAGATTAAGACAATTTAGAAAATTTCCCCCACGAAGATGGTATCAAGTATGATATGATTAATTCAGCACACATCTAATTCTTAATTTTACAATATGTAAATTGATGTAATATATATAATATATGAACAATTTTAGTTAATGCATTACAATCTCAACACGCAGAAGTTTGTAACAATGTTCCTATATAAATTTCTTGCACTACAAAAATTAAGGAGTATTTAAAATTACATTTTAGAAATGAAAGACAAAATCCCCAACTGACATAATTACTCTTGTAAGCAAATTCAAGAGTTGGGGAGAAAATTTAAAAGAGAGCTTCCAAAGCAAAAATTAAATCAAGATAAGCTAGAAATTTTAGGTCCTCCAATTCATTCATCACTTTCAACTTTTTGCTTCTTTCGCTTGGATGTTGGTGGACTGCACACAAAAATAATATATCACCATTGATATAAATAAAAATCCCATAAAAACACAACAGCCATAAGGAGGTGGTCAATTTAACTACCATCTTTCATCACATATCAATTGAAAAAACTCAAATACATGACACCGAAAGACTAATCAAATCAAGATCATGACCACATGATGGTTTATTAATTGGTTTTTGTAAATTGAAAATCTCAAGTATGCATGTAAAAATAAGTCAGGACCGTGTCATGTTCTAGGCCTACATATGATAATTTCTCCTAAGTTATGGACAACTGCTTGAATATTCCATACTACCATATAACTATAAATAAGCTTGGTAAGCGTACCTTTCAATAAATTTTTGTATATCAGCACCAAGACTTGTATTTAGCTCTTCAATATTTGCATTAACCTCATTACTACATTTCAATAGGTTGCAAGCATCTAAAATTGAAGATGATCTTACTGCATTAGATATAACTGATGATTCCTTTATCTGTGACTTTAGATGTTCCATCAAAACAAGTGCTGCACAGAGGTTCATTGGAAGTTACAAAATGTAGGTAATTAGAAATCATGTCACATAAAGGACACAGTGGAATGATTTTTATGCACTCAGTAGTAAAAATTTCAATTAATTTGCAATGAATATAGTGAAATTCAACTCTAAATCTCAGAACTTCAAATTGCTGGAGCAAATCATGAAGTATGACAACAATTCGCAAGCATTTCATTTTTGCAAGCAACATTACAGACAACCGTAGAGGAATGGCCAGTGTCCTTCAATGGTTTCAATGGATGAAAGTAAGCAAAGAACATCCTAAAGTCTTGATTGAATTAATTCTTGAAATGAACAGATTGTTAGAGCAATCCAGTCACATTATAAATGTTAAGATTATAACTAAGTCCTGATAAAAGGGATGTGTTTTTTATACAATAAATAGTATAACTTCTAGAAAATTGCCTCACCATTGATATTATCATTATACAACAAAAAAGATACATAAATCAACAAGAAATATGCCACATGGTTTTCTTTTTATTGCATCCACAATCAATGAACATTATTCATATGAAATTTTAAAAAGCATTGCATACAAGGAAAATAAGAGCACAGAGCATACCAATGGCTCGAATCATTTTGAGGTTGAATTTATCAGCCATCTGCTTGCAACCTATCATTTTCGCACGCTGAATGATCAACAATTTCAAGCCAACCAGCATGTCCTGACAATTTTCAAATTTTAACCATCACAAGTTAAATTATTATAAGAGAAATAGCTCCTGAAAGTTAAGGGGTAACCCAAATTCAAGAAACAAGCATAACCTCACTAGCCAAGAGTAACAGGGTATACCTGAAACTATATTTACATATCTAACTTTTCTAAGGCATAGGATATATTACAGGTCATTCTTTAATGAACGAGATATAACCAGCCTACTTGAAACTAGATTTACACATATACCCAGGTCTAAGACACAAACTGACTCTGTCACACTGCCATTCTTTAATGAACTATAATTTCGGTTATTTTGTTTTCACAGGTTCAAATTCTTCTAAAAAAATTAAGTTGTACCAAGAAAATAGAATAAGTAGAATGGTGGTAGACTGGAGAAGATATTTAGTTCCTACAAGAAAAGGCTTAACTTTACTTTCGGTCTCCCATGTCTGATTTCAATCCCTAAGGTTTTAACTTCATCAATTGGTTCTCCAGTATTGTAAATGTGTGATTTTAGTTTTCTAGGTTCTAATTGTGTAAATTGACTTCCCTAAGTATTGTAGGTTTTAGTCTTCTAAACACAAGTCATTGTCACATTATCAAATTCCAATTACATAGGAGCTAAAATCACAAATTTACAATACTTGGAAGTTCTAATTGGCACAAATGAAATTGGAGGACTAAAATCATACAAGTGTGATACCCAAAAAACCCAAGGCGCAATTAATCCCAGGAAAATCCAAAGCTTTATTAACATGAAGATATCTTATCTCCATTCCTTTTGTATATCCACCCTCCCCAGTAATATTATAATTCTATTAAAACTGCTCAAAAGTGTGATTCTTGCATCCTTTGCAATCTCTGAGCATGATTTCTCGTATCAAAGTTTTGACCAAAACACTAAACTAACATTATCTAAAGCAACCAACCTGGTTAATCTAAAACAAAGAAAACGATCATGAAATGTTATCGACCAAGTGAATGAACAATTAAAGAGATTTACAATCTCAGACTCTTGAAGGGAGCAAAGCCAAGCAACATCTTCAATCCCAGTCTGGCAATTTTTATCCGGCTCCACCATGTGTTTCAATCTTTTCTTTATGCGTATGCCCTTCATAAGGCCAACGTGATGACTATAAAATCTGAACTCCTATTAAAATTTCAATTAAAATAAAAGTGTTAGTAAGAAAAAAGGTATAACAAACCAACCAAGGAAGGAAAATTAATGAAACCCTCGAGTAATAAACAGACTCACTGAAAGATAACACTACAAGACAACATAAATTCAATTTTAACCTCGCACTGGAAAACTGATTCCGAGTTCAGAATTGAATTAAATTGAAACCTACAGTAATGCATTGAATAAAACTGTTCTACTAGCAAAATGCTTTTGAAATGAAATCACCCAAAAACTATATCTTTGCATCAACATTAGTCTATTAAAAAAAAAAATTCCAAAGTCAATTTCAATATCAATTTTTGCAAACAATCACCCATGCAATATGTGATTTTCACTTGTGAAACTAAAATTTGTCACAATCAAAGAATACAAATATCACTAATCTTAGCCAAAGAATTTTTGTGTTGTCGCCAAAAGACCCAAACCCCGAATCTTGTTGAAGAATTTAGTTATTAGCAACAATTAATTTATTTTGTTTTCGTAACAGTTTAAGTTTGAAAAAAAAAAATTACAACTTTTGTGACAAATGAGGAGAGTGAGTGAGAGAGAGAGAGAGGCCATTGTGGATTTGAGATTGTGGGAGTGAGAGAAATGAGGAGGTCTGGAAAAAAATATGACATACTTTACTTCATGCAAAAGACTAAAATTAGCCACATACAACCAAATATACCACAATTCGATTTTTATACTTCTTATATGGAAAACAGCAATGAAAATCATTACAAAATTAACATTTATTTAGCATCCTACACTCCATCACAGAAACATAGAGAAAAAAAACATACCTTTCAGTATGGTTCTCCCCAGCAACGAAACAAATGAAGCAGTTGAAGCTTTCACAAGATCCCCGCTCTTAGTATCACACTATTATCCCCTTTCACTCCTTTTTTTCTGCCCCCTTTTATTTCACTGTTAGCCGTTTATATAGATTGGGAGGGAGGAGACAATATGAAGAAAAGTTTGAAAGTTGTAGATGGAGAGACTGGGTGTTGTGATGGAGAAGAAATAGAAATTTAGATGGTAGTGGATGGTGAGGTGGATAAAAATTAGGGTTTTGGAAGAGAGGGAAAAAAAATAGGGATTTAAGAAAGATTGTGTGTGAGCGTGATTTTTATTTTTTTAACTTTATCAAGTAAATCATAATAAAGATCATTTTGAAACTATAAATAGTATATATTTTAGTTATACAGACTTTTAGGATAAAATAAACTTCGATTAATTATTTAATATTTTAGTGATTTTTTTTTTAAATTACATAAGTTTTTTTTTTTTTTTGCAGTTTATCTCTTTTTAAGATACGTATTTTTCAGATTAAATAGAAAATTATTTTGACTATACAACATATTAAACTTATTTTATTATACTTTCATAAAATTGGATAAAATATATTACCAAAAAAAATTAAAATTTTTTACCATTTTTTAAATTTTATCATTTTCTGTTTTCTTCTTCTTTAAATTTGTTATATTTTATTTAGTATAATTTTTTAATAACTTTAATAAAAACACCGATTATAACTTTAACCTAAATCATTATACAAATATTAAGAATATTTTATTCTAATAATATATTATTCATGAGAATATATAATTGATTCATGTTAAATATTATTAAATTGATATTATATATATTACCGTAAATTATTACTAAATGAATAAATTATATATATTATAGTATTATAATGAGATATCAAATGGTTATTTTTTTTTAGAAATGATTTTTTATACAGTTTGTCGTACATAATTGCTGAACTCTAAGCAATTGCAAGAGTGTTTCACATTAACACATGAATATATACCATCGCTGTAAGTTTGAAAAATCACATTTGTAATAGAGACATTAACTGTTACGACTTTTTTTTTTTTTAAGTTTGTTTGGATTAAAGTTAAAAAAGAATTTATAGTAAATATGTTTTGTTTGAAAAAAGAAAACTTTACCACTGAGTGAAATAATTAATTCAAAGCAATTTTTTTCTCCAATCTCTCTCTTAACTATAAGCTTGCCTAACAGTTTAAATTTTGATTTTTAATATTTTTTTAGGTTCTTCTGTTTTTTAAAGAAATATTCTAAGGATATAGATGATATTTGAATGTTTGTATAAATTGTCGTCAAAATGAGTTGAAACTTGTGAGCCAATCCGGTTCATCATGGGTTTGAGCCGAGTTGGGTTGGAAAAAAATGCGAAAAATTTGATACGAGTTAATTTTTATCCGGCTCACACAGGTTGAACCCGTGGTAGGTTGGGTTTGCTTACCAATCCACCTATTTTTTTAAATAAATCAAATTGATTATTTTGAAATCAAATTAATTAAATTAATTATTCAAAATGTACAACCTTTATTTAGGCTATTTTTACAATATTTAAGCATCCTATATATACAATTTTTTACAATATTTAAAAGTATACGATATTTTTACAATATTTAAACATCCTATATATACAATATTTTACAATATTTAAACATCTTATATATACAATATTTAAACATACTATATGTACAATACTTTTACAATATTTAATAACTAATAACACGGAAAAATATATGCAATATTTTTACAATCACTTGATCACTTTATCAAACACTTTTCACTGTTTAATATACACAATCATAGCAATATAAAATTATATAAAAATATCCTATATAAAAAACATCCTTTATGTAACTAAGAGTTTTCAGTCTTCTTACACTAATTATTTCAAAATAAACACATGTTACTTATGATAACTAAGATGCTTTAATTTTTTATATTAATAAATACAAAATAAACACATACTATTTGATAATTTAGATTCTTCAGTTTTTTAGTTTCCTTTTATATCAATTGGTTCAATTATTTATCAATTGGTTCAATTATTACTCTTTCAATTTGATTGGTCAAAGTAACATGTTATAAGAATCTTAAAAGATGGTGAAAAAACAAGTTAAGTGAGCCAATAAGTCAACCCGTGGTGAGTCGGATCGGGTTCAATTTTTTTCGGCTCGCTAATAAATGAGTCGGGTTGGGTTGACTCACTAAGTGGTCAATTCGAGGTGGGTCGGGTTGAGTCAGGGCGGATTACCCGTTTTAACAGCTCTATCTGTATACTTAATTCATTATAAGATAAAAATTTATCTTTATTTTAATTATTAATTGTAATTTGTCTCCTCTTTTTTTTTTTGCGGAATGAATATAATTGTACTTTGTACTATTTTTATTATTTTATATATTAATTAAATAATTATTTTATAAAAAGCAAAAATTACAACAACAAAAAATATAATATAATTTATTATTCAATGTTAAAAATGATAACTTTTTCCATTATCAAGTAGGAAAAGAGCTTTTTATAACGACTCTATTATAACGGATAAAAATTATCTATTATAATAGGTTGATATTATAATGTAGTTTTGTAAATTAGTTATAATATGAAAAGTGGAGAGAAACTTATGAATAAGTGTAAGATCTATTATAACGAAATTTTAGAAATATGTTATAATATCTCCTCCTTTCTAAACTTTCAGATCCCCCTAATTTCATTTCAACGTTTTCGCATTTCGTTCCTCTCCCGCTCTTGGTGACTAAAGCTCCAACACTCCTCTCTTCGCCTCTTCCTTCGTTCCTCATTTCATTTCAACGTTCCCGAATTCCGCATTAACACCATACATCTCTAAATTCTCGACACTCCCACACCACGCATCTCTAATTTCTCGGCACTCCTCCCTCTGAACACTCTCTCCGTGGTTGTGGTTTAGGCTATAGAGAGAAGAAGAGCTAGGTTAGGGGAAGAAGTGTTCGTCGATATCTCCGCGCGAACTGAAAACACTGTGGTTGTGCTTCTTTTTATCTTCTTCTGCATTGGAATCCTAATCCATCCCTTATCGATCGGAATCAATGGAGGGAATGTTGTCCGCGAACGAGCAGCAGAGCATGGTGTCTTCGTTCCTTGAGGTGGCTCAGGGCCAGACTGCCGAGACTGCGCGCCAGTTCCTCTAGGTTTCACTCTCTTCGGAATTCCCCAATTTCACATCGCTATTACTCATCATTGTGTAATTTTGAAATTTCTAACTATTCATAAGGGTGGAGAGTGAATTTTAATCAAGAGTGAAGTATAAAATATTGTTTTTTGTTAACAGATCTAATGAATATTAGGGTTGTTGCTGTGATTGATGTTGTAACAGGCTACCAGTTGGAAGCTTAAGGAGGCTTAAGGAAGCTTAAGGAAGCTTTGACACATCTATCCTAAATATGGCTGCAGCTCAAAAGAATGTTGGTTTTGCTTGTCAAGCCCAAATGTGAAGACACATTTAATTGTCAGTATTGGGGAGGATTATTACTTGGCACTGGCTAAAGGTCCACTTGTTGAGGACCATGCACTGATAATACTCGTTGAGCATAGGTTTAATACCTTATCTATGTCTTCTGAATCTGAAACTGAGGTCTCTAGGTTCCAAAACAGTCTCAAGAGTTACTGCAGAGGCCCAAGAAAAGGAAGTGATATTTTTTGAGTGGGCCTCCTTGCGTGACACTCATGCCAATCTTCAGGTAGAAGTTTCTGTTGATAGTTAACGATCCAGTTTACTTTTACTTCTTCCCTGTCCACTTTCCTTTTTATAGTTTGCTTAATTCCACGTTGCATGGCCAATCTCTTAACTTTGCTGGTTAGCTGTTTTGAGCTCTATCAATAGCAGTTTGTTTATGAAGTTTCGTTGTTTTCTCTTCGTGGAAGATTATATTATTTCCTTTTTTAATTTTTGATTGACTGTTTTAGATTTGCTCTTTAATTGAATTTTCACCATTTTTTGATATAGGCCATTCCCATTCCATCTTCCAAAGCAGTTATGGTTGAATTTGTGGCCAAGACATGTAAGTATAACTCTTCAGATTATGCTTCATATTTCATTGCCTACATGATCTGAGTCAGACCTGGATCCATTAATTTTTTATCTCTTTTTTCCCCTTAACTTCCTTGTTTTTCCTTGGCTCTATATATCAATTGTAGGGCACTAATTACCCGACTTGAAACAATGGACTTTGATTTATGTATTCTGAAAATGCTTTACATTTGTTATTTATTATTTTGGCTGGTTGTCTGCGAGTGTGTTTTTGGTCTTCTGCTTATGTTCTTTATTGCAACACAGTTGATAGCATTTCTGATGGAAGGAAGTTTTTGAAGACTCAAATTGGTGGGGGTTTAAGTTTGTTCTATGCTCAGGTTCCAGGAGGGAAAATTCTGCTGCATCACGTTGAAAAGAACAAGAAATTTCCTGTCCAATTCGGCCGTGAGGTAGCCTTCTAAAATTGATGCACTAAATAAACAAATCATATCAATATATTTTTTTATTTTTTTTTTCAGAAAGAGGTCATCAATGGTAGCATGCTTTGGTTAAGATTGCAACTCTTTGTATTTATCAGCAAGAGTTAATACCTGTAAACGTGACTCAGGTCATGGCTGGGTTGCTCAATATGGCAGATAATGCAGATTGGAGGAGTCACAGACATAGCAAAGATGAGGAAATGAAAATTATTGAAAATTTCAAGAGTCGATTTCAAGAATATGATCCAAACTGCTAATTGTTCATGCACTGAATTCTGAATTTACTCTGAAGTCATCATGGTTATGGCGATTCCTTGTTCAGTTATATGTCGTGATTGATTCAGTACTCAATGCTAAATGAAAAGGTGCCTTCTTGTTTAATTTGGTAATCATCGACCTGTTTACTTGTTTATTGAACCAACTGATCTTATAATAGTTCGCTTTTACCTATGAATGGATGCTTAGGAGATTTGTTGGTCATGATGGATGTTAACTGGTAACCTTTTTCTGTCGGCAGCTTCTGTGGTAAGCATCACTTTCCATTCCTAAACTTGCATTGCTATTTTTTGTGAGATGTTATATGCACAAACATAGACGTCTCAACCTTGCCATTCTATATTTTCAGGCAAAGAATCACCGAACGGAGTTTGATATTCTATATACGGAGGCTGCCTACAAGCAGAGGAACTGCCTGCACGTAATTGACAGAGTATTCGTATTTTTTTCGAGAGGCAGGGAGATAGGGAGGCTGAGAGGAGACTCGCTTCAACTTTCAGCTAGTCAATAGTAAGTATCCTTTTATTTAATGTAGGGATCTTTCGGATTTGTATACTCTGTATTTTCCCAAAGCTCGATTCTACTTTTTTTATAATTAATTCAACTTTCATATATATACATAATCTCTGTATAGAACTTTCTCTAATCACTATAACAAAAATAGGGTTTTTAAAACTGAGGTATAAGATGAGATCAAGTCTAAATGACCGAGTTAAACAAAATATGTTTTGATAACCACTTGAAAGAATTTAATTAATAAAATAAAGAAATTTAATCAATACAAATATTAAAAAAAATGTACCAATTAAAATCTTTAATTTCTGTAGTTATTGGGAATTAGTTAATGGATTTTTGCAAAATAAAAGTCCGATAGAGTAGTTTATGTTTATATTGTTTATTCTACACTAATGAATACATATAAATTGGTTTTCCATTTAAGTTATATATAATATATGTTTTGAATTCACATTAAATGTTCATTTTGATCTAGTGATAATGGGTTTTAGATGAAAGGGCGGAACCGTACAATCCCGTCGCCAATAATTTCCAATTTCATTCTCAGAATTTTGCATGAAGGCAAAACTTATATGAACTTAGGAGTGGAATGTAGATTGGTTTGGCCTGCAAAGCTTGTGTTTAATAATGAGCAGATAACTAGTCCAATTTTCTAGAATGAGTTTGGTCCGCTAAGCATACGGCTAAAATATACAAGGGGCTTTCATCACTCTTATTCGTGCTCTCGTTTGTGACACTCGTTCGTGCTTTCATCTCTCCCGTTCCCCTTTCGGAGTTTACCAGTCATCGAATAGGAAGTTTGCTTACACCGTTATCCGGTTTTCCTCTTACTTGGTTTGCTTATCTAACTGTTCATTACAAAATTATTCTAACTTAATTATTTTATTTGTAGATCTTTGATGATTCATCTCCAATGGAAGCTCTAGATATTGAAGACATTAGAATTAAGTGGGCTTCTTTTATTTTAAGTGTTAGTAAATTGTAGATACTTGACTACAATGTAGTGTAGGTTGATGTTATTTGGATTTAATATGATTTACAAATTATGTATTAGATATTATTGAACAATTTAATGTTTGAAATGAATTTCACATTATGTTAGTTTAATTGAATATGTTCATTTCATGTTATATTGATTATAAATTGATTGATGAAATTATAATACAGGAAATTAATTGAAAATTGAATAGATATGTCATATGTAATAATGAATTTTTTTTTACAAAAAAGATTTTATGATAGGTGAACAATGTATGTAATAAAAACTTATTTATGAAAAGTATATATTATGATAGGTGAACAATTACTTGTCATAATATGTTTTACATATTATGATAGGTGAAAAAATCTTCGTCATAAAACACTACATATTATGATAGGTAAATCTAGGTGCATTATAATAAATTCGCTATATTATGACTGATAAGTGAAAATCTGTTATAATACACTCGATCTATTATGATGGACTTTTCTGTCTGTCATAAAATGCACAAACCTATTATGACACCCAGAACTATGATGCCAGGTCATCCGTCATAATAAGTCAATTTTACCCGTCATAAAAAGTTATTTTTCTACTAGTATAATTATATAAATACTGTTACAAGTAACACTTATAAATGTTAAATAATTACATAAATATATAAAATAATAAAATATATGTCAAAAAATAAGTACAGAATCAAATAAAATTTAACATGATTCTTTTAGATTATTTAATAGACTAAAAATGTTAAAAATAAATAATTATTAACTAAACATTCTTTTTCTGAAAAATAAAAATTATATGATATTATCAAGTATTTAATATTAAAAAGATATATATATTTTTCAATATCAAAAATAACAAATTTATTAATAACATAAATATTAAGTAATAATTTAATAAATATTAAATAGTTATATGATTGAATAAAAATGGTGTCTAAAAGCAAATTAGAAAACTAATTTTCAAATAAAAGTTAATATAATTTTTTAAATTACTTGTAAAATTGAAAACAAATATAAATATAAAAACGAATATTACACCGTATGAAAAAGAAAATTAGAAAACATTCTTTTTCTCGTTAAACATTCTTTATAAATAACATATTTTTTGGTAAAAATTATTTTAAATAGTAGAATAAAAAATAATTAAAATAATATTGATTTTATAGGAAATTCAATTCTTTTTGTTTAAATATTATTTTGTGAAGAATATAATTAAAGTCAATGTATATAATGAACCAAAGAGATAAGTTCATGTAATATAATCATACAATTATAAATCTCTTAATCTTCTAATTTGTGCATAATTTTGACATTAAAATTGACTTTTATCAATTATCGGTTCATGTCTCGAGATAAGTTTGTTAAGTTATCTTCAATTCGTTGAATTTTATTATTGCATATCTTCTATACCTTGCATTACGTTTTTTAAGTCCGGAGTCCCCTCCCAAATTTAGGTCATTATGTTAGAATTTGAAGGGTAGGGAGGATGTTGAAAATGACCACCATGGTGTTGCCTTCCTACAATAGGGTCTTCATGTCCATAACTTTGTTATTGTGGTTGTCTTTCATCTTCATTATCACAAAGGTCAGGTTGTCATACACCATTGACATTAACAATGTTGAACTTCTTTAAAGAATTTGTGGAAAGTTTTTTCCTTAACCCAATTTGAGTGATTGTGTTGACAGAAAGAACTATTCCACTATATTACATAACTTAGGTGATCAATACACTATATGAGAGAGGTTTGCCAGCAGTATCGCATTTAAGCATATGTTGCATAATATGATGAGGCCAATTAATGGATATGTTATTTTTTAGCATCCAAAATCATTAAAATATCTTCTTGCAACAATTTTGCAAAATTTCTAGCTCGTGGAGTCAACATATGGATGACAACATAATCAAGAAGTTTGTCATTTATGTTCAGACAACCAACAATTCTAAGGCATTGACCTTGCATGTCCGGTTTAACCATAGTTGTGAATGTCATGTCAAGGTCGAAGGGGACGTCTTATGGTAATTCTAGAAAGAACAATTTTCAACTGTCGTATTTCAGATGAGCAATATTAAACCAATAATTTGGTCTTAACTTAATTTTTTTTTGTTCACCTCACTCAATGGGTATCCATTAGCAAAGATCCTGAGATTTGAATAGAAAATTTTTATCAAATCGGGATAGTATGGACAATTTAATGAAACAAAGTTTGTAAACCCTTGAAATATTAAGTGAAGATGAATGTAAAGACCGAATATGGCGAAGAAATCAAGTTTCATAGGCTTTGGCACCATAATAGTTCTTATATAAAATTCACTAATGTAGTGCTCTATCTGATGATGATTGCTAAAGAAACGTTGTTGATTTAATACATCTTCGACGTATGTCTTCCTAGGTGCAGAAGTGTCTTTCTAAGTGATTGATTCTTTTCCCTTTTGACTTCTACAGGTCCTTTGAGATGATGATAGTGCCACTGAAGAATAACTTTAAAAACAATTAAATAACAACAACAAATGTTATAAGAATAACGAAACAGTAATAACAAATGTCACATTTATACATATAAAATTTGATCATAATTAACATTGTTCAAAATAATGCAGTACATGATGGAAGAGAGAAAATGACATAATAAAGAGAACTTAACAACATCATACATATGCATGGGCTCAACTACCACCCATCATCATGTTACACAACTTATTCCATTGACGATAGACAGACATTCCCATTATATTTTTCGTGAATACCGGGTTTACACATAGGAAATCATAGAAATGCTCCATAATGGTATCTTCTTGTATATTCATGTTAAATCATATCACCCTCAGTGTATTGGAATGTTGTGTTGCGACATTATCTGTACTTGCTCACTGAGAATTTCATTGCGCTTCTCAATCGCAACCACTTGGCGCTCGAACATGAATGATATTTTCCCAAAGTGAGAGTTATTAGATCCCATGACATTCATGAACCCATTGAGCTTTGTAGTCAACTTATCAAATTGTGAGTCCATTAAGTCGACCATAGGGGCTTTGCACTTTGAACCATGCGAAGAAGACGTGTCCCCGGATGTGATGGAAGACACATAATGAGTAGCCCTTGGACTATAGTTGTCTATAGGTGGAGGGGATGGTGGAGTTGGGTCATTGTACCTTTGAAACATAGGTTCTTTTGGTATGTATTTCATTTGTTCGTTGAGATCAAATTGTAGACAAGCTTCATGTCAAAGACGATGTGCTTGACGTGTTGTTCGCACTTCACTCCTAATAGCTTGATCAACGACCGAAAACTCGACCATTAGATTGTAGTGTCTAATGGTAGTAACACTTCACTTAGCCGTAGTAGGCTTAACTTGAAATGAAAGGCACACCCAAATCATAAATAATCAATTACTGAACATATGAGTAATAAATTTAATTCTTAACATATGTCTTTAATACCTTTATTAGGTCGTCCCAAACTTCATCCTCTGCTTCAAATCTTCTGGATGTTGCATTCCATGTAAATTCATTAAGTGAACCAAACAAGTCATGAACCTCGCGCCATTTCTCCTTTAATAATTTCTATCTATTTTTCATGTTATTTTTTATAATTAATTGCAACATACTTGAACAGATGAAGATTGTTAATGATATTATTATATGCTTGGGTTGTCCAACTATTGTTAACCATGTTTTCTATACGAGATTCATATAGCATTACATTTAGAAGTCGTTCGTCCATGTCCTCGGCCCATTTCATAAAATCCCTAGTCTCGCCAAACGACTCCATCACAACACTTTTCCCCCTATTCATTTCAAACATAATTGCATAAAAAATTATGATATTACGTTCAAATATTCATAAAAACAATGTGTTATCATTACAAATAACAATTAAACTACACAATGAAGTACAATATCTACGAGTTTTAATAATCTCGCCATATCTTTTCTACTATAACATTCCTAATACTACAAACAACCTTATAATCATCTTCACAAACTTGACTAGACGTCGTTTCATCCTCCTTTTCCATCAATTTATGGTCAACCTCATCAACTAATGAGTCGTTGTTGTCCATGCCACATAGGAAGTTGGGTAGGATGCAACAAGCTAGCACAATGTCTGTTATTGTATCCAAACAATAATGAGGTTCAGTGTCACTAACAATGATGCATAATCTTTTTTTCAAAACACCAAACATCCTCTCAATTACATTTCTCAATGACGAATGACGATGATTGAATAATTTGTGTGCATTTTGTGATCTTGTTCATGTGAATTCTTTAAGGTTATATCTTACACCTCTATATGGAGTCATAACTATTCTTTTCAGCATAAATTCAACATCCCCAAGATAGTATTGTCCTACAACACTATACATGCATCACTAATGAGTGACTAACAACCTACAAATAAAAATCCAATGAACACACTGACCTTCAGGTATAACAAACAAATCATCTCATGTAAGAGCATCTTTCAATATTCTTGAATTCGATGTTGTGTCTTCTGAACCAGCAAAAACATATGTGAATTTCATATCGAAATGGCATGCCACAAACATATTTTAAGTTGGTCAACCCTTTCTTCCTCGAAACTTGGAAGCATATGATTTTGGGACCCTTACTTGTATGTAGGGATGACAAAAAAAATTGTGCCCTCGGGTATCCGCAGATAAAATCCGTGACAGATAGTTGGTATCCGTGGGTATTTACTATTCGCGGGTTGCGAGTATTTAATACCTACTTATAAATGGGTCGGGTGTGGATATTATACTATTTGTACCAGTGAATATTCGCTACCCGCAAAAAGTAAAAATGAAAATTTAATTTATATCAGTCAGCAACAATACATATTGAAAATTTTCTAAACAAACAATAATTAACTTTGCAAAAATCACTATTCTCCAAAGTATCTACATTTCTTCCAACAGTGTCGACATCCAAAATCCATTGACTAACAAATTACTCCAAATTGTATCAACTTTTCATGCTTGTCCTTCTGCATAAACAATCAAGTAAGATAAAAAAGAGAGTATAAAGTAATGTTATCTAAAACATATTGTATATAAATAAAGGAACATCAAACAAACTATAAAAATGCTATAGAAGTAGAAAAATGAGTAAATAGCTCGACAACCTTGACCGCTTAATGCTAATATAGAAAGAAAGAAATCTTTGGCCGTTTTTAATAGTTTGAAATTTAATTTAACATATTCAGTTGTCACATTTATTTTGGGATTATCCAATTAGAACAACATTTTTCTTGAAATTATCCAATTAGAAGACAATGTCAATATAATGTTCATTAAAGAACAACGTTTCTATGTTTTTATATTATATATGTTTCTATTCTCATATGTAGATATATTACATTATCAAAACAACTTTTGAAGGCTTAAATATTTCACAAAGGCATATAAAGGAGTATATAAGACAATCAGTTTTAGATTCGTATTTGATAAGGATAAGTAAATGAAATATCATCCTGCCCAATTGTTCCCCTAAATAACCAATATCAAAAAATGTGGAATTTTGAATTTATAATAAGACATCTTATGCTTGAAGCTAAGTTCGTCACATATGCAATACAACAATATCAATCTTACACTAATTTTTATAACCCATATCTATGAGGTATAACAGTCAGTCAATATAACCAGTATGCATAGAAAGAAGTGACTTTTGCCACAATAATTTTGCCATAATAATCCAAAAATGCAAGCGATAATAGTAAAAATTAATAGAGATAAAGAAAGAAATGGGAGATTAGAAACCACATTAAATGAGTACAAAGGTCCCATTCCAAGATTTGCTAAGGGCTTCGCCTCTCCCTGCCTAACCATCTTCTATCTTCCCTCCTCTCTCGCTTTTCCCCCTATCCTCTTTTTTTTTTTCCCTAATCAATAACCACTTAGAGGTAGTCTTGCCAATGAAAATAACTGCTACAACTGAATAAAAACCACTAACCCTAGAACAATTCATTCCTAATTCAGAACCTAATTTCTAGTTCTCCTCTTATAAATTATAAGAGGCCTATCAGAAGCATTTGAAAAGCCAAAACATTTCACATTATCAAATTCCTGTTAAATATATCAATAGTGAGATATTCATGTGCAATAATTGGAATGCTTGATTGATGTTAATGCTAGATTTCCATGTGGATAGGTTATATTTGTTGGTTTTAGTCATGTCTAATTTGCTGGATAAACCTCAGATACGTGTAGAATGAAACACACACTTACCATACTATGTGTCTCCAAGCTTCTCATAATACTTCTTACCGAATTTATCAACACCAACAAGTGTTGCCCCAATATTGTGGATCTTGATTTGCCTGCATAAAATTAGAAACATAATTAGATTGGAAGAGGAAAAACATTAGTACCACAAGGGAGTTAAGATCTCATGGTGCAAAGTTCCAATACAAAGAGGACATATATCATTTTGCAAGAAGCCACATACACTCAAAATAAATCTAAATCTAATTGCAATGAACAATACAACCCACTCTATTAAAATAAATCTAAATCTAAATCTATATCTAAAGCTTTTCTCCTTTTATCTCTAAGAGGGACATTTGAAGATACAAAGCTAATGTGTATATGTTTTTTGACACACACTTGTCCTTCTCATACTCCACCCTGAATGATAGGAAATGCTCCTTCAATTGCACCCAGTACTCTAATACGTCTTTCTACACTTTATATATTCATGAAGCATTAGGAAAGGTCGCGACCCAAAACATAGTGAAAGACATCTGATCATCAAATGAGAAGTCATAATTTGACATTCATAGAGAGTGGGAATTGGATTGAAAAATGAAAAGATATCAACAAAAGCAATTGACTTACAAGAGATTTCCATCCGGAAGGCATCTCCTGAAAATTCAAATCATAACGGAAAAAATATCAGCACACCACAAAGGCATCTACATTATTCACGAAATCAAAGGAACACTAAACAGTGTAAAACATAAATGCACTACAAAGTTCCTTTGACAATAGCAACACTAAATTAACAAAAAGCTATTAAATCATATTTGGAACCAATTAATTTTTCATATTTCTTTCTAGAAACAATATTTCATATATCCTGACATATTGCTACAAACAATCTTTGCAAAAATCACTATTCTCCAAAATATCTACAACAAACAAAGTCCAATAACAACTATTCTAATTAATCACATAGCACACGTATAATAGAAGCACAATAGTCCATACACACATATCACCTAAGAATAAACCATGCTCTTTGTCGTAAATACAACAACGTCACAAATAGAACAGAATAGATTTAACATTAGCAAACTTATTTCAACTTTTTAACACAAAAATAGGAAGAAAAGACCTTTTATAAAGGTACTCCGACAGCACTGCGGCGAACCTCCAGCGGCATTGGCTGGTTGGGAGGACTGAAGATGACACCGTCTAGGTTTTGCCTTCGAACTCCGACACTACGGCAGCACGGTGGCTGAGAGGAGAGAACACGACAACGTCTAGGTTTTGCCTTCAAACGCCAACACTAAGGTGGCACTTCGACGACACTAGGTGGAGGGAAGACAACACTCCGATGGTGGCACTGGTGGCTAGTTGGAAGGAGGTTGACTTTCTCTTTCTAGCTCTGGAGCTTCTCTCTCAAATGTTTCCAATCTGAAATTTTCGAAACCTAACTCAATTTTGAATTTGTCTCTAATTCTCTTCCTGCCACGTCATTAGATTATTATAAAATCATTTTTCACGTACACCAAAGACATTTAGACACGTATCCTATATCTAAATGTTGTGAAAACATGTTCAAATATCATTTTCCCATTCTCAATACTATGTAGTAGTGCATACTCCAAAGGTTCTCCTTCAACATTCTCGATATTCAATGCACACCCCAACACCAGTCTTTGCACTATAGTATAAGCTTATATCCCAACAACGACACTTATTATATCCCAACGACATACCAACCATGCCTAGCAATAACTAATGGCTCTATAATGGTTCTGTGAATGAGTCAAAGGAGTCAAAATTTTTCAAATATATACATTGTACAATTCAAGAATCTTGTCTTGTTCTGTATAAGTTTAGGAATCTCTGGTTTGTGTTACTCCAGAAATCTCTACATGCCACACCAAAAGAAACAAGTCAATGCAGAACTCGTGAAATGATTTACCTAAAGCAACGACATGTACAAATATCATGTATTATTAGGGATTACGAAATCGATTCCCTCCTTAGTTGGAATCAGTTACAGGCTTCTATATGATAAAGACTATGCAATCAATTCTCTTTCGCTCGCTGTAATCGATTACTTAAGCTTTTGTCAAGTAAAATTTTAATTGTACGAGGACAAATTTAATATTTCATCTAAAATCACTTCAAATCCAAACAAAACTACAAAGATTGAAAATCTTATAAATCCTTCCAAATAATCGCTTTGCCTCGCTTGAAAGTTTTATGAATGTCATTTAACTACCAAATATGAATAGTGAATTATGCAAACGAACACATAAAAATTGTAAACGGAAAATAAAATTTGTAGAATACCAAAATCATATTTATCTTTTAATTAAATATACAACTTTCTTTTTTTCTCTATCTTTTATATATATATAAAAGCCATAAACTAATATTCTAGTTTGTATATTATATAAAATAAATAATTACTTGTATATAATTAAAATTTATAATAAATAAATACTTCAAACATAAGGATTACAGTAAACTCAAAATTAATAATAAATACATATTTATTAAGTCTCAGACCTGTCACGTCCCATTTAATTCTTTCAAAAGTGACGTCCGCGTGTCACTCTCTCACAGTGTCCGGTGAGCTGTAGTGGGAGACAAACTTTGCACTGCATTAAATTCCCCAATCTCGGGAAACGTCCGGCGGCAAAAAGAAGAAGAAGATCTTCGGTCAGTGGGATCCAGGTGGCGCGTTAGGAGTAGACGGACGTTTTAGTGGAAACCACGTGGCGGCCTGAGAGCAAACCGACCGTTCGATTTTGGAGGCGTATTTAAGGTAAGCAGAAATATCCTGACGCCACTTTTCTGCATGCAATCTTCTTCTTCTTCCTCAAACTCAGTTTTCTGAAATTCCAAATTCTCCTCCTTCTTTCTAAAAGCTTAAAACTTCTCTCTAGAATTATAACCTAAACACTGTTCCGATCATCAACCACCTTTCAGAATTATTACTCTTGCTGTCAAGGCTTTTCATTTGCACCGATTAGTTTTCCCGTCAGAGCTCTTCGGACGTTCGGACAAGCTTATAGTTGAATCTTAGAAGTCTAGCTGGAATATAGAGGTAAGGGAAGCTTATAAAATTTAATTTGGAATTTTCTGTATGTTTTGAATGTGTGTTTGATTAATGCATGTTGGATGTATGAAGTATATGGTTTAAATTTTATGAATGGAAAATGATATGCTGAGTATGAATTGTATGATGATTATAAACTTAGAGAAAAATGTAAATCTGAGACCGAAGGTCATTAGGACCGTTCGGTTTTCCCCTAACGATCGTTTTTGGTATTGTTATATCGAAACCTTAAATGACTTGTTTGTTTAGTCGTAACATTTTATCCCTTTCAGAACGCTCGGTCTTATACTGAGTGTTCGGCTTTAACGTATTCGGTCATAGACTGATTACTTACCCTCATATTGAAAATGTTTATTATAGTAACGTTCGTTTTATCTGAACGTTCGTTTTTATATTGATAATGTTTCTTTGAAAGTACTTAGTCATAAACTGAGGACTGGGTTTCATATTAGTTATTTTTATTGTACTTAACGTCCGGTCTTATATTGGTCGTTCGACTTGGAGTTGCTTAGTCATCCACTAAGTATTTAGTTTCATATGAATTGTATAGAACGGTCAGTCATACACTGAGCGTTCGGTTTATATCAATGAGGTTTATTAAAAGTACTAAGTATTACACCAGTAACCAACATTTAAGAACATTCGGTCATAAACTGTACGTTCGGTCATTCAAGTGTTCAGTATTAGACTAACACTCGGCTTATGAAGTATTCGGTTTCACTGTTAATGTTATTCTTCCTGAGGACGTCCGGTCATGTAAAGTACTTGGTTATAGATCTAGTGCTCGGTTTATGAGATGTTTAATCAGCAACTATCCAGTATGGAGTATCGGTATTCTTCTTAAAAATCTTAGTAAATTGTGAATAATAACGAATGACGAATATGTTGAAGTAAGAGAATTCCACGGGCGGAATGTCTCATGAACTCGGAATTGATTGGTAAAGTATGAATGTGGGAATGACTCAGGCGTTGTCCTTGATCCTGATATTCCGTGAGGACGCTTTCTCAAGTAGGGAGAGGTCGCTCATGCGTGGGAATGGCAGGAAGTCCGCGGTTATAAGAGTAAATAACCGTTTGAGGGCTAACCTCGGGCGGCAGCTGGGGAAAACAGTTACTACACCGCCCGGGTGCTAGGGACGACCGAGCTACATGTTCATACCGTCCGGACAGTGTCTTATGGTCGGTCTTGAGTTTATGAATGACACGTTGTAGGTTTGAATTGGTTGCATTATATGTTTACTTGCATGATGATTTGATAAATTAAATTTACATAAGCTTACCCTTATCTGTTTTTGCCTTATGTATGTTGTCGTTCGGTATCCGACCGTTCGGCTTTTCTCTTCATGGTTGTGATCATCCTTTGGATGTGAGCAGAGTATACTTTGGAAGCGGCATTGGGAGAAACTCTGGAGGACACTTTGCCTGTTGAGGAACCGGTGGAAGCCGTGCCAGAGAATTATGCAGGACCGTCCGGTCCTTAGTTTTAGGCTTTCACTTTATATTTGTAATTTTGTAAATATCCAGCAATCGAACCTCTTTAAGGTTGGCCTTTCGGCCGTTGTTTTGTATTCAGGACCGATCGGTCTAACTTTTTTAAACGTTGTATATATATTTGATCGTTCGTTTTAAATTCTTATTATTATCGTTCGGTCTTCTTTATTCATCACTGTTCTCCATTATTATTTCTGTTAACTCCTAAAATAAATTATGGCTTTGGTTATATTTATTGGGATGTTACATTAATGGTATCAGAGCAGTTTCTTTCTTAGAACGCCTGTAGGTTATGAGTATACCATGCTTATTGCTATGTACTCTAATGTTCAGTCAGAATTTTCTGATTTCTTGTGGACTAATGGATTCTTCTTTCTGATTAAAAACAGAAGATGGCTCCTAGACCACCTCCTCAACCGGTCGCTAGAGATCCGTCCGGCGAAAACAATGTGCTGTAGTCAGTCTTGGCCGCACTTCAGCAACAAAATGCAAATCTCATTCAACAAAACGCCAATCTCGCTCAGCAAAATGCCCTGCCTCTGCAGAATTCAGAGGCCGCCAGAGTTGCAGCAGAATCAACTCAAAGACAGATAATGGATATGATTTCAAGCGGTATGCCCTCGGCCAGACCGTCCGGTTCCTCTTCGAATAACCAAACCGAATGGAGTCTGGAGAGTTTTCTTCAGCACCGTCCGGCCAAATTTACTGGGAAGTGTAGCGCTGATGAGGTCGACCATTGGCTTCGTGACATGGAGCGAATTTATGACGCCAAGAGATGTGGGGATGAAAACCGTCTGGCCTTTACCGAGTACCTGCTGACTGGAGAGGCCGGTCATTGGTGGAGCAGTACGAAGATGTTGCTGGAGGACGAGCATATTCCTATCACTTGGGAAATGTTCAAGCAGAGATTCTATGAGGAGTACTTCCCAAATAGCGTCCGGTTCGCCAAAGAGGTGGAATTTCTTCAACTCGTTCAAGGTGGGATGACGGTGTCGGAGTACGCCAACCGGTTCAAACAGCTGATGAGATTCTATACTATGCGGATGAGTGAAGAATGGCAGTGCCGGAAGTTTGAAAATGGACTTCGGGAAGATTTAAAGTCGGTCATTGCCAGCCACTGTATTCAGAAATTTCCTGCCCTAGTGGAGAGGGCAAAAATGTTGGAGAAAAATCTGATGGATGCTGAGAAATGTAAGAAACAACAGCAGTCGAGTTCTAGGGGGCCTATTGTTGCAAGGAACTCCTCGGGTCCCCGGACGACCCCATACTCCCGGCCCCAATCATCGAGCTCTTCTACATTGGCCGTCGGGCCTGTTAACTACGCCAGACCGCCCGGTCAACCAGGAGGCGTGAGTTGTTTCAATTGTGGAGGCCCTCATTTCGTACGGGATTGTCCTCGGCCAGGGAATACCAAATTTTGTGTACGGTGCAAAAGAAATGGACATCTGGAGAGGGAATGTAATATGGGTGCCCAAACGTTCTCCAGGCCACCGAACGCTGGGAGGTTCCAACCGAGCGGTGGTCGAGCTCAAGCAGCAGGACGAGTGTATGCTATAACGGGGGCTGAAGCGTCCGGCTCAGGTAACCTCATCATCAGCAGTTGCTTATTGTATGGAATGTCTTGTTGTGTGCTATTTGATTCGGGGGCAACACACTCCTTCATTTCGAAGGCATGTGTTGATAAGCTGGGAATAGCCGAGAGTGAGATGCAGCTTGACTTGGTGGTGTCAACACGGCAGCTGGTGAGGTTAGGACGTCCATTGTATGTGTGAAGTGTCCTATTGAGGTAGAGGGGTACAAATTCAAGGTAAATCTTATATGTTTACCTCTTCAAGATCTAGAAGTCATTTTAGGGATGGATTGGTTAACCACCAATCGCATTCTTATTGATTGTGGGAAGAAGAAGTTGATTTTCCCGAGTGAAGAAGAGAAGCTCACAGTAACGCTCGGCCAGATTAGAGAAGATTTGATTGAAGGCGCTATGAGTTTCATTGTTTTTACGTATATGGACGTAAGCGGAACAGACCGTCCGAATCTGAACCGTCCGGTCGTGGAAGAATTTATGGACGTTTTTCCGGACGAAGTACCAGGTCTACCTCCACACCGAGAGGTCGAGTTCTCCATCGACTTGATCTCAGGAGCCGGTCCGGTATCCATTGCGCCGTACAGAATGGCTCCGGCAGAATTGGCCGAGTTGAAAAAGCAGATTGAAGATTTGTTGGAGAAGAAATTCATTCGGCCAAGTGCGTCGCCTTGGGGAGCGCCCGTTCTGTTGGTTAAGAAGAAAGACGGCAGCTCTCGGCTTTGCATAGACTATCGACAGTTGAATAAATTGACTATCAAGAATAAGTACCCACTGCCGAGAATAGACGACCTGCTGGATCAGCTTCATGGAGCCTCGGTTTTCTCCAAGATAGATTTGAGATCCGGCTACCATCAAATATTGGTCAAGGAGGATGACGTCCAGAAGACCGCCTTTCGGTCTCGATACGGTCATTACGAGTATGTAGTAATGTCGTTCGGTGTTACTAACGCTCCTGCGATCTTTATGGACTATATGAACCGTATCTTCCGGCCGTTCTTGGACAAATTCGTGGTGGTATTTATTGATGATATCCTCATCTACTCCAAGAACCGAGCGGAACATGAAGATCATTTGAGAATGGTTCTTGGTGTGCTAAGGGAGAAGCAGCTATATGCTAAGTTGTCCAAGTGTGAGTTTTGGATGGATCAAGTACAGTTTCTTGGACATGTGATTTCGGCCGGCGGAATTGCTGTGGATCCGGCCAAAGTACGAGCGGTTCTGGAATGGGAAACACCTCGTTCGGTATCGGACGTTAGGAGTTTCGTTGGGTTAGCCGGCTACTACAGAAGGTTTATTGAAGGATTCTCTAAGATAGTAGCGCCCATAACTCAGTTGACCAGAAAAGATCAACCGTTCGTCTGGACCGACCGGTGTGAGTCGAGCTTTCAAGAATTGAAGCAGTGATTGACGAACGCTCCAGTCTTGGTAATTCCTGACGTCAACCAACCTTTCGTCGTATTTTGTGATGCATCATATCAAGGTTTGGGTTGTGTATTGATGCAAGAAGAGAAGGTCGTTGCCTATGCCTCTCGGCAATTGAAGGTTCATGAGAGGAATTACCCAACTCATGATCTGGAGTTGGCGGCCATAGTATTTGCCCTCAAGATCTGGCGGCACTACCTATATGGCGTACGGTTTCAGGTGTTCAGCGACCACAAGAGCCTCAAATATCTATTCGACCAGAAGGAGCTGAATATGAGGCAAAGAAGATGGATGGAGTTCTTGAAGGACTATGATTTCGATCTACAATACCATCCGGGAAAAGCAAACGTGGTAGCGGACGCTCTGAGCAGAAAAACCGTCCATGTGGCAGCTATGATGGTTCAAGAGATGAAACTGGTCGAAAGCTTCAGAGATCTAAGGCTGCAGTGTGAACTAGAGCCAACCGGTATTCGGTGTTGTTATATGCGGCTGTCAAGCAATATAATCGATCGGATCAGAGAAAGGCAGGCGTTTGACGAAGAGTTACAGAAGATTAGTAAACCGCACGGTGTGCCACCCCACCAGGACTTCAGTGATGGAACGGACGGCTTATTAAGATATAATGGAAGAACTTGTGTTCCAAATGATGACGAATTGAAAAGAATAATTCTGGAAGAAGCTCATCAAAGTCGTCTGAGTATCCACCCGGGTATAACTAAAATGTACAAGGATCTTCGAATGAGTTTCTGGTGGCCAGGAATGAAACAAGATGTCACTCGGTTTGTGGAGTCCTGTCTAACCTGTCAAAGGGCTAAGATAGAATATCAGAAACCGAGCGGTCTTTTACAGCCGCTAGAAATACCCGAGTGGAAGTGGGACAGCATCGCTATGGACTTCGTGACTCATCTGCCCCGAACGGTCAGACATCATGATGCGATTTGGGTAATAGTTGATAGACTGACCAAGAGCGCACACTTCCTTCCTATCAACTTAAAGATGCCTATGTCCAAACTGGCTCAGCTATATATTAAGGAAATCGTCCGGCTACACGGAGTGCCGTCCGGAATAGTGTCAGACCGAGACCCAAGGTTCACATCTCGGTTTTGGCAAGCGCTTCAACAAGAAATGGGAAGCAAACTCCAGATGAGTTCTGCCTATCATCCACAAACGGACGGTCAATCTGAGAGGACCATCCAAACTCTTGAAGACTTATTGAGAACCAGTGTTCTGGACCACTTAGGAGTTTGGGATGAAGTTTTGCCGTTAGCTGAGTTCACCTACAACAATAGCTTCCATTCAAGTATTGGGATGGCACCGTACGAAGCTCTTTATGGGAGAAAATGTCGAACGCCCCTTTGTTGGTTTCAAGAAGGGGAAGCAGTATTGACTGGACCGGAGATCGTTCAGCAGACGACGGAAAAGGTGAAGTTGATTCAGGAACGGCTTAAAGCGTCTCAAAGCCGACAAAAGTCTTATGCCGACCGAAGAAGGAAGCCGTTGGAATTCGCCGCAGGAGATCATGTGTTCCTCAAGCTGAACCGTACGACCAGTGTTGGACGAGTCGTTCGACCAAAGAAGCTATCTCCCCGATTCCTTGGTCCATATCAAATACTAAGGCGTATTGGACCGGTCGCTTACGAGCTAGCTCTACCTCCTCCTTTGTCCAACCTTCACCCCGTATTTCACGTCTCACAACTTAGAAAATATATTGCTGACCCTTCACATGTACTTGAAGCCGACCACATTCAACTTAAGGAAGATTGTTCCGTGGAAGTCCAACCGGTAAGAATTGAGAAGAACGCAACCAAGCGACCGTTCGGTAAACGCACTACTCTTGTTAAGGTTATCTGGGATGACCGAACGGACGATGTCACTTCGGAGCGTGAGGAAGTCATGAAGGAAGCTTATCCGCATCTGTTTGAAGGTACGTCCTAATTTTCGAGGACGAAAATTTTTATTTGTTGGGGGGATTGTCACGTCCCATTTAATTCTTTCATAAGTGACGTCCGCGTGTCACTCTCTCGCAGCGTCCGGTGAGCTGTAGTGGGAGACAAACTCTGCACTGCATTAAATTCCCCAACCTCGGGAAACGTCCGGCGGCAAAAAGAAGAAGAAGATATTCGGTCAGTGGGATCCAGGTGGCGCGTTAGGAGTAGACAAACGTTTTAGTGGAAACCACGTGGCGGCCTGAGAGCAAACCGACCGTTCGGTTTTAGAGGCGTATTTAAGGTAAGCAGAAATACCCTGACGCCACTTTTCTGCATGCAATCTTCTTCTTCTTCCTCAAACTCAGTTTTCTGAAATTCCAAATTCTCCTCCTTCTTTCTAAAAGCTTAAAACTTCTCTCTAGAATTATAACCTAAACACTGTTCCGATCATCAACCACCTTTCAGAATTATTACTCTTGCTGTCAAGGCTTTTCATTTGCACCGATTAGTTTTCCCGTCAGAGCTCTTCGGACGTTCGGACAAGCTTATAGTTGAATCTTAGAAGTCTAGCTGGAATATAGAGGTAAGGGAAGCTTATAAAATTTAATTTGGAATTTTCTGTATGTTTTGAATGTGTGTTTGATTAATGCATGTTGGATGTATGAAGTATATGGTTTAAATTTTATGAATGGAAAATGATATGCTGAGTATGAATTGTATGATGATTATAAACTTAGAGAAAAATGTAAATCTGAGACCGAAGGTCATTAGGACCGTTCGGTTTTCCCCTAACGATCGTTTTTGGTATTGTTATATCGAAACCTTAAATGACTTGTTTGTTTAGTCGTAACATTTTATCCCTTTCAGAACGCTCGGTCTTATACTGAGTGTTCGGCTTTAACGTATTCGGTCATAGACTGATTACTTACCCTCATATTGAAAATGTTTATTATAGTAACGTTCGTTTTATCTGAACGTTCGTTTTTATATTGATAATGTTTCTTTGAAAGTACTTAGTCATAAACTGAGGACTGAGTTTCATATTAGTTATTTTTATTGTACTTAACGTCCGGTCTTATATTGGTCGTTCGACTTGGAGTTGCTTAGTCATCCACTAAGTATTTAGTTTCATATGAATTGTATAGAACGGTCAGTCATACACTGAGCGTTCGGTTTATATCAATGAGGTTTATTAAAAGTACTAAGTATTACACCAGTAACCAACATTTAAGAACATTCGGTCATAAACTGTACGTTCGGTCATTCAAGTGTTCAGTATTAGACTAACACTCGGCTTATGAAGTATTCGGTTTCACTGTTAATGTTATTCTTCCTGAGGACGTCCGGTCATGTAAAGTACTTGGTTATAGATCTAGTGCTCGGTTTATGAGATGTTTAATCAGCAACTATCCAGTATGGAGTATCGGTATTCTTCTTAAAAATCTTAGTAAATTGTGAATAATAACGAATGACGAATATGTTGAAGTAAGAGAATTCCACGGGCGGAATGTCTCATGAACTCGGAATTGATTGGTAAAGTATGAATGTGGGAATGACTCAGGCGTTGTCCTTGATCCTGATATTCCGTGAGGACGCTTTCTCAAGTAGGGAGAGGTCGCTCATGCGTGGGAATGGCAGGAAGTCCGCGGTTATAAGAGTAAATAACCGTTTGAGGGCTAACCTCGGGCGGCAGCTGGGGAAAACAGTTACTACACCGCCCGGGTGCTAGGGACGACCGAGCTACATGTTCATACCGTCCGGACAGTGTCTTATGGTCGGTCTTGAGTTTATGAATGACATGTTGTAGGTTTGAATTGGTTGCATTATATGTTTACTTGCATGATGATTTGATAAATTAAATTTACATAAGCTTACCTTTATCTGTTTTTGCCTTATGTATGTTGTCGTTCGGTATCCGACCGTTCGGCTTTTCTCTTCATGGCTGTGATCATCCTTTGGATGTGAGCAGAGTATACTTTGGAAGCGGCATTGGGAGAAACTCTGGAGGACGCTTTGCCTGTTGAGGAACCGGTGGAAGCCGTGCCAGAGAATTATGTAGGACCGTCCGGTCCTTAGTTTTAGGCTTTCACTTTATATTTGTAATTTTGTAAATATCCAGCATTCGAACCTCTTTAAGGTTGGCCTTTCGGCCGCTGTTTTGTATTCAGGACCGATCGGTCTAACTTTTGTAAACGTTGTATATATATTTGATCGTTCGTTTTAAATTCTTATTATTATCGTTCGGTCTTCTTTATTCATTATTGTTCTCCATTATTATTTCTGTTAACTCCTAAAATAAATTATGGCTTTGGTTATATATTTATTGGGATGTTACAAGACCTATAAATATACATAACTTGAACTATAAAAAGATAAAAAAATATTAACAATAACTAGAATGAATAAAAGTATTTAAACACAAATCATTATAAAATGTTAAAATTTATTTTTATCTTAATACAATTAATTTATGTTAATATTATATATAAACACACGTGTTTATGTCCATATGCATGTGTATACACTTTTGTTCTATAATAATAAAAGAATAAAATTTAATTTTATCATTATTATTAAAATTAAAAAAATATATCAATTAAGCATGATAAGATATAATCCATAAGGTTATCTATTATATATTAAATATTATCTTTTTCGAGCATAGTGACTCTAGCACATTTTTGTTTTTAAACCTTAAACCCAAAGTAAAAAAAAGAAAAAAAAAAACAAAGAAAATCCAAATTCTTTCATACTTCTTATTTATCTATCTATCTATATGTATATTCTTCTTCATTTAAGTGTCAAGTATGTGTTCTCCCTCTTAACTGACCATCTTCCCTTAAAATAAAAAATTATAAAAGACTTCGGTCGAAATTAAAAGTTAATCTTAATTAATAATTTAATTTCTATATTTGTTTTTGTTCAAGTGAATTTCTACTTTTTATAAAAAAAAAAAAATTCAATGTAATCATTATGTTAAATTGATATTTAAAAATATTATGTGTTAAAATTTAAGTAATATTTTTAGATATCATGTATCAAGAAGTTCTAAAATAAAAAATAATTAAAATTTTAACACGTAACAAACTTAAATTTTAGTAAGAATATTAATTTAACAGAATAGATCATATTAAGTCTTTTTAAATAAAAAATTAATTGAGTAAAAAACAAATATAAAGATCAAAATTAATAAAAGTCCAACAGACCAAATTACTTATAAAGCCTTAAGTTATCATAGATTTGAGTTTTGTCATTTTTCATCTTATGAATGATAAATTTACATTGCCACCTTGCAAATGTTCTGAAATTGTATACTATCACTTATGTTGTCCCTATGAACAGCCTATCAAGTCTTTTTTGGCAGCATGAAATGGCTAAAATAGTGGGATACAAAAAGGGTCGCCATGCTTCACCTCGTCAAAAAGAATATAACGATATATAGAGAATTAGCCAAATGCTATCTCCTGAAGAACTTCAAGTGTCTTCTTATGAACCTGAAAGGCAAGAGTAATAAACAAGAGAAACAATAATTAGGTGATCATAGACATGGCTGTTTATTTTAGAAGATAATTTAATCAGCAAAACCAAACATCCATTCGCATGATGCCACCAATCATCACGACTTCTAGTAACAATAATGCTCTATAGGAGTAACAATTGACTATTTAAGATTTGAACAGTTCTTCAGGCACAATCTATTTACCTTAAATAAATGGGGATGCGGAAATTTGTGTGCAGCAAGTTTGCCTTTAAATGTCAAACTTATTTATTTGATTTGAGAAATTATTTTTAGTTTTCATGTCCTATTTTCACAATATAAAAGTATATCTTGTTTTAACTATTATAAGAAATGATGAAAATTACTATTTTTTGTTTTTATCAATTTTACAAATATTTGAAAACAGAATTAATGTAGCATTTATTGTAATTAGTATAAAAATATAATACGAAAACAGGGAACGTTTTCACGAACTAAACAAGTCTATAGGGATATCTGGTTTGAGAAAAATATTTTCTGCTTGTTTTCACTGTTTCCAATACAAGGAACCTTCTAGCACGTGAATACGTTTTTATAGTACATACTCGACAGGGACATTGACCTTGAAAATTGAAATATTTATGAACTTGAGAAGAAGAAAGTACCCATTCCAGATGTTGTGCAGTGATGCCAGAGTCAGTTCCAGCATATAAACCAGACAAAACCTGTTAAAATAAGAATTGAGAAACATTAGTTTGAAATGCATCACACAAATCAAGATCATTCAAATCTAATGTGACAATCAGAGTGTTTATCAGGAACTATGGGAGACCGTATCATGGTGAAAAAGAACAGGTGTCCACTACGTAAAATTTTCAACTGGACCATATATTTTATGTTCACTTGGCTTCAAAACAATAAATTAAGAATGTAGTGATTTCTCTCACCTTGGATACAGTCTCAAGAAACATGCCAGGGCGTACTGGAAGTGTTTTCTCTCCCGTTAAAATTGGCTGCATATCATTGCAGACAAGTTAAATATGCCTTAAAGTGTCTATAACTTGCACACATAACAAAAACACCCCTTAGTTAAATAGCACACGAGCAGGATGCAATGCAACCCACCTTTCCTAGAAATTCAATTGGTTCGGGATCCGTAGCGTCCTCCTCATCGTACTTGTCTGCACCTTCATCTTTTCCTTGCATCACATTTCTTATCATATTAAGCACCTTTTTCCCAGGTTTTAGAGCCACCAATTTGGACAAGAATTCCACCTGCATTGTCAACAGTTTAAGGATGCCAAGATAATATTTCTGGCACAGAAAGATGAATATCTGTGTGGTTTTGATTTCCCATCCCTTTTAGCAACAAACAACAATATCTTGTGAAACGGAAATGTTGTGCTAGGCAAATATTTCAGTAGAAGTGACAACCATGCTTAAACCAAAATATGGAAACTATACTTCAAATACCTCAGGCTGAGGAAGCGTATAGAATCCACGGTGGTTTCTTTCATCCATAATTCCCCCTCCCATCATATTGCGAGCTTCTTCTCTGATCAAAACGAGTCTTGCAAGCAGTTTTCGGTCTGGGATAACACGACGATTTTCCATTGCCTGCAAAAATATGGCCCAACACCAAAAATTTGCCAGACAGTTTCGGTAAGAATTGAAGCTGCTCCTTAGAGACATGGAAATAATTTAATAAACAGATACTGATAGCAAAACAAAAATAACTAAAAGTATAACACCTAAATTTTAGAACCTTCGAAGTCAACTACTCTATAAAGTCAGCTACACCTAAATTGAGAAGGCATGCTTAGTCATAATACAAGTTGTATAGCACATGACACAAAAAGAATAAAAAACCCAAATGTATCAGTAATCTGATTCATATGATTTGCAGACGTGGGAATGAAAATACACAAAAAGTCAGTATGGGGAATTTTATGAGTCGTGACTTGTAAAAGAGGATAACGCAGTTTAGACCAATCCCAAGGTCTTCAAGTACATTTTGCTCTCATCGTCCAATACAAAGACAATAAAATCGTTACCGAAGTATGAGAACTAGACATTTTAAAGTTCAACAGACAATCTCAGTGGATTTATATAAGTGAAGTTTCTATAAATACCTCCAACAAATCATCAGCTTGATTAGCTATGTCATTTAGGTTTGCCCCTGGAATATGGATCTTCAAGTCATTCTCGCCTCTAAATGCACCGCCACCAGCTGCAACTCTGCGCATCAATTCATGCCGGCTATCCTTTTTTGGAGTTCTACACAGAAGACCAACTACTTGAACCTAAAAATATGAAGGTGAAAATTCCACATTAATCTGGAGCTGCCCTCTGGTTAGAAAAATTATCAAGAAGTAGCTAAAAAAAGGTTCCTTACATGGGGCGGACATTTTTTTGTTAGATGTGATAATATTGTCTCTTTGATCACTTCCAACAGTTCCTTGCGCTAAAATGAAATAATATGAAATATATAAGCAGTATATTACTTCATCAGCATAGCAAAATTATGCAATAGGAATCATCAATTAAAGGATACTAACAACAATGAAGTAAAATTTTCAGGGCAGTGTGGTTGAAGGTCGCAAAATATCATGTTGATAACAAATGTCCGTTTGCTTATTTGACTGCTGCAGTCAGTAAGACTCAGGTTAAAAAAGAATTTAATTAAAATGCACTCTCAGTGTAAAGGTATTTCACACTATTATCCAATCATGATTACCATCCATTTTAAGATTCATGATTTCTGAATAACTACACTTGAGACAGGAAAATGTGAGAAATGTTTAAGAGAGTTCAGTTGATCTCTTAACTCGTTCATTTGTGTCTTCCATCAATAATGAAACAAACTTAAACAAATCTAACAAGTTAAGTCTTTTACACAACTTAAGCAATCTTGACAATTACTTTAGCAGTCATACTTAAGGTGAACTCTAATTGATTGACGGTGTATAATTTTTTTATACCAATAGTGTATCAAAATTAATTTCTTAAAAAAATAAAAACATTACTCTGTTTCTATTTACAAGGGGTTCTTCTGCAGATTTGCTCAAAATATAATTGCAAAAAAAAAAAAAAAAAAAAAAAAAAAAAAAAAAATCTTGGCAGAACAGAACACATGGATTTCTATCTTCATCTAGATGAGTTATAATCTCTTAAGAAAACCATACCTTATCATCCTGGTCCTTCTCAGAAAGTTGAATCATGTAGTCAAGGGCTGTCATGAAATCAGACTCCATCTCATCAACTCTCTTTCCTATAACTCCTTGTGCAGCCAACTCCACTGCCACTCTCTCAGAATCCTCGTCCATATCCATGTCATCCAACTGAACAAAAATTTGTACGCATAATATAAGCTCATGAAGTTTAACTCTGAAGAATAGAAATTCAACATCTTTGCCTAGTAATAAGAGTAACTCACAAGGGTAATCATTTCTTCCAAGACAGATATAACTTGGTCCCCTCCTCTAAGGAAGGATTCCGTGTGAGTAGGTTCTGAACGCGACGTTCTGTTTTTCCTCTTTTCATCCTTCTCCAGTTCTGGACATCCTCCACCCACCTCATAACCACCAATGGAAGCCCAAATGCGATTCTTTCCAGTGAGTTTTTTCAGCTTCAACCTGCATCGGTGCTGCGAGGAACTTAATTTTGGACAGAAAGATTGGAAAAGATTAGGATAATTGTGGGAGCAAGAGGGTGCAGAAACAATCATTTCGTGGATTTCAATTCATAATTATCTCTTCAAAGCTTGGGGTTTTTTCACATTCAGGGTTTTAGTACAGCGCTGAGAATTTTAAAATACGGATAGAATAAAAAACACTATTTAAAACAAACATAGACAATAATCAAACCTCTTGAAAAAGCCGTCTTAGCTCAGCTGGTATAGCGCATGGCTTTTACCATGTGGTCGTGGATTCGATTCCCACAGACGGCGATTTCGTAATGTTGTTTTCCTTTTGTTCCCTTTTAGAGTTTAATATTTTGAGTTTTTTCTCTTGATGAATTACATTTCATCGTTTTGTTTTTTAAATTATTTAGGTTGGTTGCTCTTGCTCTATTTAATATTAGTTTAGTGTTTTGAGGTCGAACTCTTTGGTAAAAACTGTGATACTAAAGTTACACAGAGATTACAGAGGAATTAGCAATTTATTATACCTGTTACATACAACTTATTTAAAAAAAATTAATTCATACTTGGAAAGTATTTCTTGATCTACTTTTGAGGCTAATGCCACCCAAGGAAAATCTAAAATTATTTTCAATAGTCATAATTATTATGAAAATATTTGAATTGAATATTTGTTCTTTTTCCACTTTCCTCCCGTTGAACTTTAAACCACAAGGGTCTCTCCCTAAACCTATCTTTACATTTGGATACAATAGAAAATGGATCTGTGCCTACATTTCACCTGTACCAACTACACTATCAACACTAACTAATTACATGACGAAGAACCTTTGGATGATGGCCAAGGGCAGACATCGGTGATTTGATCTTGTTTACACCTGATGTAATACACTTTCAACATACGATTCTACCAACATGAAATATCACAGGCCAGAATTTCTGATTGATTACCTTCTCCTGCTCATGTTGGCTTTGCTATCATGGGAAGGCGAATTATCTCATTTTATTTCATTCAATAATATCCTCTGTGATATTGTCTCTTATACTTCTCATCACCTGTAATAGATCAACCCAATGGTCTAAATCAAGTACAGACTGAAGTCATTTAGAGTTGATTTATCTGTTCTCATTCGCTTGTAAATCCATTCTTGTCTATCAGAATCCCAAGAACACTCAATCATCTTTCCAGAAAAAAATGCAAGGGATTTGAACCTTCTGCAGGTTTTAAAATTCCATTAAGTATTAGCCATCAACTCAACTAAGATAGTCAAACATGCTTCACACATAAAAACAGACCATAATCCTGCATGTAAAACAGTATTAACAAAGCATTAACCTCCAAAACTGAAACACTGCTTCCTATATATACTTTTCTGGTGAGTGATAGAATTTGGTTATACGGATAAGAAAATACCAACCAACGTAAATACAAATTTGGACAAACTTCTCCATTAATACTTCTAAGAAAGAAAAATAAGACATCAGGTAAAGAAAACTAGATATTTAAATTTATTTTTGTTGAGATTGATGAATGAGTTGATTGTTAAATTTGCTGTTATGATAAATTTAATTTAACATGTACTGTTGTTTTGTTTGATTGATAAATACAATTCTTTGATATAGTAAATTGTTGGTGAAGAGTTTAAGTGTATCTCAAAATTGGTAAGGAAAGTTAGTAATTTATACATTGATTGCGCCTTTGAGTGGAATTGTGGTTTAATTTTGGTTTGGGTTAATTGGATTTGATGTATGGTATGAGTGATTGGTTGAGAATGTGAAATTAATTGATTAATTGGGAAAATGCCATTGTGTGAAATTTGTGAATTTAAGATGGTTCTGTTTTAGGACTTAGTAACTTTAGTTTTTGCTATTGACAAGGGATTAGTGCTTTTTGAACTAAGATAAAATTAAATTGTAATTTTATAAGATCTATTTAGTAGTGAATAGCTATGGAGAAGTCAAATTGATAAACCAAAACCCGAGAAATGTTAAACTTTTAGTGCAGCATTGGATGCCTCCACAGTGTTGTTGGATGCCAGTCAGGCAATAGTCACTCAATTTTCTTGAGTAAGGCGAAACTTTAGAACAATTGGGTGCTACAAAGTCAATAAGTTCATTGACTTCTTGGCATTGAGTGCCACCAAGAGATCATTAAGCACAATTCTTAAGTGAAAATGATAAAGAATATTTAAGAGAGACGAATTTGAGAACAAATTTTCTTTAAGAAGGAGTGTATGATCGAGAACTATCTCTTGAAACATATATGAGAAGTACATGAGAAAGAACATTTAAAATTTAAAAGATCTATGACAAGGTCCAATATCAAAATACATCTCCTTGAATATTATAATATTCTATAAAGGAGTGGATTTAAAGAACAAAAACATCATGAGTACAATTGAAGAATAATTTAGAAAATTAAATAATTTGTAATTTTATCTTAATTTTATAGAATGTTGAATTTGCTAGGCGAGCAGGCCTCATTAGGCAAAAAGTCTTCATCTGTAATTTTCATTATTTGTTATTTTTATGTGTTTTGAGCTTTTGACTTTATTTTAGGGTTCTAGGTTTTATTAAACTTATGTGCTTATATATAGAGGTACAAAAAACTAATCTAGACACTTTTGAGTCATAATATATGCATTTGCATTTTTTTTAGAGAGGACTTTCTTGGTTCATGGATTAGAACTCTGATTCTTATCAAAGATTAACATCTTTGTGGCGAATCTTCATTTAACTTATAATATGTTTGATTGTGACGTCCTCGTCTTTGTCTTGTTCTGTGTTTTTCTTTGATTTATTTTTTATGTGCCTCTTAAGGATTCAAATTTAGAAAAGATAGTACTCTTTCTTGCACAGGATGGTATCATTTGGCATCTAGAGCAAGTTTTGGTTTGAATATCCTCTTTTATCTTATTTTTTTGTTAGATTAAAAAAAAGCTCAATATTTTATCCAATTTTGTTGAGTTTTTAATTTTTTGTATTTTTGTGTTTTTTTTTAATTTGTGTATTTATACATTTGATTCGTGAAAATTATTCTTTTTTCTGTTTTTTTTTTGTTAATTTTAATCCCAATTAATAGTTTACCTTGATCTTGCATAAGTTTTAGTATTTGAAGGGCAATCTTTGTATGTATTAAATTGCCAAATTAATATAATATATATATATATATATATATATATATATTTTGTGGATCAAGTAAAAAAAAAAAAATTAAAAATAGGTTAAATATGTTTTTAGTTCCTATATCAAACGGTGTTGGTTTTTTTTTTTTTACACTGTGTTCCTCACATTTTCTCCCTCTCTCTTCCTCCTCTCTTCCTTCCATCTTCCACCCTTCCTTCCATCTTCCACTACCAATCACTCAAACTCTCTTATGCTTCCAGACCCCATCTTCTTCTTCCTTTTTCTTTCTTCGGATGCTTATCTACTTGTATTTACACTTCTTTATCTACATTTATAAAACCCGATAAAAGCCAATAAAAAAAAGTTCTGAATAAAACACGATAAGCTTACTATTTCATTACGAAGTCGCTCCTTGTAAGCCTCCATCTTCGTTAACTTGTGCAAAGAATAGCCAGAAAAAACAAACACGATAAAAACCAGGCGTGGCAATTGTTATGCCGATAGCAGTGCTAGATTCCATTCTCAGAGTCTCAAAGAAGTTTGTTATCGCTGCTTTGCTCGCCTGCAGTTACCATTCAAACCATCACAATCAGTAACAGTTTCATTCACTTCAATTTTATCTTCAACAACATAACTTCCACAGATAGATTTTCCATAATTTCAAACTATTTAAAAAAGATGTTTTCGATCACAATTCAAAAATGAATATCCAGAGTTTATACATTATAGATACTTATCAGTGGTATTGGGAACCATGCGCAGACTGAAGCAATCACTATGATCCTCCCTTCGCTATTTTTCAGATGTGGGATTGCAAATAATGTCGCATTAACTGCTCCCCAAAAATTCACATCCTGCTAATTATGTCACAAACTTTTAAAACTACTTTTGTTTTACAGATTCTAATACGTTCAGCTTATTCAATGAATCATCCTAACAAATAATGTAACCAACTTTTATATATCACATGATAAACAATTTTAGTAATATTTTTTAAATTACACTATAATATTTCGAACCTATCTCATGGCTTACCATAACTGCAGTGTATTCAGAAACATCGCGCATATTCTCCACAGTTACAGGCTTACCACTGATTCCTGCATTATTTACCAGATGATCCACTGCAAAAAAACACCAAATCTACGAATTTTAGCTATAAACAAAAGAATAGAAATGAAACATCAAACAAAAAATTACAGTATGATGTGAGCAGCTTCTTCTACTGACATACGTCTTCCGAAGTAGTTGAATGTTTCATCAACAAAGCGTTCGTAGTCTTGGACCTTGGATACATTAGCAGCAATGGTGGTAACATCAGGAGAACCCAGAGATCTTGCTTTATCACTTACTGCCACGAGTTTCTCCTTTCTTATGTCAACCAGGGAAAGCTTTGCTCCTCGCCTTGCCTATTCATAAGCCATTTGCTTTGGAAAATCACCAAAAGTAAAACTCAGATTTACTAAAGGAAAAGCATCCCGATATTTTGACACCATCAATTTGACACTACTTTGACACTGCCACGTGTCGGCGTGTCATTGGTTGAGAATTGAATATTTTTTTTTTTAAAAATAACGTCACAAGCCAGGCTGAGGTTTGAAAATGTGATTTCCGTTTCTGCCCTTCAGCAGTTTGAGACCCCAATACGCTTTCTTCCTTCTCATTTCTCGTAACCTCCCTTTGCTCATCTCATTTCCGCATTCCTCCGACGAGTGTGTGGTGTTCGTTTTGGTCGTCTTGTGTTGGCCAACATTGCCGTGCTCGCGATTGTTGTTCGTCGGTGTTGTTGGTGTCTCATTTCTTCCATCTTGGTGGGTTGTTCGATCTCTTGGTTCAGAAATGGCGAGTTCTTCAACGAAGGTAAGCGTCATCATGCTTGGGGTATTTTTCATTTGTCCCATTTTTGTGAAGTTTGCAGTAGTATTTTTTTAGGGTTTTGAACACTTGTTGTTGATGCAGTTGACGGTTAGGCACTCATTTTCCACCAAGTACACATCAACTTTGACCAAGGAATTGACAGAGGAGCAACGCTCATTGATTTGTGGGACTCCTTTTGGTTGGTTCCTAGAGGTGAGTCCTAAAGTTAGGATGGCTAGGAATATATTGAGTGAATTAGTTGTGAAGTGGGTTGACTGTAATGGTTGTTTTGTAATCGGAGATAAACAAGTCCCTATGACTGAGGATGACTTTTGTTTAGGCTTGGGTTTGAGTACAAATGGTAAGGACTTGAACTTAAAAGAAAATTATGAAACAAGTTCTTGTGTTAAATATGTTGGGAAAGACACCAAAAGTTTGGATTTGGTTTATAAATGTCTGATGAGGAAACGTAAGAAGAAGATTCCTTCTTCTGATTTTTGTAGTCTGTATATTTTAGTGGGGATATGTGAGTTATTATTTCCTAATCGCAGTGGAAAAGTGTTTCAAGTATTGTATGAAATTGTTGATAATTTAAGTGGGTTGGGTGATTATTGCTGGGGTCGTATAGTGTACCGTTACTTGGTACGTAGTTTGGCCAAGGCTTCAGATGGATTGACTAAAGGAAAAGGCACAAGCAATGTTTACATTGGTGGATGCACTTACATGTTGCAGGTAATATGAGTAAATTAATTTATAATTGTGTTGTGAAACGTGGATTGAATATTCTTTTTCAGTAGTGATTGTTATCACCAAATTTTTGTAGGTATGGTTTTGTGAGAAATTCTTACCACCGAAAGGTGAAATACATAAATGTCCTAGAATTTTGCATTGGTTGAATGTAAATTTGGGAGACAACCTTGTCAAACAAGGTTTGGAGAGTGGTGAGGTATGATATTTACTGTATGACTGTTTTAAGTTACCATTTAGGTGGTGGTGGTATGATATAGTTTGTTGAATTTCAGGTTCATCATAGCTTTGATATGGGTCCAATGAATGATGAGATGAGGGAGGAAGCAATGCTCAAAACCAAAGTTGACAAACCATCGTCAGGAAAACAAGAATTGAAACGAAAGCTGAAAAAAAGTGTTATGCATACGATGGAACATCAGAAAAATCTAGTGGCGGAGCTTAGAACGGAGGTTCTTAAGTTGGAGCAGGAGGTTGCTTACGAGAAAGCTAGACGAACAAGACCACAGGAAGGTGGGCATAGTGAGCCCCGTGAAGATTGTTCGTTCTCCCCGGGAGGCATGTCCACTGGTCCAAGTCCAATGAAGAGTGATCCAAGTCCAACAAAGAGTGCTTGAAGTTCAATGAAGACTGCTACAGGTCGATTCAAGACATTTGTAAGGAAGGGGTCGCGAAAGCGGATCAAGAGCAAGGCTCTTAAAACCCCTTATATTGGAACTTTAACCATAAAACCCGAGTGATAGTGTAATCATTGTTTACACATTTTGTTTTTTGCTTAGTGGTTGTAATTTATTTGGAGTACTGGTTTATTGTGGACAAATATGTTATGTAATTTGAATAGTAATGTTCTTGGTGGGAGATGTTTCATTGCACTACGATTGTTTGACATTCTATTAAAGTTATATGAATGGGTCACATTATTGAAATTTGGAAATAAAGTTCCTTTATAAGTATTTTACTTGAAAGAATTACTTGAGTTAAACGTGTAATGTGGATCATTCCCGTCATCCCTAAAAATTAACTTCTAAGAGTAAAGTGACCTTACCAACCAAAATCATTAACATGCAGTGGAACTCATGCGAAATAATCAAACATAATAGAAGTGGTCCTCTGTGTTGTGAAACATGGTCCCCTGCGTTGGACTTTCTGTACATTTTGCAGATTTCTGTCGCGTAAACGTTTACAATGGGCTGTAAACGTTTACGAAGCCCTGTTTTCAAGCTTTAGTGAATTGTACCCCTTTGGTGAGCTTAAGTGGTTCACATGGAAGTATTCCTAGATGGTAGGGTGGCCTATTTTGACGTGAAACACTGGTAACTCAGTCTACCATATGTTCCCATCAAGATCCATTACAAGGAAAACGCATATTGTCAAACAGGTCTGAGTGGTCCTCTGTGTTGTGAAACATGGTCCCCTGCGTTGGACTTTCTGTACATTTTGCAGATTTCTGTCGCGTAAACGTTTACAATGGGCTGTAAACGTTTACAAAGCCCTGTTTTCAAGCTTTAGTGAATTGTATTCAGTTTGGTGAGCTTAAGTGGTTCACATGGAAGTATTCCTAGATGGTAGGGTGACTTATTTTGACGTGAAACACTGGTAACTTAGTCTACCATATGTTCCCATCAAGATCCATTACAAGGAAAACGCATATTGTCAAATAGGTCTGAGTGGTCCTCTGTGTTGTGAAACATGGTCCCCTGCGTTGGACCTTCTGTACATTTTGCAGATTTCTGTCGCGTAAACGTTTACAATGGGCTGTAAACGTTTACAAAGCCCTGTTTTCAAGCTTTAGTGAATTGTATTCAGTTTGGTTGTCGACGACGACTGTTTGTAATTTGGAAATGTTTGCAACCAAGTAAATTGAACATAATGTAACCAATTGTTAATTACTTTTGTGAAACAAACAGTATTGTTCATTATTATTTAAAAAGGGAAAGTACAACCGCTGAAGCTAAAATAGAATTGTCTTTTGTCCTTCAAACTGAGATTTGGTTGTTGACAATACAACTAGATCCATTAATGTGCACTTGAACTGTAATATCATGGCAATGGTGATCAACCTCGAAGACAAGAACATCTCCTTCCTTCAAGCCGTATGCAGTGCAAAATTCTTTCCAACCTTGTCCAAACTTTGTTGAATTCCTAGTATGTGAGACCAAAACCTTGCACAAAATTGCATGATTATGACCAAGAAGCTCAACCTCTTTGAAGCCTTTATTCCTAATTTCGGTCGCAAAAGTAGTTCGCAAGTCCTGCAGAATGATGACAATGTTGTCAGTGAGAAGTACGAAATATAATCGTCGATGTTATGAAAATAAAAGTAAGTCATACGTACCAAGTGACTTCCTTGACACTGTGATTTTGTTAATTTCACAGCGAACAATGACGATAGAGGATCATATGTGCACAGATCAATGAAATATTGTCTATTCTTCTGGGTGCAGGGACCGAAATATATTATAATTTTGAAATTATTGTTACCCATATACTGGAAGGTGATGTGGGCATCATTAACCCTTTCATGATAAACGTTTTTAAGTGAATTCCATCCGGTAGTAATTCTAGGATGCAATACGTTCATGTTATACGTTACCATGTGTGTGTGACCGTGATTGTCAACCAAGGACCACGTATTTCCCAATTCTTTTTCGAATGCTGTTGCAAAATGCCTATCAACAAAACCAAAATCCTGCATTTGTTGGTTGAAAATAAGAACAACATATGGTTGATTAAGAAAATATGTACAACAAAATAGAACATATTTACCACATCTGTGAGGTGGATGCTAAAGAACTCCCATAAGACAGTTTGTGTTGCAGTGCTTGATGATCCAGCCATGTTTTTGACAACAAGAAAGTGAAAGTGTGGTTTTTTACGTTTGAGTCCATTACAAATAAACTTTGAACAGGAATTTATAGGTGCTTGACGTGTTTTGAAAAGTGTACCAAGTTTGGTGGTCAAAGAATATCATTCAATATTTCAAGAATACAAATGTTGACTTGTATTGGAAAGGGTAGGAATGGTTAAATGCATTCAAATGTGCCATAATGATGGCTTTGAATGTGACATTAATTCAGTCAAACGTTTTCACCTAATAAAGGGTCAGTGTTTAATGATTCCTTGAAAACGTTCCAATATTATATTCAACTTTTATGGAAATCATCCACAATTAATTACAAAACATTTAGCATTCCACTTTTTGAAGATTCCATGAGTCACAAGTCCCATGTAATCGTTTACCAACTTCGTGTAAACGATTACGCGTATGAAAAATTGGTTTTGTACACTTTGTACGTCTGCAGGGACCACATTTCACAACATAGGGGACCATATGTACAAAGTACGCAGAATTTGGGAACAACATAAGTTGGTATTGTACCACATCATTTCGAAAAGGAACATTACAAAAATAAAAACATAACCTACTGATAACAACTCCATAAAGGTAACAACAAAAGGTAAAAAACTAATAACAAGTCATAGTAATAACTAAGAAGTAGAATTCTTGTCAAGGTGGCTGCGGAAATGCTGAATTTGTTCATCTATGTGTTCCACTCGCGAATCCAAGGACTGAAATCTAGTCCCCATGCTCACCTCCATATTTGAGAATTGTGTTTGGAAGGCATCAAATTTGGTTTCAACGGTCATGTGCAAGTTCTCAAAACGGGTATCAAAGGAGTCTAATCTTGCCCCTACAAAAGTTTGCATTTCTTGGATTCGATTGACCACATCGTTTAGTGTTGTGCATGAAGTACCTTCATCATGGTGTTGTGCTGATGTTCCTTCAGGCTCTGCATTTTTGGTCTTCTTTGTTGCAACCCACTCGCCTTCTTCATCTTGGACATAGCCAAATGACGCTATTACTTGACTTCCTATACTTAGTCTGGACTTCACTGTCGTACATGGATCATTTTCTATCGGCACATCAAACAACTCCAAGAACATGCTTATTAGATGAGGATATGGCAATTTAGCATTGTCCTTTAATGCCTTTTTCATCTTGCTCCTTATAAGATGTCCCCAGTTAATTTGCATGTTATTCCAAAGGGCCCAAAGGATGACAATGTCTTCTTCTGTTGCTTGACCATTGTTCGTAAATCGAGGAAGTAAGATTCTTGTAAGGATGTAATGCATAATTCTAGGTTGTACCTTCATATTACCTGTCGTTATTCTTCCATGTATGTAACGATCATTTGTGCATACTAGTTGGCGAGCAGTTAAAGAATTGTAATGGTCTTTCCACTCATCACCAACTGTACCTTCGTAACGAACACCGCCGGAAGGAAGTGAAGTCACCTCATTAAAAACTTTACTGCTTATTTTCAGATCAATCCCTTTGACTTGGGTTCGAATCACCCCGTTTGGCGAAATGGTCATGTTGCTGTAGAAGACCCTTACTAGTTCGGGGTGGTAATCTCTTCTTAAGGAAACAAAATCAAGAAGGCCAGCCTCCGCCAGGATGTCGTGAAATTGGAAATTGCGTCCTTCGAACCATCCATCTTCAAGATGTTTGCTCTCCAATATTTCCCTATTGAAGAAATGGCTTACGAACTTCTGATATTGTTCATCCGTTGTGAAAAGCCCATTGTTTGGTGGAGGTGGTGATGATGGTGGGGAAGGAGATGACGGTGGCGGTGAAGGTGGTGGTGATGGGGTTCGGGTACGGCGACGACGCACACCCCGAGATGAAGAGGGTTTTAGTTTCTTCTTAGCCCGATCAGGCATTGGGAGAATATTACGGATTCCAGATGAAGATGAAGGTGTATGTAATAAGGTTAGATGAAGGGATTAAGTAGTTGAAGAAGGTGTAGTGAAGAGTTCGTTGAATGGGGGACGTGGGTAGATAGTGGGGTTTAGTGGTTAATTAAATTCTCATACCATGAAATGGAAGTTGGGGAACGTGGGGTCCAAGACGTTCATAATGGGGAATTTTAAGAAATTGACGCAGTTAATGTAATCGTTTACTAAACTGTGGTAAACGTTTACAACAAAACAAATTGCCCAATTAATTATATTATACAATCACTACTGCATCCAACAAGTAACGTAAATGACAATATGGAAACAAATATATATATATATATATATATATATATATATATATGTCTATGTTGACGTCAACAATGATAATCATCATACATTACCATCGTCGTAGTTGTTATGTACAACATTTAACAAAGACATAAATCCAGAAGAGTTAATTTGTGATTGTTGTGTAACTTGATAAGATTGGAAAGATAAAGATCCTATTGGAGGTACCTGAGAAGGTTGTGTGTCTGGTACAAAAGTTCTGTCCTGAATAAACAAAAAAGTTTAATTTATAAAAGATGTACCAACATAATAGGCAAACATAAACAAAGAGTAGAAGTTAACAGTTCTTACCGAATCTTGAACATATGGTGATGTACTGTTCTTCTTCGAAGTTCGTTTTTTTTACTTGCTATTTTCTCCAATGTGGACTTCAATCTATTGGTTCGAGGTCGTCCTTTTCGCTTCACTTGTACAGGACTACGCACCAGAACATCATCACAGCCACCAACAGTGTGGGGTATTCTATCGGACTCCAGGTTGTGGTACTTGACTTGGCCACCATCGGTAATCATGTTATTTCTTATGCTTGAACTGCTTCCAAACTTTTCCCCAAGAATATGAAGTTCTTTGTCCAGGTCTTTACAACAACCTTCCGACTCACAAGCTACCTCAACAATCTCATAGAATTTTTTGCACAACATTTGGTATCTTTCCATGGCCGGATCTTGATTAGAATTACTGTACGAGGCTCTAATGAGAGTGTGCCTTCTACGAATGTTTTTACTCCACCGCCTTAGAACGAATTTCAGTGGCACAGCACACACATCTTCCTGTCCAAATACCAAAAGTGAATGTCTACAAACAATGCCTCTGAACTCAAATAAAAGGCACAAACATGTTGCATTCTTGGTTACTGGATCGAATTCCACTTTATAAAATTTATTAACACATTTTCCATCCCACATTCGCTCCTCTTTGATAGTGTACATGTTCATGAAGTCGTCTGTTACGGTTTCCTTGATGAAACAATTCATCCTTGAGCGAAATTCTTTTTGAACCTCCTCAAATTTTGCATGTTTGTACTCAAGTTGAAATTGTCTCTCAATTGGTGACTGCGATCCACATCCTATTGTGGTATTCAAAGACGAAAAATCAGCTTGTATTTCTTTTTGGGCCTTGACTCTAAGTGCATTGTCATATTGGACAACAAATTGATGTAGTGTCGTAGTTGAAGTTATAAATCCGTCGAAGAAAGCGTTCATTCCCTCGCTTCTTGTGTGGTTGACATGCCGGCCCAGAAATCATTCTTCAGGAAACAAGGAACCCATTTGTGTCTTTCTTCATACAAATGAAGTAACCAATCATTATACTCCAATCCATATTTACTTACTAATTCAGCCCACCCATTCTCAAAGTCATTATGGCTTTCACAATCATAGACAAGCTTGTTCAGATGGTTTTTTATGCCGACATATTCTTTACAGGCGCTAAATTTTTCAGGCACTTCCAACTACCTTCACCCATGACCATGACATCCATCACTCCATAGACGGTTCACCAACAGCATGGACACAAAACGTATGAAAAAATCACACAAATGGGACATGGTCCTCTGTGTTATGAAAATTGGTCCCTTGCGTTGGACTTTCTGTACAAATTGGCAAATTCTCTCGCGTAAACGTTTACAAGGTCTTGTAAACGTTTACAGAGGCCATTTTGCACTTATGTTGGTGAAATTGCTAAGATGGACCAATTCCAACTACCTTCACCCATGACCATGACATCCATCACTCCATGGACGGTTCACCAACAGCATGGACACAAAACGTATGAAAAAATCACACAAATGGGACATGGTCCTCTGTGTTATGAAAAGTGGTCCCTTACGTTGGACTTTCTGTACAAATTGGCAAATTCTCTCGCGTAAACGTTTACAAGGTCTTGTAAACGTTTACAGAGGCCATTTTGCACTTATGTTGGTGAAATTGCTAAGATGGACCACTTCCAACTACATTCACCCATAACCATGACATCCATCACTCCATGGACGGTTCACCAACAGCACGGACACAAAACGTATGAAAAAATCACACAAATGGGACATGGTCCTCTGTGTTATGAAAAGTGGTCCCTGGCGTTGGACTTTCTGTACAAATTCGCAAATTCTCTCGCGTAAACGTTTACAACACCTTGTAAACGTTTACAAAGGACCTGTTTCCACCAAGGAACCAAAACTGGATCATTTCGTTGCACATGGACTCCAAAATATTACATGTCCAACACTCCCAACACAATACATAGCAACCACAACCACCAACATTCATTGCACAAGTGAACAACTATTGCGTTCCTTAAAATGACTTATTAATATTGACATATAAACTATCATCAATTGACACACAAAATATCTGTGACATACACATTTGAAATGAAAATAATTCCATATATAAATCGTATGACATTCATATAACAATTCGTATACATGTAACATCATTGTGTGTAACAGTCATAACTTATTACAATGTGGGTCTAAGTACATTATACTATTGTCATCCAATCCTACAACAACCCGTACTCATCTAGCGCATCAAATATTCTAGTGTTTTCAGCGTCTAGGATCCAATACTTCACGTAATTCTTTCTAATTTGAGTCAACTCCTCCTGAAACCATAAAAGGTATATAAGTTTAGATATAATTAACAAAATGATGAAATAGTGTTAACAATGAAATTGATACATACATTCGTGTATGCTGGCATGCTCATCCCGTTGTATCTATCCTCTCCATCCCAAATTTCCATCGCCTTTAACATGATAACTCCACAATCATGTCTTAATTAAAACAACCCAAACATTCATCAGTGACTAAAACAGACAATAATATAACTTCAAAATAATTGAATACATCTAACTTAAACAACTCACAAGTTCGGTTGGGAAGGGATTTTGGCTTGTTGGACGGACAAAGGACCAATATCGGTTCTATTGTAGAGCATGCAAAAGAATTTCGTCATATTTTCACCCTACCAATGAAGTTCATCAACCACATCAAAAAACGTCATTCTTATCAAATCAACAAAATTAATATCAAACATGTAACCACCTCTCATACCACGAATTTGTCAATCTTTTTCCTATTTCTAATACCCTTGCCCAATGAGTCAATCACATATATTTCCAATGTTTGGATTTTAACGGCATAGCACCACCAGTGATCATGATGGATAAAGGGCATAAACAACTACATACAAAGGAGAACACATTGTCAATACTTCAAAAATTAACATTTCCAAAACATTATAATTACATTGTACACTAACTTACAAAGTCGGCAGTGGGAATGTCTGGAAGACCAAACATATCAGACCTCATGCAGGTAGTGTAACTAGCAAGGTCGTACACTTGTTGATTTTTACTCTGTCTCAAATAATCACCGATTACATGGCCCTACGAACAATTTAGAATAAATCAATGCAGTGCACATATTATGTACCTCCAAATGGATTATGAAATGAATTATATACAAATGTACCGTGTATATGCCATTGAAATGCAGCCTCTTCACAACACCAATCAACTTTCTTTGGTAGTGCATAAACATCGTAGACGCAAATAACACCACCTAAACAATACAACACCGATGAACCTTTAATAAACACTAAATAACATATAATATTAAAAACAAATGACACATAATACTAACCAAGTTATCCACATATGTACGTGGTGATAAAGTCTGCATAGAACGTGTGTCCAAGAACGCCCCCATTATTTCACATACAACTCTGAACAAATATTAAAACATCATTATTTTGCAGAATATCCTATATCACAATACACATAACAATTTCAACCCTACGTACCTATTTCGTTTCTTGTGGTCCCAATTCCTTACTGCGTTGTACAACTGGTCCACGTTGACATTGCCGGTAGAAAAATCCCCAACAATGCGCAGAGGAGGAACCGCTAAAGGAACAACGTCTTTGTCATCATCAACTTCGATATAATCAAGACGATGCTCAGATGTTGCCCCATTTAAATCCGGACGTGCTGGTTCTTCATCCCCTACAACCTGCTTATCATCTCCATTGTCATTGTCATACTCTTCAGCACCTGCTTCAACTCCTTCTTCCTGAACTCCTTCTTCATCATCACCAAATGCATCTTGTTCAATATAAATTGGTATTTCACGAAGCTCAATTAACTCCTTCGTTAGTCTTGCAATTTGGACATGCAGTGACACTATCTCACAATTCGTATTCCTCAAAATGGCATCAGCACCTTCTAGCCACGTTGCAGTGTCCGTGCTATCCTCATCTGATCCCTCACTCCTCAATGGTTCAGGCCTTGATTGTTCACCGTTATCGATCCCAATGTCATCGATTCCCAATGCAATACGAACTTCAGACCTATTACGATCCACCTTACTTACGTACCAATCAAGATTTAACTAGAAAAAAGGCATACAAGCATACAACAACATTAGTGAAATATATACACGAATATAATTTGTATAATATTTTGATACACTTACCTCTCCGGTCATGAATACATTTGTAATTAGTTCTTCGTCTGCAGTGTAAGGGTGCCACATCCATATGCGGGGGAACCTTCTGTGACTAGTGTGACGGTGCAAAGACAGTCTCTCCACCGCCCAAGCCTTCAATTGTCAAAAACAAAAGTTAGCCATATTCTAAAGTGTTTTCAAAATAAAAATGGGACTTGGTCATCTTACCTGCAACACAGCAACGTTCCCACTAAGACTGAGGGACTTCTTGAATCGCCCGGACATTATTTTGTTCTTTGAATTGTTTAAACTTTGTACAACGTGTTTATGGACACATGAAGCCCAATCGTACAAACATAAACTATCTAAGTCGTCTAACACCGCACAAGGGATGTTTGCGACATTTTCAGATTTCCTTGGCAAAAAAAAAGTTACTAAACAAAGTAAAATGTACAACCTACACACTACATCAACATGTACCTCATCATCTTTGACAATCAAATTAAACATGTCAATCAAGTCCTTCTTTGTGGTGGTTTTCGAATTTAATATCTGTGCAACCGAACCAACCAAACACTCATCAAATGGAACATCTAAACCACCCATACCTAAACCAGTTGCCATGAATACATCAACAACATTTAAAGGAACAAGTTGTTGACTAACCCTAAAACAAACATCATTCCCAGACCATCGTTTCAACATTTCTTTTATCAATTTCAAATTCACCTCAATAGGGTTTAATATTTGTACACACCAGTTAAATGGGGTCATTCTAATACGCTCTATGTGAGCGTCTCGCAGTAAACTATTCATTTGAAGAAGGGTTTGCGATTCCATCGACACACGAAGCCGTTTCTACAAATTAATAACATCAATATAATAAATACAATAATTAAATACATCATTCATACCAAATGTCCATAAAACATTGCATTAACCCTTACATTTGCTTTTGGAGATGCCATTGGACCTGCACTCATAAGGGCAAATGAGTACAAAATCGTTACTTTCCCCAAACACCAAAACAACATACGTAATGGATGCCATGGTTACTATTTTAACACTTACACTTAACAAAATTACAAAAACAAACACACAATCACAACGGCAGAGATGACCTAAGACCAATGTTTTCACCAAAACCACACAAAGAAAGATAGCGCTCCCTTTACCACTTCCACAAACAAATACGAATGACTCACAACACAAAAATGACCAAATAAAGAGACCAAGGGAGTGGGTTTACCGGAATGGGTTCGTAAAACAAAACCCCAAATAATGAAAGAGATACGTCAATCACTGCCTTCACCGGAGAATCCAACCACGAAACGAAACAACCACTGCTCGTCGGAGAGAAGGGAAGACCCAATCGGTGGTTCAACGGAGATTGGAAAATGACAAAATCGTCAACTGAGATGGAGAAAAGGGTGCGTTCAATGTACAAAACTCAACGAACCTTAACGTCTTTAATGGGAGAGACACCACGGTGGTCGACACAAAACCATTGGAGACAAGCCAGAGAAGTTCTTCAATGTGCATAAAAACCGCCAAACTGAAATTTTCGGATTTTTACTTCCCAACTCTGCCCTTGGGTCTTTTGAATATAGGTTTTTATTTTAATTTCAAACTCCACCAACCACAATTTGACACGTGGATAGTGTCAAATTAGTGTCAAATTGTGGTGTTGGAATATCATTTCGCAAAGGGAAAATACTGCATCAAAAAACATCTCCAAGTACAAGATGCTCTAACAAGGATAGAAACGGAAATTGTTCCCTCCACCACCCCCAAGTGCTCCTTGCACCTTTCCAAAAAAGTTTTAATTACAAAACACCCTTTTTACTTTAACTTTTTACTTTTTTACTTTTTTTTTTTATAAAAACCCTAATATCTACTTCTCATTTTCTTTCATTTAGGGATGACAGAAAAATTCGTACCCGCGGGTAAAATCTGCTACAGATATTTAGTACCCGCGGGTAAGAGGTACTTGCGGGTAGCGGGTAGCGGATTTTTTAATACCTGCTTGTTAACAAGTCGAGTTCGGGTATCACCCTATCCGTACCTGCGGGTACCCACTACTCGTTTGAGAGGTGAAATTACAATTCTATCCTATTAAGTTTTCTTACTCTCATAAACTCTATGTCGCCTTCAAACCCTAACACTCTCTCTCGTAAAGTCGACTGAATGTAAAAGAGTAGGGATAGAAAATTCAAACGCAGGTTTTTATACTGGTTCGACCTCAATGTCTACATCCAGTGTCCTTCCATAATCCGGAAGCAAATTCGCTATAATGGTCAAGGTTTTTACAACAAGACTTTTATAGAGACCTCCACGTCAAAAATATAAAACACCTCTCTAACCTTCTAACCAAAATATAGGCAATACACATAACAAAGATCTGTAGCAAGATACCCCCTCTTCTGCAATCTTCAACCCACTTTGAACAATCCTCAAAGTGTCTAAACTCCACGAGTCAACCCCCTATAATCACAAGAGGAACAACAGTAACAATCTTTACAAAGATTGATAGAAATCTTGATCAGCAAGTAAGCACCACAATGTGCAGAGTATGATCAGCTAGTAAGCACAAAAATCTTTCTCCTTCAAAGAACCTCTTCAAAGATAGATCACCACTGTCTTCTTGACAAGTTATTGGAGCAAATTCTCAGAGATCACGATCTGTAAATCACAAATGAAAGTGTTAGATTATCCAAAGTCGTATGTGATCAACTGAGGCACGTCTATTTATAGTTTTCTATAAATCAGACACTCAACTACTAATAGAGTCGACTGTCCTCAAACAGACATAACAGTTAAGTCAAATAGTAGCGGTTAACAACTAACAAATTGATTTTGCAATTAATACACCTGACTATCATCAATGCAATAACTAACTTTTGAAATATAACCGTTACTGTTCACAACATAACAAAATTTCAAACAAATCAACTAACTAAGACGGATCCACTGCGCATGTAGTTGACTTTTTGGCATGTCAGCATAGTTTGAAAAACTTTTCAATGCAAAATCACTCACAACACTACTTTTGAAAGTCTGTGCATAGTCACGAGTTTTAATCAACTTGCTTCATAATAAAATCGACTTAAAACTTGTAGTCATGCCACACAATATAAGTTCATAAAAGTGCATGTGGTTTTCTTCATCAGAAACACATGTAATGCAATTACAGATGATATATCAGAAATAAGCTTAGTGAGTATGCATTCATATATCAAAATCAACACAAACATGTTCAATAAGATATCAATCAATAAGCAACATAACATGTAACACATAACAAGACATGTGTTATTAATAATGTGTTATCGTCATAAAAAACCAAAGTGATTAAAGCATTATGAGATTAAGGTTAGCTAAATCAGTACTTCCCTTATCAACAATCTCAACAAGAAGAACTTGAGGAAGAACATTTGTAATTCAAAGGATCTATAACAAGGTCCAATATCAAAACACGTCTCCTTGAATCTTATAATATTCTATGTATGAGGGAATTTAAATAACATAAAGATCATCAACAAAATTGAAGAATTAATTTAGGAAATTAAATAATCGTAATTTTATTTTAATTTTATGAAATGTTAAATTTGATGAGCGAGCGAGCCTCGCTAGGCAAAAGGTCTGCATTTGTAATTTTCATTTTCTATTATTTTTATGTGTTTTGGGCTTCAAGCTTTATTTTAGGGTTTCTAGGTTTTATTAAACTTATGTCCTTGTATAAAGAGGTATCAAAAGATAATGTAGACACTTTTGAGTCATAATATATATATTTGCATTTTTTTGAAAGAGGATTCTCTTCTTGGATTAGAATCCTGATTCTTATAAAAAATTAATATCTTTGTGATGAATCTTACTTAACTTATCATTATATTGGATTGTGGCTATGTCTTATTTTATGTTCTTCTCTAGTTTATTTTTTTTTGCCTTTGAAGATTGAAATTAAAAAAGAATTGTACTTTTTTCTAAACAGAATCATATAAAAAAAATCGTGGGAGCACGATCTAGGGTGGTGTCACCCTGTTTTTGGTCCTGAGTTATCTCAACAAAATTTTGATATTATGATTTTGTTTAGCATTGAAACGGGATTAAAATTTGGAGAAATGGTTGTTAACATATGATTCTTTATTTTCAGAATCTTTGATTCGGAAGGTATGTGGCTAAAATATTGCATTTTGCCGTTTTTTATATTTAATGGAATATTATATTTAAATATTAAATACTATATTTAATGGAACATAAAATAAAACTATCATTTTATTTTTAATAAGTTATTTGCAATAAATAAATATATATATATATATATATATATATATATTATATCAAATTTATTTAGTTATAATTTGCATCAGTATGTATAATATCCATTTAATAATATTTAACATAAATCAACTATATATTCTCGTGAATAATATATTATTAGAATAAAAACATTCTTATTATTTGTATAATGATTTAGATTAAAGTTATAATTGATGTAATTATTATCAACAACATCTTTTTTATTTTTTAAATCAAATTATTAAAAATTATATTAAATAAAATATAACTAATTTAAAGAAGAAAAAAAAAAGAAAATGATAAAATTTAAAGATAGTAAAATTTTTAAACTTTTATTTTATTTTTTGGTAATATTTTTATACAATTTTGTTAAAGTATAATAAAATAAGTTTTATATGTTCTATAGTAAAAATAAGCTTTTTATTTAATTAAAAAATTCGTACATTAAAAAGAGATAAACTGCAAAAGTAAAAAACATGTCTTATTTAATTTAAGAAAACTTTCAATAAAATATTAAATAAATAATGGAAATTTATTTTATCTTAATAAGGAAAATGATATTTTAACACCAATTTTTTGACACCATTTTAATATTGTACACGTGTTAAAATATGGTTCGACCATTTCAAATTAAAAAAAAAAAAACGTCCTTTTTTTTTCAAATATGTCTTTATTTTAGTTATTTTAATTTAAAATCATCCTGTGCAATATGTAAAAAATTGATCTTAAAATATCATATTCCTATTAATAAATCACTCTCACACTCTCTCTTTCTTAAACCCCTATTTCTCCCCGTTCGCTCCAAAATCCTAATTTTTCTCCCTCTCACCATCCACTACCATCTAATTTTTCACCATCCACTACAACTTTCAAACTTTTCTTCATATTGTCTCCTCCCTCCCAATCTATATAAACGGCTAACAGTGAAATAAAAGGGGCAGAAGAAAAGGAGTGAAAAGGGATAATAGTGTGATACTGCAAGCGGGGATCTGATCTTGTGAAAGCTTCAACTGCTTCTTCATTTGTTTTGTTGCTGGGGAGAACCATAGTGAAAGGTATTTTTTTTTCTCTCGATGGTTTCTGTGATGGAGTGTAGGATGCTAAGTAAATGTTAAATTTGTAATGATTTTCATTGCTCTTTTCTATATAAGAAGTATAAAAATCGGTTTATGATATATTTGGTTGTATGTGGGTAAGCATGTTAGTCTTTTGTATGAAGTAAAGTATCTCATGATTTTTTTTCACACCTCCTCATTTCTCTCACTCCCACAATCTCAAATCCACAATGGCCTTTCCCTCTCTCCTCATTTGTCACAAAAGTTGTATTATTTTTTTTCAAAGTTAAACTGTATACGAAAACATATAAATTAATTGATGTTAATAACTAAATACTTCAACAAGATTTGGAGTTTGGGTCTTTTGGCGACAACACAAATTCTTTGGCTAAGATTAGTGATATTTGTATTCTTATATTGTGACAAATTTTAGTTTCACATGTGAAAATCACATATTGCATGGGTGATTGTTTGCAAAATTGATTTTGAAATTGACTTTGGAAAATTGCTTTTGAATAGACTGATGTTGATGCAAAGTTATAGTGTTTGGTGATTTCATTTTAAAAGCAAGTTGCTAGTAGAATAAGGATTCAGTACAACAGTTTTATTCAAATGCATAAACTACCATAGTTGTTTCAATTTGATTCAATTCTAAACTTGGAATCAGTTTTCCAGTGTGAGGCTAAAATTGAATTTATGTTGTTTTGTAGTGTTATCTTTCAGTGAGTCTGTTTATTGCACCTTGGGTTTTTTGGGTATCACACTTGTATGATTTTAGGCCCCCGATTTCATTTGTGCCAATTAGAACTTCCAAGTATTGCACGGTCAAGTTTGGTTTTTCTCGTGCCAGTTTCTTTTGTGGGTGCGTGTGTGTTTTTGTGCTCACCAGTTTTCCAAATTGCAATCTCTGGCTTCTTCACAAATCCACTTGCAAAATGACCACTTTTCGAATGGCAAAAGAACAATTTGCCACCTTGTGTTCAAGAGGGCACGTAAGAGAGGCTTTTGAAAGCTTTGTATCAGAGATATGGGCAGAACCCCGTTTGTTCTCAAACCTCCTCCAAGCGTGCATTGGGTTGAAGTCTGTTTCTTTAGGCAAGCAACTTCACTCTTTGATATTAACTTCTGGCTGTTCCTCAGACAAGTTCATTTCCAACCATCTCCTCAACCTCTACTCAAAATTTGGGGAGCTTAGAGCCGCTGTAGCTTTGTTTGATCGAATGCCCAGGAGGAACATCATGTCATGTAACATCATGATCAAGGCCTATCTTGAAATGGGCAACATCGAGAATGCCAGAAACCTGTTTGATGAAATGCCTGAGAGAAATATTGCCACGTGGAACGCGATGGTAACGGGTTTGGCCAAGTTTGAAATGAACGAGGAGTCTTTAGTCTTCTTTTCGAGAATGAATGAGTTAGGGTTAATGCCAGATGAGTACTCTTTGGGTAGTGTGCTCAGGGGATGTGCTCATCTAGGAGCTTTGTTTGCTGGCCAACAGGTTCATGCCTATGTTATGAAATGTGGGTTTGAGTTAAATTTGGTTGTTGGATGCTCTTTAGCTCATATGTATATGAAAGCTAGAAGCATGGATGATGGGGAGAGAGTTATCAATTGGATGCCAGATTACAATTTGGTTGCTTGGAATACACTTATGGCTGGAAAAGCTCAAAAGGGGTCCTTTCGGGGAGTTCTAGATCAATACTGTATGATGAAAAAGGCAGGTTTTAGACCAGACAAGATTACTTTTGTAAGTGTGATCAGCTCGTGTTCGGAGTTAGCTATCCTTGGTCAAGGGAAGCAAATTCATGCTGAAGCAATCAAAGCAGGAGCCAGTAATGAAGTTTCTGTAGTTAGTTCATTGGTTAGTATGTACTCTAGATGTGGATGTTTGCAAGAGTCTTTCAAATCTTTTCTGGAATGCAAAGAGCGAGATGTTGTGTTATGGAGTTCAATGATTGCTGCTTATGGGTTTCATGGTCAAGGAGAAGAAGCCATCAAACTTTTCAATCAAATGGAACAAGAAAATATGCCAGTAAACGAGGTCACTTTCTTGAGCTTGCTTTATGCTTGTAGTCATTGTGGAATGAAGGATAAAGGACTTGATTTCTTTGATATGATGGTGAAAAAGTACGGACTCAAGGCTAGACTAGAACATTATACTTGTGTGGTTGACCTACTAGGAAGGTCTGGCCGTTTGGAGGAGGCAGAGGCCATGATACGATCCATGCCTGTAAAAGCAGACGCAATTATATGGAAGACATTATTATCTGCGTGTAAACTCCACAAGAATGCTGAAATTGGAAGAAGAGTTGCTGCAGAAGTTCTTACAATCGATCCTCAAGATTCAGCTTCATATGTTCTACTTGCCAACATTTATTCTTCAGCTAAGAGATGGCAAAATGTTTCTGAGATAAGGAGAGCCATGAATGACAAGATGGTGAAGAAAGAACCAGGCGTAAGTTGGGTAGAGTGAAGAATCAGGTTCACCAGTTTCCTATGGAAGATGATATCTCTACTCATCTTGGAGACTTTCATAGTTGAACAATAACAAGGCATCGGAAGCATTTTCCAAAAGGGCATCCTTGGGGGAAAGGCAACAAGAAGGGAGAAGGGGGTTTCTGAAATTATTGCTTGTAAATGCGGGAGTTGGATTACAGTACTCTATGTATTTGAATTGCTCTGAAAGAAGGAATTACAGTTGACCGCACATGCTCGAGTGACTGCACAGTTGGATTCAGAATTAATAATGCTTTTGAATTACAGTACTATATGGATTTGAATTACTCTGAAAGGAGGAAGCCATTACAGTCTGATGTTCACTTTTCCAGGTGAGCCATTTTCCTTTAGTTTATCTTCTGAGATTAATTAGTTTGTAATCCCAATTATGACTTTTGTAACACACCAGTTTTGATTCTTAGTAAATAGGTATTCATTTATGCTTTTTTTTTTTGAGTCAGAAAATCCAATTATTCGGTTCTTGTACATTATTTGATTAATCTGTGATTCATCTTCATTCACATATGTTTTGCATCTTGCATTGATTAGTTGTGTCAGTACAATATACATAATTCACGACTGTCATAACCATGAGTGTGTTGTTTGCTGCCAAACGTGGTTCTAATATGTGATTTTTATTCTTTCATGCATTTCTTGCTATTAGATCACGTCTTTCATTCATTTTAGATTTGTTCCAATCATTGCATACACATTCTGCACATTCACTTCATTGAAACATTATCACAAACAGTTTGGTAACCTGTCTTTTATTCATACATTACGTCAAACAGATTTGGAATTCATTCATATGCCTTGTTTTAGGTCACTATATCCTTGAATAGCATTATTGGTGAATGTTGGGTGCAAACGCATTGAATGTTAGAAACAAAATTGACAACAGTTATGAGTGTACATACTAAATAAGGAGCATGCATATTTGCATTGAGTCGAATCTACTTTGGTAAATTAAAGAATAAGGACAACTAACCCAAACGCCACAAGATAGTCTCATTCAACTGGTTCCCCTCTATGTCATGAATCTCCAGAGACCTTAACTTTGATATATCTAGCAACATATATATTAATCAAAAACACACACACACATATAATATATTTCAACCGAAAGCGACGATGAAGATTTGAAATAGGAAGTGTGACATACTAAGAATTGATCTTGGAGTCAATTGACTATTTCCTAAATTTAAAGACTTGAGAAATGAAAGTCCACTCAGGGCAGATGCGATATCAGTGTTATTGAAGTTGTTGTAAGACAAGTCAAAGACCTCAAGATTCTTCAACATAAAGCATAAACCTGCAAGGTAAAATACGTATATATATATATATATATATATATATATATATATTTGAGTCCAATTCATTGTCAGACAAATATAGTTCCTTCAGAGACGTGAATCCCCCGAGAGATGGCAAGACGTCTTTAGTCAAAGACTTGTGACTCAGGTCAAGGACCTCTAATTTAACCAACTTCGATGACAGAGTTTCAAAATCTAAATATTCACATGTGTTAGTGATGAGGGTATCGAAAAATTCTCGAGAAACAGTTAGTCAAAGTGGTAGAAGAAGCCAACCAATTTTGAAGTAAAAATTAAAAAGATGCTCATCACATTATCATCATCATCAACATCGTCATAATATATATCCTCACCGTTGAATGTTGCTTGGAATGAGCTGTATGATAGATATAAGGACTTGAGAGATGGAAAGCCATTTATACAAACTAGAATGTCGGTGACATTATGCATCCCACTGAAACTCAAGTCAAGAAGTTCCAGATTTTCGAATCCTGCAAAATATTAAAATAAAATGGAAATTGTACAGTATGATATCCGGGTCGAGCGGTTATGATATATCTCATTAAAGATATAAAATAATCAAGAGATAATCAAGAATATTTATTTAAAGATATTTATCAACTGACAAGATTTTCAGATAATTCTGTTTATATTATATTCTGTTTATATTTTATTCTGTTTATATTTTATTGGACTTATATCAGTTTAAGGTCCATGAGACAAATTATAAATAGAGAGCCAGGACCACAAGCCAGATACTTCCAATCACCTTCAAATCACTCTCCAATCACATTCACAGTGATCATAAAATCACTAAATACTCAATAGTGAACCAAGGTTCATCAAACCGCTTCTAACTTGAGCGTCGAAGTGTCATTGCAGGTACCTCCCCCCTTGGTCAAAGCTTGAAGATCACCGAACGGTCAAATGTGAAAGAGAACGAGCGGTCAAGACCCAGGAAGAGCGAGCAATCCAGTCAGTCCAAGCGTTAGAAAGCAGGAAAGTCACGTCATCCAGGTTAGCGTCTCGGTCCCCAAAAATATCTACCGAAACATTTTGGCGCCCACCGTGGGGCCGGGGGCATCCCATTAAAAGCCGCAAGGAACCAAGACAAGCGCTCAGTATCAACATCACTACTCCATATCAACATCAAGAAATTTCAACAAAGTGAAAACTACACTACAATATAAATCGTCATTTTTGCGGGAAGTTTCATCAACAAGATAAGTATTATGAAATCTATAATTCGTATATTATTTTGTGACATTGTTTGAGTATTATAATCTAAATATTTAATTAAGTGATAATAGATATGACACAACTATTTTATATTAAAAATATATAAATAATGGTTATATGATATAACCGAAATATACATCATCATATTATATTATTTAACTTTCGAAATACAATACTGATATGATTATTTGAAATCTTTACGCTGCATATAACGTCACATGACTCATTCATCATGGAATAATTTTCTAACTTTATTATGGTATTTTCCTTCATTTATTAAATTTTATTATGCATCATAATGATATAGTGCAGAGTTGCTCCACCAGAATAAGAGTCAGAAACATTTAATTGTTATATAATGTCATATATAGCCATTGGTATAATTCATAACGGTTATAACCGAAACGTTGATTTATCATAATCATGTGATATAATATATAACTATTGGTACAATTCACAATGGGCGGTAACCCTGCCTCACTTCAATAACAATACAAATCAGATTTTTATTATCACAAACATCTTAGTTTATAGGTCTCAAGATTCTAAAGCAGTTACATCTCGATTGTCGGTCTCAATTATCTTTGATATTATATCTCTTGTAGGACCTACCGGTCTCAATTATATCTTCAATATTATATATCTTGCAGATTATTAAAGTGGTTGCATCTTGACCGAACGGTCTCTTCCATATTTTTATATTATATATCTTCCAGGTTAAAAGACTATAAAACAGTTACGTTTCGGCCATGAAACATCTTAATATGGATTCTTCGAACATTCAACCACTTGGCCTTCCATGGCCTCAAGCGTCCCAACATTCTGTCATTCGGCCTCACAAGCGTTCAGCCCTTCAGTCTCAATTGTTCAGCCTTCCATGGACTCAAGTATTTAATCATTCGGCCATTTAATCTCACTTATCAAATTCGAATTGTTGTGTTTCTTCATTGCAGATGACAAGAGCATGCACTCTCGTCCACAAAACCCAGGGAACGCTCTCCGAGAACCCCTGGTCCTAAACCGAGCGGTGAGATTCTATACGGACTCACTCTCGTCCTAAACCGAGCGGTGGGGAACGTTCTCTGTGAACGCTCACTCTCGTCCTAAACCGAGCGGTGAGATTCTATACGGACTCACTCTCGTCCTAAACCGAGCGGTGAGATTCTATACGGACTCACTCTCGTCCTAAACCGAGCAGTGAGATTCTATACGGACTCACTCTCGTCCTAAACCGAGCAGTGAGATTCTATACAGACTCACTCTCGTCCTAAACCAAGCGGTGAGATTCTATACGGACTCACTCTCGTCCTAAACCGAGCGGTGAGATTCTATACGGACTCACTCTCGTCCTAAACCGAGCGGTGAGATTCTATACGGACTCACTCTCGTCCTAAACCGAGCAGTGGGAACGTTATCTGTGAACGCTCACTCTCGTCCTAAACCGAGCGGTGGGAACGTTTTCTGTGAACGCTCACTCTCGTCCTAATCCGAGCGGTGAGATTCTATACGGACTCACTCTCGTCCTAAACCGAGCGGTGGGGAACGTTCTTTGTGAACGCTCACTCTCGTCCTCAACTGAAACGGTCACAGGTTTTCAACCGTTCGGTCATCTACAAAGCGACGACTAAAAACAACCTCCACCAAACTCATAAGTCCTATAGTTAATCATGGTTAAAGCCGAACGATTAACTCGGACTTGGGGAGCATAATGTACAGTATGATATCCGGGGGTCGAGCGGTTATGATATATCTCATTAAAGATATAAAATAATCAAGGGATAATCAAGAATATTTATTTAAAGATATTTAGCAACTGACAAGATTTTCAGGTAATTCTATTTATATTATATTCTGTTTATATTTTATTCTGTTTATATTTTATTCGACTTATATCAGTTTAAGGTCCATGAGACAAATTATAAATAGAGAGTCAGGGCCACAAGCCAGGTACTTCCAATCACCTTCAAATCACTCTCCAATCACATTCACAGTGATCATAAAATCACTAAATACTCAATAGTGAACCAAGGTTCATCAAACCGCTTCTAACTTGAGCGTCGGAGTGCCATTGCAGGTACCTCCCCCCTTGGTCAAAGCTTGAAGATCACCGAACGGTCAAGTGTGAAAGAGAACGAGTGGTCAAGACCCAGGAAGAGCGAGCAATCCGGTCAGTCCAAGCGTCAGAAAGCAGAAAAGTCACGTCATCCAGGTTAGCGTCTCGGTCCCCAAAAATATCTACCGAAACAGAAATAATTATTCTTGTTTCACTTTCAATGAGTAAACAATGATAAAGAATTAGAATGTGCAGGAGAATAGCCTTCACTGTCTGTACAATTTAATATCCTACTAATACCACTCAAGCTGAGACTCTTCAAATCTTTGAAGACAACAAGATCAGCGTAACTTACTTCCCAATCTGATGAAATGAACCCTACACTCAACAGATCAAGTTTGGCCACTCTCCCTGTGGAGGAGTTGCACTCTACTCCTTCCCATTCACAACAATTTGTGCCTTCCCACTGCCAAGACAAAGGGAAGCCAAAACGAGCATTTAGACCCCAAAGAGCTTCCCTCTCTTCCTTCCAACACCCTTCACACTATATCACTTCCACCAAAACAAAATCCAATAAAGTCACACTAACGTTCTTCATTTTCATCCTCATATTTTGCAACAAAGGATTTGGCCGTTTAAATAAGAATGAAACAATTAAAGTAAACTAATTTATGGCTGAGATAAAGTGAGTGGAGACCACGGTAACAGAGAAGGATGACTTGAGCTCAACCCAAAGGTCGTGATGACTACTGCAAGCACTACCATCTAATACTTTCCTCTTAATTTCGTCCAACAACTTATCTTCTGCCATCATTGCAATGGCCTGATAAAATCAAAATTGACTATCTTTTTTCATACTGGGAGAGTAAGTACTCAATAATTATGACATTTCCAAAAATTAGAGTGACAACACTTTAATAAACACTTATAGAAAACTTATTTTTAGAAATTAAATTATTAATCTCTAAAATGTTAAAATTAGTTGAGATTAACTAATAAGTAATTAAAATCTTAGTAGCGAATATTATATTTTAATTTAGATTTTGATCTATAAACAAATTTAGTTACTCTTATGTAGATACTAATTTATTAACCAATCACAAATAAACGAATTTAATTACCATCACTAAAAAAATTAATTTTATTAAGAGTTTTCTTGCGGTTATGAATCTCGGAAAATTTCTAACGGTTTTATATAGAAACCGTAAGTACAGCTTTTATTATTTTTTATTATTTTATTATAAATGTTCTGGCGGTTAAAAAGCAAACCGCAACTAAGATATAAATTTTTTAATACATTTGTCGCGTCTTCATCAATCAATTGTTTTTCATTTTTTCTTTGTTGTCTCTGCACCAGTTCGTTTCTCCTCTTCGTGTGTCAATGGTTTGGCATCTCCATGGGTGTTCTTTGCGTCTCCATTGGTGTTCTTTGCGTCTCCATTGGTGCTGCACCCCCAATTCCTTTCGTCGCGCCTTCAACTGTTTTGCATTTTCTCCACTGCTTCTGCACTTGAGTCTGCATCTTCATTGTTTGTCTTCATGTGTCAATTTTTCGTTGTTCACTTTGTCTTTACAGCCCTAACTAGTCTCCTTCGTCAACTGTTCGATTCACAGGATTTCCCCAATTTGAAAACCCTAAGTTGACATTCCTGTCCTTAAAATTCCTGTTAGGCAAAAGCAATCCCGTGGCACGAAGAAAGGTGAGAATAAAAAGAGAAGAAATATTGTGAGAAAGAGAAGGAGAGAGAGAGTGAAGTTGAAGATGGAGAGCGAGTGTGGGAAGCAAAGGCATGGTGGTGAGGGGAAGAGGAAGAATAACAAAAAATTTTCGCAGAAAAACAAAGGAAAATTTGTCCAAAATCATCGACAATGTTCTAGCCCACGTGCATATCGCCTGGCTACCAGTGGCCGCTTCCTGGTTTACTTAAGATTGCTTCTTTATGGTTAGATCAATATGTTATTCTTCTTCATGTTCAAAATTAAATACTATTGGATCTAAACATGTTTTCTGAATTCTTTAGTGTTGAATTGCAGGCCCTGGATTACTGCCACTCTCAAGGCGTTATGCACAGGGATGTCAAGCCTCATAATGTTATGATTGATCATGAGTTACGAAAACTTCGTTTGATAGATTGGGGTCTTGCTGAATTTTATCATCCTGGAAGGGACTATAACGTTTGTGTAGCTTCAAGGTACTATCCTCTGAGCAATAAACCAGAGTTTCAAAGAACAGATGCGACATAGGTATGAATAAAATGGATATTTGACAAAAATTGAAATCAATATGGCCTGAGACAACATTTCTTTTTCAGAATGGACAAATTTATTGCTTTATGGTCTTTTTTTCCTAGGCTTTAATTCTGAAGATATAACCACATCGGCTCCATTATTTGATTTTCTTTTCACTTATAATTTATTTTTGTATAATCAATCATCATTGCTATCATTAAAACTTGACAAGAAAAATGATTATCTAAATTTTCCTAGTTATATTTCACGAGTGTAGTGGAAGTATAACATGTGATTTCTTTTTAAGTGTCATTGACCAAAGTTGTCATGTGTTCTGTTTTTGTTTCTCAGATACTTCAAGGGTCCTAAACTTCTAATTGATCTGCAAGAATTTGACTACTCATTAGACATGTGGAGCCTTGGCTGCATGTTTGCTGGAATGGTCAGTATTATAACTACAAATAACTTGTCATATATGGGATACTCTTGAAAATTTATGCAGATGGTCTAAATTTGAACATACATGATTAAAATTTTGTAATTCTGGTTGTGATTTCTTTCCTTGTACTTTGTGCAGATATTTCGCAAAGAACCTTTCTTTTATGGCTATGACAACTAGGATCAGCTTGTAAAAATAGCTAAGGTTACATTTGTCGTGCTTTACAATTATTTGTAAATTTTTGGTTTCCTTGATGTCGTTGTGTTGTACACAGCAATTTCATTTAGTTCCAAGTTATGATATCTTGTCCTCCATTTAATGTGGTTCACAAAGTATAAAATAATTGACCATTGTTTAGCATTATTAATTTTTAAGCTAGTTTCCCAATCCTAACAAGCCATTGTAGATATACTTTTCTTTCTGTATTCAAGTTATCAGTATTATTTTTATTGGTCCTGTTATTAATTAGTAGTCATATGTAGGTGCTTGGGACTGATGAATTGAATGTGTATCTTAATAAGTATCATCTGGAACTTGATCCTCAACTTGATGCGCTTGTTGGAAGGTAACTACATTTATCATTAACGGTTTATCATAAATAATTTCCACGGGACTTAATCATTTTATCATTTTCCTCTTCAAGCTCTCCTTGGAAGCGTGCTGATTTTATTTTGACTTTATTTTCTCTTGGTAGATAAATGAAGCGGTATTACTGACTTGACACATTTTATTATGTAATGCAATTTTGTATTGCAGACACAATCGAAAGCCTTGGTCTAAATTAATGAATGCAGATAATCAGGGAAAGAATTCAGTCACATCTTAGCATTGTCTCCTAATGAGAAAGGAAACAAGCTAAGTTTTAATAGCTTCATCTGGTACATCCTGAATCTTCACTGTATTGCATATCTTGTCAAATGTGGTCAGATGCTCATGGATTTTCATGTGCTAATCCATTGAATTGATTGCTCTGCACCAAGTGAATAAGAGCAGGCTTCACCTCCATATTGATAGCATTCACCCTTGGCCTTGCAATGCTATTAAAGTGATGAGGTCCAACAACAGTGGTAGCATCCACCAGAGTATGCCTTTTAGGAGTCTCTTCAGTCATCTCCTTTGCGCTATGGTCAGATTATTGTGGTGAGGGTTGTAAAAGTGTCTCTGGAGAAGGAAAAAGTTCTCTAGATGTTCGAATCCTCTTTCTCCTTCGAGTTTCACTTAAGCCTTCAAGAAGAGGTTGTGAATTTTTCTTGCTCCTAATCTGAATTGTATCCTGCATACACAAGAAAACAAAACCCTAGAAAGTTTTTGTAAGAACAAAAATAAAAAAAAATCAAGTCAAAGTTTATCAATAATCACACGAAAAGAATAATTAAACCACGAGTCCCTGACAACTACACCAAAAACTTGTTAAGACTCCAGCAAGTGTACCGAATCATATTAAATTCTATAACAATAAAAAACTATACTAATTTTATGGCAGTTCCAAAAAAGCGCATGTCTAGATCAAAAAACATTATTCGGAACACTTTATGGAAAAAGAAGGGATATTTGAAAGCATTAAAAGCTTTTTCATTAGGGCAATCTATTTTTACGGGAAATTCAAAAAGCTTTTTCTGTAACAAATATCAACGTTAGAATAATTTCAATTAACTTGATTCAACGACTCTTTTTTAAATACAAAAATATTCATATAAGATTAAGTAATATAAACAGTAAGACCGAGTATCGTTTTCCCTAGAGACTCATTGGCCTAGAATTTGTTGATTATTATTTTAGACTTGAGAAACGAAATTTAGGGTTTATAATGCCAGAACAAAAATAAACATGCATGCAAAGGTTGATCAATTGACCGAGAAAATACGCAGGTGAATGATATGGATGAATTATGTTGTTGGGGGTTTTCGAATTTATCCTATCCACTCTCATATATTTACGAATTCTATTCCTTCATTAATGTCAATGTAACTTTCTAATTTATCCTAAACCGTCTTGGTGAAGAGAGTCTACTCCTAATTACTAGTTTACAATGTCTTGTCTCCTAGCCATTGATCATACATTACATTCGCACAGAAGTTTAAAGGCAATCAGTACTCCTATCCCTATGTCTAGGTAATATTGCTCCCGAGAGAATTCCCCAATGTCTAGACTTTCCCATATATCCATATCAACAAAATCAAATATTATGCTATTAAATGAGTTAAACAAAACATGCATAGAGAATAGAGGAAAAACTCTAACAATTAACAAAGTAAAGCATATGGATTAAGAAACAATTCAATATATGAGAGTTTCAAAGGATTACATTGTTTCCCAAACAACAATGGAGGTTTAGTTCACCATGGACATGGTGAAACTAGATGAAAATAGTGAAAAGAATGAATTGATAAACCCTAGAATTTGTAGATTGGAACTCCCGCAACCAAAATCCACCTCCGATGGGTGAAAAGAGTGTTTCTGCGTCTCCTTCTGCTAAAAGATACCCTCTCTGGGTCGTGCAAATCTATATATAGTTCATAAAAATAAGCAAATCTGGCCCAAGCCCACGAAAATGATGCTCAGCGCTGGCTTACCGCTTAACGGTAGGTGCGACACTCAAGAATAACGCTCAGCGTTGTTGCCCAGGCGTTTGACAGTGGATTCTCTGAAGAAGCTAACACTCAGCGGTGGGTGCGATACTTTAATTCTCCCTTTAGCGTTAGCGCTTAAGCGTTTGACAGAGAATTCCACAATGAAATGTGCACTCAGCGGTAGTGTTTGAGCTCAGTGTAATCATAGGGAGAACTACAAGGTTGAAGAATCTCATAAGATAAATAGAGGACAGGTTGGAACGGTCTGGTATAAGTATTAACAACCAGGAGTGATTTCGGGCATGTTCATTTTGTGGAGTAGAAAACAATGTTGAGGAAATGGAATGACTAGGTTATCATGGAAGAGAAGAGTTATCAGGGTTTTGCAAGGTCATGGAAGTTTTGAAGAAGGTTTTTCAAGAGCGATTATTTTCGGGTTATAGTTGTCATGAAGAAGTGTTCTTTGAGTCAACTAGTGAGCAATGGAGTTTAAGGATCAGAGTAGTGCAACGAATGATGGTGAGCATGTTGTTGTCAGTAATAGGTATGCATGAAGAGCTTTCATAATTGTGGATTGGTGGTTTGTAAGGGACAGATTCTTTGAAACAGTATTGGTGTTGTTATATGAGAATGAGTTGGGAGTGTTTGGTAATATTCAAGAGTCAAAAGTGAGTTTAGGTATGGAAGAAACAAGTATTAGGCAGAGAAGATAAGTGAGCCTACGGTTTCAAAGGGTCAACTTTAAAGTGAGGAAGTGTTAATGGACTTGGAATAGGAAGAGTGGGTCAGTGGACGAAGGAGATGATTTGAGCTATGGTTTTGAGTTATAGTGGCAATCTACAGGTAAGGAAATGTCAACTGATAGTTTGAACAAAGAGAAGATTCAAGTTCTTGGTTTGATAAGGATTGAGTAAGAGTTGGTTGAAGAATATGAAGATTGAGGTCTCTAGTGAAGTTGTAAAGTTATTTCATTAGTATAATTGAATACTATAACTGGTGGGTTTCTCAAAATGGTTGGAAAAATGCAGTTTGGACAATCCTAGTTTGAGATGTATCATAAGTTGGCTTGATACTGATCAAGCTAGTGATCTCAAGTCGAAGAGGTTACAGATCTAAGTATGATTGCAGGCTAGTGGATCAAGAATGACATGTGGTTCAGGTCAGTGAGATAATGAAGTGAAGATAGAGCGATCAAATTGGTTTTGTCACTACAGCAGAGTAAAGATTTAATTCGGTAATGGGGTAGTATAGTTGGAAACTATGCTACTCAAGAGTAGAGTGGAGATCAGTAAGGCTATGTGAAGTCCTCAGAATGAATGTGGTGGTGGTAAGTGATCAAGAGCATAACAATTGGTAGTTAAATCAGAAGTGGTAGTGATCAAGTCAGTGGTATAATGGTTCTTAGAAGAAACAAGAGGAGGTAGAAGAGTATCAATCCAAGGTTGATTTGAAGTGAAGACTAGTGGAAGTTTTAGAAGAGATCTACAAGAAGGAGCGGAAGATAGATGAGGGGTTTTTGGTGTGGCAGACACAATAAGGTTGGTTGTTGATAACGGTCTAAAAACCGTTATTTTCATGCATAAATTTGATATTAAAACACACCCTTTTGGCTTAGAATGAGCTTAGAATAAAGTAAAACTCTTAAGTTGTGTCACATGAGAGTCAAAAGCTGTTTTTAGAAATATTATGCTTGTTTTGCATTGTTTTGCAGGGTTTTTGATAAGAATGGAAGATGGAAGTGAAGTAGGAAGGTCATAGACTCAAGAAAGAAGAAAAAAAAGGAAGAAAAAAGAGTCTATGGACCACTCAAGCGTCAAATTCCAACGCTGAGCGGCCTATTCGAGGGGGGAGCTACTGTCTGGCGCCCAGGCATTGACGCTGAGCGTCCAGAACGACAAGAGGCAAACCGCTCAGCGGTCCATTTTGGCGCTTGAGCGGTGGTGCTGACTTGAAGGCAAACCGCTGAGCGGCCAACTTAGGCGCCTGAGTGGTTGTCTGTTTTTATACTTTGGATTCTGAGATCTTTCTGTTATCTTTTTGGTCTATAAATAGACCCAGTGCGAATAAAAATGTATTCTTTTGGCAGAGAGAAACGTCCACAGCAGCTCTACACACCTTGGAGGAGATTTCTTGGATGCTTAGGCTCCACTTTATCAAATATAGGGTTTGCTTTTTCATTCTTCCATTATTTTCATCTAGATTCACCATGATTATGGTGAACTAAACCCTAGGTTGTTGGAGAACAATGTAATCTTTTGAAACTCTCATATATCCAAATTCTTATTTATTTTATATGCTTGCATATGCTTGATTTATCAATTGTTGGGTTCTTTACCTGTATTTAATGCTTTTACCGTTTAACTCATTCGGTAAATGTTTTTTGTCTTTATTGATATGGGGACGTACAATAATGTCATGAACTGGGGGGAATTCCTTGATTATGCTAGTATCGCCTAGGGATAGGGGTAGGACAATCAATTGTTTTTTGCTTCCGTTTATCATGCATTATTAATTACTAGGAGAGGCTAGGGATATCAAGCCGGTAATTAGTAATAGACTCTTTTCACCAAAGGATTGGGTTAAGGGTAGACCAAGAAAGTTTGCATGACAATATGATAAATAAGCAAAGTAAATAAGAAGAGTAGATATATGAGGGTGGATAAGATGAAATTGTAAACCCCAACAACTTTATTCATCCATATTTTCTTTTAGCCAATTGAATCACTGCATTTGCATGTTTACTTTTTTCTTGCATACAAACACTCAAATTAATTTATTTTCTCAAGTCTTATGCGATTAGTTTACATGAAAGATTAGGCCTTAGAATCCTTTGGGAGAACGATATTGGGTTTACCAATTATATTACTTGATAACGATCTGGTACACTTGCCAGGGTCTTAACAGTTGTGCGAAAGAAAGATTCTAAATAGCTGAAGTTTAGGGGTTCAAATTTGTTTTGAGATTAATGGCTAAACCAATCTACACTATTGTTCACTAGAGCATTTTAACACAGGGTGTGGTTTTTCAAGTTAGTAAGGTCGTTAGGGAGTAGTATCTTAGCCAAAATAGGTGGTTGTACTAGAGAGTGTGATGGGAGTAGGGTGTTCCTCCTATCTGATAAGTGAATTTTTGAGGTCGAAAATTTTTGATGTGTGGAAGAATGTGAGGACAGAAAAATAGAGTCAAAGAGTTCATAGGTGTATTACGTTAATGAAACCAGACTTTGATGGTAAAACACACTCATAATATAAATAGATTTTAAAACCTCCTTGTTCATTAGCTTAGTCACTTTATCTCTCTCGAAAACCAGTTCTTCAGATTTCCTCTACATTCTCGCTAGGATTCCTTCTTACTAAGTTGTCGGATTGATGATCAGGAGGTGCCTAGACATCCATGGCGTAGAGGGCTCCACAACTAACCGATCAATTTCTTCATTATAACTGGTAAGTTGTTCTTCCCTTTCTTCCGCTGTTTTGAACCTAAACCATGCAACTGTTATTGGTTGCATGTGTCTAATACTTCCTCTCTTGCATTTCCTGTCAAATTCTAGCTCTAAGAGTTGTTCTTGATCACCAATTGGTGGTTTGTAAGGTGCTGTCTAGGTTCCTCGCAACTCAAGGTACTATTGAGGCGAGTCTTTAAGCTGTGCTGTGAAGTTTTGAGATAAAGGGAGCTAGGTCTTTTCTTAAACTAATTATATGTAATGTGTAGATGTGCTAAACTTTGTGTGATCATGTTGTTTGGGTTAAATTTATGTTTTAAGGAGATTTTTCTGTATGAACTGAACTGCATGTTGGAAATTTGTGACTGTGGATTGGTTGGGTTGAGATGGATATCTGAAATTGGATATGTTTAATGTATATGTTCTATTAGATGAGTGATCATATGGAAGGTAAGGGAATTAGGCACTGTTTTGAGTGAACTAGTAGAGTTTTAGGTTCTTTTGAGAGGAAGTGAGATAGTGATTTTGATCATTTGATGTCTAGAGTGTATTTAGGTTGTTGGGGAAGCTTTAGCCAGTGTATTGTGACTTGTTTGAGTCACTAAATTAGTCAAATTAGGTACCAAGTGGTAGAATTGAAATTTGGGTCCTCAAGTTGTGAAATTTGATGTTTTGAAGTGGAATTTGAGTTATAATCACTACATATTTGTATTAAGGAGGGTTAGGATCATTTAGTTAAGTCTAACCAGGTATAAAACACAAATTAGGTTTGTTAGAAATTGGAATAAGTGGCTAGAAATGGTTAAGTGTGTGTGAGTTGCATAATTTTGCAGAACGAAAGTTCTGCAGATTATGCACACTCGCTAAGCGAATGTTTTCGCATAACGCTTCCACATAGAGAGGTGCTCTCTGTTTGGTCATTCACACAACGAGTTGGTGCGTTGTGCGAGTGACTAGAGAGGGTTGCTCTCTGGCTTGTGATTCGCCTAGCGAATCCTGTCGCTATGCGACTGGTAGTGATCAAGGTTTAATGTCAATTAATTCGAATAGCGAGTAAGTGCGCTTTGCTAGTGTTTGGAGAGTTTGAGTCACTGTGTGGACTCTCGCATAGCGATTTGGGGCGTTATGCGAGGGGCTATGGTATGATACTGTGTATCAGAATTTTCAGTTTAGTTGAGTAAACAAACTTGGTGCACTGGGCGAATGTGCTTTAGCTGAGCGCACAAACTTGGTGCGGTGAGTGAATGTGAGTGAGTAAAACCCTTTGTTTTTGTTATTCGCACAGCGAGTTCGGTGCGCTAAGTGACTTGTCCAAAACCTGTTTTTATTCTCTTTATCCCTATTTTATGATAACTTTATGGTATGTTTTGATTAGTATAATGGTGTAGAAGTATCTATGATATTGTATGATCATGTATTATGGTATTTGGTTGTTTCTGTCTTGAGTTAAGTTTTAAAGTGAAAGTATGATTGATGTTATATTGCTAAATTGAAAGTATATGAATGTAAGAGATATGAATGGTGGTAAAAGTGAAAAGTATGGTTGATGGACGTAATTCCATGATCCTCACGGAGAGGTTACATAGTGGTGCCCTGTGTAAGTTTAGAATGATTTGCAAGAAGCTCAGTCTTGGGGGTTATCCTGAAACTCCAATGGTTTTTCTTCTCACGTAGAGAGGATTGATCCATGTCGTGAGGAGTAGAAGGAGGTCTTAGTCTTGGAGGCTTCCAGTATGCTCAAAGGCGTGGTACAAGATAACCTCGTGAGTGTGGTATAGGGTGAAACTGTTAAGCCCCTAGCAAGTGTACCATATCGTTATCAAGTAATATAAACGGTAAGACCGAATATCGTTCTCCCAAAGGACTCAGTGGCCTAAACGTTCATGTGATTTGATCGCATAAGACTTGAAAGAAGAATAATTTGTAGTGTTGATGCAAAAAAAAAAAAGAATTTAAACATGCAAATGCAAATTGAATCAGTTGGCAAATAAGACTATGAATTAATGGAGTTGTTGGGGTTTACAATTTCATCTTTATCCACCCTCCTATATCTACTATTCTTGTTAAATTTGCTTTATTATCAATGTCATGCAACTTTTTAATCTACTATAAACCCGATTCCTCGGCAAAGAGAGCCTATTAATTAATAATTACTAGTTTACAATTCCTAGTCTCCCTAAGTAATTAATAACGCATTATTAACAGAATTTTAAAGCAATTGGCGTCCTACTCCTAGTCCTAGGTAGTATTGCTTAGCCAAGAGAATTCTTATCAGTTCGAGACTTTCCCGTACGTTCCCGTATCGACAAAATCAAGTATCATAACACCGAATGAGTTAAACGATGCAAGCATTAAAATCGGATAAGAAAACCCAAACTATTGATAATACAAGCATATGAATAAAACAAGAATTTTGATATAAGAGAGTTTCAAAAGATTACATTGTTCCCCAACAACAATGGGTTTAGTTCACCATGGACATGGTGAAACTAGATGGAATTAATGAAAAGAATGGAAGAATAAACCCTAGAATTGGTGATTCGGAGCTCCAGCATTGAAAAATCACCTCCAAGGAGTGAAGAAGATGCTTTGGACGTCTCTGATTGCCAAAAAAGATTACCCTAGGTGTTGCACTGGGTCTATTTATAACACAGAAAAATAACAGAAATTTGGCCCAGGCCCATCATTTAGGCGCTCAGTGCTAGCTACCGCTCAGCAGTGGTCACGCAGGACGCCCAACGCTTTCTGGATGCTCAGCAGTCTGCGACTCTAATGCTCAGCGCTGAATTGGTGCTGAGCGGTGGTCATGACACCTTCTTTTCATCTTTTCTTGCACTTTCTTTATTCCAAGTCCTTCCTTCTTCATCTTCATCATTCAATTCTCATAAAATTCTGCCAAAACAATGTAAAACCAAGCGTAATATCTCTAAAACCACTTTTGGCTCTCTTGTATTCAAACTAAGATGTTTTGCATGATTCTAAGCTAATTCTAAGTCATAAAGGTTGTGTTTTGATGTTAAATTAATGTATAAGAATAACGGTTTTTAGACCGTTATCAGAAACCTATTGGCAATGGCTTTGCAAAGCAGTAGAAGCCACCATGAGTGCAGAACCCGCCATAACTCGACAATCATTCTAAGTCGGACGAGTCAAGTCTAGGTTATAACTTGATAGGATGAGTGGATTGATTGTTTTATATAAATGCTCATATGTATATTTATATGCCATTTAATAACATGAACTCTTTGATACCTAGCTTACCTTTGCTTTCTTGTTGTCTGTCCTTGTATGTTTTCTCTTTTGCGATGATCACCTGAACTTTTGCGATGATCACCTGATTGGTGTGAGCTTAGGGAGACATTTGTTTCAGTTGCTTCCGCGATAGGTGATAGAAAGGATTCAGTAGAGAAGTCGGATGAATCTACAGGTGTAGATGTTGTCTTTCTTAAGTTTATTTCTTATAGTAGTTAATTTATCATATTTGTTATATTCATTTTGGTAGTATTTTAAGATTAAAAATGGAATGCTACAAATTTCATTTGAATTGTGTATGGAAATTATTAAAAAATAATATTTATTGCTCAAATAAATTTGCATTTGAAAAAGATTAATTTCTAGCTACAAAATAAAAAATGGTTCAATTATTGAGGAAAAAAGCCCATGAAAAAATGCAGTAGATTCTCTACATAAAAAAATGTTTATTGAAGAAAAGAGATTAAAAAATTTGTTAAAAATAATAAAATTAATATTTTTATTAGTTGGTGTAACCAAATCGTGAACCTTAAACAACATACTACGAAGGAGGCACTACAAATTAAAAAAAATCCAGTTGCATTAAATGTGAAAGGTTATATTATTAAGAATTGAGTTAGAAAATAAGATAAGGTAAGAAAAGTGAAATGACGAAAATAACCAAAATTAAGGTTGTAGGAAACAGGGAAGGAAGGGAGGTTCTTTGAGCAGAATCAAAGCCCATGAAGGAATAATTGAAAAATTGAAAATGGAAGAGGATGGAAAAACACAATACAATTCTCATAGTTAATGTTGGGACAAATCGGCAAGTGTACCGAGTCGCACAAGTAATATAAAATGGTAAGACCAAGTATCGTACAGAAGACTCTTGGCGCTAAACAGTATTGTGATAACAAAATTAATTAAGACTTAAATAGAAAGTGATCATTGGTTTTGAATGCAAAAACATAAAATTAAATATGAATGCAATTGATCAATAGCAAAGGAGCACAAAGATGGATGGATGTTGATTAATATGAGATGGATATATTTTTGGGGTTAGATTTTACCAAGTTCCCTCTCATGTATATAAGAATTCTTCTTTATGCATTAATGCCAATATCACTCACTAAATCACCTAAACCCGATCCCTCGGCGAATAAGATTGTCCCAAATTAGCAGTTCATGCAATTCCTAGCATTCCTAGTAATAAGATGTGAAGATGAAGAGCTTAAAGACGACCAAGATTCATACCTTCATCCCTGAGCAATATAACCCTTGGGAGTAATTCAACAAGAACCTGAATTGTAAGGAACCTCCCGGCACTTATGCAATTCATAAATCATGCTAATGAATGAGTTAAACACAACAAGCATTGAAACAGATGAATTACTCTAACAATTAATGAAAAAGCATATGAAATTAAGAATAAGTTCAAATACATGAGAGTTTACAAGGTTACATCATCCCCCAACAACAAATAGAAATTAGTTCCCCATAGACATGGAGAAACTATATGAAGAATGGAAGAGAATGAGACAGAAATCCCTAAGAATTGGGAAAAAAAGTGTATTGTTGTGCTCTTTCTGCCAGAGATACAAAACCTAGAGCCCTAGGGTCCTTTAAATAGAGCTGGAACAGAGTAGAAACAGGGCCCGATCCAATAGAGTCAAAACATAGCAAAAACTAGGCTTGTCCCATAAATCCCGATGCTCGGGCGCCCGACGTCGATTTACTGGCGCTCAAGCCCCCAGACTGGGGGCCCAAGCCTCGCAGACTACATTCTAGTTGACTTTTTCTTCACTCTGGTTGACTTTTTCTTCACTCTGGTTGACTTTTCTGCATTCCAACTATTTGGTACTTTAACTCTTCCTTCAAATCCTTCCAATAGCCTACAAAATCAAGGAAATTTAGTGATAAAATCATCAATTATAACTGCAACTCACCTATTCACAAAACTAAAGCAAAAACATGAGTTAAAGCAAGTTTCTAAGTCAAAAATGGTGCATTTAGTATCAAAATTACATCATAGATAATGGTATTTTAAACCATTATCAGTTAACTAAACTGAAAATGTTATAAGTTCAGTTTTTAAAAACTGAACCATAAAATAGTGTACTTAACTTTTAGTAAAAATGGATCAGTTTTTTTTTGTATAATATAGTATAGTTAACTATAGTGCAGTAGAGATCAATTATTTTTGCCCAACCCTAGTTACGATTTAGTTAACTACTTATTAACTTAAAACTAATTAGTTTTATACTTTTTACTTGTTTGAAAGTCTCTAAAGTTGTAGTTCAGTTTGGCTATTGCCGACTCGACCAAACTTTAGTATGGGTGACTCAGTTGAAGTCGGTCAATTTTTGGCCTAAGTTGACTTATTGAATTCGAACAATTTTCAGCAAGGGTTTCCTTATCCGAATTTTAGTTGTGATTGACTCGACCGAGTTTTGGCCGTGGTCGTTTGAATCGAATTTGGCCAGTTTTCGACCAGGGTCAATTCGGTGGAATTTCGGTCCAAACCGACTTGACTAAGTTACGTCTACGGCCTTCCCATCTTAATTTAGTAAATTTTAGGTCGGTCTGACTCGACGACTTTCGATTGTGCTCATCTTGATCGAATTTGACCGAATTTCCCCCTCGACACGTTTTCACATTTTGCCCGACTTAGCGTATCTTAACCTTTGGCCCAACCTGACTTATCTCAACTTTTCAATTTTGTTGTTTATGGGAGATCCTATGTTCTTTAGTTAAGAAAAATTAGTCATATCTTCTTAGTTAATTTTTTTAAATGTTTTTAAATAATAGTTCAACTCAGTTTGTTAGAACAAAAAATAGTTTAGCTTAGTTCGTTTGAACTAATGTTTAGTTCAGTTTAGATGAACTATTTTTTGGTTTAGTGCTATTTTTAACATTTCGATGCAATTCAATTAATTTTTCTAGCCCCTCTCTCTAACATGTCCATCCAATCATCAACAAGAAGATTATCACTTGCACAAAATCCATTCCTTTTTAGCTCCCCCTCAAAATATACAAATCATTCATCATTCCTTATATTCACCCAATTAAGTTAGTTTTCATCACTATGATCAAATTTGAGTAGTGCAAAGTTGTACCTACAAACTTATCTTAAAGTGACTTGAAAAGCTTCAAATTTAATGTAAAAACAACATTTAAATTGGTTCAACATACACTAGGATCCAACAAAATTGGCATAAGTGCTCTAAAGCACATGGGCTTCATTCTTTATGGTGATGCCTTCATTCACAAAAGAGATGTGCCAACTAAATAACACAAAGATAACTAAGAAATGCCTGACGTTACTCTTATTGCTGGATCGTCAAGTGCTACTACAGTCTTCATCCTCTGTAGAAGAAAATATTGCAAATATTAATAAAAGGATTCTTCAAGCCATTAGACACAAAGAAGTGTGCACCTTAATTAGAAACTTAGGCATTAGAGTGTCGAATAAAGAAACCCAATTGGATGACTATATGTATGATTATGATTTTAGTAATGAATTATTTTATTACTGATCTAATATGTACCCAATTATTAATAATATGAATTATACTTCTCAATCAGTCTTTGACTATTGATCTTCCTTCCTCCTCATGGTACTCGTCTTCTACAAGATATGTGGGTGTTGTGCTTATAGAAGATTCTCTGACGCTTAAGTTAGTATTCAAGGTTAGAGATTTGGTCAAAATGTGAGTAATGTCAAAAAGTTTGTCAAAACGTGATTAAAGTTATATTTATAGCAATATTTTACTAACCATTGGCCCTTACCTGAATAGGCTCGATATGTTTCCATTGACCCATTGGCTTAGTGGTCATTTTACCTACGGTGATGTGTAATTATTTTTGGCTAACTTACGTGGTTTATTGATGTCTTCGGCAGGCATATATAGATGTCGGTAGGTGGTACCAAGTTCTGAGGGCAATACTTAACCCATGGCTAGAGGAATGCATCTATTAGTAAATGACACTTGGTCTTTTGTTGGGTGCACACGGTATTTGAACCCTGACACTCGACACTCGTTATGGTGTGTATTGTGCTTACTCTTTTGGTGGACAGATGCTAAGCTTTGGCAAGTAGTCCTTGGTCTTCAACAAGAAGCTTAACCTTTAAAAAGTATTTAGTATCCGATAATCGGTATACGACCTCTAATGGGTATACCGTATTTGATAATCGATGTATAGCCTCTAAAGGATACCAAGGATCTGATATGCATCGAGCAATCTATTGTCTTTAGAGATCATATTTAACAGGAATAAAGGGTCTTTGGCCAATTACATTACAATTATAATCTTAGATATCAATTTTTTATTCATAAGAGTGACTATTTAAGTTATCAATAATTTTTTATTTATAAATTGATATCTAAATTGATATTATTGTAGCTAATTATATTAAGTATCTAAAGTTGATTGTTATTTAAATATTTCTTCTTCGCATACTTGTCTATAATAAGTGAAAATCATTTTTTTTTGTTTAATATCTATTATGGTCCCTCGAAAGAGGGGTTATGTTCAAAATAGTCCTACCTTTTTTAAAATGTAACAATTGATCCCAACTTTTGAAACAAACTGTTCAAGTTAATCCTTTTTGCTAACGGCATAAAAAATTAAATTGTGCAGCTGTCCTCCTGGACTAAACTTAATGAGGTGTCAATGTTATGTGATTGTGTGACCGTGAGATTTAAATTGTAACAAAAAAATAGATTACGTGGCATTTTTTTTACAGAGAACAAAAAAGAGGGGTTAGGGCTTGTGAGGAGATAGGAATGGCTTCTTCCCAAAAAAGAGGGGTTAGGGTTTGCTACCTCCAGAAACGTTAGAGCCACAAACTGCCGTCATCAACACCTTAGACCACCGGTAAGGCTACCAACTTCTTCCCAACAACCAGATCACATTTTCCTCCTCCATGTGTCACTGCAACCAAACAAAAAAACCACCATCATCTTCTCCGCCAGACTTTCGAAAAAACTTAGAAACAAAAAGGCGAAACCCAAATCGCAAAGACCTAAAGAAACCGAAATCGTAGAGACCTAAAGAAACCCAAATCTCATCCTTCGAAACCTGCAAGAAACCGCATAAACCTAAAAAAACCCAAATCAAGCCTCATCTATAGCCACCGAAAACCTCCGGAAACCAAATTCGAGAAAACTCTAAACAAAACTTTGGATGACTTACCTAAGCACACATTTTCCTATTTTATGCGCTCCCCAAAGACTACTTCTAATGAACCATGAATGTGGCTGTTATTTTCTACAATATATGCATTGTGAATAAGAAATGTTATTGATACAGTAAGGATGGTCAATAAATGGAAATCACGGCCAATTTAAGTGTCTCGTTGCATCCTCACTCAAGTTCCAAGCTCATTCTGCCATCTCATCATTTAACTGTTTCCATCCCCAACTTGAATATCCTAAGAAAAACCAGTAATCCCCAACTGGTTCATTTGCCGACTTCAGCTCCTCGATTTTACGAATTATCATTACTTAATCAGGTAAGTGAATTCCAGGCAGGATTTCAGGTAAATGATTTCCAAAAATCGTTCTAGTTAAGGATAAAAGAGGCATTCCAGTTTCCATTACTAGACCTCCCAGGGAGAGAGGAGCCTCTTTCAATTTTTCCAATTCTTTTTCCAACACTAATTGCAAGATAGGAAACCCCGAATTAGGAACTCAAGCCCCTATATTTTTTTAATCTCTCTCACAGTTCATTGCCACATAGTCAATTTATTTTCTCCCAATTTTAATTTTACACGACAATAAACCTATTACTATCACACAATCACATAACATTAATATGTCATTAAGTTTTATCCAGGAGACAACTGCACTGTTTAATTTTTAATGCCATAAGCAAAAAGGATTAACTTGAACAATTTATTCAAAAGTTGAGATCAATTGTTAATTTTTTTTTTTATCGAAACATGCACAATTTGGAGTGAGAAATTAGAGTTGCACTAGAATTTTAAGTTTTGTATGTTAAGCATATCTTTCCTCTTCTTAGGATGAAATCCGTAATCATTTATCCACTTATTAGGTACGCTGGAAATAACTTTGTAACATGTTTTTAATCACGAGAGAAATAAAACTGATACGTAATCTTTCATGATTCTATATTTGAACTCTTGACCAAAATTATGAGTTTGTTTTTTTAGCTTTGATTCATTTATTTTTTTCCTTAAAGTCTCCATTCTTAAAATCATATAGAACTCTTTACCATGCCAGCGACTTATTTGTTGGTGATTTAAAGTAGAATTTATAAATGAGAAAAATGGATAAAAAAATAATTACTTGAAAAATAATAAGAAAAAGCTATATCATTAAATCATTTTTATTATCTCTTCTTTTTTTGTTTAGCCTTATAACCTACTTAATAATGAAACGTTCTAGATAAACTTTATTTTGAACACAACTTTTAAGTTTGTCAAAGAGTGCAAAAAGTTCCCCGACAAAAATGAAGGACTAGCCCCTTGCTTCACGTTGGTATTTATAACAAATGTAACATAATTCTAACCACTTATTTTCTTTCAATAACATTAATTCAGACACTTTGAAACATTTGTACACTCGCCTTCAAACAATATAAAAACCCCACTGTACCGTACGAACCGGACGGACCAGGCTAGATGTCCGGATGTGATCTCAACGTACAAGAAGACCGGACAAGACAGGCGGTCCCATCAACAGATAGCGACATTCAAAGGGTTTTCACGGAAATCTGCATATTTGTTGCTCCCTCTGTTCCACTGCTGCTTCACTCATAGAGACCGGACGCGACGGACGGTCTCATTAGCGGACGACGACCTTTGCAATAAGGGTTTTCACGAAAATATGCATATTTGCTGCTCCTTCTGTTCCGCTGCTGCTTCACTCAGAGACCGGACGCGATGGACGGTCGCATTAGCGGATGGCGACCTTCGCAATAAGGGTTTTCACGAACATCTGCATTACTGCCATAAGGTGTCGGATTCGTTCGCTAGTGGACCGACTGTCCGAAGCGGACGGAGCGACACATGAGTCAATGAAGATGAAGGAAACATTAAAATTAGATTAAAGTAAAACACGATTAAGAAGGATGGGCCAGGGGTTGGGCCACAATTAAGATCTAGCTAATCACAGGCCCATGACAGAAACTATAAATATAAGTCAAAGGTGAAAGGTAGTTGGTTACATTGAATGCTCATTTATTCTCATTAGTCATTTTCTCTTTCTATCTCTACCCTTTCACTATCTATTGACTTGAGTGTCGGAGTGCCTTTAGCAGGTACCCGGCCGGACTGGATAGAAGGAGACAACATTGCACAAGGATTCGGGAGTAAGCCGAGAGGAAGCTCGGGGTGACCAGATGTTAGGAGAAATTGTGAAGGAGGAGTCACATGAATCCAACCAGAATATTTTGGCGCCTACCGTGGGGCCGGAGGATTATTATCAATGGTGACCACAAGAAACACGAGCAGTGAAGATCTGAACGGTGTGATACGGGCACTGGAGCAGATGATGGAGGAGATGCAGAGGCGACATGAGGAGATACAAAAGAAGCACGAAGAGGAGATGGCAGTTGTAAGGGCTGAGTGTTTGGCCCAATTGAAGAGTAAGGCGAACGAGGGCGGCGAGGATGGCGGAAGTGAAGGAGAGAAGAACACCCCATTAGAGGAAAATGAGAAGGAAGCCCACAGTAATGCCTAGGGTCGAGAAGAAAGGAAAGAGGAGCACAAGGAAGAAAAGGCAGAAAGCCTAATGTTAATCAAAAGAGAACGACCATCTGTCCCAGTACCTTTTGTCCAAGCTGTGATGGATGTGCACATTTCCGAGCAATTCGTTCCACCGCAGTTCAAAATGTATGATGGATCCACTGACCCTGAGGCCCACATCAAATCATTCACGAATTCCATGACTTTACGAACGGGTTGTGACGCGGTTTGGTGCTGTGTGTTCTCTCTGTCTTTGGAAGGAGAGGCGCTTGAGTGGTTCGACTCACTCCCGAACAACTCCATTGAAAACTTCAAAGGGCTAGGCGACATGTTCAAAAAGTAGTTCGCCGCTTGTAGCGTGTAAAATGTGACTATGGTCGATTTGATGAATTTAAAGCAAGGCAAGGACGAACCGTTGAAGACGTTTATGGACCGGTATCAAAAGACTGTGAGAAGAGTAAGGGGCCTCAATGTTGAGCTTGCGCTCTAGTATGTTAAGCCGGCCCTTAGGCCAGGCCCTTTCAAAGACAGTATCTGTTGGACACCCCCCAAAACCATGGAAGAATTACGCCAACGGGCGGCGGATGAGGTCCGCGTTGAAGAAATGAAACAGAGCTACCGAAAAGAAATGCAAGAGGCTAAGGCGGAAAAATCTGATGGAAAGCGTGAGGGGCAAGGCGGCCGGGTGGGCCCGATGAAAACACGCGAGGGGCATCGAGGTCCTCGTTCTCAACAATACACACAGTTGAATGCCCCCCGAGCCTGCATATTACAAGAGGCACTCAGCGCACACATCTTACAGACACCACAAAATGCCCCACTCCACCAGGAGCAAAAAACAACAAACACTGCTTATACCACCAGAACATGGGCCACAATACTGAAGATCGTGTGACCCTCAGAGATAAAATTGAAGAATTAATACGGGCCAGGCGTTTAAGAAACTACGTGAAGGAATACCGACTGGAAAGGTCCCCCGCGAGAATCGCAAGCCCGCGAAGAAACAGTCCCCAAAGGAGAAGTCCACTGAGATATGAAGAAAGGAGATCCAACCGGCGGTACGACAACCGGTCCAGACAACATGATGACGACCGGTCTAGAGATAATAAAAGGACAAGCAGGAGTAGAAGCTGAGACAGGAGGGAGTCGCCCCCTGAGAGGAATGATCAACACTATATCCGGAGGGTTTGTTGGGGGAGGACCGTCCTCCTCAGCTCGAAAAAGGAGTATGCCACCCATCACCTTCTCAGATGAAGATTTCCATGCTCCCGATCCAGAGCAAGACGACCCAATGGTCATTACCGTGGAGATCGCTCGGTACGGAGTGAGCAAAGTGTTGGTTGACCAAGGAAGCTCGGTCAACGTCCTCTACTGGAAAACGTTCCAGCAGATGGATATATCAGAGGATCTGATAGTGCCGTATAACGAACAATTGGTGGGTTTTACTGGCGAAAGGGTGGACACCAGGGGCTACTTGGACCTACGCATGAGATTGGGCACAAGTCGAGAGAGTGAGGAGAAGAAGGTAAGATTTTTGTTGGTGGAGGTGAACACATCGTACAACGTCTTGCTAGGATGACCCTGCCTAAATTCTTTTGGGGCGATAATATCCACGCCTCACCTGACTCTAAAGTATCCGACCGAGCGCAGAACGATATGCACCGTCCGTGCGGATCAGAAGGCAGCCATGGAATGTTATGAGGCTGGTTTGAAATGTATCCCAGAGAACCCACAAGGAAGAAAACCAATAGATCAGAAGTGGCCATGGCTGATTTGGATCCCAGGACCAATACTGATGATCGCATAGAACCGATGGGGGAGACCATACCGGTCATCATAGGAAAAGACGTCAGTCAAACCACCTCCATAGCACAGGGAATGGATCCTGAGATCAAAAAGCGACTACGCGCTACTCTATGGCATAATCGGGACTTGTTCGCTTGGACTGCGGCTGACATGTCGGGAATACATCCATCGATCATGTCTCACAAGTTAAGCCTTTGTCGGGATGCGTGGCCAGTCGCTCAAAAGAAAAGAAGAATGGGGGAGGAGAAACGCAGGGCGGTGGAGGAAGAGGTAAGGAAGTTGAAGGGGGCCGACTTTATACGAGAAGTTACCTATACCACTTGGTTAGCCAATGTGGTCATGGTGAAGAAGGCGAACGACAAATGGAGAATGTTCACCGATTACACAGACTTGAGCAAAGCCGTCCAAAAGACTTTTATTCCCTCCCTAGTATCGATGCCTTAGTTGATGGAGCGTCCGGGCACCGAATACTAAGCTTCCTTGACGCATATTCGGGGTATAATCAAATACCCATGCACGCCCCGAACATTTCCAAAATGGCGTTCATCATCGAAAGGGCAAACTACTATTATGAGGTCATGCCATTCGGACTAAAAAATGTCGGGGCCACCTACCAAAGATTAATGGACCGAATTTTCTCTTACCAAATTGGCAGATGCATGGATGTGTACGTAGATGATATGGTGGTAAGATCATCCAACGGAGACAGTCATCTCGAGGATTTGAAAGAGGTGTTTGGGCAAGTTAAGAGGTACGAGATGAGACTGAATCCTGCCAAGTGTACTTTCGGGGTGACAGTGGGGAAATTCCTAGGCTTCATGCTTACTTCTAGAGGCATCGAAGCCAATCCCGACAAGTGCGAGGCCGTCTTGCAAATGCAAAGCCCCAACAATTTGAAGGAGGTCCAAAGAATGATAGGACGCCTCACTGCCCTATCCCGATTCACACCAAAGTTAGCCGAACGCGTTAGGCCGATTTTGAAGAAATGAAGAAAGGCTCCGCTGACAAGTGGGATGAAGAATGTAAAATCCTGCCAAAACAATGTAAAACCAAGCATAATATCTCTAAAACCACCTTTGGCTCTCTTTTATTCAAACTAAGATGTTTTGCATGATTCTAAGCTAATTCTAAGCCATAAAGGTTGTGTTTTATATCAAATTAATGTATAAAAATAACGGTTTTTAGACTGTTATCACAACCCCAAACTTAGAACTTTGCTTGTCCTCAAGCAAACAACACAAAACTTGACCTTCCACCTATCATCAAAATAGTTCAACACTTTTCAAAACACATCCTTTCACAATAAGCAATAACTCAATTCAGCTCTTCAATGAAATCCAATCAAGATGTAAACATGCTTCAATTCATTCACATTCACAGATTGCTTACATAATCACATATTCTCCAATAGATGTTATTTTTATGAATGACCAATCCACTAAGCACAGATGTAATCATGAAATTTATTAATCCTTTCCAAGCAAAGTGTTTCACTCAATCACTCAAGTGTTTCAGGAGGTCATTCTTCTCTTTACTATCCACTTGTCACATGTTACAAAATTGACTTTCATCTAATACAACCAATATTCTCACACATTCATGCCATCACAAGGACTTTTTCAGGGCTTATAACGTGGCTGGGCTAACAAGAAACATTGGTTTTTCTGGATCACAAAATCCTTGAGTTATGAGAATTTCAACATTCAAAGTTCAAGCACAGACTCTCTTTTAACCAATCTCACTCATCCCCAACTTTTCCTTTTTCTTTTGTATTGAACTCTATCTTTCATGCTTTTTCTTTTATTTTCTTTTTCTTTTGTCATGCTTTTTCATTCAACACTTGAGTTCAACACCTTTCTTTTGCCTTTCACTTTCCCCCAAAAACCCCAAACTTGAACCTTTATCAATACCACAAAATATTTCTCAACCTAACTCAAGGTAAAGATTTTTCTCAAAGGGTTTTCAAAGTGTTTCAGGTTAAGGTTCAAAAAGGGTAGAACACATGGTTTTCTTTACTTTGGGCGAAAATTTGGCTAAATAAGGACTTCCAAAAAAATGGCCTTGATCATATGACATAAGCATGTAATTCAATCAATCATAAAGATTCAAGCAATATCATTCATGCTTTCAATTGGATAGCAAATATATCAACAAACAATCTGGAGCTCAAAACCTCACACAACTGTGCTTACTCAATCATTCAATCATACATCCTGCTTAGCATCATAACCACAATCATAACTCATCATGCATCTGTTCACACAGCTTGTGAACAATTCACCTGTTTAGAAGCATATATAACAATCTCAATCATCATCCACATCAAGCATCATCAAGCACACTCTTCATGCAATAAAACAAGTCAAACCGTAATCAGATAAGGTGTTCAGACAAGTTCACTCAAACTTACACTACTCAACTGAAGCAAACCTACACTACAAGTTCAAAGTACAAAAGAAAAAGAAAGATAAAACCCTGGTCTACTGCATGTGACATCCATCAGTATATATCCAATCAACCCATGTTGTCATCAGAATCCTCATCATCCCCAAGGTTAAGTCCAGTCGACCTGGGACGAAGGTCGATCTGAGTCAGTTCAGACTGATGGTTGAGACGAGTTGGTTCGGACCGAACGTTGAACCAAGTCTATTTGGGGAGAATGTCAACTTGGGTTGGTCTAGGCTGAATTCGACTTGGGTCAGCCTAGACCATAGTCAAACTGAGTCGGCTCATACTGAAGTTAAGCAATGTCGGTCCAAACCGAGGTTAAGTGGGGTTGACCCAAACCAAAAGTTGAATGGGGTCAGCTCGGACTGAAGTCGAGCGGAGTTGGTTCGAACCAAAGGTCGAGCGGGGTTGTCTCGAACCAAAGAACAAACGAGATCTACCTAAGCCGAAGGTTGATCCGTGTCACCTTGAACCAAGGGTCGAATTATGTCACCTTGAACTTAAGGTCGAACTGTATCAATCAAAATCAAAAACGAAATTAAATTAGTTCAAATCGATGAATGAGCCTAATCGACTCAAATTGATAATCAGAATCGAGTCTATCCAAAATAATAATTGAGTCGACTTTAGTTAAAGTTAAATAAATATAAATTTAAAAGTTCCTCATCAACATAAATAAGTGTAATATAAAAATAGAAGACAAATAACTTATTATTTATGAGTCACATAAAATTGGACTTTTAAATATGAACAACTTAGTCCTAATCTTTTCTTTTCACTCTTATTAAAAAAAAAAATAGTTTCATGTTTACTAAATATTTATATATTCTTTTCTAAATCCAATTAAATAATGTTAATCAATTCAAAAAAATAATTATTTATATTTTTTATTTTTGATAACAAAGAATGTTATAACAAAATTCAAATGACTATATTTACTTGGAAATAAAATATATTGAAAGCAGATATATAACTTATAGAGGACAAAAAGACTGTTTTCAAATTAAGGAAGCACATATTATTATATTATATTATATTATATAAATAAATAAATAAAGAAATATATATATATATATATATATATATGCACGTGTATGAATGAATGTGTATTATACATTATATCACTTGTTGTATTAAATTCTGCAGTTCTTATAAATAATTTTGTGGATTGTTATGCACTTATTTTGTCTTTGATATCCATTTATTTTGCAGTTATGTTATTGAGTTTTAATTTTCATTGAACCAAGAAATTTGATCTCCATGTATTGTGATGTAGTAAGTTAATTAGATGATGTTTGAGGTAGTTGGCATTCATTCCTCTCATTTCCAACCACTGAACCAAATTTCATAATAATCCAATAATACCATAATAAAAACAATCAAACGAAATCCCAAAAGATGGAACCGAACCTTCTTCCACTGAATACACAAACAAATCATAGGAAACCCCACAAACCAAAAAGCAATGAACCACAATAAAGAGAATAACACTCCAAAAACTAGCTTTTCACCCTAAAATCGAGCGAAACAAAGAATGATGTAGAAATAGAAAATGACGCCAAAACAGAGTCAAATAATGAACAAACAGGTCTCATAATAAATAATGCTTGAATGTTGGGTCTCACGGATGGCCAACAAGCATCGCAAAGAACAAACGAAGAAGAATCTCACATGTAGGTGAGATTTTCACTGAACAACCATTAAAACCTTAGGTTTTGCAAAAATAAAGACCAAATCACGAAATTTTCAAACACTCGCACAAGTGCATTTGATTTCCATGTTAGTAAAAAAAATAATTTAGAATTATAATAATCTGAACTAATGAAAAAGTGACGATACGTAACAGTGTCAAAACGTTATAAAAAATGAGTGTTAATATATATTTTTCTTTAATAAAGATAGAGTTAATGGTATAGACAAACATCAATCAGCAAGGGTCTCATTAACGGGTGAAGCCTCTCTCTTAATAGACATTGATTTAGTCATGGATAGGCATACAAATGATAGGTTTAAAATGGGAAGTGGCCTAATAAAAATAAATCCTTCTCTAATAATTTCTAATTACTATGATTATAAATGATAATCTTATCCATAAAATAATTTAATTTTACTTTAATTTGCTTTTTATAACACAATTTCATAACATTTATAAAAAGTTATTGTGTATATAAATTTTTACATATTCAAAATGAAGAATGATAAATTTGTTTGAGTTTAGTTTTTGAAACTATAAATAGAAAAGCAAAATAGTTTCTTCCTTCATTTAACCTGCTTAACTGTTTCTATAAGTTGTTTTCTTTGAATTCTCTTTAGAATGTTAAGAGTTTTGCTTTTCTCCTTTGGGTTTCTTGAGTCAGGATCTACCTTATAACAAACCTATATCAACCCGTGAGAACTTTGTTTACTGTAGGTTTGTATGAATATGAGGTTTTTGTGACGTGTTTGTTTTGATTATAGAGGACCCTTGAACATCTAGCATATAATCCTTTTAAAGTTTAAATATTTTAGAATTCAAAATACATGTATGTATGTATATAAGAAAAGCTAATTATGTTTATAATATTTTATTTGGTTAAATTTAACTATAAAGTTTGTAAATTGAGTAAAAGTATTGCATCTATAAAAATTTTTGGGAAAGTAACAGAACATTGAATATATAGATAGACATTTAGTTTTTTTTTTTTCTCATCCTATAAATACAAGTCTTTTAAATGTTTTCATTTCTTTTTACATCATAATGAGTTGTTTCTCAATTTTTTAATTTTAATTTTTTCCAATCTATATAATAAGTAAATATGTGAAATTGACTTTTTTTACCTTCAAATATAAAGTTACATTCACTTTCTCTCTGGTTAAAGATACTAATAATAGACAAGAAAACCAAATATTCAAATATTTGAGGATATAATTAAGATACCTAATCTAGTGCATATTTGACTTGATGTTATCTTAATTTTTTTTTTTTCAATTTTATAGTTGCTTTTTCACTTCTAATACTGTTGTAAATATCTATACTCACTTTAAAAAAATATTAAATAATTATTAATTTTAGAGAAGAAAATAATTAATCATTATACATAGTGACTAATTTAGATATGAATTTATAAACTAATATTTATTTTGATGACTAAAGTAATCTATATTATAAATAGAAAAATATATATAATTGAACTGTAAAATGAAATATATATTACTCTCTGAATATTCGGAATCATGTTACCTACATTTTCAAAACCCTGCTTTTGTTTGAATTGCTCAAGTATTCAACGTTTGTCTCTTCTCACTCACTAACTTCATTACCCGGTTTCAATTTTCTTTTTTGTTTACCCAATGTTTTCATAAAATTTTGATGTCAATATATAAATTTGATCCACTTTTCTTCCCTCTCTGCAATCTCACGGTCTTATTCCGCTCATGTTCAACAACATGCAACTTACAAAAATAATTACTAAAGTCGACTTTAGAAAGAAAATGAGGATTTTATAAGTTAAAAAGTAATTGCAGTTTGGTGGATAGGAAAATAAAACTAAGGACAAAGTAAACTAAGATATATTACTAAGGACATCTTTGAATAACAACATGATTATTTACTCAATAGATAAACTTTGATTCAAAACATACAACAAACTCATGATTGAATCAATCTTTGGAAACCACACAATCCAATGCATACAAAGATAAACTATATTATATTTCTAGAATTTGAAAACCTCCTCCAACTGTCTTGAATAAAATAATAACAAGTTAAGAAGATAAATTCCATATAGGAAAACCAGGCTCGTCTCCAATAAGGATTGATGTAGAGAGTTGCAACAATTACTAGCAATACCGATGTGTATGCCACAACAAAACTTACACCAAAAGCAAGCATGTCAATCGGACTGTCATGGTCTTCATCATTTGGAGAAATGGTAGGTGATTGTGCATCAGGATGACAACTTTTTAGCAATGGAGGTCCACAAAGAAGAGAATTTCCTTCATAGCTACTTTCATCAAAAGTAATAAATTGCCCTTTTTGCTCGGGTGTATCGCCTGATAAGTTTTTATGTGCAACACTAAATACAGCAAGAGAGTTTAACTGATTTAGTTGATGAGGAATTTGACCACTCAACATGTTGAAAGAAATATCCAAACTCTCTACTTGTACTAAATTAGAGAATGTAATTGGAATTTGTCCAATCAAATCATTGTGGGACAAGTTCAATGCTCGAAGTCTTGTCAAGTTTCCAAGCTCATATGGAATACTTCCGTTTAGTTTATTTTTGGATAAATCAATTCCGGACATATAAGCAAGGATGCTCGCTGTATATGTGTAGGATCTTTTCTTCGTAGTGAAGTTTGCTTTCTCTTTTATATTTGGTATTAATTCAAAATAAGTGCTATTTTTCATTTGAACAACGCCTGTATATGAGTCAGGGTCCTTATTCTCAAAAGGCAGTTTACCCAAGCAATTGGGTATTGGACCAAAAAAGTTGTTATAAGAAAGGTCTAGTATACTTAAATCTTCCAATTGGCATAGCTGCTCTGGTAAATGCCCTGTAAAGCGGTTACCTTTCAAAATGAGTATGTTCAAGCTTGTATAAGCAAGATCTTGAATCATATGTTGAATGCTACCAGTTATTTCATTGTAACCAAGGTCTAGCATCACCAAGGAAGATGTTTCGCTGAACATTTTTTTGGATAAACCATTTAACCTGTTGTTGCTCAAATGGATATAATTCACTGAACCATTGACAAAAGATGGCACATAACCCGTCAAGTTGTTGTTTGAGAGATCTAGATATGATAGATATTCAAGTTCCACTAGCTTTGTCGGAATAGACCCTTCAACATTATTGTTGGACAATGAAAGCGTCTTCAAATTTGACAAATTTCCTATCGCATTTGAAAGTTTCCCCACTAAATTATTATAGCTCAGATCCAAATGTTGGAGAGATGAGTTAAAAAAGTTACTTGGTATGCTTCCATAAAGGCTATTGTCATCTAAATACAACTCTTCCAAGTATTTCAAAGATGAAAATATGGGTCCATCTAGCTCATTGTGTGAAAGTTTCAAATATTTGAGAAGTGACCCAACTCCGGATATGTTCTTGGGAATCTCTCCTGATAAAAGATTATCTGAGAGATCCAAAGTATCCATTAAGCTCATTTGCCCAAACTCAATAGGAATTGAACCTTGGATGAGGTTTCTAGAAAGGTTTAGAAACTGCAAATTTGGTAAAATTGAACTAATATTGTTATTGGGGATTTGGCCGGTTATGTTATTGTCAGATACATCAATTCTCCTCATGTTAGTAAGGGGATGTGATGGTAACCGTAGAACACCTGTGAAAGAGCAATTTCTGACAAGAAGCTCGGTCAATTTTGTGTTGTTTTCAAACAACCAGTTTGGAAACACTCCTTCCAATCTACAACTACTGAGATCTAATCTAGTCAAGTTTCTTTGATGTAGAAGAAACCTGGGGAGCGGAAGAGAATCATTCTCAGTTGTCGAAGGCAAATTAAGCACTTGTAATTGAAATTTAGGAATCCAAGTTTGCACACTAGGTTGTAAGTCCAAAATGACTTTGTTCCCTTCACCATATATGAACTTAAGGTTTGAAAGATTGGCAAATGGTGTAAAAGAAAGAGGAACTTCAAATTGGTTTTTTGTAAAACCAAAATATTCAAGTGATGTAAGACTAGCAATGTTTGAATCAAATTGTCCGCTGAATTGATTTTCTGAAAGTTCCAACTTTCGAAGAGATGTCATGTTTAAGAAAGATGAAGGAAGCGATCCCACAAATAAATTTTGGCTTAGATCTAACTCTTCGAGTTTCTTGAGCTTAAACCAATCTGAAATACGAAATTTTGAAAAAAAGATCATCTTTCTGATGATACAATGCAAAGGATATAAATTTTCACATAAAAAAGGTATAGAATAAATATGTGATGATTAAAGATAGAAGGAAATATAATAACTACAATGATAAATTGAGTTACCAGCTGGAGGGAGGGTGCCATTAATTTCACAACTACAAGCAGATAAATTTTTCAAAGAAGTCAATTCCCCAATACTTTTGAAAAACTCATTGTCAAGGTCAGAATTAGAGTCCAGTGCCAAGTGTTCAAGGTTTTTTAAATCACGAAAATCTGCACAAATAGAAAAAGAAGTTATGTAAACTTAATTTAATAGTGAAACTAATTGAGTTAGAGTAAAATAAAAAGTATTTCCACCTCCAGCAGCAATTGTTCCTGTAATCTCATTACTTTTCATAGAAAACACTCTAATAGATGAGAAAGCTTGTAGTGATTCCCTCAGTCTGCTTCCATTTATCCTATTGTTATCTAAATGAAGGACTTCCAATTTTCTCAGACCTTTTGAGCCTGAAACGTGGAATAATATTTAATTTGCCAACGCATAACAAAACAAACACAGCAACTATATTCTGAAGAAACCAATTAACACTGTTTTATATCAGTTGCTTTAAATACCTTGATGGACAACAAAACTGTTAATTTTGTTATAACTTAGATCAAGAATCTCCAAACTGGTTAACGACAATAATCCTGTTAGAGAGAAACAGAGAATGAAATGTTGTAGTCATTCATAGAATAATAATACCACTCATTCTTAACCCATACAATAGAGGTGATACATTAAAAAAATTATTTCTTTCAAAGTTTAAGTCCAACCACCATAAAAAATCTATGAGGCAACGTGATTAACCAGTAGAATACATCAAGTTCACTATACTCACCACTTGTATCGAGCGATCTTCTAAATTGATTGCTGCTTAAATCAAGGGATTTGAGACGTGGAAGCCCACTTAGAGATGAAAGAAATTCATTGGAGAAACTGTTTCCCGCTATGTCAAGAATCTCCAGAGACCTAATTTTTGATATATCTAGCAAGTAATATCAACCAACAAACTCACATATCAACAATGTCCAGGGATCACCCTCACATATCTATTAAAAAAAAAAAAAAACAATATTGAAGATTTGAAATATAGGAAGTGTGACATACTTAGAATATTAAGATTATTTTTTAGATAATTAATAATATTGGCTAAATAATCAATTTTGTAATAGTGAAGGATGACTTGAGGTCAACCCAAAGACCGTGTCGACTATTGTAAGCACTATGGTTGTGTTCACATGAGCGGAAAACTCTGATGATGAGAAATTGCGAGCGACGATTTGTAAGATTTTTTTTGTTCGTTTGTGTTGATTTGCATTTTGTTATGTTGCAAAGATTTGCAGTGATTTATATGCAAATGTTATATCTATCCTTATTTATCTGTAAAATACCATCAGAATATTAACCCTTTTATTCAATCCCAAAGTTTCATAATCGAATTGAAGAAGCATGCATAACTACACTATGGTGAAGAAGATGAAGAACAGTGAAATGAAATATTTTGGAGGTGTATTCGGTTTCTTCCATTCGTATTCGGTTTCAAGGGTGGGAAGAATTTACATAGAACCTGTATTCGGTTCCAGCATGATAGTATGCGGTTCCTTGGAGCATTTCGTTCCAAGCTTCATGGTGAAGAGTTGGGATAAACTTAAATTTTAGGGTTTTATTAATAATTTTGTTTAAATATTATTTTATTAGTTTTTGGGTCTAGTAATATTTAGTTTGATTTCAATAGTGATAAAATAGGGATAGGTAGTTATGGTTTTTTGTTTATCTAGGTACATTATTATTTTATGATAAATTAAGCAGATTTTATAATTAAGACATTTGATATTTTATTTTCATATTTTATTTTTATTTCTGTAATATTGTAAGAATCACAACTATTTAAATAATAGACTCAACTTTAGGAAAATATTTGAGTGTGTGTATCGTGAGATTTTCCTATGAGTGGTATTAGAGCTTTATGCTCTGAGTATTGAGAGAGAGAAAAAGAGAGAGAGGAGAGTGTTAAACACCGTGGGAGAAAAAGTGAGTGCTTGATTTTTTTTTGTGAGAGAGATGACAAAGGTAGTCAATGGAATGAGTGTGCCACAATTGTCAGAAAATATCAATTACAACAATTGGTCTTTGCAGATGAAGGTTCTTCTTGGATCCTTAGATGTATGTAGAAGTGTCATTTTAATCCACCACCCATGGGTTAGCCCTGACCCTACTTAAAATTTGGCCCCATTTTAGTGGCCCACTTAATAGGGGGCTTTCTGAAAGCCCCAGCCCCCAGAAGCCCTGAGTAAAATGGGTTGGGACATCTTCAGGGTGGGTTGAGCCCCCTTTTTCAATCAAAGTACTCTTTCTTTCATTGTTCACTAAAACATCAACGTCTACGCAATCAAAGTTTTCATCGATCGAACATTCTTCTTCTCCCGAAAGTTCCCGAATCTCATCATCGCAACATCTCTCTTCCATTGAGACCTCGCCGAATCTCATCACCACAACATCACCGCCTCCAGATTTCACTTCCGGTAAACACTATAATCTCCATTTTCCTTGTTCTTGAATTTGGGTTTGGCTAACTCTACTTCAAAAGGTTGACCACCACAACTCCTTCACATTCAAATAAGACATTTTTTTAGGAAATTTGCATGTGTCAAGGTATATTTTTGAAAATTTAAGAATGACCCAATGTTAGATCTGTGACAAACTTTGATACCATCTTAAATTTAAACATGAAAAACTAGCTCCTAAGGTAAGGATTGTCAAAGCATATTATAGTCTATGTATAGTCGGTGTGAGATGTAAACACTCATTTGACTAGTTTGAGTGTTGATGTAAACAATGATTTATTTTCCCTAGAAACTATGAAAGGTAAAATGTTCAATTTCAGAGTCCAGTTTTGGTGCTTGTGCAGTGGTGTACCTGTATATCAACTGGGTACTTTGAGACTATATCTCAGAGGGAAACATCATACATATCATAAGGGCACCCTTAAAAAACATCATATAATCTTTTCTCCCACCTGTCCAAGGCCTTTGGTGTGATGTGAGAAGCATTAGGGCCATCCACTAGTTCATTTGTTCTTCTACATCACACTTCAATGGACAAAGTGTAGTCAATTTCAATTTCAATTTAAACAAAGAAATAATGAACCACGAGCCTTATTTGATAAGCTTCTGTAGCATGCCAATGAGATAAATCGCACATACCATATATGGTCTAGATGGCTTTTCTACGCTCTTGAGTCATCAATTGTGTGCCTGAGACATACCATATATGTTACTGATATAGTGATGAAATTTTAACAATGAACAACAACTACTACAAGAGACAATGATTATATATAGAAATGTGTGTATAGAGAGAGTACCTAGATAAAATTACTCGTTTTTTCTGAGTTTCTTAGCAAACAGTTGAAGAGTGTCATCACACTCATTTGCCTTGATGGATGTTTGCATTGGGTTCGATATATGGTTGATGTGTTTTTCAGTTGTCTTTTGTTCTGCCAATCATATTACTACTTTTCAAAGTTACTTTCTATTTCTAAGTGCATTGTAAGTAATTTAGGTTGTTTCTCGAATATTATTCATTGGTCCATCAAGTAGATCTGTTGGTTTGACGTTGAATCCACATCTTAACGCTGAATCAGAATAGAGCCCCTCCTTCTGTAAGTCTTTTAGCTTATATATTGTTGATGGGATACTTCACTCCATGGAATGAATTCTTTAATTGTTTTTTCTTTTCTTTCCAACTACTTTTTGCTCTTCACTGTTGTTAAATGGTATATTTCTTCTTTTGTTGCTTCCACAGTTAATATTATGATTGAAACATGTTTGGATTAACTTGAATACACATCTAAAAAAATAGAGAATGTTCTAAAATTTTAATATTTTTTGTAGGAATCTTAGGCAATAAATGTAATTATTTCTGCACAATTATAGTATAGTAATTTAATTTTTATTAAATAAAAATATATTATTAAAGATCAATATAACATTAATTATTGTGTCATTAATAGAATATAAATAGTTAATAAATATTGTAACCATTATTGATCGACACTTTTTAATAATGTTATACAAGGATTGGTGATGGAAAGGATCCAAAATTTGGTTGATGTTGCATAAGAGAAAAAGTACATTTATCTCGGTGATGGAACATAACAATGTGAGATCTTATAGAACTTGATCAGCACTGGAAGAAGCTGGAGTACTCATTGGAATTATAGCTGGTTAATTCTTTTGGTTAGAGACCAAGTTTCCTTTTCTTTTGCAAGTTGTTGCCATATGGTCCATGTTCTACATACTTTGGTGTTTGGGGATATGGGATATAAGTATCTTCGTTTGGGCATCTTATTTATTTACGAGTTTTTATTGTAAATGCAGGACCCAAGCAAATTTGTAGTAGCTGCTGTTGCTTCTCCTGTTGTTGATTCTGGTGCTTCAGCTCGTTTTGATGCTCCTTCTGTTGATTTTGGTGCTTCAGCTGTTGTTGCTGCTCCTGCTGCTGATTTTGGTGCTCTAGTTGTTGCAACAAAGCAACAGGAAAAGAAGGAAGAGCCAGCTGAAGAATTTGATGATAACATGTGTTTTAGTTTGTTTGACTAAATTATGAATGCTTATTGAGGATGCTATTCAAGTTTTTTTCTTTTTTGATGTCTGAATTGATGAACCTATTTTTGGTTTTATGTGTTGTATCGTTTCGTTGTTTTTCCTATTCATGTTATATCCTGACTAGTTTTTGAATTTAAATTTTCCAAGTTATAACACTTAACACAAGTTTTCCTTTTCTCTGCAAAAATGCAATTTATTGTTAGATATTTAGTTTTCCCTGTAAAAAACAAAGCCCATGGGTTGGCCCTGACCCACAGGGCTTTGGGGCTTTTGTAATAAATGGCTTTTTTGGCCTTGTGGGCTTTTTTGGCCCCAACCCACATGGGCTAGGGCCAAATCCCATTTTATGGGCTTGTTTGACAAGTCTAGATGTATGAGACATAGTGAAGGATGGGTACAATGAACCCGCAAATGATGAGCATCAAACAATGAACCAGATTGCTGCATTGAAAAAGAACGAGTGAAAGACAGATTGACTTTGTACTTTTTGTATAATGCAGTAGATGAATCTGGATTCGAGAAAATAGCTAATGCAAAGTCAGTAAAAGAAGGGAAATTCTGAAGGTGGCTGATAATGGTTGAAAAACAGTTATTTTCATATGTCATTTTAGACCAAATTACACCCTTTAAGGCTTAGAATAAGCTTGGAATCAAGCAAAACACAATAAATGAGTCAGTTGAGAGTGAAGAGCTGTTTTTAGCGATATTATGCTTGTTTTGCAGCAATTTTGATGAAAGTGAAGAATGGGATTGAAGATGAAGGTCTTAGACTCAAGAACAAGGAAGAAACATGAAGAAAAGAAGAGTCTAGGAACAACCCAGTGCCAAAATCAACGCCGGACGGTAGACCCCTGCCGCCGGGCGGTGGCGCGATATAGGGGAAACCGCCGGGCGGCATAAGTGCGACGCCGGATGGTTGTCTGCTGGGCTTGGACCTGTTTTCTGTGATTTTTATGATCTGTTTGGGCTTGGGCTTGTTTTATGTTATTTTTATGCCCTATTTAAAGGCCAGAACGTCTGAGGGTGTGGATCGTTTGATGGCTTAGGCACAAAAACACACTTTTCACCCCTCTGGGGTAGATTTGGAGATGGTGACAGCTCTCCTTTTCTCCTCTTTTAGGGTTTGTATCTCTTTCATTCCATTATTCACCTAGTTTCTCCATGACGATGGAGAACTAATCTTATTTGTTGTTGGGAAAGATGTAACCTTTAAACTCTCATATATTCGAATTTCTTATTTATTTATATGCTTGTCATATGCTTTGATTATCAATTGTTGGGTTTCTCTTCTACGCTTAATGCTTTTATCGTTTAACTTATTCGATAATCGTTGTTTGCCTTTACTGATACAGGACCGTACAGTACTGTCATGAACTGGGGGAAATTCCTTGGTTAAGCAATACCACCTAGGGATAGGGGGTAGGACGACAAATTATTTTTGCTTCTGTTCCGCAATGCGTTGCTAGTTACTAGGGGAGGCTAGGGATAGCAAGCCGATAATTAGTAATAGGCCCTTTTCGCTGAGGGATCGGGTTAAGGGGAGGCCAAGAAAGTTTGCCTGACAGTTAGATAACAAAGCAATCTAATAAGAATAGTAGATTTATTAGAGTGATTGGGTGAAATCTGAATCCTAGCAACAAATCCATCTCATATTATCAACATCATCCATCCACTTTTGTGTTTAACCTCAATTGATCAAATGACATTCATGTTTATTTTTATAGTCTTGATTGGTTAAGCAAAAGCACATCAGTTTAGTGTCATGAGTCTATTGGGAAAACGTTACTTGGACTTACCATTTTATTATTACTTGATACGATCTGGTACACTTGCCAGTCCGTCAACAAGTTTTTTGGCGTTGTTGCCGGAGACTTATGGTAGAACTATTCTATGTGTGTGATTCTTGATCGATTAGACTTTCTTTTTACTTTATTTGATCTTATTTGATTTGATTTGATTTTATCTTATTTTATTTTATTTTATTTTATTTGATTTTATTTGTTTTGATTTGATTTGATTTGATTTTATTTTATTCGATTTGATTTTATTTGATTTTATTTGATTTGATTTGATTTGATTTGATTTTATTTTATTCTTTTATCTTTCTGTTTTTATTTTTTTTCTTTCTTTAAAAAAAACGAAAATTTAAAAAAAAAATTCTTTTACTGTTTTTATTTATTTATTTTTTTTGGGCTAATTCTGTGCTCTAGTGTAGTGTTCTTTAGTGTATGCAGGATAAAAATATTTTGGTACTAGGAGCACAAGATCATCAGGAGGAAGATAAGGAAGCAGAATTGGTTCACCAACACCCTGATGTTAAAAGTGACAAACCCAAACCTGGCACACCAATGAAATTTCAGAATAGGTTATGGGTTGTCAAGACTATCAAAGCAAACAGAGCGCTCTTGAGATTGAGAATCCTTAAAGTTGGTGACAAGAAAATTGTTGGTGTCATGAAGGAAGGAAGAACACCAACATAAAGTAGCAACACCTACTGATGGGTGTTTGGGCTTTACCGGGTCAAGCTAATGACATTAAAGAAGCGTTTGCTGGGAGGCAACCCAGTTTCTAACCCCGTTTTTGAATTTTTTGTTTCTTTTCTTTTATTTGATTTGATTTGATTTTTTTAGGTTAAATGCTGCTTCTGATGGCAGTGATGAAAGCATCTACTGATGGATGCTTCTACAACATCTATTGATGGATGTTAGGTGATTTGGCATCTACTGATGGAAGCCAGCGTAGATAAAAAAGATTAGCATCTACTGATGGATGCTATGTGGTTAGACAGCTACTGATGGATGTCACTGACGGCGTTTACTGATGAATGCTACTAGGATAGCATCTACTGAGGGATCCTAGAAGATTTAGGTATCTACTGAAGGATACAGGAAGGTACACCTACTGATGGGTGACTGTAAGGTTTGCACCTACTGATGGGTGCTAGAAAGGTTTGGGTCAGGCTCGTGACGTTAAACAAGCGTACCTAGGAGGCAACCCAATTTTCTAAACTTATCTTTTTAAATTATGTTCTATTTGCTTCTGTTTTTAGAATAGGTATTGATGTACTTGGTTGGACATTATATCTGATGCAGTGGTTTTCTAAGCTTTTATCGTTTAACTCATTCGATAATCGTTGTTTGCCTTTACTGATACGGGAACATATGATACTGTCATGAACTGGGGGAAATTCCTTAGTTAAGCAATACCACCTAGGGATAGGGGGGTAGGACGACCAATTGTTTTTACTTCTGTTCGGTAATGCGTTGGTAGTTACTAGGGGAGGCTAGGGATAGCAAGCCGGTAATTAGTAATAGGCCCTTTTCGCCGAGGGATCGGGTTAAGGGGAGGCCAAGAAAGATTGCATGACAATTAGATAACAAAGAAATCTAATAAGAATAATAGATTTATGAGAGTGATTGGGTGAAATCTGAATCCTAGCAACAAATCCATCTCATATTATCAACATCATCCATCCACTTTTGTGTTTAACCTCAATTGATCAAATTGCATTCATGTTTATTTTTCCGCACTTTATATTTAAAAATCCCGAAATATTATTTTTATAGTCTTGATTGGTTAAGCAAAAGCACAACAGTTTAGTGTCGTGAGTCTCTTGGAAAAATGATACTTGGACTTACCATTTTATTATTACTTGATACGATCTGGTACACTTGCCAGTCCGTCAACAGTGGCATACAAAGGAGACACCCGCGTGAAGGAGGTCCGAGTACAGGCTCTCAAAAGAGAGTTTGAACATATGGAGATGGATGAAAATGAGGGAGTTGTCGAGTTTATAATTGAAGTGTAGAAGATGGCCAACCAACTCGGAATGAACAGAGAAGAGGTTCCTCCTAACCGGGTTGCGGAAAAGATCTTGACAAATTGTTGGGTCAAATCGGCAAGTGTACTGAGTCACACAAATAATATAAAATGGTAAGACCAAGTATCGTATCCCAGAGGACTCTCGACGCTGAATAGTTATGTGAAAAAAAGATTAATTAAGACTTAAAATAAAAGAGATCATGGGTTTGGAGTGCAAAAATAATAAAGAAAATAAAAATGCAATTGATAAATGGCAAAGGAGCACAGAGATGAACAGAGGTTGATTTATATGAGATGGATATGTTGTAGGGGTTAGATTTCACCAAGTTCCCTCTCATGTATATAAGGATTCTTCTTTATGCATTAATGTTAACGTCCCTCACTAAATCACTTAAACCCGATCCCTCGGTAAATAAGTCTGTCCCTAATTACCAGTTCATACAATTCCTAGCATTCCTTGTGAAAAGATGTGAAGATCAAGAGGTTAAGACGACTAAGACTCATACCCTCATCCCTGAGCAATATAACCCTTAGGAGTAATTCAACAAGAACCTGAATTGAAAGGAACCTCCCGACACTCATGCAACGCATAGATCATGCTATTGTATAAGCAAGAATAAAAACAGATGATGCATCTAAAGCATTCCTTGTTTTTAATGCACAGAGGGGGAGAGATATTCATGAGTGTGTATGAAAGCAAGTCTATATGGGGAGAATTTTTGCATCATACTTTATCTGCTTGATGATATTTTTGCTGTCAAATGTGGAACTGTACAAACATGGTTGAGTTATTAATCATGGTTCTGCATCATAAAAAAAGGGAGAGATTGTTGAGATTGTTGACAACACAAACTCTATATTAAACTTGTTTTTGATGATGACAACACATTGCTTAATAACAGTACATATGTTCTAGTATTACATGTTCATGTGTTTTATTGTTTGACATATCTGCTGAACATGTTTTGATGAATTGCAATGTATGTTCCTATGCTTGACTATGTGATATTATTGTGGAACATGCTTGTCTTGAAATGTGGAATAAAATGTTTTTTGATTACTGCACATTTCAGAAAAGAAAAAGATCACAAGCACCTTTATGAACTTATATTTGTTGTGACAAAGTTTTAGTTAAGTCGAATACACTCATAATGGATTCGACTATGCTAAAACCTTTGCACAGACTTTGTGAAATTGTGCTGTGTGAGATTTTGAGTTGAAAAGAATTTCAAAGTGTTTTCTCATGTGTCAGTCAATAGTGTGGATCACACATTCGACTGTACTACTGTTTCTTTTGGAATTCTGTTATGCCTACACGCTCTAACGACTATATTTTCAAAAGTTAGTTAAGATTGACTGACTCGGTCAACTGTCTTAAATGGGTATTGATTTGGTTGACTGAGGAGCCTTATGTTGACTATCTGTTATAATTGTCTTAGTACAGTCGACTGTATTAGTAGGCTATTCGACTAAGATGAAATATGAAATAACAGAAAACTTTAAATAGGCAGAACACGAATTGTTCAAAAAGACTTTTGTGTTCTAACATTTTCATTTTCATTTACTTCCAAGATTAGAAGGACCCTGGATGTAGGCATTGTTGGCCGAACCAGTATAAACCAGTGTTTGATTTTCTCTATCCCTGCATTCTTTAATTTCAGTCGACTTTAATTGTTTAGCAGTCAACTACGTTTTTCCGCTGCATTGAAATTTCATTACTTGTATTTCAAGGAAAGATCAAAAGCTTTGAATTTTCATACCAAGATTGCGAAAGGATTTTGATTTTGAACTAACACCAATTCACCCCCCTCTTGGTGTAAAACGAACCCAACCTGTTTCCTAACATTTACAAGGTTACATCATTCCCCAACAACAAATAGAAATTAGTTCCCCATAGACATGGGGGAACTCTATGAATAATGGAAGAAAGAAAGAGAATGGAAGATTAAGAATTGGCTAAGAGTTATTGCTATGCTCTTGTGTGCCAGGGATGAAAAACCTAGAACCCCAGGGTCCTTTAAATAGCGTCAAAGGCGTGCTAGAGCAAGGCCCGGTCCAAAAGAATCAAAACGGAGCAGAAACAGGGCCCGATCCATGAAATTTAATGCCCAGGCAGTCCAAGAGGACGTGCGGGCAGTCAACGGTGCTCATGTAAGGCCCAACGTTCATTTGGCCCAAGCTTCGAGTCTCGCCGCCCGGGCGGCCAACGTCGATTTTCTGGCGCTCTGTTGACTTTTCAGCATTCTGGTTGACTGGTTGACGTTTTTGGTTGACTGATTGACTTTTTTGGTTGACTGGTTGACTTTCCTACATTCTGGTTGACTTTTCTACATTCCAACTCCTTGATACTTCAACGCTTCTTTCAAATCATTCCAATAGCCTACAAAATCAAGGGAATTAGTCAAAAAAATCATTAAGTTCCACCTCAACTCTCTTATTCATAAAATTAAAGCAAAAACATGAGTTCAAGCAAGTTTCTAAGCAGAAAAGGGTGCTTTTAGTATCAAAATTACATCACAAATAACGGTGTTTTAAACTGTTATCACAACCCCAAACTTAGAACTTTGCTTGTCCTCAAGCAAACAGAATGTAACTCAGCTTTTTAGAACAATCACGACAATCACTCAACCTTTTTCAAAAACTTTTTCTTTCAAGACAAGGAATCACTTTTATCAATTCAGCATAAAGATCTTAGTCAAGATGTGCAGATGCCTTAATTCATTCAAAGTCAATGTGATGCTCAAACACTTCCAACAAGTGTTATCCTTAAGAAGATCAATCAACCATGTAAAGATGCAATCAGAAATTCAGAGAACTACTGCTCACCAAGGAAAGTGTTTCACTCAAGCACTCAAAAGTATATAACTCAAGCACTCAAAAGTGTCTCACTCAGCTCACATGTGTATAATGCGGTGTTTCACTCTGCTATCACAATGTCACACAAATTAATTTTGCCTTTCATTTAACCACAATTAAACATACTCACAAGCAGGTTGTCATCACAAGGGCTTTTCATGGCTTGTAACTTGGCTGGCCTAAGAAGAAAATTGGTTTTTCTGGTCAGCAAAATTCCATGAGTTAAGAGAGACATTTGTGAATTTATCATTCAAGAACCACTCTCTTTCTTTTTCCCAGCTTTCCCTTGCAGTGAGCTTTTCTTTCCTCTTGATTTTTCTTTTCTTTTCTTTTCTTTTCTTTTCTTTTGCTTTTCACTTGCCTTTTTTTTATTGCTCACTGCCTAGAGAAGTAGGTTGTTACCTGGCAACCCCAAACTTGAACCTTTATTAGTACCTCATCAAATGTTCTCAACTTAACTCAAGGTAAAGATTTTCAAAAAGGTTTTTTAAAATATGTAAAAGGTTCAAGATTCAAAGGTTAGAACAAATTGTTCTCTTTTCAATGGGCAAAAATTACGTGAAGGCTAAAAGAATAAAGGATAACAAAAGATGGCCTTGATCATATGGAACCTGCAAGCAAGTAGTTCAATCACAGAAAATTTTGGCAAAATCATTCATGCTTCCAAAGTTATAACAATTATAAAAAAACTCTAAAGCCCAAAACTCATACAAGTAAACTCACAAGTTCCAAAATTTAGAAAAAATCCTCCTCAGTATCTCAATCAAACTTTATCTCAAGCACCTGTCTCGCAAATTAGAATTTATCACTTATAGCACATCCTGCATCATCTCAACCTCAATCAAACACTAGAATCTCATAAAGCAAACCCCATCACACAAAATATAGCACGGTTGAATCAAGGCAGTTCAGTTCATTCAAGCAAAACACAATAATAAATAAAAAAATAAAATAAAATAGAACAAAAACTAAAACAAAAACAAAAATTGAAAATTAAAAGCAAAAGTTGAGAGAACTGGGTTTCCTCCCAGCAAGAGCTTCTTTAACGTCACTAGCTTGACCCAGTCTCCATCATCAAAGCATCCATCAGTAGATGTCTAATCACCATCCTCTTCATAACAGCATCCATCAATAGATCCTCTATCAAACTCTTTTAGAATCCATCAGTAGATTCGAAACTTTCTCATCAACATCCTTCAGTAGATGTTAATCTTTCTCTTCTTCATCAGCATCCATCAGTAGACGTTGCCAGTACTACCATCAGAAGCAGCGCATAACCTAAAATAAACTTAAACACACAAAAACAAAATCAAATCCAAACCACACAAATAATAAAATAAAAAAGAAAAAATAAGATAAAATAAAACAAAACAAAATAAAAATAAAATAAAATAAAACAAAATAAAATAAAATAAAATAAAATCAAATCAAATAAGATCAAATCAAATCAAATAAAAATAAAATAAAATAAAATAAAACAAAATAAAAGATAAAAAAATTCAGGAACTGGGTTCAAGATATTTTTTTCTATTTGTTGAATGTTTTTTAGGAATTTAATATAACCAGGAACATGTTGTAGTGTCCCATTCATAGGAACTTTAATCTCCATTTTCTTGAAGATTTACATGAAATGCTCAAAGTGTTTCTCCTTTTTCTTCCTATGATCTTTCTTTGGGTGAGGAAGGGGTTTTTCATATGATTCTTTCTTTTTGCTTTCATCCTTCCCCTTTCTCCTTTTCTCCTTGGAACACTTCTTAGGGCACAAAGGACTTTTCTCAATTTTTTCTTTTCTCTCTCAACCCCTTCTTTTTCTTCCTCTACATCCTTCTCTTTTTCACTCAAACATTCTTTTCTCTCTCAATCTCTTTCTTTTCTTCCCTCTCTTTTTCCTTTTCTTTTCCTACTTCATCTTTTTCTTTTTCACTCAACCTTTCTTTTTCTTTACTCTCATCTTCTTCCTTTTCTACCTCTTTCTCCTTCTCACTCAAACTTTCTTCTTCTTCTCTCTCTATTTTTCTCTCATCTAAAGCCTTGCCACTTTCAGTGATAGTGACTTGACATTCCTTTCTAGGGCTATCATTCATATTGGCCCCAAGATCATTCAGTTTCTGAATTATGAATCTGCACTGTACTTCCATCCTTTCGGATCCTGCTTGAGTGCTTTCTTGAATTGGCAGAGATTCCTGCATGAACCACTGAAGGGTCTTCTCAAACTTTGTGGCACTGTTGGGTTGTGGTGGTTCAGTGAATAGTCGACCAACTTGCCTATATTGAATTTGATTTGTGCTTGAGTGAGGTTCCCACAAATAGTTGAAATTATCTTGGTAGAATTGCATCCTTGTTAGATGATATTGCGAGGCCTGCAAAACTTTTTTCTAGAGAAGGTTCTCTATCTCCTTTAGGTCTCCTTCAAGTCCCTGCACAACAAATCTAGAGAGATTTTGTTAGTACAAAAATTAAAATAAGAAAAATAAAAATTAGGGATTGAAAAATAAAAAGTAAAAAATGGGAAAAATAAAAATAAGAAAATAAAACAAAGTCAAAATTAATCAAGAATCACACAAATAGAATAGCTTCAACCGTGAGTCCCCGACAACGGCACCAAAAACTTATTGGGACAAATTGACAAGTGCACCGAGTCGCACAAGTAATATAAAATGGTAAGACCAAGTATCGTATCCCAGAGGACTCTTGACGCTGAACAGTTGTGCGAAAACAAGATTAATTAAGACTTAAAATAAAAGAGATCATGGGTTTGGAGTGCAAAAATAATAAAGAAACAAAAATGCAATTGATCAATGGCAAAGGAGCATAGAGATGAACGAAGATTGATTTATATGAGATGGATATGTTGTTGGGGTTAGATTTCACCAAGTTCCCTCTCATGTATATAAGAATTCTTCTTTATGCATTAATGTTAACGTCCCTCACTAAATCACTTAAACCCGATCCCTCGGTAAATAAGTCTGTCCCTAATTACCAGTTCATACAATTCCTAGCATTCCTGGTGAAAAGACGTGAAGATCAAGAGGTTAAGATGACTAAGACTCATACCCTCATCCCTGAGCAATATAACCCTTAGGAGTAATTCAACAAGAACCTGAATTGAAAAGAACCTTCCGACACTCATGGAACTCATAGATCATGCTATTGTATAAGCAAGAATAATAACAGATGAATTACTCTAACAATTAATGAAAAAGCATATGAAATTAAGAATCAATTCAAATACATGAGAGTTTATAAGGTTACATCATTCCCCAACAACAAATAGAAATTAGTTCCCCATAGACATGGGGGAACTCTATGAATAATGGAAGAAAGAAAGAGAATGGAAGATTAAGAATTGGCTAAGAGTGTATTGCTATGCTCTTGTCTGCCAAGGATGCCAAACCTAGAGCTCCAGGGTCCTTTAAATAGTGTCAGAGGCATGCCAAAGCAAGGCCCGGTCCAAGAGAATCCAAACGGAGCAGAAACAGGGCCCAATCCATGCAATTCGACGCCCAGGCGGTCCAGGAGAACGTCTGGGCGGTCAACGGTGCTCATGTAAGGTCCAGGTGTTCATTTGGACGCCCAAGCTTCGAGCCCCGCCGCCCGGGCGGCCAACATCGATTTTTTGACGCTCTGGTTGACTTTTCAGCATTCTGGTTGACTGGTTGACTTTTCTGCATTCGAACTCCTTGATACTTCAACCCTTCTTTCAAACCATTCCAATAACATACAAAATCAAGGGAATTAGTAAAAAAATCATTAAGTTCCACCTCAACTCTCTTATTCATAAAATAAAGCAAAAACATGAGTTCAAGCAAGTTTCTAAGCAGAAAAGGGTGCTTTTAGTATCAAAATTACATCACAAATAATGGTGTTTTAAACCGTTATCAGAAATATGACGGATGACTTTGAAAGTATCGTGGTCACTATTGAAGAGTCAAAGGATTTGTCAACTTTTACTGTAGAGGAGTTAGCTGGGTCATTAAAATCCCATAAGTTGAGGAAGAAAAAGAAAAAGAGGGAACCCGACGATAAAGCACTACAAGTACAATTTGACTCGAATAAGTCTCATATTACTCAAAGCCGAGGTCCTAGCGAAAGAGGGTGAGGAGGCTGAGGTTGAGGTGGACGTGGTCGAGGTAATTTTTAGAATGATAATGAAGAGCAAAACAGTCAGTAGAATTAGCGTGACCGAGGACAAGGAAAAGGCGGAGGAGATCAGTCAGGAGTTGAGTGTTTTAAGTGTGGCAAGTATGGCCACTATGCAAACGAGTGTAGATCAAGCAAGTGCTACAATTGTGGTAAGGCAGGCCATATTGCAAAGTATTGCAAGGCAGAGACAAAGCGGTAGACAAATCTTGTTATTGAAGATGAGGAAGAAGAATGTGAAATTTTGTTGATGGAAAAGAGCTTGGATAAAGTGGACATGGAAAATTCACATTGGATGAAGTGATCTTGGTAAATGTTGCAACAATTGTGGAGAAGGAAAACATGGAGAAAGAACTCAAACAAAAAGATGAAGAGATTCAGCGGATAGGGAGTCTTTTTGATGAAGCTAATGAAATTATGAATAAACAGAGGGTTGAGCTTGAGGATCTGAAGAAGGTAGCTCTTGAAAAAGAAGAGAAAGTATCATTTGTTCTTGAACCAGACAAAGAGGAAGATGAAGATGTTGAGAAGAACTCGATGAAGATGTCGACCAAGATTGTTGAGAAATCGCTTAACGTTACAAGCGAGTTGGTCAATGTTATTGAGAAGTCGGGCATAACAAAGTTAGTCAAAGCATTAAAGAGGTCAACCAAGGTAAAAGACAGGAGGGAAATAAGGAAAAAGAAGAACTCAAATTTGATTGAGAGAAGCAAACCTGGTGTGGGATGATGCACATGAAAAGCCGAATGAAGGAAGGAAGAATTTAAGTTTATGAGGGAGTCTTTTGGTGTTGAAAATAGAATGGCTTAGTTTCAACACCAAGAGGGGGTGAATTGGTGAAATACAAGAATCAGAGTCTTTTCAAAATCTTTTTCGTAAAAATGAGAACTTTCAAAAGTTTCTTGAAACTCAAGGAAAAAGACACCTCTCTAACACCCTCTAACCAAAATATAAAACACCTCTCTAAGCCTCTAACAAAAATATAGGCATATACAAAACAAAGACAACAACAAGATATCTCCTCTTCTGCAGTCTTCAAACACTTTGAACAATCCCCAAAGTCCTAGAATGCAACACGTCCTCTTTCCGTAATCACAACAGGGCAACCACAATCTTCACAAAATATAAAACACCTCTATGTGCAGTATGATCAATCTGTCTTTTAGCACAAACAATTGCTCTTCAAGGAACCACAAAGAATGATCACCATCGTCTTATTGATGAGTTCTTGGAGCTAATCACGTTCTTCAAAGTCTGAAAAGAATCACTGAAATCGTTAAATTCACAAAAGTGTCTCTCGAAATCAAACTTACGTCTATTTATAGTTTATCATGAAACAAACGCTCCTGTAGTTGATTGTGCTACTAATGCAGTCGACTTAATGTAGACAGTTATAACAGATAGCAACAATCAGACCAACTAAATTGATTACACATTTAATGCAATTGATTCACAATTAATGCTTGGTCAAAGAAATAAAATATAGTCGTTATACTTCACAAGAATTAACAGATTTTCAAAACAAAACTAACTAAGTCGAATGGGTTCCGCACATAGTTTATCATGAAACAGACGCTCCTGTAGTTGATTGTGTTACTAATGCAGTCGACTTAATATAGACAGTTATAACAGATAGCAACAATCAGACCAACTAAATTGATTACACATTTAATGCAATTGATTCACAATTAATGCTTGGTCAAAGAAATAAAATATAGTCGTTATACTTCACAAGAATTAACAGATTTTCAAAACAAAACTAACTAAGTCGAATGGCTTGCGCACATAGTCGACTAAGTCACACTTTAATATAGTTTTGAAAAACTTTCTTTACAGAACTGTTCACAGCACACTTTTGAAAAAGTTTATGCAAGACATGAGTTTAAATCGACTTGCTTCATAGTGAAGTTGACTTAAAACTTGCAGTTTTACCACACAATATAAGTTCAACAAAAGTGCATGTGGTTTTTCTTTTTCAAATCAAATGTTATGCAATCACCGATAATATCTCATGTAGAACATAGTGAAATTGCACACAATGACTGAATCAACACAAACATGTTCTCAAGTAATTATAAAAGGTATACTGATAAACAGTTGTTTAGAGATGCATCAATAAAAACATATTAATCAATCAATGATGCTCCCCCTATCACAGATAATCACATGATAAAGATGTATCTCCCCCTTAAATGTAGGCATGTGAAATATCTAAACTATCATGCAATGTTTCCACTGCCATTATGCATGTTTTATAATCAAAACCTAAATACACAATGCAATTATCATAGATTTCAGAGCATATAAAAGCATATGACAAAATTGTATCAAAACCAGAAATGGTACAATCAAATCAATTAAGCATAGATACAATCAATCAACAATTTCAATAATATCTCAAATATATCAATCAATCAAAGAAATAGAGATTATTGAAAGAAACAGTATAGGATATGACATCAGTAAACCAAATGACCAGATTCAAATAAATGGAATTTATAACCCTTGTAAATCAGAATCGATTGTTCTTCATTTGAAATCAATTTCATTGCTTTCCATTGAGTAGAAACTCCAGTAGTTTATCCAGAAGCAATGTTCCTGCAAAACCTTTCATATAAATGTTTTACAATTAAATATAACATTAAAAATTATTATTTTATATTACTTTAATAACTAAAGGTATTTTGGTAATCTTCAATTTTTACTAATTAAATACTTTTTTTTATCTCTCACATCAATCAAATCTTACACTAATTTTCACCAATTTTACTTCCAAACCCACCCTCACTTACCTCCAAATCCACTCAATTAAACAACAATTAATTCATCCTCAAATCTTTTCAAATTCATCCGTTCACTCTCCCCCAAATCCTTCGTCCAAAGTAAACACACCCTTCATGACAATACTCTCATCGTAATTTCCTTGAAAAATGCAATGAAAAAGGAAGAAAAGGACTTTTGAAAAGGCTTCACAATTTTTTTTTAAAAAACAAAAGGGTGTGTTTCGGTATAAAATTTGTGGGACCAAGAGACTAACCTGGCGGGCACGACTTTGTCACTTTCTGGTGCTTGTATTGACTGAATCGCTTACCTTTCCTGGTTCTGGACCGCTGATGGGTGTCGCACTCCATACAAATTTAATGTGCATAAAGAATGCAGTATAAACTAGGAAGTGACTCCTAGGTCGTCTCTTAAGGACCAAACTGTGGTTCGAGAATCAGGTCAAACACGAAGTGAGGGTTGTTTTTGAAAGGATTTGTGAATGCAGATGAATTAAATTAAAACACAGATGCAATAGAAATGAAAATAGAAATGTAAAAAGGAATCAAATACAGAATAAAAACGGTTGGTCATTAACTCAATTACTATGCTTCCAATCACAGATTACCGACAATCACACACTACTCTAATCCAAATCCAACACGAATCATCCAACTAAGCGAAGGCTAATTCGGTCTTCAGAATTGCAAACTAAGCGAATGCAATGCACAAATCTAATCAGTCATGCACCATACAGTCTAATCAACTAAGCGAAGATTAAACACCGATTAGGAAACTAAGCGATACGTAATCGCAAGCACAAAACAAATTAAATATTTACCCAAATAAGAGCAGCAACATGACAATTAAAGTGCAGAGGACTCATGAATAAACTACTCTAACCTCTAATCCAACGCAGTTAACCGACTAAGCGAAGGTTAATCACACTATCATAATCGCGTATTAAGCGAACACAATACACCTATTCCATCCAACGTGTTCTATACAGATTGATCAACTAAGCGAAGATGCAATCACCAACTGGGCAACTAAGTGTATACCCATTACAAGAACATAGTCAAATTTCATAGAATGCCAAGCAGAACGGCATAAACATAAGTACAGTCCAATAAATCTCAAGGAAATAATGTAATATCGCTAACGACCAACTCGCCTAACCTAAACTAACATCGCAATTAAATTATCACTATAGACAACATTAAAGTGAATAGAAAACAGTAAACTGAAACATTTAAAACACAGTGCAGCTAGAATAAAACGAAATACAAAAGTACGTTAGTTCAGTGCAATGCAACGAGTAAGCTAAACATTAAAATGCACAACAGAGTCATACACCAATGCATATTCATCACGAGAATCAACAAACTAAAAACATTTAACAGTGACAGAAACCAACATTTCGGAAATGTAATGATGAATACTGAAGAATGCAAAATGACAAATCAGCCAAATTAAATTAATGTTAAGCAAACACTTCAACGCCTTTTTTTAAAGCACCTCTCGGTTAAAGCAAGCTAAATAAAAGTCCTTAAATAAAAAAAATCAGTTGTGTGCACTTTTTCTAAAATTGAAATAAACCAACCCTCTTTGCAGCGCTTGCACAGAATAAACAAAAAATGGAAAAAGAGCTTCTTCATTCATTCATCCATTTGAATTCAGCGTGTTGCTTCCTTGGACTACTGTGTGCTTGAATCAAAATGAGAATATATTGTGATAAAGATCCCGACTCGGTAGCAGCAGCTGCCTCCTGAAATCACCGTCAGCTCTCAACCATTTTTCTCACTGTCTCGCTCTACTTTTCTCAAGAGAGAGTAAAGATATCTCTGGTGCATATGGCGGCTCAGCTCTTTAATTTCCAACCAAAATGAAGCCCTGGACGCTGCATCTAGAACTGTTGGACCGTTACTGTTTGCACCTCTAGAAGCTGTTGGATTGTGTGGGAGCTAACGTGTTGCTGCTATCCGTGAAGGCTGGACCAAGCTGCCGGATGTCACCCTGCTGCAGCATGGAGCTTGGGCCGTGAAGGCTGGATGCAATAGCTTGTGTGAAGGCCTGGACATGAGCTGCACATGGTTGCACCTTTGAAGATGAATGGGCTGTGAGCTGCTGTACGCTGCTGCCAAGCTGGACCTGCAACCAAGCTGCTGGATCCGTGATGCACAGGGCTGTTGCACCTCCCCGTGGAGCTGCTACTGTGTACGTGGGCTGCTGGACTTCTTCAAGCTGTTGCACCTTCTTAATTTGCTGCTGCAGCGTTTGCCCATGGATCGTGCACTCTCGTTTCAATGTTGCTCGTGTGAAGCTGGTCGCTGCAACCATTGCAAGCTGTTGCTGGGCCCCTTCTAATGTGTTGCTTTTTTTTTCTCAAACGTGTAGCAGGAACTAGTCGTGGAGGTCCTTTGCTTTTTGGAGCTGCTCCCACGTGTTGTGCTGCTTTTTTTCTTTTAACGTGCTGCCCTTTAATTTGCTGGGCCGTGACCCACATCCTTCTTCCAATTGAAGTCCGCTTCTCTTCTTGGGCGGCAACTACTCTTCTTTAGCTAAAAAGAAGAAATGAGCGTGCTGCTGGATGCTTCCAATGCAGGCCGCTACACCTCCAACGTGCATCCATTTCAATATGCGTGTGGCGTGGCAACTCTTTGTTGTAAGCCCATAAATTATCACTGCTTGCTTTGCTGGACTCACCCCTTTTTCAATTGAAGCACCCCTTTCTCGTAAGTCCAAAGAGAAAAATTACTGTAGTACCCTCCTTCTTGTGCACACTTTGAATCTTGAATTATGTGAGAACCCTCCAAATGTTCCAAATTATATTTCCAAAATTTTTCCTACGATTAATGATGCAAATAATTAGCTCAGATAATTCAAATTAATTAAAATAAGAAATTCTAGTCAAATTAAGCACAATTAGAAAAAACGGAAAAATACCAGATATTTAAGCACAATTCTCTAATTAATTCTAGCACAATAAACTAAGTGAAGTCAAGAAAATATTTACTCATCAACTGCTCGCTCTCCTTCAGCTTTGACCGTTCGGTGGACTTTGTTTCTTGACCGAGGGGGTACCTGCAATGACACTCTGACGCTCAACTTAGGGGAGTGAGAGAAGAACCTCAGTTCTTAATTTGAATGAAGAGTTTCCACTGTATGAGTATTTCTGAGTGTGATTAGAACGTACCTGGCTTGTGACCCTGACTCTCTATTTATAACTTGTCTCATGGACCTTAAACTGTCACGAGTCCAATAAAATATAATCAGAATAAATATAAAAACAACCTTACCTGTAAATCCATTCTGTATACTTAATTAAATATTCTTCATATCTTTAATCAGATATTCTTGAGTTATTTTATCCTTTGCTGGACTATTAACTTAATTTTGCTGGCCCAATTGTGGTGACTGCTAACCCAATTGTGCTCCAACTTATTTTGCCATGCGTTGACTCTGGTGGCATCGGTTGGCTTTATCTTATAACCGTTCGGCCATAATGTCATACTGTACATCCTCCCCCTGAGTCCGAGTTAACCATTCAGTTTGTTTGGTTAGGTTAACTGTAGGACTTTGAAGTGGCTTTCATTGAGATGGCTTGTCGCTATGCGCCATTTAGTGATGCCGCTTCATTTCACGTGATCATTTAGTTTTTTCCCGCCTTTAAGGTAGTTGCAGAGTCTTGAGAACAACACTGTCAAATCTTTTTTGATCTTACGGTGTAGATTATCTGGCGGTTACGTCAGTTTTCCCCTTATTAAGGCGAAAGGATTTTTGAAAAACCTTGGTTTGCTTAACCGTCATTTCCACGTTTTCTTTTATCTCCTGCAAGCTTTCAAATTTCTTCCTCTATAGCACTTTCTTCCTCTCGAGGATTTTCTTTCACTCCTTTATTCAGGTAATTATGGATTCTTCCACTAATTTAGATTGTCCTCTGTCATTTGTCATAGAAAGGGAGTGTGGTGACCTGGCTGATACACCGGGGGTTCCTAGATTAGGGTTCAATGTGGCATTTCCACAATGCTCAGTGGTGAGAGTGCCTTTATCCACGGTGGTGTTGTCGTCGAAGATCCTGAAAACCTTTCCTCCTCCTCTAGTAACTACGAATGGGCTTCACGAGATGTAAGTGAATTCCCTAGTGCTTTTAACAGTAAAGCAATGGTGTTGGATTGGGCAAACGATAGTTGCATCCTTAGAATCCTAGGTTACGGTTCTTGCATAAAATTAATTGCTTGTGGAGAAAACGAGAGAGTCTTTTATGGTAGAGAGAGTTCCAGAGAGGATTTCTTCTATATTTATTCTTTCCTTTTTTATGATATGTATCTTAGGCTTCCTTTCACCGCTTTCCAAATGGATGTTTTAGGAACCTTGGATGTTGCCACTACAAAGCTTCATCCGAACAGTTGGGGATACATTGAAGCGTTCGCCATCATATGCCAAGCACTGGCTATCAGGCCGACAGTTGCTTTGTTTCTTTACTTTTTTAGGACCCAGCCTGTCGCCATGAGGGGTTGGGTTTCGCTGAGTTTTGAGCCCAGGAACGCCATTTTGAGGCTATATGCCGAGTCTTTTAAAGGTTTCAAAAATCAAATTTTCAAAGTCTCTATTGCCGAGTTGGGTCATCCTTTCTTCTGCAATGAAGATGGTAGGTCTAGGTTTCCCCTATATTGGACCCAGAACCCTCACACGCTGACCTCTTGGTCCAGAGAAGAGATGACTGATGCCGAGTTGGAGGTCCTAAGTGTGTTAATTGCGTTGCCTCGCCCCTTTTCTTCCTGGAAGATTATCAACTGCCTTGAGCACGATGATGTCAACTCGAGGGTATTTGTTATGTTCTTTTATTGATCGCTTTGGCCTTTGCTTTGTTGCCAATGACCTATGTTTTTGTTTGCGGTGGACAGAGATCATGGGGAAAAAACCAGTATGCGAATGGTTTAACATTGCTAATGCCAAGAAAAAACAAGGGGGTTCCTCGAGCGGTGCTGTGACCACCATTCCAACAGTTGTCAGGATTCCTATTCGGATTGATGATGAACGACCACCTTCTCCCGAGCAGCCTCTCTCAAGAAAAAGAAAGGTCACTCAGCCAGTGGAGATCTTGGATATGTCCAAGAAAGGGAAAGGTGTTGAGGAGCTGGTGGATCCTTAGGTCGATCAATCTATTCCCGCCGATATGTGAGATCCTGGCTTTAATCTCAGCCACAAGATTAACTTAACTTTGACCTTGCTGAGCAAAAAGTAATAGAGAAGACCAACGAGCAGGATATGGCTGATGATTGCTGTGAATTTGCCTACCAGGCGGCTGCTGCGACCTGGAATCTGGCATATGCCTCTAACAGGGGTAGTCTGAACACCGACATAGAACGGTTGAAGGCGTAGCTGAATGAAGTTAATTTCGTTCATTCTCGGTGCGAAGAAAAGCATAAGGAGGCCGAGAAATTGATATCTGACAGTCGTGCCTTATTGGAGAATCTGCAGAGGGCCGGTGTTGAAATGAAGCAGGCTAGGGATCAACTTGCTGTGGATTTGGAGGCCTCGAAGAAGACTGTAATGGAGCTGACTGTGGGGAGAGATGCCTTACTCGAACCGTTACTGAGGACAAAGAGACGCAGGAGGAGATGTAGGATGCAATTATCTTAGAGCATACCCGCAACTTCAAAAAAGCTTTAAGATAGGTGTCTTATTTCCTCAATGTGTCCACTGAAGGTGTGAATTTTGATACCCAGAAGGACGTGTATCAAGGGGAGTTGGTCTCGATAGAGATCATTCCTGTCGGTACGTTTCCAGATGAAGATTCTGAGGTGGTGCCTGTTGCCGTGGAGACAACGGTGGAAGAGGCGGGTGCTACAGTCTCTAGTGGTTTTCTCGAGACAAACATTGTGCATACTAAATAGGGTAGTTTTCTGTTGTGTTTGGAAGATTTGTATTGACATTTGATACTTTTACCTTTTCTCTTCTAAGTTGTTAATGCTTGACGCTCTTACTTTCAGTGCTTTTGCTCTTGAGTTTTTAACATGTGATGTCCATTTGTTGGACCTATAGGATGACCGCTTTGTTGGATTGGGTTTTACTAGAAGTCCCTTATTATGCTAGGGAGACATCCTTCATGTTAGACTAATGCGTTTACCGGCACAATAAAGAATAATGTAAGACATAAGTAATTATTCAAGCTTGCTTGTATAATTGGAGACGTCCGGATGTTCTCGTGACCTTAGGGATTAAATCCTTTAACTGGACACGTCTGGATGTTGATTTTTCCGTCAACGCGATTGGCTCTCGTGACCCTTAATTGGACGCATCCGGATGCTAATTTATCCGTCAACGCGATCGGGTTCTCATGACCTTTAATTGGACGCGTCTGGATGCTGATTTATCCGTCAACGCGATCAGGTTCTCATGACCCTTAATTGGACGTGTCCAGATGCTGATATATCCGTCAACGTGATCGGGTTCTCATGACCCTAGGAATTACATCCCTTAATTGGACGCGTCTGGATGCTAATTTATCCATCAACTCGACCGGGTTCTCGTGACCCTAGGGATTACATCCCTTAATTGGACGCGTCCGGATGCTGATTTATCCGTCAACGCGATCAGGTTCTCATGACCCTAGGGATTACATCCCTTAGTTGGATGCATCCGGATACTGATTTATCCGTCAACGCGATCTCGTGACCTTTACTTGGACGCGTCCGAATGCTGATTTATCCGTCAACGCGATCGGGTTCTCATGACCCGCAATTGGATGCGTCCGAATGCTGATTTATCTGTCAACGCGATCGGGTTCTCATGACCCTAGGGATTACATCCCTTAATTGGACACATTCGGATGCTGATTTATCTGTCAACGCGATCGGGTTCTCGTGACCCTAGGGATTACATTCCTTAATTGGACACGTCCGAATGCTAATTTATCCATCAACCATGATCTGGTTCTCATGACCCTTAATTGGATGCGTTCGGATGCTGATTTATCCGTCAACACGATCGGGTTCTCGTGACCCTAGTCTGGAAATCCTTTTCCATTTACTCTTTGTTTTGGCGTGGACGATCCTATGTCTCCCATTCTTATTGCTTGTATGCGAGATGAAACTATCTGCACTTTTAAATAAAGAAAACACGTGTAATGCTTCGCACATAATGTAGACTAAAAAATAGCCTATTTGTATTCTTCATTAAGACAAGTAATCAGAGAATGAAAGTACTATAAGTAAAGGAATATTGTTCAAACAATAGGAATGTAAAAGTGTTTGAATAACTTCAACTGTAATAAAACTTAAGATGCGTTGCATTCCAAGTGGTTGGGATAGCTTGTCCATCAAGGAGCTCGAGGCGATACGCTCCGTTCATCAAGTCCTCAGAGATGCGGAAAGGTCCTTCCCAATTGTTTGCCAGCTTGCTGTGAGCCTTATTTTTCCTAGCCTCTCCTCTCCTCTTTTCCTTAGTTTGCTGAAGCTTCTGGGTTTTACTTTAGTGTTATATTGCCGGTTAATCAGTCGTTTATGGGTTGCGTTCCGTATCATAGCCACCTCGCGATGTTCGGGCAAGGTGTCGAGGTTCATGCGCAGCTGTTCATCATTGAGATTCATATCCTGCATATTTCACTTTAAGGATGGCTCGCCTACTTCAACTGGAAGCATTACATTTGTGCCATACGTGAGATTGAAGGGTGTTTCTCGAGTTAATCCATGCGGGGTACACCTATATGCCCATAATACCTCAGGCAACTCTTCTACCCATAATGCTTTGGCTTCTCCGAGTCATTTCTTTAATTATGTTATTATGGCTTTATTTGCAGCTTCATCCTGCCCGTTCGTTTGCATGTGTTCAACAGAGCTCTTAACATGCTTGATTCCTAAGCCTTTAAGGAAATCTTCCAGCTTCCGTTCGATGAACAGCCGACCATTATCAGTGACAATTTTCTATGGTACGCCGAACCGACACACCCAAATTTCAAATAAACTTCTACACACGCTGAGCGCTGATTACTGCCAAAGCTTCCGCCTCTATCAACTTTGTAAAATAGTCAACCACCACTAAGAGGAACTTACACTGTGATTTTCCGATCCGCAATGGGTCGGTGATGTCCATTCCCCATTGTGCAAACAACCATGGGGAAACTAGATCGTGTAATGCCTCAGGAGGGATTCGGAAATCGTTTTCGTGTGATTGGCAGGATATGCATTTTTTGACGAATGTTTTGTAGTCCCGTTCCATGGTTGGCCAATAATATCCAGCTCGTAATATTTTGGCCTTGAGTGTTCGTTTTCCCGAGTGTGATCCGCATATGCCATGGTGAACTTCCTTCATGACATAGTTGGCTTCTTCTTCCAACAAGAATTTCAGTAACGGCGTGGTATATCCTCGTCTATATAGATCTTCGCCTATGAACATGAAGCGAGCAATTCGTTTAGAGTCGGTTGTGCTAACCTGTCCTCCTCGTTCCCGCTGGGCCATTAATTTGAGTATATCTTGACGCCAATCGGCCCTGGAAGCTGTGATATTTGTGGCAAAGGCTTCAATCATTGGTTTGTCAAGGGTAATCTTGATAACTGAAGAGAGTTGTGTCTTTTCCCTAGCGTGTGTCAACTTAGACAAAAGTTCCGCTCTGGAATTTTGTGTCCTGGGTACATGAACGATGTTGAAACTGGAAAAGTCTTTGGTCAGATCACTAACCTTGTGGAAATAACGTAATAACTGGTTGTCTTTGACATGGAAAGTGTCGTTCATGTGGCCAACCACAAATTGAGAGAATCCATTCAGCACTCGAGATGATAAATCCCAACTCCCTGGCCAGAATCAACCCGGCGATCAAGGCTTCATACTCTGTTTGGTTGTTGCTAGTTGGAAAGTGAAAGGCTACAACTTGTTCAACAATAACGTCGTTCAGACCTTCGAGGACTATGCCGGCTCCGCCGCCTTTTTTATCTGAGGAACCATCTACATTTAGATACCATACTCGAGTTGGTTCATTCGTCGATGGTGGTAGTTCAACTGCAAAGTCTGTTAGGTGTTGGCCTTTAACAGATCCTCGTGGTTCGAAATGTAAGCTAAATTCGGATAAATGAATCGACCATGCAACCATCCTTCCCGCCAAGTCGGGCTTTCTTAGGATCTTCGCGACCGGATGGTTGGTGCGGACCACCACCTGATACCGTTGTCAAAAGGGCTAACGTCACCTTCTCGACTTGTGAATATCGTTCTTCTACCCTGCAAAGTTCTACTAACAAAATAGATTAGTTTAAAATCTGGATTTTCCTGGATGAGAGCGGCGCTCACCGAGCTATTAGACGCGGCCAGATATACCTGTAAGTCGAACCTTTCTACCAGGCGGTCCATAATTAGGGGGCTAGTGAGGATGGCTTTGATTGTTGTGAAAGCTGTTTCACATTGATCGTCCCAATGGCGAGGGACACCTTTCTTCATATTTCTCAGAATGGGCTTGATGTGCTCTGCTAGCTTCGGGATGAAACACGACAAGGCTGTGAGTTGTCTTACTAAACGTTGTACCTCCTTTAGCTTGGTGGGACTCTTCATCTCCAACACCACTCGACACTTGTCCGGATTGGCCTTGATCCCATGCAAGTTAGCACGAATCCTAGGAACTTTCTGGTTGGAACCCCGAAAGTGCACTTTGACGGATTCAACCGCATGTTATAACGCTTTATTTGTTGAAAAACCTCAGCTAAGTCCTTTAAATGCTGTTGGTGGGAATGGCTCCGTACGACCATGCCATCCACATATACTTCCATGAATTTCCCTATTTGATGATGGAAGATTTTATCCATGAGACGCTGATAGGTAGCTCCTGCATTCTTTAACTCGAACGACATTACCTCGTAGCAGTAGTTTGCACGCTCAGTTATGAAAGTTGTTTTTCCTTGATCGGGTACATACATCAGAATCTGGTTGTACCCTGAGTACGCGTCAAGGAAACTTAGTACGACATGCCCCGAGGCTCCGTCCACCAGTCGTTCGATACTCGGAAGGGGGTAGGAATCTTTCGGGCATGCTTGATTGAGATCAATGAAATCGACACACATTCTCCACTATCCATTCGACTTTTTCACCATGACGACGTTTGCTAACCAGGTTGTGTAAGTTATCTCCCTGATGAATTTTGCTTTGAGTAGCTTGGTGACCTCTGCTGGTACGACTTCTCTCTTTTCTTCTCCGAATCTTCGTTTTTTCTGTGCGACTGGTCTTGCTTTCATGAATACAGACAATTTATGCGTCATGACGCTTAGGTGGATTCCAAGCATGTCCGCAGAACTCAATGTCAATAGATCAGCGTTGGCCTTCAATAATTCGGTCAAATTATGCTCATCACTTGGTTCAAGACCGGCACCGATGGTGGTTGTTTGTGTCTCATCCTTTCCCAACATGAACGGTTTCACCTCTCCCTACGGTTGGATTCGATCGTCTATATTGTTTCTAGGATCCAGGTCGACTGTTGCTGTTTCCACCTCCCTAGACCTTCTTTGTGGGTGTAGGGCGCAATCTTCAAGCCGGCGACGTGCAACTAGTGCCTTTTTCCAATGGAAACTTCATCGTCAAATGAGGGGTAGATACGATCGCTCCAAAAGCATTTAAACAGGGTCGTCCGACCAGGGCATTGTAGGAGGTGCTTGCTTCTACCAGCAAGATATCCCCGAGTGTCAACTCTTTCTCTTGCAAACCCCATTATATTCTCATTAAACAGGACTATTATATCTTCGGATAATTCTATCTTCAAGAATGTCGCCCAATATAGGATGTTGACCGAGTTACCCTGGTCAATCAAAACTTTACTGACGTCGTACAATGCTATCTGGGCAGTAATGGCCTTAGGGTCGTCTTGGTCAGGGTCAGGTGTGTGGAAGTCTGTGTTAGTAAAAGTAATGTTTGGCATCGATAAAGGGTGGCAGTTCATAGCGTGGACGCTTTTTAGGCTCCTTAAGTGTCTTTTCCGAGCCGAGGACGAGGCTCCCCCTCCAACGAAACCTCTAGAAATGGTATTGATCCGGCCCCGGACCGACCTATCTCGTTCCTGCTTCCGGGTGTGGCTTCGGGATCGGTGCCTTTGCCGATCGTCCCTTCTGTATGAACGTTTTGGGCTTTTACGCATTATTTCCCTCTTAGGAGGGCTTCTTACTCGGATTGCCTCTTCCTTCATGTATTGTCGGAGATAACTTGCCCGAATAAGCCTTTCTAACTCATCTTTGAGTATGGTGCAATCTTCTGTGGTGTGTCCACGGTTTTCATGAAATTGGCAGATATTGGTTTCATATGCATTTTTAGGCGTAGGTCACTTTCTAGTGGTAAGAGCTCGACGTGCAAAGCTTCTTCAAGTATTTTTGCCCTAGGTGCATTAAGATTCGCGTAGCGATCGTATATGGGTCCTAGGGGTTGTCTTTCCGGGGAAGCCTGTGGCCCTGGTCACCATCACGGGGTCGTCTTGCCTCCTTCTTGTTCCCATTTATGGGGGCTTCTGGCTGTTGTTTTTTCTTGGAATTCCTCAGGTCTTCCATTTGAATAAACTTCATCATCTTCTCCTAAAGTTCTTCCATTGTTTTGGGTGGTTCTGCATACTGGTGTTTTGCGACATATCCCGACTTCAGGCAGTTGGGCAAATTGTTGATTATGAATGTATGATTAACGTCTTTCATGCGTCGTGCTGCCTCGTCATATCTTTGCATGAACGCCCTCAGGGTTTTGTCTTTCTCCTGTTTGATGTTTATCAGCTCGGTCGGAGTTACCTCCTGTTTTCGGTTGCTGGCGTATTGTCTCCTGAAGAGTGTGGTTACAGTAGCAAAGCAATCCACCGAGTTTGCAGGGAGGGTGTGGTACCACTCTGATGCTTCGTCCTTCAAAGACAAAAAAAAACCCTGCATTTGACCAGATCATTGTTGGTGTAAAAAGCCATTGAATCAACGAAGTTTCGGATGTGATTATCCAGATCCGTGGAGCCATCAAATCTTTCTACCATTGGCGGAGGTCGCTCGGGCATTGGAGCCTACATAACAACTTCAGTGAACGGTAGTAAATTGGGAGGTCGAATGGTTTGAAGGGGCGTAGGCTCGGTGTGAGCGGTTCGCCCTCCATTTCGACTACCCTCACTACCCTTGTTGGAGGCGAACATCTCAGGTGGGGGACGCTGCTCCCTCAACGTTGCGATTTCTTCTGCCTGTTTTTGCTTAACTTCCTGCTGCTCTCGTATGGTTTGAGCTTGTGCTTCCATTTGAGCCGCCTGTGCTTCTATCTAGGCTCGAAGTTCTCTGATCAGGTCTCTGGTGCTGTTGTTTTCCATGTTCCTTGAGGTCATCATTGGGAGTCTTCAAATCTCTGGGCCCCACGGTGGGCACCAAAATGTTTCGGTATAAAATTTGTGGGACCAAGAGACTGATCTGGCGGGCGCGGCTTTGTCAGTTTTTGGTGCCTGGAATGACTGAATCGCTCACTTTTCCTGGTTCTGGACCGCTCGCTCTCCTTCAACTTTGACCGTTCGGTGGACTTTGTTTCTTGACCGAGGGGGGAGGTACTTGCAATGGCACTCCAACGCTCAAGTTCGGCGAGTGAGACAAGAACCTCAGTTCTTAATTTGAATGAAGAGTTTCCATTGTATGAGTATTTTTGAGTGTGATTAGAACATACCTGGCTTGTGACCCTGGCTCTCTATTTATAACTTGTCATGGACCTTAAATTGCACGAGTCCAATAAAATATAAACAGAATAAATATAAAAACAACCTTACCTGTAAATCCGTTCTGTATACTTAATTAAATATTCTTCATATCTTTAATTAGATATTCTTGAGTTATTTTACCCTTTGCTGGACTGTTAACTTAATTTTGTTGGCCCAATTATGGTAAATGCTGACCCAATTGTGGTCTAACTTATTTTGCCAGTGTTGACTCTAGTGGCATCAATCCACATTATCTTATAATCGTTCTGTCATAATGTCATATCGTACAGGGTGTAATGTGTTAACTTTGATTAAAGTATTTTAATGATATACACAGATACTATCTTATTTCACATTTTGAGACTATTCAACAATTGTTATTTTAAAAAATTAAAGTAATATCACTTTACAAACTCTTAAGAACGAACTTATTCATTTATTCCAATAAAATTTGTTGATAATTTATTAAAAAAATAAAAAAAAAAATCAATAGTATATAATTTTAGCAAACACTACAAGAAAAGTTTGTTTTTAGAAATTTAATTATTAGTCTCTAATAAAATGATAAAAATAGCATATAATTCAATCAAAAATTAATTTAAAACGTAATAGTAATAAGTTAAAATTTTAATAATTAATTTTAGATATCAATTTAGATTATGATCTATAAACCAATTTAGTGATCATTATATAAAAACTAATTTAGTATCAATTGTACAGAAATTAATTTAATTACTACACATTATATGAAAACCATTTTTGTTCACTTGAATAGATTTGGAAGAGAGTGATTGAATGAATTTGAGATGATTAGAAGGTAAATCTTTTTGTTGTTTATTTGAATCAATTTGGAAGTAAGCGAGAGTGGATTTGTAAGTAAAGTTTGTGAGAATTAGTGTATGATTTCATTTATGTGACATATTAAAAAAATTTACTTCCAAATCCACTCTCACCTACCTCTAAATCCTATCAAATAAACAAAAAAAAAATTTATGATCAAATCCTCTCAAATTCATTCAATCACTCTCTTTCAAATCCATTTAATAGAAATTAATTTAATTTCATAGTATATAAAAATCAACTTAGTGTGGATATTATATATACATAGAAAATAACTCAATGAACCACTAGTAAAAAATCGATCTTTTACCGCACACATTATGTCGCGGTTCAATAGAAACCGAAACATAATATTGTGCGGTGGCATTTTTGAAATTATATCGACAGTATAGGCCACGGTTTCCCATCGAACCGTGGTCTATTCCCTTGAATTTTTTTTTTCAGAACTCCTTTTGGGGAATGTCAAAATTTTGCAGGGGGAATAGACCGCGGTTCTGAAGGGAACCGCGGTCTATTCCCCCTGCAAAATTCTGACATTCCCCAAAAGCAGTTCTGAAAAAACATTTTAGGGGAATATACCGCGGTTCTGAGGGAACCGCGGTCTATTCCCCCTGCAAAATTTTAAATTTTGAATATTGAAGGGAATAGGCCGCGGTTTGGCGGTGAACCGCGGCATAAAGTTTGAAAAAAATTTCAAAAATGCCATTTCAGATGTATTTTGAATTTTTTTTTTCAGGAGAATAGGCCTCGATTAAGCGGTGAACCGCGGTCTATTCCCCTGCTTAGGTTACAAAAATAAAAGACACAAGATTAGTGTCATCATCTTCCTTCTTCACGAGAAAACAGTTTCAGAGCCTCCTTCGTCACGCGATCCTTTGCTTCCATTTTCAATCATTTTTCACCGTTTAAACCCATTTTTGTTTGGTGTCGTGGCTATTGTCAATGTTGGGAAAGAGTTTTAACCGATCAAAATCATTCAAACGTCTTTTTATTGGTTTTTCCGATTCTTCCCCTAAGAGGTAAATTGCGTTTTGATATTTTTTTTATTTTTAAAACTAATATTTGTTTGTATATTTTACAGGTTTGAATTTTTTAGAATTGAATTATCTAGTGTTTTGATCACGGGTTGTTCATTGTTATTGGCTTTTCACACTATCAAGTTCTTATATTAATGTTTAAATTTTACTTTTATTAGATTGTATAATTTTGTATGATTGAATATGTGATTGAATGATCATATAATTTTGTATCCTTAGATTTTGTATGATTGTATAATTTTTATGATACTATGATTTTTTATTTTAAAGTCAGAATATTTACGTATGGATCGAAATTGGATGTAAATATTGATTATTGTGTTGAATCTGTTGAATCTGCATTGATATGCAGGTCTATTTTTGTGATACTAAATATCACAAAAACAGACCTGCTATTAAAAAAAATTCAGGAGAATAGGCCGTGGTTGTGGCCAAAACCGCGGTAGAAAGTTAGACGATTTTTTTTTAAAAGAAAGGGGAATAGGCCGCGGTTCCAGCAGGTCTATTACCGCGGTTGGAACCGCGGCCAAAAGGTTAGACGAATTTTTATTTTAAAAAAATGGGTTTTGACCGCGGTTCAATAAAGAACCGCTGTTATATCCCCAGGTTATTACCGCGGCCTAAAGTTCCAGACTTTTTACCTCGCCCGTATATGTCGCGGTTCTAAAACCGCGACGTATAATAAAAAACAACCACAGTTGTTTCCCTTTGCTGCACTAGTGAACATATTATATAGAAACTCATTTTTTGACCATATTTTAAAGAAAACAAATTAAATAATGATAATTCTTTTTTATATATTATTTACTTCCTTCTTAATCTTTCAAATGTTAGATTTATTCCTAAATTTAATTTCAATAAAATTTTAAAATAAGTTATCAATAACCGAAATTTACTTTATGCTATAATTAATTAACTTATTCATTACAAGTCTAAAATATAATTTATTACTAATTTTAAATACAATTTATTTTTAATATATTTAAAAATTTAAAATTTTAGTTAAATAACGTAAACATTTTATCATGCATATACATATTAGAATATTAATCTTATGTAATCGTAATGTCATACCAAACATATATAAAGGAGATATGATAATTTATTCATTCAACATAAAAGCTTGACCAAAGAGAAAAAGATAAATCAACGTAGAATTCATGTAATCTATATTCATTCATATTAAGTTCAAGACATGCAAGAATTACTAATAAAGTATTTTGTCTTAGTCAGTTTTTTGAACTACACTAAAATAGCTAAGACTTCAAAATTTGCCAGAAAACATTCTCCATTTAAAATAATTATTCAAACCAAATACGATTCGATAGGTTCATCTTAAATTATTATTTGAAATCTATATGAAGAAAACACAATAGAAAAACATAAGTATGAAATATGTGCCAATTGCACAACAAAAACTATATTGCCAATATTACGAGACACATATATTGTCAAGTTTATCATAAAAACCTTCAAAACAATAATAAGGACTAAATGTTAGTAAAAATATTGGGTACAAATCAACAATAATAATAAAACATACTAATATTTTGCCTCTGATCTGGACAACATATTTTTCTTTAGCAAATAAATAACTTCAATCATTTTAGAATCGATCAAACAACATAATTTTAGACTTCTTCATATGTTCTTTCTTACTGGATGAACTTTTCAATTTTGATTATATTGTACCTACATTATTGGTTGTAACTATATTTGTTATTTGTTTTTTTTTTCTTTTAAATAGATGTACATATGAAAACAATTCAATTTTTTTATCGGATTAATAATAAACCGGAAGGAGAAAAAATTCACGTTATTTTACTAATTGTGGTAGAACCAAGCATACTGTGGACACAGGTTCATGGCTTTCCACCAGGTTGTAAATTCAAACAAGGAAGGACAAATTCTGCTAACAGCTACAGCTATTAATGCTCAAGTAGTTTATTCAATTCTAATATTCAGATTTCTCAAGAACAGTACAATATTTTTAATGGCTATTCTACAATCAACTTCTCAAACCCCAACGTCGAATCATGTTAGTACTTGTCAAATTAATTCAGTCAAATCATGTTAGTTTATAGTCACTGGGTATTAGACACAGCAACTATGGATATATGCTACAACAAAAATCTTTTTTTTCTCCATCCATAGATTTTCACCTGTATAGTCTCTTTACCTAATGGAAAATCAATTTAGTGTTAACTGGTCTGCTACCGTCCAAATCTCTCCTTTACTAACTTTGATTGATGTTTTATATGCACCTTCATTTCAAGTCAATTTGATTTATGTTTCAAAATTGACCATAAATAAATAATAGTTGTTTAACCATTCTATTTGTTTCATTGTTCAAATGCAGCATGGAAAGTGATTGGTACAATTTAGAGATCAGACAACCTTTATCTGATGAGGACTTCAAGTATCTATAAGGTGTCAAAAGCAACAATGGGGTCCAGTACAATTGAAAGTGGTTGATTATCTTTGTTTCTAATAAAACTACCAACATCAACAAATCTTGGGTAGATACTAATGATGAGCTTTGTCATTTTACAACGAAATATTTGTCTCGTGATAGGTTGAAAATTTTGTCTTCATATTACTCATATATTTCAATAGGTTTTCTTAATCCTTGTGATATGTCATTTTGCCAAATATAAGAGATCACCTTTTTCTTCTAGCTTTACTAAATTAACTCAATTTTTTTTAGTTACTTCACGCTGATATATGAGATCCTTTGGTCATGTTTTTGTTAAAGGATACAAATATTTTTTTTAACTCTTCTAGAGGATATAAATATCAATCTTTTGTCATTAAACTATAACGTCTAGAGTTCAACATAAAAAAACAAACAATCCAACGTTAAAAATGATTGGTGACGTTGTTGTAAATAAATTGAATAACTTAGACGTCTGTTAGGTGATGACATACCCCGTAGCCATGACCTAGCACATTTACAAAGAGTTGGAGACATTTATGGAAGATGGGCCTAAACTCTTTCTCTTGGACTATCTTAAGCCATCATGAAGATTTAGTAGAGTAAGAATAATTTAGGATATTGTATTTGGGCCAAGTAGTCTAGATTTTATTTGGGCTTTGTATTATGGGTCAAGTAGTCTAAATTTTATTTGGGCTCTGTATTTTGGGCCTAGTAGTGTAGGATTTCAATTGGGCCTTGTATTTTGGGCCAAGTAGAATAGGATTTTGTCCAAACATGTCAACAAAGGTGATGGCAAAACTGCTCTAGCTAGGACAAGCCAAATCTAGAAGCAAAATCAAGCCATAAGTTTATGGATGAAGATTGCGGAATTTGGTGGTGGTGAAAGGTGTTGATAGCTCATGGTTTTGATGAGTTGAATGATGATGGAAGGTGTATTTGGTGGTTCTCTAAGAGAGGTTGGGCCAACTCTTGAAGGAAGGTGGCTAGAGGAGGCCGCTAGGTTGCTCTAGCCTAGTGTAACCTTAAAAGAGTAGTATGGCACAAAAATGGCAGCATAACTTTACTATAAATCAAAGGTGATTACATGATGGAGAACACCTCTATTTATAGGCTAAGGTGTCTCAAAATGGGCTGAAACTTTAACCTAAAAAAGCCACCTTGGTTGTCTTGGAGAGCAAGGAGAAATCCTTTCCAATAAGAGAGAGACAAGTGGCAAAAATCCTCTCAAATGAGAGAGTGACATGTGGCCACTACCTATGGAAAAACTCTCCATTTCTATAGTGGCACATGGCCACTAACTAGGAGGAAAACTCTCTAATGGGAAGCCTCCACATCTCTAGGATGAAATCTTGCTCCCTTGTCCTCCAAGCTTAGCCAAAATGTTGACCCCTTGGTCAACACACCCTTTTTGGACATCCAAGCACAGTCAACTTTGGGCCTTGGCCCTTGATTGACTTGTTTGGTCAAATTCCTATTCTACTTGGCCCAAAATACAAGGCCCAATTGAAGTCCTACACTACTAGGCCCATAATACGAAAGCCCAAATAAAATCTAGACTACTTGGCCCAAAGTACAAGGTCCAAAATTATTCTTACTCTACTAAATCTTCATGATGACTTAAGATGGCCCAAGAGAAAGAGTCTAGGCCCATCTTCCATAGATGCCTCCAACTCTTCATGAATGTGCTAGGTCATGGCAAGGGGTATGCCATCAAAAGGGCCAAGACCCAAAGTTGACTATGCTTGGACTTCCAAAATGGGTGTGTTGACCAAGGGGTCAACATTTTCGCTGAGTTTGGAATACAAGGGAGCAAGATTTCATCCTAGACATGTGGAGGCTTCCCATTGGAGAGTTTTCCTCCTAGTTACTGGTCATGTGTCACTCTAGGAATGGAGAGTTTTTCCATAGGTAGTTGTCATTTGTCACTATCCCATTTGAGAGGATTTTTGCTACTTGTCTCCATGCTATTGGAGATTATTTCTCCTTGCTCTCCAAGCCAACCAAGGTGGCTCTTTTAGGTTAAAGTTTCTGCCCATTTTGAGATACCTTAGCTTATAAATAGAGGTGTTCTCTATGTTGTAATTACCTTTGATTTAGAGTAAAGTTATGTCACCATTTTTGTGCCATACTACTCTTTTAAGGTCACCCTAGGGTAGAGCAACCCAAGTGACCTCCTCTAGCCACATTCCTGCAAGAGTTGGCCCAACCTCACTTAGAGAACCACCAAACACACCTTCCATCACCATTCAAATAACCAAAACCATGAAAACCTCTACCTTCTACCACCACCATTCTGCATTCCATCTAAAATTGTAAGCATCGTGTTCTGGTTTGCTTGGTTGCTTCTATATTTGGCTTGTCCTAACTAGAGCATTTCCATCATTAGGTTTACTATTCGACGTTAATAAATTAATGATGTCTAACCACACACCAAAACAATGTTAAATTGTACCCTGAGTAAACATATAGTGTCCGCTTATGTTACAACAAATGTCCATACCAAAATAAATGAATATGAAACACTCCTTATATTCCCCACAATTTCACTTTCAAAAGAGTTTTCGGGTTTTTTGAAAACCCTACACCTCCATTCACCAAACTTTCGCTTCCTTAAAATAGCTTTTGACGTCAAGTAACGTTTGCTTTATAGACCGACATTAATTTAATGTCTTCTCATATGACGTTGACCTCGTATTGGATATCAAAGGCAGAAAAACATCAACGTCAAACATATTTGTCTCTGCAAAGTTAGCATCTCCAAGCTGTTGTGATAACGGATTGAAACACCGTTATTTGCTATGTGATTTTGATACTAAAAGCACCCTTTTTCACTTAGAAACTTGCTTGGACTCATGAGTTTTCAATAAATTGTGTGAATAAGAGAGTTGAGGTTGATTTTAACCGTTTTCTAACAAATTCCCCTTGTTTTGACAGAGATTGAAGCAATACTGGAAGAAGAAGTGAAAAACCAAGAAGAAGGAGCTCAAAAGGGGTCAAAAAGGCACCAAGAAGGGGGAAAACCTGAAGCCCAGGCGATAGGAACGAAAAACAGCGCATCCAAAAATGACGTTGGTTGCCCGAGCGACGGCCCCGACGCCCGGGCAACGGACGATCGAAGCTTGGGCGTCCAAAACTGACGCCCAAGCCCCACATGACCCTTAATTCACGCTTAGGCGAGCTCCCTGCGACGCTTGTGCGTGATTTCACGTGGATCGGGCCCTGATTCTGCTTTGATTTGATTCTTTTGGATCGGGCCGCATTTTGGGACGTGTCTGACACTATTTAAAGGACCCTGGGGCTTTAGCTTTTGCATTCCTGGCAGAAAAGAGCATAACAATACACTCCTAGCCAATTCTTAGTCTTTTCATTCTTTCTTTCTTCCATTATTCATAGAGTTCCCCCATGTCTATGGGGAACTAATTTCTATTTGTGGTTAGGGAATGATGTAACCTTGTGAACTCCCATGTATTTGAATTGATTCTTAATTCCATATGCTTTTTTTCATTAATTGTTAGAGTAATTTATCTGTTCTTATTGCTTCCTTATACAATAGCATGATTTATGAGTTGCATGAGTGTCGACAGGTTCCTTTCAATTCAGGTCCTTGTTAAATTACTCCTAAGGGTTCTATTGCTCAAACATGAGGGTATGGGTCTTAGTCGTCTTAATATCTTGATCTTCACATCTTTTTACCAGGAATGCTAAGAATTGTATGAACTGGTAATTAGGGATAGGCTTATTTACCGAGACTTCGGGTTTAAGTGTTTTAGTGAGAGACGTTAGCATTAATGAATAAAGAAGAATTCTTATATACATGAGAGGGAACTTGGTGAAGTCTAACCCCAACAACATAGTCATCTCATAGAAATCAACCTCCATTCATCTCTGTGCTCTTTTGCCACTGATCAATTTTACTTTGCTTTATTTTATTATTCTTGCAATACAAATCCATGATCTCTTTTATTTTCAGTCTTAATTAATCTTGTTTTCACACAATTGTTCAGTGCCGAGAGTCCTCTAGGATATGATACTTGGTCTTACCATTTTATATTATTTGTGCTACTTGGTACACTTGCCGATTTGCCCCAACAGGTTTTTGACGCTGTTGCTAGGGATTCACGGTTTAAGCTATTCTATTTGTGTGATTCTTGATTAATTTTGACTTTATTTTATTTTATTTATTTTTCCCATTTTTATCTTTATTTGTCAAATCCCTAATTTCCATTCTTGTTTTATTTTATTAACAAAAATTCAGAACCTCTTCTTGAAGGGCTTGAGACCAGCACGAGGCCAAGAACAAATAAATTATCTAGAGAGCCTTCTCTAGAGATAATCCCAATGGCTTCCCAAACTAGTGAAGGAGAAAGCCATGCTAGACGCACCGTGGCAGATTACACAATAGTTGCTGGCCCTCATAACTTTAACAACATCGCAAGGCCAAGGGTTAATGTTGCAAATATGGAGATGAAGCCTGCTCTAGTTCAACTTGTAAAGAGCAACCAATTCAATGGGTTGTCTCATGAAAGTCCATATGATCACCTGACAGCCTTCGATGAGATCTAAAACACTGTGAAAATAAATGGGGTTCCTGATGAGGCTATTGTTGAGATTGTTGACAACACAAACTCTATATCAAAGTTGTTTTTGATGATGACAACACAATGCTTAATAACAGTACATATGTTCCAGTATAACATGTTCATGTTTTATTGTTTGACATATCTGCTGAACATGTTTTGATAAATTGCAATGTATGTTCCTATGCTTGATTATGTCATATTATTGTGCAACATGCTTGTCTTGAAATGTGAGATAAAATGTTTTTTGATTACTGCACATTTGAGAAAGAAAAAGATCACAATAATGGATTCAACTATGCTAAAACCTTTGTACAGATTTTTTGAAACTGTGCTGTGTGAAATTTTGAGTTGAAAAGAATTTCAAAGTGTTTTCTCATGTGTCAGTCGACAGTGTGGATCACATTGTCGACTGTATTACTGTTCTATTTGGAATTTTGTTAAGCCTACACGCTCCAACGACTATATTTTCCAAAAGTTAGTTAAGATTGACCGACTTGGTCAACTGTCTTAAATGTGTATTGATTTGGTTGACTGAGGAGCCTTTGTGTTGACAGTCTGTTATAACTGTCTAATACAGTCGACTGAATTAGTAGGCTATTCGATTGAGTTACAATCTGACATAACAGAAAACTATAAATAGACAAAACACGAATTTTTCTGTAAGACTTTTGTGATCTAACATTTTCATTGTCCTGTTTCAGAATGAATTCTCTGTTTTAGAAGCTCCAAGAATTCTCCAATAAGACGGTGGTGATCTTTCTTGAGAGAGATTCAAAGGGAGGAGTCTTTTACGCATATTGTTTGATCAATATCTACACAAAGAAGGTGCTTCTGGTTTGATCTTGATAGGCTTGGCATCCTGTGAAGACTGTTGCATTTGACTGAAGGCTTGGCAACTTGTAAAGTGTGCTGTGATAGCCTTGGTAACCTGTTAAGTGTGTTGTGATAGGCTTAGTATCCTGTGAAGAGTGCTGGTTTCACGTTGAGGATTGTTCGACGTGGGTGCAGATTGCAGAAGAGGGGATTCTTGCTGCAATTACGGTTTTTGTGTGTGCAACTATATTTTGGTTTTGGGTTAGAGAGGAGATTATATTTTTCTGTGGTGCTTCTATAAATTCCTTGTTGTAAAAACCGCAACCATTATAGTGCATTTGCTTCCTGGATTGGAAGGATACTGGATGTAGGCATTGTTAGCCGAACCAGTATAAAAACCAGTGTTTGATTTTCTTTATCCCTACACTCTTTATTTCAAGTCGACTTTAATTGTTTAGCACTCAACCGTGTTTTTCCGTTGCATTGAATTTTCATTACTTGCATTTCAAGAAAAGATCAAAAGCTTTGCATTTTCATCTCAAGATTGCGAAAAGATATGGTTTTCATAAGTTATTTGAAAATTCAGTTGACTGTGTGTTTATTCTATTCGACTGTAAAACCTGGGGATGTCTTCAAATTTTCAAACTTTTGGTGAAGGTGCTTGAACAAATAGACCACCTCTGTTTGCTAGTGAAAACTATCCTTTCTGGAAAATTCGCATGCAGATCTTTCTTGAATCGCAAGATAAAGGAATTTTGGATGTCACTTTAAATGGTCCATATGTGCCTACAAAAACTGTCAATAGTGAAATTGTTTTGAAACCTTTTACTGAGTGGACTGCTGATGAAAATAGAAAAGCATAGTATGATGTTAAAGCTAGAAATATTATTGCCTCTGCACTAACAATTGATGAATTTTTTAGGATATCCCAATGCAAGTCTACAAAGGAAATGTGGGATGTTCTAGAGGTAACACATGAAGACACAGATGAAGTCAAGAGAGCAAGGAAGAATTCGTTGATACAAGAGTATGAATTGTTCAGAATGAAAGCTGGTGAAAGCATCTATGATGTCTAGAAATGATTCACTCATATTGTAAATCACCTGATGACTCTTGGCAAAGTCTTTGACAAAGAAGATATCAACATCAAGATTCTGAAAACCCTGAACAGGAATTGGCAACCAAAAGTCACTTCAATCTCTGAATCCAAAGACCTTACAAATATGAATATGGCTACCTTGTTTGGCAAGTTACGGAAACATGAGTTAGAACTTGGTAGACTGAAGGATGAAAAGGAGATTGAAGAAAAGAAGTCCATTGCTCTAAAGGCTACAAACAAGAACATCACAGAAATAGAGGTGGACGACAAAGAGCTGATGACTCTGATGGTAAGAAAGTTTAGTCAACTTATGCAAAATGATAGTCAACTCTCTAACCATGCAGGTCAAAGTAAAAAGAAAAGCTTCAGCATGAATGGTGTCCAGTGCTATGAATGTGGAAAAGAAGGTCACATCAAGCCTAACTGTCCTAAACTACAACCAAAGCAGAAAGGAAAGAAAAGATTCCCTCAAGGCAGAAATATGAGAAGAAAAGGAGCCTACATTGCTTGGGAGAACTCTAAATCTGAAAGTTCAAGTGATGAGGATGTTGACCAAGAGGAGAAAACCAACATATGTCACATAGCTGGAACTGCAAAAACTGAGTGTGACAGTGATGATGAATTTGAGAAGCTGCCTATAGAAGAAAATTATCAGCAGCTGATTGAAACATTCAGGGAATTGCATGTTGAAGCAATGCGACTGGAATACAAGGTTAATTGACTGAACTCAGAGAAAAGAGATTATGAATACAAAATTAACAACCTTGTTGCAGAAAATGAAAGATTAGAAAAAGAATTGAATGAAGCTTTGTCATCTGCTAGGAATATTGAAATTAAAACTGTTACTGTTGAAAAAGCCTATGAAAATTGTCCTACACACATTAAAAAGATAGATTACTTGACTAGCACGCTAGCTAAGTTTACTCAAGGTAGAGACAATTTAGATGTTGTATTAAACTCATCTAGCAGAATTAATAATAGACAAGGAATAGGATACAAAGCTCACTCTAACAGAACCAATGCCAGAAATTTTATTGAATTAAGAAAACCTGCTAGAAATGCATGTTTTTACTGCAGATGTGTTGGTCATACTGTTAGAAATTGTTATTATAGAAATGTTGTTCCTCAAGGACTATGAGTATGGATACCAAAGGAACATGTAACAAGAACTAACAATCAAGGACCCAAAGTCAAATGGGTACTAGCAACCAAAACTTAATTGTTTTTGCAGGATATACAGTTGATGCATAATTGCTCTCAAGGGTGAATCAACTATGGAACATATCAAAAACCTTGAGTGTCTACAACTCGTAAATCTGTGTCTATCTACTGCATCATGCATATATTGATTAATTGTTGTTGTATGATTGTTTGTGTTGTGTGTTGAATGGTCTGATTGATTGAATTTGGCTGAAATGATTTTTATGAGTCACAATCGACTCCAAATATTAATACATTCGACTATGACCTCTGTTTTTTATTTTTCTGAAACCCAAAATTTTTGAATATTTCATTCACACATATAGTTAGGCGTGCATATTTCCCTCCTTATTTGAGCCTTACTTGCATTCCAAATCATTTTTGTCTTGTCATCTTCCAATATCTCTCAAAATTCTGCAAGAAAGTTTCAAAAATCATCTTGTCATGGGATCTTCAAGCATTTCAGAAAATGATGATTGCATGTCAAAAATCAGCATGGATGAATCTAATACACTCAGTTGGTTCAGAAATGAAAAGGAACAACAACGATTCATAAATGGGTCGGCAAAGGCTATAACTACTCCTATGAACATCAATCTTGATATGTTCAAAGGTGAAGGATTTACATTTCCATTCTGGTTAGAAGTGCAAGGATTGTCTGATTTCATATAGTTGAGAGGGACATGGTATCCGAAACTGGTCAAGGTGTTCTATCACAACTTATGGGTAGAAAATGGAGACATCTTCTCTATTGTAAAAGGGGTGGACATTCACTTTGATGATACACTTTGGAATATTCTGACAAATTTACCATCTGAAGGCGCACTTTCACACTTACCCACGTCAGAAGTGAATACCTTGCTGAACAAGAAACATGTATATCTTGAATGATTAAGATTTCCGAGTGTATATACCATTGAAAAGATATTCACTCATGAAGGGCTACTGAAGGAAGAGAAAATTCTTGCCAACATCTTGGCAAAAATCATTCTACCCGGAAGAATAAAAAAGGACTGAATGTCAACAGAAGATATTTTTCTACTTCATGCTATCAAGAAAAATATCTCTACCAATTGGTTACAAGTGATTAAGGATCATATGGAATATTGTGCTCTGAAAAGATCTTTATTCCTGCCCTATGCATGTCTAATAAGCAAAGCATTAGTAATTCTTGGTGTTGATGTAAAAAATGAGCGCAAATGCATCTGGGGTTCTTCAAACTCGTTTGACAAAGACTCAATCATGTCTCTTGGACTGGTAAAAATGATAAATGGATGGAAATTCATGGGTGAAATTTGTTTGGAAGACCTTACAGAGAAGAAAGAGATTGTAACAGCTGGTGGAACACAATTCTTCCCAGAAACAAACTTTGACAAATATGTTGTCAATCAAATTAGGGTTCTTCATGAAAAATGTGACAAACTGGAAAGCATGCATAGTGCACATCTGCAACTACTGGCTGAAGAATCTAATGATGAAGACTCTGTTGAAACTTTCTGATCTTTTAATCCCCATGTGTCTTTGTCTTCCCTCCTATGTCATGACTGTGTTCCCTATAGTTTCATTCTAGCAAAGTGTCAACTGTCCACGTGTCTACTTTGTATAATGGCATATAAAGCCATCTTTTGTTGGTTTTTTTGTTTTGTCTTTATTTCCTTGTTGTTGCACCACCAATGTAATATCTTTTAATTCAAGGAAATAAAATTAGTTGTTTGAATCAATCCATTTACTTAATCTGTTGAACAATATCTGATACTCTGTTTGATTGATTCGATTGTGCTCTTTTGAAGTCAACTATGCTTAAACTGTGATGCATTCTAATACATTGACTTCTGTTATGATATGGTTTAATTCTTGCTTAACCATTATGCTTGATCTAGAAAAGGTTGTTGAATGGTTTTGCAGGAAGGACATTGCTTTGGACATCAAAAATTGGAGTTCAACATTTGGAAAAGCAATGCATTCGACTGATGACTTAAATCATTCGACTGCATCTAAATTGGTTAACAATTCCAATTCTAATTCTGGAATTTGATTCTATCCTTACTGTATGCTTAAATAATAGTTAATCTTATATTATCTCTGGTCTTTACATGTTTAAATATCTGATTTGAGATAATATTGTGAGATTGTTGATATTTGTATCATTGCATCTACATGTGATTTGATAATTTGACTATGATACAAATCTATGCTTAAACTATTTCTTAATATGTGATATTCTGCATTGTGCACTCAAACTGTTTTTGAAATTCATGCATAATGACAGGGGGAGTATCACTGCATTACACACTGTTTCATCACACACCTATATTTCAAGGGGAGTTTAAACTATTTTGTGATGAACTTGTGATTTGTGAGACCATCATTATGTTTTACAAACTGCATATCTTTATGATGCATCTCTGTTTTCAAAACTGCATAAATATCTGAAGCATTCCTTTTTTGTTAATGCACAAAGGGGGAGAGATATTCATGAGTGTATGAGAGCAAGTCTATATGGGGAGAATTGCTGCATCATACTTTATCTGCTTCATATTTTTGCTGTATATACAGAGTAACTGAACTGTACTTTTTGATATATACTTTTTGATATATACAAAGTGTGACGCCGGGCGGTTGTCAGATGGGCTTGGACCTGTTTTCTGTTGCGCTCCTCAGTTATAAATAACCCTGTTGTGATTTCCAATTCATTCTTTTGACAGAAGAGGGCGGCCAGACCTACTTTTCACTCTCTAGAGAGGATCTCTTGGATGCTTAGACTCCTTTTCATCTTTTCTAGAGTTTGTTTTCCATATCTTCCATTATTTTCATCTTGGTTCACCATGACAATGGTGAACTAAACCCTTTTGTTGTTGGGGGAACAATGTAATCTTTTGATACTCTGTTTTATTGAAACTCTTGTTTAATTATATGATTTTCATATGCGTTTATTATCAATTGTTGGGTTCTCATCTGTGCTAAAAGCTTTTATCGTTTAACTTATTCGATAACTGTTGTTTGCCTTTATTGATACGGGGACGTACAATAATGTCATGAACTGGTGAGTAATTCCTTGGTTAAGCAATACCACTTAGGGATAGGGGGGTAGGACGATCAATTGTTTTTGCTTCTATTTGTAATTTGTTGCTAGTTACTAAGGGAGGTGATGGGTGTCGCGGCCCATGCAAATTTGATTGCATACAAGAAATGCAGTATAGTGCTAGGAAGTGACTCCTAGGTCGTCTCTCAAGGACCAATTTTGCGGTTCAGAATCAAGTCTAACACGAAAAGGGGGGGGTTTGAAAAGTGTTTTTGTGACTTCAAATAACTAAATTAAAATGAATGGACATTAAACTCAACTGTGTAAGTTAGAAAACATCAAGGTAAAATAAAGTGCTAAACCCAACATTTCAACAAACAATTATCCAAACACAATTAAAACTATTAAAATGCAACACTAAATTAAGTGGATGAAAAACAACTCAACCTACTAATTAAACTAAGTGAAAACAAGAGAAATTAACAAGCCTATTTTACTTCTAGTAAATTAAGTGACCCAATATGCAATTAACAAATAAATTAAAAGTCCAAATGGCCTAAGGAAACCTCTTGGCCGTGAGTCATGTTTCAACAAGTCAAACTTCAATTTCCACCTTCAATAAGCCACCAAAATGTGTTGACTTCTTGTCCCATGTGCACCATTCTTCAAGGAAATAAGCATGTGCCTTAAACACACAATAAAACCATGTTTTCCTCCCTTCCCATGCAGCAAAAACGTGATTGTACACACCAAGGCACAAAAAAGGTGAACTACCAAGTGGAAATGCCAAAAAAATGCTTCAAACCAAAGGTTAAATGTAAGATACTTTGGGTGCTCCAACCAAGATGTCATGTAAGCAAAGTCAAAGAAAATTAAACACCAAAAACCTCCATTCTCAAGAGTGATTCTCGGCAGCAACAAGGAGAAGACAAAAACCAAAAAAGGAAATCTTCTTTCTATGAAAATTGTCTCATATTGTGCTTGTCCAAATGGGGAAAAAAATTAAATGCACCCTTTTCTCTCACTTCCAACCTCAATTTCGGTTTTCTTTCTTCTCAACCACCATCCAAAGCTTTCTTCTCTTCACATTACCAAGAATGAACCCCAAGAAACCAAAGTTTAAGTTGCAAATGAACACAAGAACAACAAACACAAACTTCTACTCATCAATCCACTTCTAACACTAACTTTTCTTCAACTTTCTTTGCAAAAACGAAAATGAAACCTAAACCATCAACTCCAGCTCTGTCCAGCCACTATAACAACACAAAAATATGGTCCATTCCTTGTTTCAAACATCAAAAACGAAAACCAAGAAGAAAGAGCCCAAACCACAACACCCACACATCAAGTTAAGCTCTATTCAACCCAAAACTCATATAGAACTCCATTTTTATCATCCAACCAAATAAAATGCAAAGAAAAACGTGAGGAACAGCAGTAAAGGAGAGGAAAAACGAAAATATAAAGTCACTCAAACCCAACAATCACCATTGAAATGCAAAGAAAAGCTTAAAAGCTCAAGCTTCAAACATAAAAAAAACAAGCAAATGGAAGAAGGAATGAAAGGATTTTCACCACCAATGAGTTAAGACAGCCAAGATTAAAGCAAGAGAAGAATAAAATCTGCAACTTTCTTCATTCAAATAGCCAAAAGCGAAAACCCCATGGCAAGCTCCAAGAGAGAGTCTTCATACATGAAAACCTAGAAGAAAAATGAAGCAAAAATGTAAGCTATGGAAGTGTTGATGTGTGTCTCGGTTTTTCCACCCCATATGACCAAGAGTTTTAATTTTGGTGGGGTCCACACACTACAAGTCAGCCCTAAAGGGATGCCACATGGCCCCCACAATTGCTTTTTACAAAAATGCCCCTAAAGGGGTCCAAAACACCTAATTCTAATTAAGGGCTTCTAGAAAACGAAATTACAACTTAATTAAAATGGAAGTGAATAAATGTTGAGTCTTGAATGATCACGTTACCATCCCTAATGCTCCAAATGATGTTTCCCAAAATTTCCCTGCAACCAAAATACACTTAATCAGCTCAGAAAACCCAAATTAGCACAATTACGAATTTCCGACCAAATTAAGCAGAATTCGGAAAACGGGGAAATAACAGACAATTAAACACAAATCCCTGGTTTATTTAAGTGCAATAAACTAAATATAGTTCAAGAAATAACCACTCATAAGGAGGCTAGGAATAGCAAACCGGTAATTAGTAATAGGCCCTTTTCGCCGAGGGATCGGGTTAAGGGGAGGCCAAGAAAGTTTGCATAACAATTAGATAATAAAGCAATTTAAACAAGAGGAGTAAATAAGAGAGAGAGGATTAGATGAAATTGTAAACCCCCAACAACTCCATTCATTCATACTCTTTTCGCGTCAATTGAATCAACACATTACATGTTTATTTTTTGTCTTTGCATTCACCATAACTATTAATTTTTCTGTCACAAGTCTTACGATTTTGATTCACACAAACGATAAGGCCGTTCGAGTCTCATGGGAAGAACGATAATGGGTTATACCATTTATATTACTTGAAACAATATGGTACACTTGTCATTCCGTTAACAAGTTTTTGGCGCCGCTGCCGGGGACTCGAGGTTTAACTTTTTCAAGTAGTGTGAATTGATTGAATTGGACTTGTTTGTAATTATTTGTTTTTCTTATTTTGTTTTGTTTTATTTTATTTTCTGTAAAAGTGCTTTTAGGGGTATTTTTTCTTGTGTATGTAGGAAGGGATACACACTAGGAGTAGAAAAGATCAGCAACCTCTTCTCGAGGGGTTATCAGACAGGAGAAGGAGGAAAGTTAGTCATTCTGCACTTGAAAACTTTCCTTCTCCTGAACCACTTTTGCAATCTTCTGCACAGGATATAGAGGAGATGGCGGATCAACCTCCTCCAAGATGCACACTGGGGGACTCAGCAAACACTGTGGGTCCCTTGAATTTCAACAGCATAGTCATTCCTGCGGACAATGCAATAAATTTGGTGATGAGCCCTACACTCATCCAGTTAGTCCAGAGCAATCAGTTTCACGGGTTGTCAAATGAGAACCCCTACAAGCATTTGACTACCTTTGGTGAAATCTGCAGTACTTTTAAGATGGTCGGAGTCTCAGATGAGAGGGTCAGACTTAGCCTATTCCCGTTTTCTTTGGGAGGAAACGCCAAAGATTGGTTGCACTTATTTGCTAAAGGGACATTCAGAAACTGAGATACTTTGGCAAGACAGTTTGTCACCAAATTCTTTCCACAGACTGAGATTCATCAAGGGAAGCTTGAAATCTCTTCGTTCAAGCAAGGAATGGAAGAAACTCTCGAACAGGCTTGGGACAAATTTAAAGGCCTGTTAAGGAAGACCCCAGTTCATGGGTTTGATAAAACTTCTTACTTGCTAGCTTTCCTTGGAGGGCGAAATACTCAGTCTAAGATGATGTTGGATGCCTCAGCTGGAGGCAGTATAAACAGGAAGACTGAAGACGAAGCCTATGATTTGATCGAGGAGATGGCCCTGAATGAAGTTTCCCAAAGTGAGAGGGGCGCACAGAAAGGAGGACTCTTGGATCTTCCTGCTAATGATGCAATGGATGCGCAAAATCATCTTCTTAACCAAAAATTGGACAAGCTAACAAAGGTCCTTTCTAAACTTCCAACAGGGTTAAGAAATATTTCTCAGACTCAACAACTTTGCGACTTATGCGGTGGTGACCACATCAATGGTCAATGTGCTTTCACTGAGGAAATGCAGCAGGACGTCAACTACATGGGAGCCCAGTTCCATTACAAACAAGGTAATTTTAACCAAGGAAATTCTAGCCAAGGTTGGAAGAACCACCCCAGTATTGGACAGAATCAGAATACTTCTTCTGGCAAGTAGGAAGCTTCCGGCAGCAACAACCTTCACCTTTATGGCAGCAGGTGAGCAGCTTGACAGAGATTGTTAGAGAATTAAGCGACCGATTTGATAAATTTTTTAAAGCTTATGAATCCCAGTTAAAAACCAATCAAGCCAGCTTCAGAGCATTGGAGACACAGATTGGGCAGCTGTCAAAAAGGGTTGACACCACATAGAAGAGTCAGTTTCGGGCTAACACTGAGGTTAACCCTAAGGATGAGTGCAAAGCTGTTTTGACAAGCAACAAAAGGAAGGCAGAAGGCGAACCATCTCACTTTAAACACAATGAAAAAGAAGACAAGGAGATGATGAGCACTGATGAAGTCAATGAGAAAAAAGGCAATGAAGATGAAGTTGAAACCATTGATGAGGAAGAAGATCCTGATGAAGAAATTGTTGAGCCGGAAAATGAAGAGCAGGTTGAACTCACAGATGAAGAAGAGGATCCGGCTGTTCAACCTCAGAAGAGAAATCATCTGCCAAAAGTAAAAGATCCAGGTTGTGTAGCACTATCATGTGTTCTGAATGATTTTTGAAGTAGAGGCCATGATAGATTCTGGATCCAGCATCAACATGATACCCACGAAATTCTTGAAAAAAGTTAGAGGGTTAGTGTTGAAACCATCTAACCTTACTGTGACAATGGCAGATGGTTCTAAAAAAGCACCACTTGGTAGGGTAGAGGATGTTATTGTGTGTGTGGAACAATTAGAATTTTTAGCACATTTTATTGTTATGGATATGGAAATTTATGACGAGGTTCTGGTGATTTTGGGAAGACCTTTTATGGCAACTTCCAAGATGCTTATCAGTGTCCATGATGGACGAATAATGATGAGAGATGAAGAATATTTATTTCTTTACACTGGCTATGAGGAGAATGAGATCAAAATGATAAAAAGAGCTAGACATGAGAAGCCAAAAAGGGAAGCAGAACATGAAGAGAGCACTTCCGGTACTGAACCCTTTTCTAGGCCATGTGAATGTCATATGATCAAGGCCATGTTTGAAAACCCTTTTCTAGCCAAATTTTCACCCAAAATGCTTCAAAGATTATACCCTTTTTGAACCTTAGCCTTAAATAGGATGAGAACCTTTGATTTGAAATTTTTACCTTGAGTTGGGTTGAGTTAAGTGTATGTTTTGACAAGGTTCAAGTTTGGGGTTGTATGGGGGAAATTAAAAAGCAGTTGAAAAGCATTGAGCTCAAGTTTTGAAAAAGAAAAATGCATGAGAAAAAGAAAAGAAAAGAAGAAAAGCATGAAGATGAGCTCAATGAAAAAGAAAAGGGAAGAAGTTGGGAAATAAGTGAGATTGGTGAGGAAGAGAGTTGTGTTTAAATGTGGAATATTACGAGAGCTCTCTTGACTCAAGGATTTTGTGTTCCAGAAAAACCAATTTTTCTTGTTAGCCCAGCCTCATTACAAGCCTTGAAAAAGTCCTTTTGATGACATTCACATCTTAAGATGTTGATTGTTTAAGATGAATGGCAATTTTATTTCATGTAAATTGTGAATAATAAAGAGTGGAGTGCTACCCTAAACACTGGAGTGCATTTTTGTTTAGTGGACTGATCATTCATAATGTGTGACATCTGTTGAGGAAAGTATGAGCTAAATTAAGTAGAGAACATGCATGCATCTTGATTTGATTTCACTGATTATCTGAAATTGAGTAGGTCTTGTCATGTACTTTAGGAGTGTTGAATCATTGGATGAAATGGTAGAAAGCCAAACTCTATTTTGTTTATTGTTTTGTTTGGTTTTGCTTGAGGACAAGCAAAGTTCTAACTTTGGTGTTGTGATAACGGTTGAAAAACCGTTATTTTCATATGTTATTTTGGACTAAATTACACCCTTTACTGCTTAGAATGGGCTTAGAATCAAGTAAAACTCAATAAATGAGTCAGTCGAGAGTCAAAAGCTGTTTTTAGCGATATTATGCTTGTTTTGCAGCAAATCTGATGGAAGTGAAGATTGGGGATGAAAATGAAGGTCCTAGACTCAAGGAAAAGGAAGAAAATTGAAGAAAAAAAGAGTCTAGGGACCGCCCGGCAGCAGACCCCTGATACCGGACGGTCCGACGGGAGGAGAAGACACCAGCAGAGGACGCCGGGCGGTAGACCCCTGACGTCGGGCGGTTTTGCGGTACAAGGGAAACCGCCGGGCGGTGGCGCGATTTAGGGTAAACTGTCGGGCGGCAAAGTGTGACACCGGGCGGTTGTTAGATGGGCTTGAGCCTGTTTTCTGTTGCGCTCCTCAGTTATAAATAGCCCTGTTGCGATTTCCAATTCATTCTTTTGACAGAAGATGGCAGTCAGACCTACTTTTCACTCTCTAGAGAGGATCTCTTGGATGCTTAGGCTCCTTTTAATCTTTTCTAGGGTTTGTTTTCCATATCTTCCATTATTTTCATCTTGGTTCACCATGACAATGGTGAACTAAACCCTTTTGTTGTTGGGGGAACAATGTAATCTTTTGATACTCTCTTTTATTGAAACTCTTGTTTAATTTTATGATTTTCATATGCGTTATTATCAATTGTTGGGTTCTCATCTGTGCTAAAAGCTTTTATGGTTTAACTCATTTGATAATTGTTGTTTGCCTTTATTGATACAGGGACGTACAATAATGTCATGAACTAGTGAGTAATTCCTTGGTTAAGCAATACCACCAGGGGATAGGGGGGTAGGACGACCAATTGTTTTTGCTCCTGTTTGTAATGCGTTGCTAGTTGCTAGGGGAGGCTAGGGATAGCAAACCAGTAATTAGTAATAGGCCTTTTTCGCCAAGGGATCGGGTTAAGGGGAGGCCAAGAAAGTTTGCATAACAATTAGATAATAAAGTAATTTAAACAAGAGTAGTAAATAAGAGAGAGAGGATTAGATGAAATTGTAAACCCCCAACAACTCCATTCATTCATACTCTTTTCGCATCAATTGAATCAACACATTGCATGTTTATTTTCTGTCTTTGCATTCACCACAACTATTAATTTTTGTGTCACAAGTCTTACGATTTTGATTCACACGAACGATAAGGCCTTTCGAGTCTCATGGGAAGAATGATAATGGGTTATACCATTTATATTACTTGAAACGATATGGTACACTTGCTATTCCGTTAACAACACCACACATCCTTCACCAACACAGTGCACCATGCAACCGACCTTCAGAACATTCATGTCATGACACTAGTGCAGAAAGGGCTTTAGACATCAGTTATTTTGGGCTTTTAACATCATCAACAAAACCGACGTCTATATGGTTGACGTTAATGGGACCTCAGTTTTTTGCAGGTGCGACATCGATATAGACGTCGGTTAAGTTCAATGCTCGACGTCTACAAAGACATCAGACATTGCGCTAACCGACGTCTAAGTTTGTAAAACTTGGGATGTCTATAAGCCGTCAAACATTGCATTAATCGACGTCTTTGGGACATCATAGACGTCGGTTTGTACATCATAGACGTCTTTGCGACTTTTGAATTTCTCATGGCATTTCAACCCAAAGACAAACTTGGATCGTTGTCTAGGTCCATTTCGACCGCCAATGAAAAAGAATACGGTGAGAATATGGAGTCCTTGGATTAACTGCCGTGAGAAATCCAAAAAACGCAAGTTTTCCTTACGAGGAAACTAGCAAAGGGAGAAGGTGCACTATGCTACACAAAGACACAACAAGAAAACCTCACCAAAACACAACGAAAACTCATTTTAATCGGTTCAAATGAGAGTTAATACATCAAAGATTACATTAATCGAAATAAAAATAACATTAAATAGTTAAAAGGAGAGGAAACTTACTTGTAAATGCAAAGCAACGGAGAGAAAAGACAAAGACGATCAAAGTGTTGGTTCGCAAACCGCTGGTTCGCAGTGTTATTTAAAAAGAAATTGGACGTCTGTTGTACATAGAACCAACGTCTAAAATAACCAATACGTCGGACGCCTGACTAATGTGACGTCCATTCGTTTTAAAAATTAATATTTTTGTTGCATATAGACGTCGGCTTGGTGGGATGAGACGGCTTGTGGGCGGAAACGAATGACTTTTCACATACCTGGTAGGATTATAGACGTCAATGTGGCGGGATCCGGCGTCTATAGGGCTGAAAAAAGTGACTATTCACCTGCCTGACAAACATATAGGCGTCAATTACAATGAGCCCAACGTCTATATGTTTGACAGGTTGGTGAGGAGCATTAATTTCTGCCATATAGACGTCGGGCCCCCCGTCAATGTGGCGGGATCCAACGTCTATAAGGCTGAAAAGAGTGACTATTCACCTGCCTGACAGACTTATAGGCGTCAATTAGCAGGGGACCGACGTCTATATGTCTGATAGGTAGGTGAGCAGCATTAATTTCCGCCATATAGACATCGGGGCCCCAAACAAACCGACGTCTATAAGGCTGAAGGAAATGACTTTTCACCTAACGGTCAGAAATATAGATGTCAGGTTGGAAGGGCCGATGTCTAAAATTCTTTAAACGTCGGAGATCCACCTAACGGACGTCTATATTGCCAACTAATTTACGAAAATGCCACCGGTCATCAATATACGTCGCGCTTATCCTTAACCGACATCTACCATGTGACGTTAAAGAACGTTTTTGTACTAGTGTGAAAACTGAACAAGGTACACATTTGTTTACAATATTTTTAAATTTGTAAATATTTTGTCGAAATCCGTAATTTAACGTAAGTAACAAAGAAATTTAGAGATTTAGAATTATGTATTTGGAGATGTAGGATTGAATATCAGATTTTAAAATCCAGTTTAGGATTGTATTAAATTTCAAAATCCAATTAAAACAATATTAAATATGGATTAATTAGGAGATTTTGAAATTCGATAAATTTCTAAATAGAATTTTGAAATCCGATAAAAAAGTTCACCAAAATTTCAAATCTAATACACTCCTTAATTAGGTTACAAAAATTCGACAAACTATTCAACCAAATTTCAAAATTCGATTAAAGAGTTTATCAAATTTTGAAATCTGATACATTCCTTAAGGTTTCAAAATCTGTTATTATATCCAAATCAAATAACCCTTAAACTCGCACTAGTGCAGAAAAGGATTTTAACGCCAGTTGTTCAAGACTTTTAACGTTTGATCACTCCCTGATGTCTTATTGGGAGACGTCAATGGGACGTCGAACCCCACAGTCAGACATCTATATAGACAATGGATTGTGCAGGCTAGATGTCTATATAGACGTTTGATTGTGTGCAGCCGACGTCTAATCCCCTAAGACGAATTTTGCCACTATAATCCAATAGATGTCTGCATGTGCACTGACAAACGTCAGACAATACCATAACAAACGTCTACTAGGTGTTTTTATTTTTAAATTTATTTATTTTTACAATAAAACCATACCTGAAAATCAGAAAATTGTCCCAGAACAGCAAAATATAATATATTTTATGTGTTTCAAGTAAACAAAGTTCTAAATAGTCTAAAAAATAATCCAAAACCTAAACTATCAAAAGTAAAAAGTTAAACTAAATGTAAATGTTCAACAATAATAGCAAATCTTCTAGGTCCATCTTTGGAGAAGATAAGTTGCCCACTTTTGTCTTATCTTCTTAATTGCATCCTCTGGTATAGAAGATGTACTCTTGAAGTGCTGTAAAATGGAGAAAGATTCATTATGTTTGCATATGTTCAAAGATGAATTTGATTTGTAATGTATTGAAGGTAAGCATCATTACCTTCATCTAGTTATCTGTAATGGCAGCTCGTATGATGGTCTTAATCCAAGACGTGAGATATAATAGCCACATTCCCATGAATTTAGCTTCTTGTTACACGAAAATGACAAACTAAATAGTCAAGCATTTAGATCATTCAATAATATAGAAAATGAATTAGAACTATAAATGACTTACAACCTTTGAATACAGGATCTGAACTAGCTAACCTCGGGGTTTACCCATAAATCTATTTACATCGATAACACAAGGTAATATTAATATAACTATATTTATCATAAAATTGAAGGTCAACATGAATTTGAAACATAAAAAGAGAAACATTTACCCTTGAAGCATGTTTTTCAAGTCAGTTTTCATCTTCCTATGCAGCGAACAAAACCATATAATTTTGCATTGTCTAGGAATGATGATGATCATCTGCCAGTGAGACCTATCATGAATCATAAATAGTTAGTAAACTAATTAAGTAAAATTTTATAAACTTTTACATAAAACAACCCATACCCATCAATGTATGGCATAAGGTATACGTCTTTATTTGACTCAGTCATCCATGTTTGCAAATAGTTTTGCTTGGTCTGAATTGTGTTACCAAAAGGTTAAATGGTTTGAGGTTCAACAAATCCGTAAATGGAAGACTGACCTTGGTCCACAATGACTATGTCCATGTACCTAAAACAACAAAGTTAAGTTGTTAGAAACTAAGAATCTAAATATAACTAATATGGTAGACAAAATTAACTTACATGCAACATAGTTGAAGGATGGAAATATTCAACATTCTGTCTCCCCCAATGATCTCTAGTGTATCATTGAATGTGATATATACTGGAACATGGCACTAGAGGAAAAATACTCTTCAATCCCAATACAATTATACTGGTGCTCTATTCAACCTGGGTAACTTTGGCATGAGCTTTGCTAGAGGATCATCCTCCGCTTCAGCCATCTCATCATCTTCATCTATGACTGGATCATGCATCGGCTGCTTCTGAGGACGTATGAACTGAAGATAAAATTTTCAAAGTTTATCGACCAATGTATATAAATTTAACATAGAAATACTAACAATAAAAATATTATACCTATGGTGTAGCAATATGTGACATGATCAATGCTCTAGGCCAGGCTATAAATGTTCCTATGGCTTCTCCCACAAACTAAATTTTTGAAGTGGGTACAAGCACCTGAGCTTGGGGATCCCGAACCTCGTTAATCGTCACACACACGTGTTGGGGTAATAAGGGAACACCATGAATAGTCTAGCCTCCCTTAAGTACTTGTCCGACAACCACAATGCGTGGAGGATCCCCATCAACCAACAACTCATACTGACCACTATACTCAATAGGGTATACAACAGAGCATGATCCTTTAGTGCTGACCTGAGGTATTGTGGGAGCTTCAGTGGGCAGCGACATGGTGCCTTGTGTCATGGAATGTAGCTTCTCTTCAAGCGCTCTTTCGATTTCTTTTTGTTCTTGTAGCTGCTCCATGAATTGTTGCTCCATATATCTCATGCTTTGGTTGAGCCTTTCCTCACACTGAAGATCTATCTTCCTTAGTGCCTCTTGACTCATGGATTGAGTGTTTTTTTGTGTAGGGCCAAAGTAGTCACGAAGACCAATTGCCCCATCAACTCCATGTGCACGTCTTGGGTACTCGGACTTTCCAATGGTCGTTGTTAGAATGTCGTCCCTACCTTGGCCCACAAATGTTCCCTGAGGTTGCTGCTCAACCAACTCATCCTGTGTATAAAAAAAACCTTTGTTACATAAAATACATGCGATGATAAATACACAATCAAACAATGTTTAGAATTTGAACTTACAATTCTTTGTGAGATCAAGGCAGTTGAGGAAGATGTCATGTTCCCATCGGACTTAGTCCGAGTAGCCTTCCACATCTCGTACCTAGTAGGTGCAGCTGCGAAGCAAACTCCTTTATGTACAAAACACAATCATTAGGATAAGCATGTATCTTTTAATAAAAGGTGTTTGCGATGCAACACTAAACGGTCCTTTTGAGCCAACTCATGTTATTAATGAAAAAACTGTTTTGAAAAATTTTTCCGAGTGGTCTCAAGAAGAAAATTGTAGGGCATAATATGATGTTAAAGCATGTAATATAATTGCTTCTACACTAACAATTGATGAATTTTTTAGCATTTCACGGTGCAAGACAACAAAGGAAATGTGGGAAGTATTGGAGGTCACACACGAAGGCACATGAGAAGTAAAGAGAGTCAGAAAGAACTCCTTGATACAAGAGTATGAACTGTTCAGGATGAAGGCTGGAGAGACTATATATGAAGTACAAAAAAGATTTACTCACATAGTCAACCACCTGATGGCTCATGGAGAGATGTTTGATAAAGAAGAGATCAATATCAAGATATTGAAAAGTCTGAATAGAAGCTTGCAACCCAAGGTCACTGCAATTTCTTAATCAAGAGATCTTATATGCATGAATCTGGCTACCTTGTTCGACAAGTTAAGAGAACACAAGCTGGAACTAGGAAGTGTTGGAAAACAAGTAGACTTCGTTTTTACACCAAGAGGAGGGGGGGTGAATTGGTGATGTTTCAAAAACAAAATATTTTCACAATCTTTTATCAAAAGTACAAAGCTTTATAAACTTTCTTGAAATGCAAGTAATGAAAATTTATATGCAGCGGAAAAACGTAGTTGACTGCGTGAAAAGAAAAGTCGACTGGAATTAAAGAGTGCATGGATAGAGAAAATCAAACGCTGATTTTTATACTGGTTCGACCAACAATGCCTACATCCAGTGTCCTTCAAACCCAAGAAGCAAATGCACTATAATGGTTGCGGTTTTTACAACAAAGAATTTATAGAAGACCTCACGTCAAAGATATAAGCCTCCTCTCTAACCCAAAACCAAAATATAACTGCAATAACAAAAACCAAACTTGTAGCAAAAATCCCCTCTTCTGCAATCTGAACACCACGTCGAACAATCCTCAACGTGAAACCCTTGTATCACAACAGGTCCAATTCCAGCAGTCTTCACAGGATGCAAAGCCTCAACAAGTGCAACACTCTTCAAAGGATGACAAGCCTGAAGTGATCAACCCAGAAGCACCTTCTTTGTGCAGTATTTGATCAGACAATGAGTGCGCAAGCTATCTCCCTTTGAATCTCCTTCAAGAAAGATCACCACGGTCTTCTTGGAGAATTCTTGGAGCTGTTATCACAGAGAATTCAATCTGAAACAAGAATGAAAATGTTAGATCCTCAAAAGTTTCTGAACAACTTGTGTTCAACCAATTTATAATTTTCTGTCTATCAGATTGTTTCTCAGTCAAATAGGCTACTAATTCAGTCGACTGTATTATTACAGTTATAACAGACAGTCAACATAGTAGCTCTCAGTCAACCAAAATCAACGCACATTGAATTCAGTTGACCAAGTCATCAATTCTCAACTAACTTTTAAAAATATAATTGTTGGAGTGCAAGAACATTACAGAATTCCAAATCAGATAAGAAACACAGTCAAATGTAAACTAGACAAAGTTGACTAACACATGTAAAAACACTTTGAAATTCTTTTCAACTAAAAACATCACAGTGCACTGATTCTCAAAATTTGTACAAAGATTTTAGCATCGTCGAATCCATTAATAATGTAGTCAATTGTACTATAACTTTGTCACACAGTTATAAGTTCATGAAAGTGCTTGTGGTTTTTCACTTTAAAAAATGTGCAGTAAAACATATGTAATAAATCATTTCACATTGTACATAAGCATGTAGGCATGTTCCACAAATATATCAAACAATCAACTTAGGAACATACAACACGGTACATCAAACATGTTCAGCAGATATAATAATTAATACAGCATAAGAACATGTAATGCAGCAACATGTGTACTGTTATTAAGCAAAGTGTTGTCATCATAAAAAACTAGAGTGATATAGAGTTTGTGTTGTCAACAATCTCAACAGGAAGGTTAAAAAGAGAGGAAGAAATTGAAAAAAAGAATTTCATAGCCTTGAAAGCCACTAACAAGAAAGCCTCAAAGATTGTACCATCTGAGGATGAATATGACGCTGAACTGGACAACAACAAGCTGATGTGCATGGTGGTAAGAAAATTTAATCGGTTTATGAAAAATAAAAGCCAACTTACTGACCATGCAGGAAATGGCAAAGGAAAGAAAGCTACCAAATCAAATGTTGTTCAATGTTATGAATGCGGCGAAGAAGGACAAATCAAGCCTGATTGTCCTGAGCTAAAATTGAAGTAAAGAGCAAGCAGGAGGTACCCTGAGGACAAGAACAGAAAGGAGAAAAGTGCTTACATTTCCTGGGAGAATAGTGATTCAGATTCTTCAAGTAATGAAGATAGTGATTGTGAATTATAATCAAATCTCTGCTTTATGGTTGGCTCAAAGAAAGATGAATACGATAGTGATGAAGAAATCGAGAATGAGCCAATTAATTTCAAATACGACATGTTGTTCGGTGCATTTCAAGAGATACATGTTGAAGCCATGTGACTGTAATACAATGTCAATCGATTAAACTCTGAAAGAAAAGACTATGAATATAGGATTAATAATTTGATTGATGATAATGAAAAACTGCAAAAAGAATTAGATGCTGCTTTAGAAACTGCTAAAATTGTGATTACTGAGACTGTAACAGTAGAAAAGAATTGTGAAAAATGCCTTGGACATTTAGAGTAAATCGGTTACTTAACTAGCACGCTAGCCAAGTTTACGCAAGGTAGAGATAATTTGAATGTTGTTTTAAGGTCCTCAGGTAGAGAAGTACATAGACAGGGTATTGGTTACAAATCTCAATCAAATAGGACAAATTCAAAGACATTTGTTGATTTAAGTAAACCTGTCACGCATGCATGTTTTTATTGTAACAACATTGGACATACAGTTAGAAACTGTTTCTATAGAAAGGTTGGAGTTCCTAAAGGATTATATAGATGGATCCCTAAGGAACATTTGTCTGTTGTTAACAAGCAAGGACCCAAATTCAAATGGGTACCAGCATAAAAAATCTCAACTGTTTTATAGGATAGCAAATGATGTTGTAGCAGTGGAGAACTCAAGGATGACTAATATGTTTATATCAATTTTCTTGAGTATCTACAAGTTGTAACAATCATTTTCTTATTGCATCATGTATAATATGTATATCAATGATTATTTGATGACTGTGTGATTGATTGATTAATTGATTGTGATTGTTTTCTATGAAAATCAATTAACACAAATTCTAATCGATTTAATTTAATGTATAGTCGATTACATGTTACTGTAGTGTGTTTCTGTTTGTGAAAACCTTCTGTCATACAGAAGTCAACTTTGCAATTAATAAAACCGACGAGATATCTCTATCATGGGTTTTCTATATTTGAAAATTTAAAATGGGCCTATTAATGAGTATGTGTTGTTCGCGCCTTTATAGTGAGTCTTGTATTTGGAACTGTGATAGCATTTAGTTAGTGTGGTTGGTATAGTTCTGGTAACCCTAAACTGGGAAGAAGGTTTCCAAGAAATCTGAATCTTATGGCGTCTTCAAGTCCTGCATCTGGAGGAAATCAGTGAAATGAGTGAAATCTTATGGCGCCATGAACATGTCTAAATCAGTGAAATGAACTTGTGATAACAGCTAATTGACGCTAGTAAACAGTGTTTCTAAGATTCACTTATCGAGATCCAATTATGTGTCAATTTAAACAACTCCACCAACCAATTTTAGATATAATGAGTCAAATAACTTTTGGACACCTAATTGGTCTCAAAAATAGTTTAGAAAACTTGAATAAGACACTATGAAATGATTTCAAGATGTTCAACAATGAACTAGTGGTAAACCAGAATTTAAAATTGTAAAATTGACTCAAACATGGAAATGCAGTTTCGACTAACTGCTTTTAAAGACTATTCTATTGTGATTTTCAGAATACAACCAAATAATCGAAGATTAAAAAGACAAGCAGAACAAAATGTAACAACACAATTTAAACAACATTTAGCTCAATCACGTGGTGCTCAAACCAATGGCTTTGGATACCACTTGATGGAGTTACTCCCTGACCTGGAGCATCAATTTCAAAACTAGAATACCATAGAGCTCTCTTATCCTTTTGAAAACTTATCCTACAAAACAAAGCAAAAGAGTTTTTCGTCCCCACAATCTCATTTGGGTCCTTTGAGGTTAGAAACAAATTACTTTATAACAGGAATCCAGGCATATTTCCCATTTGGAATTCCATAATGTTTTATTCTACATTTGTTTAAAGTATGTCCCTTTTTCATGCAATAAAAACAACAAACCTCATGCATCTTATTTTTCAATCCAAACTCTACGAGTTCTCTTACTTTGTGGTTTCTTATGTTCATGCATGCTTTTGTTTTTAAAATTACTTCTTTTAAAGTTAGTTTGAGCATGTGTGGTAGATTTGGTTGCTTTAACAAGCAAGTTTTCAAGTATATCAATGTCAAACATATTACTTTTCCAAGATAAACATTCAACAGGTTGTTCATTTACATTAGATTGTCAAACAATTTAGTTTCAAGATTACTAACTTTATTTCTTAGCATGACTTCTTCATCTAATGCATTTTGATATTTGATTTTCAATTCCTTCAACTCATTTTTCAAATTTTTATGAGTAACATCCAATTTTTTAGATTCATTTAGCAATTCAAGAAAAGCTTTTTGCAAATCAAACTCACTAGTTTCAAAGCTAGAGGAACTTACTTGGCTTGCAGTGTCATCAGTAATAACCGTCAAAAACAGGTTTGCTTCTTCATCTGAAACACTTGGGCTACATGAGTCATTATCATTCCAAGCAATGTAGGCCTTCTTCTCTTTGTGATTCTTTTTCTTTCTTTCTTCACTTTTCTTGTTGTTTGGACAATCAACTTTCACAAAGCCTTTTTCACCACATCCATAACATTTAAAGCTTGATGGGGAGCCTTGATTGTCCTTCTTTTTCTTCAAGAATTTGCTTGTAGATGATTCATCGTTGGCCATCAAGCATAGATTTTCTTGATCATTAGAATTTCTTGAGCTTGAGGAGTTTGATGTAGAGCTTGAATTCGAACAAGTCAACTTAGCCACATTCGAGACTTCATCATGAGTGACTTTTAAAAATTCCCATATTTCCTGAGCACTTTTATAAATAGAAACCTTAAAAAATTCATCAAGGGTTAATGCAGATAAAATTATATTTTTGGCCTTAATATCATATTGTGCCATTTTGTTTTCATGCACAATCCACAAAAAAATATGGTTTTTCTACTTCCACACCTTCAATTGTATTTTTAGGAATATAGGGACCATTTTGTACTGCTTCCTAGATGCCTCTGTCAACAGATCCCATGAAAATTTCCATTATGACTTTCCAGAATGCATAGTTATCACAAGTAAAAAGTGGTGGTTTGTTAATATAAGCACCTTTGGCATATGCATGATTTTGATGACTGGCCATTTTCGAAAAACTTGAAAGAATATAAAAGCAAGCTCTGATACCAATTGTTGGAACAACCGGTACTGTTAAGACTCCGGCAAGTGTACCAAATCGTATCAAGTAATATAAATGATAAGACCAAGTATTGTTTTCCCTAGAGACTTACTGTCCTAAACAACATGTGATTTGTTGACTATTTAAGACTTGAGAACGAAAATCACTGTGTTTATAATGCAAAAAGTAAATATGAATGCAAGTGTTGATCAATTAACCAAAAGAATGCGTAGGTGAATGATGTATAAAATATGGAATGATTATGTTGTTGGGGTTTCCGACTTATCCTATCCACTCTCATGTATTTACAAATTCAACTTCTTCATTAATGTTAATGCCACTTTCTAATTTACTTTAAACCCGATGTCTTGGTGAATAAAGCCTACTCTTAATTACTAGTTCACAATGTCTTGTATCCCTAACAACTAATTATGCATTACATTCGCGCAGAAGCTTAAAGGCAATCGATCCTCCTATTCCTGTGTTTAAGTAATATTGTTTCTGGGAGAATTTTCCCAGTTCTAGATTTTCCTGCATGTGTTCATATCGACAAAATCAAAGATCATGCAATTGAATGAGTTAAACAAAGCATGCAAAGAGTAAAGAGGAAAACCCCTAACAATTATTGAAGTAAAACATTTGAAATATAAATCAATTCAATACATGAGAGTTTCAAAGGATTACATCGTTTCCCCAAAAACAATGGAGTTTAGTTCACCATAGACATGGTGAAACTAGATGAAAATAATGAAAAGAATGAAAGATAGAACCCTAGAAATTGTAGATTGGAGCTTCCGCATCCAAAATCCGCCTCTGACGGGTGAAGAGAGTGTTTCTGCGCCTATTTCTATCAAAAGATAGACCCTCTAGGTCGACTAAATCTGTATATAATTTATAGAAATAACAGAAAAATGGCCGAGGCCCACGCTGACAGCGCTCAGCGCTAAAATGACACTCAGCGGTAGGTGCGGCACTCAGAATGACGCTGAGCGGTGACGCCTAGGCAAAAGATAGAGAACTCATCAACAAGACTAGAGCTCAACGGTGAACATGGTGCTCAACGGTAAGTGCGACACTTGGATTTGGCCCTCAACGGTGGTGCTCAGACGTCAAACAGTGAACTCAATAGCAGACTTGGCGCTCAGCGGTAAAATGACGCTCAGCGTTGGCTACGATTCTTCTGTTGTGTAATTTTCCTTCCTTTCCTGAGTCCAACTCCTTGCTACTTCAACTTCTTTCATTCAATTCCTCTTAATTCATGCCAAAACAAGGAACACAAAGCATAAAACCAATAATACCACCTTCAACTCTCTTATTCTCTCAATTGAAGAAAAAACATGATTTCAAGCTAGTTTCTGAGTCATAAAGGGTGTTTTTAGTATCAAAATTAAGTATAAAAGTAACGGTAATTCAACCGTTATCAGGTACCAATTTTGCGCAGCGAAAATAAAAATACAGAGTACGATACAAATTGTTAAAAGCAAAGAGCTTGTTCAGTCAATTTTAAAAATGGTTCCTTTAATTTTCTTACAAACGTTTTATCAAACAGTTGATGTGCAGAAAATATAAAGAGTGTAGGGAGTAAAAAAATTCATATAGAGGATTTTTATACTGGTTCGAATCAACAAATTCTATGTCCAGTTGTTAATCACTATAAAGAGTGATTAACGGTTTCACTAAAATCAGTTTCACACATTACAAGGACCTGAATAGAAAGGAACCTGTCAGCACTCATGCAACTCACAAATCATGCTATTGTATAAGCAAGCAATAAGAACAGATAAATTACTCTAATAATTAATGAAAAAAAGCATATGGAATTAAGAATAAATTCAAATACATGAGATTTCACAAGGTTACATCATTCCCCAACCACAAATAGAAATTAGTTCCCCATAAACATGGGGAACTCTATGAATAATGGAAGAAAGAAAGCATGAAAAGACTAAGAATTGGCTAGGAGTGTATTGCTATGCTCTCTTCTGCCAGGGATGCAAAACCTAGAGTCCCAGGGTCCTTTAAATAGTGTCAGACGTGTCCCAAAATGCGGCCCGGTCCCAAAGAATCAAATCAGAGTAGAATCAGGGCCCAATCCACGTGAAATCACGCTCAAGCGTCGTAGGGAGCTCGCCCAAGCTTGATTTGAGGGTCATGTGGGCCTTGGGCGTCAGTTTTGGACGCCCAATGATACGCGGGGCTCAAGCCCAATTTCTTTAGTTTAGTATTTCGTTGATGTATGTTGTATGGTGTTAGGCATGTAGGACCTCTAGTCCTATAAATAGCCATGCCTACTAAACAGTTTGATTGATCAAATTGGAGCATTTGTGCTTGTTTAAGTTGCTATTCTAGTGCATTTAGATTGTAAACTGTTTGTTGAAGTTAGTGAGATATTGAATGCTTGAATGTGCTTACTGATTTTCTGGTGATGCTATTTGTGCTTGTGAATGTTTAAAATGTCATTGCACTCATTTTAGTTTCAAACATTGCTTGTTGAATTCATTGATATACTCAAAGTTTTGAAAAGGAAGTGTTGATTTCATGGGTTAATTGGGCATTGAATGTTGATTCTGATTTGATAAAACCTATGGGAACTTGGTAGATGAACTAGGAAGTGGCAAACTTAGTTCTGTTTAAGTTGAGTTCTTGTGGATTGACAATTCCTGATTTCATGAGTGATTTGTTTGACTTGTTCTTGCTTGGGTTTTAAAAAAGTGTCACTACACATACTGCTACACATTGTATGTATTTCACTAATTTGATCAGAGTGGTCTGCTACTTTTGCTTAGTCTAGAACATTGTTGTCACCAGTTTGGTCCGTTGATTCTAACCAGTTTAATTTACTAACTGTTGTTCAAGCCATACTGGTTGTTTAAGTGTAAATCAATTCGTTCTTCATTTGCCCTACATTGTATCAGTTTCTTTAAAAAAAACTGTTTTTGCACTTAAATCTAAGTTTGTTTGTGGCTACCTATTAATTTCAATCTGCTCATGCTATCATTTGGTGTATCTGCTGTTTTTGGATTAGCTATGCAGGTCTGATTTAATTGGTGTCATATAGCTAGTGCATCAGTTTACAAGAATACAGTGTAGGATGAGTGGATCGTCTGATTAGTTGGAGCAAGCAAGAAGCAGCCATCTGAATAAGGGAAGTTGATTGTTTAAAATTGATCATGTTATGGTTTGCAAATTGTTGGATTGATTGGTCTGTTGATTTGGTTGGAATTGTTTGTGCAGCATAAGTTGAAACAATTAATTTGAGAGCAAAGCAATTCTATAAGCTGCATCAAGCTTGGATCAGCTAGTTCTTGTATACATCGAGAGTTGATAGCAAGAACCTGGACCGTAAAAGCTTAGTGGACAACGAGCTTTGTGACTAGTGGACAGCAAGATTTGGGACGTGATGTTCTGCAAGACCGTAGCATAGGAAATTCATTTGTATTGTTTTTATTTTTCTTTGTATTTGATGGGCTTGCAGCCCAACTATTAGTCTTAGCTTTTGGTTTGTAAATGGCCTTTTATAAAGTCCAAGTAGATTGGAAGAGTTCTTAGTGCTCTTCCCAACTCTTGACAGCTTTTATTGTTTTCTTTAAATTTTAGCATAGCTAGACATAGGAGTAGAATTTGACTGTCTTTGCATGTGTTTGATTTTCACGTGTAGGTGTGACCTTTGTCACATTAGAGTCCGAACGTATTAGGGGTGTTAGAGTTCGTTTTCATTGCTTGTTTCTTTTGAGTCTTGCACTTTGATTTTAAATGTAATTTTATTTTAAAGGAGAATTAGCTAGTAGCTTTAAGACATTTCTAACTAAGGTAAGACTTAGTATTTAAGTAGTCTTCATGACTCGCTTCTCTTACCTAGAACTTGTCTAAAAGTGAAACTTTTAATCCTTTAGAATAAGAAAACTTTTAATAACAAAGGATGTCAAGTCATAGGTTTTCTAGGAATAGTTATGTCAATTTTGACCATCCAGAAACTTTCAAAAATATGATTGACATACTTGAAAAATCTAGAAAAAATAATAATTTTTGGGAAATGGATAGGATTGCGTGTGATATATATGATCAAGCTAATAGGGAAATTCCTTTCTTTGGTAGAGACACAAGTGCTTTAACCTACTTGGCTTGGGAAAAAAAATTGAAGAAATACATCCACTCATGGCTAAAATCAGTGATTCTTATGAGACATATCATGTTTTTTCTCGAGCAAATCAAAATTGTGTTCCTAAGATATACACTTCCAAGTTTGAAGGGTATGCAAGAGAGTGGTGGGAAGAAAGAGAATACCATGTTACCATAGGTAGAAAATCTCCCATCAATGATTGGAATGAATTGAAAGGGTGTTTGAGAAAAAAAATTTTACCTCCAGAGATTCAACGAAATTTACAACTTATGAGAGAGTTTATTAGAGACGGCAAGTCATTCATTGCAAAATTAAGTGGATTTAATCGTAGGGAAATAGAGTTTAGAGAAAAACTCATGAAGTTCTTGAATGAGGGAAGTAAAAGGAGATTTGAGAGAGAACATAGGCAATTACAAGAGAGAATAGAGAGACAAGAGATAAGAAAAGAGAGCAAACGAGAAGAAGAAAGACAAAGACAAAGAGAGAGAAAGAGAGAACAAGAGAGAAAAAAAGAGGAAGAAAGAGTGCGAAGAGAACTTGTAAGAAGAGCAGAAGAAGAAAGAGAGAAAAAAGAAGAGGAAGAAAAGAGAGAGCAGGAAGAGAGACTACAAAAGAAAGAGAAGGAAGAAATTGAAAGGAAGGAAAGGGAAGAAAAGAAATTGATGCCAACATATCCTAATCTAGAACCCAAAAGGGGAGGTTTTCTATTCTTTAACTTTCCTTCAATTGAAATTAAATGTTTCAAAATCATCTTTTCTTTCCAAAAAATTGCCATTATATCTTTTCAAAAGTTTCAATTTTTAAAATATGGCAATCAAAAACTTGAGTTAGAGTTACCATTAATTTTAACTCAAGACAAAAATAAATTTTCAAATGAAGCATGGTTTCTTTATAATCATCATATTGAAAATTTTAAAATTACGAAACCATCTTCTCAAAATTTTCTTTTATATACTTTGGGTCATGGAAAACTAATTAGTGTTATGTTTAATGTTTATTGCAGATTTATCTTTGACCCAGGAGGAGTTTGTAAAGAGTCAACTAAAAATAAGTCCTCAGGAGACCCATCAAGATTTGAGGAAAAATCCTTTCCAAGGGGGAGGGGATGATACGCGGGGCTCAAGCCCAATTTCTTTAGTTTAGTATTTCTTTGATGTATGTTGTATGGTGTTAGGCATGTAGGACCTCTAGTCCTATAAATAGCCATGCCTACCTTATTGTACTTTACTTTTGAGATTAATGAGAATAAACTTTTCTAAATTAGAAAATATTCTCTCTTGAGAGTCATAGGCTAGAGAGTCCAAAGACTCCCTCTAGCCACCTTCCAACACACTTCCTATTTTCCAATTTCCAATTATCCACCGTGCTTCTCTCTCCTCCACCTAATCACCACCGTACGCCAATCCATTTCAGTCGTGTGGTTTACTTATCGCTGCCACATCAACGCGTTCTCATCTTAGCCTCACACTTCATTTTGCGAGTCATTGATCATCTCTTCTCGAAGCCACAACATTCTCATCTAGGTTTTTCCTCTCGAGCTCTGCTGCCACATCAATGGTTCCTTTAATTTTCTTACAAACGTTTTATCAAACAGTTGATGTGCAAAAAATATAAAGAGTGTAGGGAGTAGAAAAATTCATATAGAGGATTTTTATACTGGTTCGAATCAACAAATTTTATGTCCAGTTGTTAATCACTATAAAGAGTGATTAACGGTTTCACTAAAATCAGTTTCACACATTACAATATAGTGAATAAAATAGAAAAGCAAAACCCTCCTTCGATGAACGAACCGGAAGAGAGCTTCCTTCGACAAACGAACCGAAAGCTGACAGTGAGCACTTTCCTTCAACAGATGAACCGAAAGACTGCAACAAAATTCTTCCTTAGACCACAAAAGCGGAAGAAAATAGCTCGGCCAACTTGAAGAGAACTGCCCGACCTTTGACACACAAAGCGCAAGCTTCTCCTATTCACAAGACTTGACAAGAGCTATGAACTAACACTTGAGAACTTCCTCATATCACACTATTTTCTCAAATGACTTGGATAAACCCTCTAAGGGTTTTGAGACTGCTATATATAGCCCGCTGGTTTGAAATTAAAAAGACACATTATAACTACCAGTGATAATCAATTATTGTAAGTAATAATCTATTATTCAAGTCCATTACAAGGTTTTCAAAAGAGTGATAATCGATTATCTTGAGAAATAATCGATTATTTGCGAGACTTGGGCAGTTCTCATCAGGACCAAGATAATGGATTATTTCTAGCAATAATCGATTATGTTGAGAAATAATCGATTATTTGCGAGACTTGGGGTTAGACTTCACCAAGTTCCCTTTCATGTATATAAGAATTCTTCTTTATTCATTAATGCCAACGTCCCTCACTAAAAAACACTTAAACCTGATGTCTCGGTAAATAAGTCTGTCCCTAATTACCAGTTCATATAATTCCTAGTATTCCTGGTAAAAAGATGTGAAGATCAAGAGGTTAAGATGACTAAGACCCATACCCTCATGTCTGAGCAATACAACCCTTAGGAGTAATTTAACAAGGACCTGAATAGAAAGGAACCTGTCAGCACTCATGCAACTCACAAATCATGCTATTGTATAAGCAAGCAATAAGAACAGATAAATTACTCTAACAATTAATGAAAAAAAGCATATGGAATTAAGAATAAATTCAAATAAGTCCTCAGGAGACCCAGGAGGAGTTTGTAAAGAGTCAACTAAAAATAAGTCCTCAGGAGACCCATCAAGATTTGAGGAAAAATCCTTTCCAAGGGGGAGGGGATGATACGCGGGGCTCAAGCCCAATTTCTTTAGTTTAGTATTTCTTTGATGTATGTTGTATGGTGTTAGGCATGTAGGACCTCTAGTCCTATAAATAGCCATGCCTACCTTATTGTACTTTACTTTTGAGATTAATGAGAATAAACTTTTCTAAATTAGAAAATATTCTCTCTTGAGAGTCATAGGCTAGAGAGTCCAAAGACTCCTTCTAGCCTCCTTCCAACACACTTCCTATTTTCCAATTTCCAATTATCCACAGTGATTCTCTCTCCTCCACCTAATCACCACCGTACGCCAATCCATTTCAGCCGCGTGGTTTACTTATCGCTGCCACATCAACGCGTTCTCATCTTAGCGTCACACTTCATTTTGTGAGTCATTCATCATCTCTTCTCGAAGGCACAACATTCTCATCTAGGTTTTTCCTCTCGAGCTCTGCTTGTCACAGAACCAGAGTTTCGAGCTCCTCCGCCTCAAATCCACAGCTTCTTCAAGATATCGCACCGTAAGTTTCCTCAACGAACCCTAATCTTTCTCTTCGCCGATCTACTTCGTAGATCTACTCTTTCTGCTAGGTTTTCCTCGATCCATCACATATTGAACCTTTTTTACCGATTGAGACATCGAGCTCTCCCTTTTCACCGATTCAATCGATGAATCTTCTCATTCTCACCGATTAACCCATCCTAAACCACCAGATCTAGACTCTCCGTCCAACAAAACCTTCAACTTAGGGTTAGCCTACTTCATCAGTCTTCCGCTGCTATTTCGTCTTCCAAAACGTGTCTTTCGCTGTTTCTCCGATTATCTGCTCGCTCTACGTCAGATCTCAGACTCCTCGCCGGAATGGAGTTTATCACCCAAGCTTCGAGCATCCATCGCCCGGGCGTCGGGGCTGTCGCCCGGGCGACTAGCGTCATTTTTGGATGCGCTGTTTTTCGTTCCTGTCGCCTGGGCTTCGGGTTTTCCCCCTTCTTGGTGCCTTTTTCACCCCTTTTGAGCTCTTTCTTCTTGGCTTTTCACTTCTTACAGTATTGCTTCAATCTCTGCCAAAACAAGGGAAATTTGTTAGAAAACGGTTAAAATCAACCTTAACTCTCTTATTCACACAATTTATTGAAAACTCATTAGTCCAAGCAAGTTTCTAAGTGATAAAGGGTGCTTTTAGTATCAAAATCACATAGCAAATAACGGTGTTTCAGTCTGTTATCACAACCCCAAACTTCGAACTTTGTTTGTCCTCAAGCAAATGAAATGCAACTCAACTTTTCAGAACAATCACTACAATGACTCAACCTTTTTCAAAACCTTTTTTCAAGACAAGGAATGACTTTTATCAATTTCAGCATATGATTTCAGTCAAGATGTGCATATGCTTCAATTCAATCATGCTTAATGTGATGCATTTTCAATAGGTGTTATCCTTAAGAGCGGTCAATCAACCAAGCAGAGATGCAATCAGAAATTCAGAGAATTATTCCTCACTAGGGAAAGTGTTTCACTCAAGCACTCAAATGTAAGTATTCAAAGTGTCTCACTCAACTCACAGGTGTATGGTATGGTGTTTCTCTCTGTTGTCACAATGTCACACAAATTAATTTTGCCTTTTATTTAACCACAATCAAACATACTCACAAACAGGTTGTCAATACAAGGGTTTTTCATGGCTTGTAACTTGGTTGGGCTAAGAAGGAAATTGGTTTTTCTGGTCAGCAAAGTTCCTTGAGCTAAGAGAGACATTTATGAATTCATCTTTCAAGAAAAACTCTCTTTTCTTTTTCCCAGCCTTCCCTTGTAGTGAGCTCTTTCTTTTTCTTTTTGAATCTTTCTTTTCTCACTTTTTCTTTCCTTTTGCCTTTGCTTTTTGCTTTTTCTTTTTGATTGCTCACTGCCTAGAGAAGTGGATTGCTGCCTGGTAACCCCAAACTTGAACCTTTATAAGTACCTCATCAAATGTTCTCAAGTTAACTCAAGGTAAAGATTTTTTAAAAAGGTTTTTCAAGACATGCATAAGGCTCGAGGTTCAAAGGTTAGAACAAATTGTTCTCTTTTCAGTGGGCAAAAATATTTTGAAGGCCAAAAGAATAAGGGATAACAAAAGATGACCTTGATCATATGGAACCTGCAGGCAAGTAGTTCAATCACAGAAAATTTGGGCAAAATCATTCATGCTTCCAAAGTAACAACAATTATTTAAAAACAACTCTGAAGCTCAAAACTCACACAGGTAAACTCACAAGTTCTCAAATTCAGAAAAACAACCTGCTTAGTATTTTAATCAAACTTTGTTTCAAGCACTTGTCTCACAAATTTATCATCATGCATCCTCTCAAGTTCAATCAAACACTAGAATTTTCAAAAAGCAAACTTATCAAAACAGATCACAGTTGAATCAAAGCAATTTAGTTTATTCAAGCAGAGCACAATAAAAGAAAACACACATTGAAATAGAAATTAAAAATAAAAAAAAAATTAAAGGTTTAAAGCACTGGGTTGCCTCCCAGCAAGCGCTTCTTTAACGTCACTAGCTTGACCCAATAGGCTCATGTCACATCAACCAGTTGCATCTTTAATTGTGGTGTCATCCTTTCCTTTAGCATGCCAGTTGATCTTCAGCATTTTCCTGTTGACCTTTTTGGTTCTCCTAGAAGTAGGAGATTCAATATCTATTAGTCCATCGGCTGTGAAGTCCTTTATCACCCAGATCTTTTTGTTGCATTGTACAGGGAGGCCTGGTCTCAGTCCTTCCTGCTTCTTTAGAGGACTTTGGTGAAAATCTACTCCTTTGTTGTCCTTTTCTTCTTTAGCTACCTGTGACAGAAAACATATTTTACCTTTCCTCTTTGATTTGGCGGCTCTGTTACCATTCCTGGTGTATCTTTAAATGCAGCTTTGGGATTGGTTTTCTTTACTTGAATCTGCCGCCCTGTTTTACAAGCACTGAAGATCACCTCCTTTTCTTGGTCCTTGAGAGTTATGGTTCCTTCATCAACATTGATGATTACTTTGGCCGTCTTCAGGAACGGCCTTCCAAGAATGATAGGGATCTCTGAATTTTCCTCTATCTCTAGTATCACTAAATCCACCAGGAACATCAGGTTATCAACTTGCACCCTGACATCTTCTATCACACCATAAGGTGTTTTAGGGGATCCATCTGCCATGAGGAGGGACATCCTTGTTGGCTTAACTTCTAACTCACCAATCTTTTTGAGAAAAGCTAGGGGCATTAAGTTGATGTTGGACCCCAAATCAATCAAGGTTTTCCTAATTTTGCGGTCTCCAATGTTGCATGGAATAGTGAAGCTTCCTAGGTCTTCTACTTTTGGAGGAAGAGTCCTCTACAAGATCACGCTGCACTCCCCTTGTTTTTCAATTGCCTCCTCTTTTAAATTTTTCTTTTCGAGGAACTATTTCAAAAATTCTTTGTATTCAGGGATCTACTGCAAGGCTTCTGTCACAGGAACTTTTATCCCCAATTCTTTGGAGATTTCTTCAAGGCACCCTGCTTGTATTTTTCTTGTAACCTGTTCTTCAGGGCACTGGATTTTTTTTCAGAATTTTCATTTTCTTCTTTTTTTTCTTTTTTTTCTCTCAACCTCTTCTTTCTTCTCAATTTCACTCAAAAATTCTTTTTCATTCTCTTCTTCTTTTTTTTCACCCTCACTCAATCTTTCTTTTTCTTTCCTCTCAATTTTTCTTTCTTTTTCTTCTCTTTTTTCACTCTCTTTTTCTTCCCTCTCTTTTTCTATCTCATCTTCCATGCTTGCTATAGTCGTGCATTCTTCCTTGGGTTAACTTCAGTATTAGCCCCAAAATTTTTATGCGACTTCTCTTGCATTTGTTGAACCTGTTGGATTAACTGTCCCATTTGTGTTTCCAGGTTCCTGATAGCCGCTTCTGTGTTTTTTTGGTTAGAATGGGTTGCCTGCATGAACTGATGGAGAGTTTCTTCAAGCTTTGCAGATCTGTCTGATGAAGAGGATTGTTGTTGCCACTGTTGTTGCTGTTGTGGTGGCTTATTGAATTGTCCACCAATTTGTCCAAATTGTCCCTGTCCATTACTTGGGTGAGATCTCCACCCTTGATTGTAGTATTGGAGCGGAAGTGGTTCTGGTTGCCCATGTAGTTAACTTTTTCATTAAGATTCTCGGGCACTGCACATTGACCATTAATATGGTCACCACCACATAACTCGTAGAGCTGCTGCTGAATTTGTGCCACGTTCTGATGTTCTTTTTGTGGCTGTATCACCTGCTTGGTCAGGATCTCCAATTGTTGGGTGATGATCTTATTTTGGGCTAGCAAGGCATCATAAGGTTGTAATTGAAAAACCTCTTTAGGTTGGGAAGGAGTTCCTCTCTCACTATGCATCTCATTGTCACTGGCAGTCATGTTCTCAATTCATTCATAGGCCTCATCGGGGGTCTTGCATTTGATAGTGCCTCCAGCTGAGGCATCCAACATCAATTTGGTTTGTGACCCAAGGCCTCCAAGAAAAATAAGGACCATCGTTCCTTCATCGAAACCATGGGTAGGCGTCTTTCTTAGTAAGCTCTTATATCTCTCCCATTCCTGCCCCAAGGTCTCCTCCATGCCTTGTCTAAAAGAAGAAATCTCTTGCTTCCCTCTGTTTATCTTTGATGGTGGGAAGTATTTGTTGAGGAATTTGGCCACCACATCTTCCCATCGAGTGAAGATGTTCTCAGGAAAGGATTTCAACCATAATTTAGTGTCACCTCCAAGAGAGAAGGGGAATAGGCTCAGTTTGATAACTGTTAGGAAACAGGTTGGCTTCGTTTTACACCAAGAGGGGGGGTGAATTGGTGTTAGTTCAAAAACAAAATCTTTTCGCAATCTTGAGATGAAAATGCAAAGCTTTTGATCTTTTCCTGAAATGCAATTAATGAAAAATAAAGTCGACTAGAAATAAAGAGTGCAGGAATAGAGAAAATCAAACACTAGTTTTGATACTGGTTCGGCCAACAATGCCTACACCAGTGTCCTTCTAATCCAGGAAGCAAATGCACTATAATGGTTGCGGTTTTTACAACAAGGAATTTATAGAAGCACCACGAAAAAATATAAATCTCCTCTTTAACCCAAAACAAGAATATAGCTGCACACACAAAAACCAGAATTGCAGCAAGAATCCCCTCTTCTTCAATTTGCACCCACGTCGAACAATCCTCAACGTGTAACCAACACTCTTCACAGGATGTCAAGCCTATTACAGCGCACTTCACAGGTTCCCAAGCCTATCACAGCACACTTCACAGGTTCCCAAGCCTATCACAGCACACTTCACAGGTTGCCAAGCCTTCAATCAAATGCAGCAGTCTTCACAGGATGCCAAGCCTATCAAGATCAAACCAGAAGCACCTTCTTTGTGCAGATATTGATGAAACAGTATGCGCAAAAGACTCCTCCCTTTGAATCTCTCTCAACCGTCTTATTGGAGAATTCTTGAAGCTTCTAAAACAGAGAATTCAATCTGAAACAGGACAATGAAAATGTTAGATCACAAAATTCTTATAGAACAATTCGTGTTCTGTCTATTTATAGTTTTCTGTGATTTCACATTGTAACTCAATTGAATAACTTACTAATTCAGTCGACTGTATTCGACAGTTATAACAGACAGTCAACACAAAGGCTCCTCAGTCAACCAAATCAATACACATTTAAGACAGTTGACCAAGTCATTCAATCTTAACTAACTTTTGAAAAATATAGTCGTTGGAGCGTGTAGGCTTAACAGAATTCTAAATAGAACAGTAATACAGTCGAATGTGTGATCCACACTGTCGACTGACACATGAGAAAACACTTTGAAATTCTTTTCAACTCAAAATCTGACACAACACAGTTTCACAAAATCTGTACAAAGGTTTTAGCATAGTCGAATCCATTATGTGTGTATTCGACTGAACTAGAACTTTGTCACAACAATAAGTTCATAAAGGTGTTTGTGGTCTTTTTCTTTCTGAAATGTGCAGTAATCAAAAAACATTTTATCTCACATTTCAAGACAAGAATGTTCCACAATAATATCACATAATCAAGCATAGGAACATATATTGCAATTCATCAAAACATGTTCAGCAGATATGTCAAACAATACACTACAGGAAAATGGGAAATTACCTGCGCATTATTACCGAGGGTCTAAAGGCCGTGGGTAAATTCATTTTAGCGAAGACATTACCGAGGGTGTGAGGCCGTCGGTAAGTTGCTCGCTCATTAAACCCAGAACTTCGGTTTCCCTCCCCCAAATTTCATTCGACGAGCCAAATACTTCGCCCACCAAGAAAACCCTCGCCCACGCATTGTTCCAAATTGGTTGCTTCAAACCATAGCTATCTCCCTCGCCCACGCAGAAAGTTGTCTTCCTCACCACAGAACACTGTCTTCGTCGTTCGTGCAGGCAGTGCCGCTTCCTTCTCTCGTTGCAGAGGCTGACCCTAAAAGAAACACTTGCTCCAAGACTTCCATCAATCTTTGCAATGGCTAGGAAACCGTTGACTGAGTTGCTCGAAGACTTCGCTAAACCCTAAATCTTTGTGAGTACGTGGTTAGTATTTGCCTTCTCATTTTTTGCCAATTCCTTGCACGAAACCCCTTTTTAATTTGTCTTTTGGAATCGTGGTGGGTAGGAGGCTCCATTAGAGTTGAATCGTGGCGAGACGAGGGTTTGGTGGTTGGCGGAGGCTTCGTGGTTGGTCGACGTTGGGGTGAGGAGGCGACAGTATTGAGGAAAGGCTCGTTGTTCTGTTCAGCGATGTGGAGGTTTGGTGCAGCTCTGGGCTTGGACGAATAAGCCGTGTTCGTCTCTGCAAATCGAACCAGGTAAGTTTTATTAAGTACGAAAACGCCTATTTGCAATGTAATTTCAATCCTGGGAATGTTATGAATAACTTTTTATTTTATGAATAACTTGTACTAGTGTCTCTTTTCTTCAAGAATATATCCTAGCATACTTATCTTTTTTCAATTAGAGGGGTTAGAAGGGTAAGATAGTGAGACAAAATTGAAACAGAAAAGGTAACAAAGTTGAAAAACTGAAAAAAAAATTGAAATAGAAAGTCTTTTTTAACATGTACAGAAGAAATTAGTAATAAAGTTGTAAAACTGGTTCTAAGTACTCAAACTTGTTCGAATCTTATAGTAGTCTTTTTGCTGTTTCCATGTTTCCCTGATACAGAGTAATCTTATCTTCTTAGTTGAATTAATTACATGATTTTTTTCTGCATTGAAAGCACCTAAGTTGCAGTTTGTTAAGTGCTTATTATTCAATTATGCAGCTTATTGAAACCCCTCCCTCACTACTAGTACAGTTAGTTCATTTCATTTGTGCATTATAATTTCTACATCTTTGTGTTGGTTATTAATAAGGAGAAAATTGGTGATATGTATGCTCAGAATGTGATGACAAGGTCTGATAATGATTAGTTGATATTGAGTCACGATTTTGGTACAGAACATTGCAATGTTATGTTTTATGGTGTTAATTTTAGTTTTTTTGAAATTGTTTTTTAAAGAGAATTATGTCTAGAAGTAATGTGCAGTAGTTTTTTTTGGGTGCTAAAATTAGTATATGCTTGAACTGGTTGTTTGGATTTCTTTTTCTGGTGTAGTGTTATTTCTAGATTGACTTATATTAAATAATAAAGCACGTTGTCCTAATAACATACTTCTAGAGGTTAATTAAAATGCCATTTACCTCCATCATAGCCTTGCTACTCCATTGTAGTCCATACTAGAACCAGGGACATAATGACCTTATGTAATTACTAATCTTTTTTATTTCATGAATGCTTTTATTATATATATATATATATATATATATATATATATATATATATATATATATATATATATATATATATATATATATATATATATGTATGTATAAAATGATATAACATGTTTAATTTCAAATCTCAAAGTTAAACTATATATTAATACATGTGTTTAATATGTTAATTCTAAAGGAAATAGCAAAAAGAGCAGCGGGGAAAGGTGAACTCAGTTACAATCCTTTCTTTGCAGTTGGACTTTTTCGTCTGCTTGAGTTGGCAAATGCTACGGATCCAACAATTTTGGACAAGGTTAAATGATTCATTTGAGACTTATGATTTGAATTTTTGACTATTTTGGTATACTTTTTTAAAGAACAAATGGGAAAAGAAGATAGAAAGATAAAATGGATTGAATTTTTGTCGTAAGCTAAATCAAGGTATGCACAGTGTAAAGGTTGAATGAGAAAACTTTTTGCATTAATTGTGGAAGCTGATTTTAGCTCATAAACTGAAACTGAATTTATTTACCTATAAATATTGGTAGGGAAGTCTTTTTAAACAATTATTTTGCATTTTCAATTTGAAGTTGAAACTACCAAGCTTAGCTCTCATTTACATGAGTTGTAGCAAATTGCAAACCAAGAAACTCTATCATATTAGAGGAGATTAACATTGTGTGTCTTTCTACCATATTACTCTCAATATATGATAGCATAAATTTCTATTTTGTGCATCCTAGTTAATGTTTGTATCTCTTATAAATTCATGTTTGGTGTGAACTTAACAGCTTTGTGCGACTTTGAACATCAACAAAAGAAGTGTTGATCGAGACTTGGATGTGTATCGTAACCTGCTCTCAAAGTTGGTTCAACCAAAAGAGCTGCTGAAGGAGTATGTTGACAAGTAAATATGAAACCTTGTCATTCCATTGTTCTCTGATGTCATGGTTTTTCACTTGAAATATATAATTAGTGAATGTAAAAGCTGAAAAAGAAGTAATCCAGACATTCCCACAAGTTTGAATTTGCAATTATATTAAATATTAATGACTTTTCAGCCCAAAATTAAACATATGTATTAACATATATATTAATATATAGTTTAAATTTGAGATTTTTTAATTTGCTCAAGCTGCTGCAAGGTAAGAACTGCACTTTCACTGAGCCAAAACTACGTTGTTTGCAACCAGTTTTTATGGTTTACTTATCTGTAACACTTGTTGACAAACTTGATATTGTTCTCTGCACAGTGCTTATGACAGGGCTGCTATTGTAGATCTCTGACAACCATTTTTGCAATTTGGTGAGGTTTTCTCTGTGAAAATTCCATTGGGAAAAGGGTGTGAATTTGTTCAATTTGCTGACAGGTACTTTATATCTCTTAACATGATGACATAGATTATAACTTCCATGTTAATGAACCCATTCCCCTTCCCATCCCAAATTTCTGGTTCATCATATTTATAAATAGATTACTTAAATTTAAATTTGAATTTTATATGTGCTTGTGTCCCCCTATCAGTTATTTTAGGAATGAGTATATGAGTAAGGAAATTTAAAGTTTATATGTGCATGATTTTTTTTGTATGATCTTGAATACATCTATGAATGAAAATTGAATGGCAGTGTGAAAAAATGTTGGTAAAAGAGAATAGTAAGAAAAAAAAGAAGTATTAAAAAAAAAGAAAGAGTAATATGGTCAAAGAGTTAGTTGGTAACAATAGTACAGGAAGCGCACAGTAATGATTGAGATTGAGAGAATTTAATTGTTAGTAATATTATTAAAGAAAGATTTAGAAAGATTATAGTAGAGCCTGAGAGAGAGAGTGTGTGTGACTATATGGTTTCTACGTTCAACCACACAAAAGGACTGCTTTTAAAGTTCTTGTCTGCTACCTTCAATTCTCTTTCTCTCTGTTCTTCGAATCAAGAAAAGAAACATCCCTCAAATCATTCAACAACAAACAACCTTTTAACTAATTCCATCCAATCTCAATCTTAAATACACTAGTTTTTTCTTCAACCAAAATTTCCTCTGCCATTCAAAATTTGATTTGCTTTAAAGTTTAAATGACCTCAAATCAAAGTATTCAAGTGTGTTTTAAAAACTCTTGAGCCTCAAAACATGGAGTGTTAGAAAACAAACTACTAAGGTTAAAAATTTAGAATACTATAAAACAAACTCCTTCACTTTACTTAATTATGTTTTATCATGACAGTACAAATGTATTTTGTATTGAATATTTGCCTTGAGGTATAAAGCAATCCTGCTATAAAACAACATAAGAATGTCTTGTTGATTATCCAACTTGTTTCTTGCGTGTCTTGTTGACTATCCATCTTGTTTTAAATAACTATTGTGATTGTGATTGTATATATTTATTGTGTACTAGACTGTTTGAACTAAGCTTACTGTTGTGATTGTGATGTACTGTTGATTGTAAGTACTCTATAAAAGAGCACTTTACTCAGCATGACCTTTATTGCATGCCTATGATAGTAGTCAATGTGTAAGTACTCTATAAAAGAGGACTTCACTACAATAATAATACTCAGCATGACCTTTATTGCATGCCTATGATAGTAGTCAATGTGTAAGTACTTTATAAAAGAGGACTTCACTACAATAATAATACTCAGCATGACCTTTATTGCATGCCTATGATAGTAGTCAATGTGTAAGTACTCTATAAAAGAGGACTTCACTACAATAATAATACTTAGCATGACCTTTATTGCATGCCTATGATAGTAGTCAATGTGTAAGTACTCTATAAAAGAGGACTTCACTACAATAATAATACTCAGCATGACCTTTATTGCATGCCTATGATAGTAGTCAATGTGTAAGTTCTCTATAAAAGAGGACTTCACTACAATAATCATACTCAGCATGACCCTTATTGCTGTTTTTGCTAAGTTTTTGTTTGTTTGGCTTGTCACAGAATGGCCCATTTTCCTAATCATCGTGGATGGATGTACGACCGCTGTTATAGCGGAAGGAGAGGTTTGAAGACGATATCCCTTTCCAAGTTGATGAAATGACACATGGAAATGAAATTATTGAAGTTGAAGGTGTATCTGCATTGCAAGACTTCGATGGTGATGATGAAGAGTTAGAAGGACAAATACAAGAACATGAAGAAGAAGGAGAAGAACAAGATAAAGAACAAGACGACGATGAAGAAGAACTTGAAGATGACGAAGAAGACGATGATGAAGATGATGATGATGACTATGATGATCATAATGACGCATCAAACAACGATGACAATGAGGATGATGAAGACGATTGAATTAATTAAATGCTTGTATTTTGACATTTCTACGATTCACAATTATATAATATTAAATCATTTATTAAATACAAATTGTCTACTTTGCGTTTAATTGTCTATTATTTATTTATATATTTTAAATTACAGTAATGTCAGGACAGGAGCCTTCACGTCCTGACAAGGGCAAGACGGTAAAAAAGGCTAGGAAGGCAAAGTACGTTGTTAAAGTTCCTTCGGAGATACCATTCTCCAATGTCAGAGCTCGACCAGATGTTGGATCCTCACGTCGACCACCACCCCCTTCTACGGCGCCCATCCCTTCTACGGCGCCCACACCTTCTGTCGGGCCCACACCTTCTACTATAGGGCCCACACCTTCTACTATAGGGCCCACTCCTTCTACTATAGGGCCCACTCCTTCAGTTGTAGGGCCCACTCCTTCAGTGGTAGGGCAAACACCATATATTCATCCCTCTTCTATCCCCACACCACCTTCTACACCATCTCCAGATGTACATCAGGCATCTGCTGATGCTGCTGATTCTGCTGATACTGCTGATTTGGATGATCCTGCTCCTCATGATCGACCATTCATTGAGTCGTGCGGAAAAGGGTAATACCATATATTCTTCTTAATTAGTCTTGTATTTTGCATTAAATTGTTGATCTTACTATGGTTGTACATTCATAACTTTCTTACATTCATATTTCAGGTTTCTTCCTTCTAGAGTTGCTTCACAGGCCATCACTAGGACTATTAAGCAACAATTTCTGCAGCCTTGGCCATCATGGGGAGTAATCTCTGACGACGACAAAAAACTATTTTGGGAGAGATTTAAGGTAAAACCATGTGTTACTTAATCATCTTGCATCACCATATTCAAATAGGAATTTCATTTGCTTTATTTTAACATTGTCTATTGTAACAGCAAAAGGTATAGTGGGCAGCTGAGCATGAAACTCAAATTCACAAAAACTTCAACATGAAAGCATCTCATCGATTATCAGAAATGTTTAGAGATGCCCGGATCGCAGGACAACGCCCTTATTGGGTGGGGGAGCACATATGGAATTCATTGTTGGCGCATTGGAATACGCCACAATATCACATTAAATGTGCTACCGCCCAGAAAAATAGGGCATCAGAAAAAGGTGGTGCACTGCATACTGGAGGATCCATCACCACACATGAACATGCGATTCGTATGGTAAAAATCTTGATTCTTTTCTTATCAATAACTCAATAACATCATGTACTTTGAAATTAATATATATATATGTGTCATTCGTATGTTTTAAAATATTACAGGTAGCAGCGCTTGGACGGGCTGTTCATGTTGATGAGGTCTTTACACAGAGTCATATTCGCAAGGGGACTGGTGAATATGTTGATGAGAGGTCTCGCAAGACCATTGTAAGTAAACTTTTTAACAACATTCAATTTTGTACTATTTTTTCACACTTTCAAATTAATGTTACTGATGTTTTCTATCTTATTTAACAGGAAGATTTTTCTGCGAGATTGACACAGGCAACACCAGAGGGGGGATCTGGTGCTGATGAAGAAATGATCACGACCCAATGCTGGGTTGATACAGTCGGGGGAAAAAAGAAAGGACGACTGTATGGGGTAGGGCAACTTGCCTCTCATTATAGTGCTGGAAGAGGAGGCATATTCAGACATCAACCATCTACTTCTACCACATTTGACCCCAACAATGTCGTCAGCAAAGATGCTTATGATTCACTTCTACCAGATTTGAAAATCTGGAAAATCTGGTTAGGACATTGGTTCCTCAGCAAGGACATACCGCCCCATCATCATCCCAGCAACCTCCTTTTCAGACCACGGTTGTGCAAGACGAAAATAGTGATGATTCTGATGATCGTGATGATCCTAATCCTGATGGTTATCATAGGTTTTGATATTTAGGAACTTTAGAAAAAAAATTTAGTTAGGTTTTTCTTTTTTAAGAACTTTGACACTTATCAAACTTTGAAGTTAGTATTTTAGTATCAAACTTTGAAGTTAGTATTTTAGTATCAAACTTTGTTTTGCATTTTAAACTTAGAAATTTGGAATTGCATTTTAAACTTTGTTTTGAAACTTATCATCTTTGGAAACTTAGAATAATTGAAGTTTTCTTGATGAATGTTGAATGATTACATTTGAATTGATGTTTGGAATTGATGTTGTCTGGATAAATTGCTGTTTGGGATGGTTGATTTTTCATTTGCAGGTTTTGGGTTTAATAGAGAAGCAAATTGGCTTCAAAAAAGACTGTCAAAATTACAGACGGCCTCCAGGCCGTCGCTAACACACTTTCGAACAGTGTTACCGAGGGCCGCATGGCCTTCGGTATTACCCACGGCCTAGTGGCCTTCGGTATTACCCACGGCCTGTGGCCTTCGGTATTACTGAGGGCTTTTACGCCCTCGGTAATACCGAGGGCCAAAAGGCCGTCGGTAAAGTTTCCGACAAGCAAATTACCGACGGCTTTGGAACCGTCGACAGGCCGTCGGTAAACCCACCTTACCGACGGCTTTTGGTCTGTACCAAAGGCTTTTTTCCGTCGGTAAATCTGTTCCTTTTTGTAGTTCTCTATCATACCAAGACACAAACAGTCATTCAATTCGAACATTTTTCATGCAATGCAGACATTAAAACCGTGTCCCTTCTCATTTTATACCATCCAATTCGTGACCCCTAATATATCAACGATGATGTTGGCTCTAATCAGCCATTACCCATGAAGTATAACATTAACAAGTCAAAAGTATTTAAAATATAAACCCACACTGCAGGTACTTCATCAAACATAATTACAACATATTCACGTGATCAACCAAGAAATTTATATTCAATCAATAGGAAGTGAATTTCAGTATCTCAGAGAGGAAAATCATGGTAATGCAGTGATAGTATAACCAAGCAACAGAACATATATTTTAGTTAAACGGAATTGAAACTAAGTTAGCATCCTCTTAAATTAACCCCAAAACAGACACTAATCATACTAGAAGAATCACTACCTCCACCCCTCTCCATGAATCTAATACACAAGGACCCAGAAACAGCCTCCAACCACAATTGCATACAAAAGCATCAGACCATTTCATACATATAGGATAACCCCAACTCTTTCTTACCCCAAACCTTCAAAATTAAGAAAGGAAAATCATCTCTGGTAAGAGTCATAAGTGTGCACCCTTACTACTCTTATCAAGATGTTTTCTGTTCTCAATACTTTCAGTTAGATACATAACTTTACTATCTAGACTTGGAGGAAATGGTAGAACATACCCTTCAGACTCAAATTTCCAAAGGAAAGTCACGACAAACCCTCAACCCGTAGGTTACCCTAGGAACAAACTGCTCTGAGACCATAAATGTGGCACCCCAATTATATTATAAAGATATATAATATAACAAAGGCGTCACCATGAATAATACTAGAAAGCAGTTAAGAGTAATAGGATTACAGTCATCCTTAAACAGTACAATTTGGAAACTTGGAATACTAGAGTTTCTCCCTTAAAATATAGAGAATTTAAGACTTAGAACATGACAAAGTTTCTAATTAAAGCCTAGAGAACTAGGCATCAACATTTCCTTCCCCATCAAGAGTTGTTTCCAAAGTATCTCCTCGCCATCTGCTCCCATCCAAGTGGATGATCATCGCAAGGGAAACAAACGCAAACATGGAACAAACACAAGCAATTGCAAGGGTGAGCTAATTATATAAAAAGCATACAATTAAGAGCATGTACATACAAGATATTAATTTAAAGCAAACAAGATAAACCATTCATCCTATAATGTTAAATACTAGACTTGACTCGTTCTGACTTTAGAATGATAGTCGAGCTATGACGGGTCATGCACTCGTGGTGACTTGTAATACTTAGGCTCCACCGCCTTGGGCTCCCCCACCTTGGGCTCCACTGCCCTGCCACACTCACGAGGTTAGTCTATTCCGCGCCTTGGAGCATGATGGAAGCCTCCAAGACTAAGACCTCCTGCTACTCCTTACCACATGGTTCAACCCTCTCTACATGAGAGGAAAGACCATTGGAGCGTCAGGAAAACCCCCAAGACTGAGCTCCTACTTTCATTCTAAAACACTAAGAATCTCACCAAGAGATTCTACACAGATGGAACTTGGTTTACCACTTAGATCATACTTTCATCACTTTGTAATCATATACTTTTTGCCACAATCAACATATACACAATCTCAACAATATCTTACTCACCAAATCACATAACTTATAACACAATTCTCATTACTTTCTAAACACAGTATCAGAAATATAAATTAACCCAAATAACACAAAGTTTCAATATACACCATTATAATTGTTTAATCAATTTAAATAAACCTGGAAATGAGTGATATCAAGTGTTCTCCATATAAATCCAATAGAATACTCCAAACCTCTTTTACACGTAAACATATTATTAAGAACACGAAAATACATTTTATTTTAACAACACTCATTTACCACAACCAAAACGAGTTCACTAGTATTCACTTTTAAAAGATGACATCACTCACCTAAAGTCATATTTCTAATTCCTTTTCACTTACCAACGTGGCCCACTCCATCACTTACCAATTTTTAAAATAAAACCTCAGCCTAAAAATATATTTTTTCTTCTCTGCATCCAGAAAACAACCACGACACTACAACTAAAAAAAAAGAAAAACATCATCCTTGAAATCCTTGGCATAGGACCACATCTTCCCTTCCATTTCAAAAGAAATATTTATATTATATTAATATAATATATAGAATCTACGTACTGTTTACCTTATTATATAAATATCTATATTATATTAAACTAATATATATATTAATGTTACATATATATTAAAATATAATATATTAATGTAAACCTCGTTACGTATATATGTAATATGCATATATAATAAAATATAATATATTAATGTAAACCCTAGTCAATGTTACATATATATATATATATATATAATATAATATATTATGATACATATTACTTCTAAATAATTTACAATGCTCCCTTAATTATGAAACTGTCTGCTAAATTATTCATTATCACATAATGCTTGTTTCCAACCTCACCTCACTACCCAATTGGTCACCGGAGAGGGTTCAGATGTCTGAACGCATCAGACTCACCTTCGGCGCTAGCACATATGACTAGTCACAACTGACTGGACCAGGCCAGGGCTGCTATATGATCAGGGATGTGCCAAATCAGGTTTTTAAGTCCCATCTATCCTACCAACAAAGAAAGGCTCTCAACCAGTTTTAATTAATTTATTTATGTTACCTAAACTAGTCTGTTGTGCTCTAAACCGCAAATGTCAATTTTTTTTTTTAATATTTTATTTCCTCTCACAGTAATCTGAAACAATACCTTTGTATCCAATTACTACCCAACAAAGCTAATTAAATCTCACTTAAGACCTTTTCCAAAACATCACCAATCACAGTCAATAACCCATTCAGAAACAATTCATAATCATCAAAATAGAACACATAAAATCAATCCAAGATAAATCATTTAAGCAGTATAGTACACACCAAAACCAATTACTTAAAACAGTAACATTACAGTCTCAATAGTATATCGCATTTTTAATTCAACATGCATAAAACACTAAAACAGATTCAATTCAAAGCACCAAATTCAGAATACAACATGCATATATTTTTATAAAATAATTTCAAACAAAATAATTAGCTCTCCTTACCTGGAAAGCTTGACAGTACCACTTGTTACGAGTGCCTTAAGACAGTACCCACCCAACAGAACAGAACAACACCCTACAACTCACCAAAGAGGCGATGGAAAACAACTCTTAGAACTAGAATATAATAGAAATCAGAAAAGGGGAGGTTCTTGTTGGGTTATTGGGGTCCCTTCCTATGTGGAGAATAGGCCCAAATAGTGTGGTCCATTATGTCTCATTAGGTTAAAATGAGATGGGTTAGATTAGTAAAGAACAAGAGAGTCATTTGAAGAGAGACAAAAGCCAAGTGAGAGAAAAAGAAAGAGAGAAAGCCATTCCCGCAAAACCCTAAACCTGCACTGGTGTTTTCGTCGTTGTGAAGTCGTTCACCGTTGGGTCGAGCTGATTTTTGGACAGTGGGTTCCAGACATATGGTTCTTCATTCTGACCGTTTGGATCGTCAATCGGAGGTCTAGATTGGGAGAAACCGGTCCCGCACCAGCAGCCCTGTTTTGGAGATTTTTCATCTTCTTTGTTCTCATTTGTAAGCATTTGTGCTTAGTTAATTTGGCTTATTGAAAATACCATTTGGTATTATTATTGGAGACTCTTTTGTATCCTATTATTGATCATAGTGGATTTTTTCATTGGTCTGGACGACTCGTGGTTTTTACCCTTGCATTGAGGGGTTTTCCACGTTAAAATTGTTGGTGTCTCTTTGTGCTTTGGATTCTATTTTTTGTTCTATTTGTTTGGTGCTCCTCGCAGATTCTCGCAAGAAGGGGGATTGAATTTTCGCTGCGTTATTACACTTTGATAAGTTGTTATTTGTTTTGGCCCTTTCCCCCATCAGAGTGGCATCAGAGCTCTTTGGTTAAGGGACTGTTTAATTTGCGTGAATGATGGAGGCACATACAAAATTGACTCCGTTGAATGGCGAAAATTATCACCTATGGAAAGGCAAGATGAAGGACTTGCTATTTGTGAAAAATTTGCATCTTCATGTTTTTGCTTCCAATAAGCCAGAATCCAAGTCAGATGAAGAATGGGATTTTGAACATCAACAGGTATGTGGATTTATCAGGCAGTTTATTTATGACAATGTCTATAATTTTGTTGCTAATGAGACACATGCGAGAAGCCTATGGGATAAGCTTGAGTCCTTGTATGCCTCTAAGTCAGGTACTAATAAATTGTACTTGATGAAAAATTTTGTGGAGTTGAAGTACAAGGAAGGAACTCCTGTTTCAAATCACTTAAGTGAATTTCAAGGACGCTATGATCAATTAGCAGGAGTGGGTATAAAATTTGATGATGATCTATTGGGCTTATTCTTATTAAACTCTTTACCAGATTCGTGGGAGACATTTCGAGTTTCCATGATAAGTGCTACCCCTAATGGTGATATTTCTTTACAAATGGTAAAGAACGGTGCTCTTAATGAGGAGATGAGAAGGAAGGCACAGGGTACTTCATCTCATTCAGAAGTTCTTATTACAGAGAATAGGGGGAGAATCCAGAAGAAAGAAAACAATGGTAGAGATAAAAGCAGGAGCAAGTCCAAGTCTCAGTACAAGAATGTGGAGTGTCACTATTGTCACAAAACAGGGCATATAAAGAAGAACTGTTTTTTGTGGAAGAAAGAGAGCAAAGACAAAAAGGGTAAGCAAAAGGAAAAAGATAATGATGATGGTGATCGTGTTATTACTACTACATGTGGTGACCTTGTTTGTCTTCGTGATTATGACACTATTAATTTTGTATCTGATGAGAGTGTGTGGATAATTGATAGTGGTGCTACACTGCATGTTAAATCCAGGAAGGAGTTCTTCACATCTTATACACCTGGTGATTTTGGAGTATTGAAGATGGGTAATGATGGGGTGTCTAAGGTTATTGGTGTTGGTGATGTTCACTTGCAAACTAACATGGGGATGCAGATGTTGCTTAGAGGAGTTAAACATGCTCCAGATGTTCGCTTTAACTTGATTTCTGTGCAGGTACTTGATGATGGTGGATTTGATAACCACTTTGGTTCTGGAAAGTGGAAGCTCACCAAAGGTAACTTGATTGTGGCTAAAGGAGAGAAAAACTCCAAGCTTTACTGCAAAAAAGCTTTGGTTGCTAAAGATAGTGTGAATGTCGTGTATATGGAGTCATCTTTGTGGCATAGAAGGCTTGGGCACATTAGTGAAAAGGGGCTTAATTGCTTAGCTAAAAAGGATGTTCTCTCAGCATTGAAGAATGTAGAGTTGGAGAAATGTTCTCACTGCATGGCTGGTAAACAAACCAGAGTATCCTTCAAGAAGCATCCTCCCTCTAGGAAGTTAGAGTTGCTTGAATTGGTGCATTCTGATGTTTGTGGCCCGTTGAAGGTAAAGTCTTTTAGTGGTGCACTTTACTTTGTTACTTTTATTGATGATTGTTCCAGGAAGCTTTGGGTTTATGCACTACAGAGAAAGGACCAAGTGTTGGAAAAGTTTAAAGAATTCCATGCTTTGGTTGAGACGCAGTCAGGCAAGAAGCTGAAGCGCATTCGTACTGACAATGGTGGTGAGTATTGTGGACCATTTGATGCTTATTGTAGACAATATGGTATTGCACATGAGAAGACTCCTCCCAAAACTCCTCAGCTGAATGGTTTAGCGGAGAGGATGAACAGGACATTGATTGAAAGAGTTAGGTGTATGCTTTCTGAAGCAAAATTGCCTAAGCATTTCTGGGGTGAGGCATTGTTTACAATAGTGCATGTTATTAATCTAAGTCCTGCAGTTGCTTTGAACTCTGAGGTGCCAGACAAGATTTGGTTTGGCAAGAATGTTACTTATGATCAGTTACGTGTCTTCGGTTGTAAAGCATTTGTTCATGTTCCGAAGGATGAAAGATCCAAGTTAGATGTGAAAACAAGGCAATGCATCTTCATTGCTTTTGGTCAAGATGAATTTGGCTACAAGTTGTATAACCCCATTGAAAAGAAAGTTGTTAGAAGTCGTGATGTGCAATTCATGGAAGATCAAACCATTGAAGATATTGATAAGGTGGAGAAGTCTACTCCTAAGGAAGACGGTAACGTGACTGATATTGATCCAATTCGGTTGTCTATTAATGATTTGGATATTGATGTTCATGATGATGAACAACATGGTGATATTGATAATCAGCAGGTTGGAGATAGCTTGAATGTTCCTATTGATAATGTTGATGAAGCGGAACATGATGTGTCAAAAGATGAGAGTCTTGGTGATGTAACTGAGCTACCTGAACCTCAACCTAGAAGATCTGACAGGCCAAAACAACCTTCTAAGAGGTATTCTTCCAATGAGTATGTGATGTTGACTGATGAGGGAGAACTTGAATGTTATGAGGAGGCCATTGAAAGTGAAGAAAAGCAAAAGTGGTTGGATGAAATGCAGGATGAGATGAAATCTATGCATGATAATCACACTTATGACTTAGTGAAGTTGCCTAAGGGTAAGAGAGCCTTAGAGAACAGGTGGATCTTCAGGGTGAAGCAAGAGAGCAATTCTACATCTACCAGATATAAAGCCAGATTAGTGGTGAAAGACTTTAGACAAAGAAAGGGTGTTGACTTCAATGGGATTTTCTCACCTGTGGTGAGGATGACATCCATCAGAACTGTGTTAAGTTTAGCTGCTACTCTAGATTTGGAGGTTGAGCAGATGGATGTGAAGACAACTTTCCTTCATGGTGATTTGGAGGAAGAGATTTACAAGAAGCAACCATATGGTTTTCTTGTTAAAGGCAAGGAAGACTATATGTGTAGGCTACGCAAAAGCCTATATGGTTTGAAGCAAGCTCCGAGGCAGTGGTATAAGAAGTTTGAGTTTGTTATGTGTGAGCAAGGCTACAAGAAGACTACTTCTGACCATTGTGTTTTTGTCAAGAAATTTTCTGAGAGTGATTTCATTATCCTATTGTTATATGTTGATGGCATGCTTATTGTTGGAAAAGATGTTTCCAAAATTGACAGGTTGAAGAAGCAACTGGGCGAGTCATTTACCATGAAAGACATGGGAGCTGCTAAGAAGATTCTTGGTATAAGTATCACTCGTGATAGAAAAGAGAAGAATTTTTGGCTATCACAGGAGCACTACATTCAGAAGGTGCTGCAAAGATTCCAAATGGAGAATGCTAAGGTTGTAAGTACTCCTCTTGCTACTCATTTTAAGTTGAGTGTTAAACAAAGTCCTTCAAATGAAGTTGAGAAGATAACTATGAGCAAAGTTCCTTATGCTTCTACGGTGGGTAGTTTGATGTATGCAATGGTATGTACAAGGCTTGATATTGCACACGTTGTTGGTACAGTTAGCAGATTTTTGTCAAATCCAGGTATAGAGTATTGGAATGCTGTGAAATGGATTTTGAGGTATCTTCGTGGTACCAGTGGTTTGAAACTTTGTTTTGGAGGTGATAAGCCTACTTTGGTGGGTTACTCAGATTCAGATATGGCTGGAGACATTGATTCTAGGAAGTCCACTTCAGGCTATTTGATTCAGTTTGCAGGTGGAGCCTTGGCTTGGCAATCAAAGTTGCAAAAGTGTGTGGCATTGTCTACTACTGAGGCAGAATTCATTGCACTTACTGAAGCATGCAAGGAGTTGTTATGGGTGAAGAAATTCTTGCAGGAGCTTAGTTTTGTGAAAGATAAATACTTGTTGTATTGTGACAGTCAAAGTGCTATTCATCTTGTTCATACAGATGATAATGGTGCTGATATGATGACCAAGGCATTGCCAAGAGGAAAGTTTGAAGTTTGTTGTGAGATCGCCGGTTTGGCGGATATCTCAACATAGTTGTGAGGGGGAGATTTGTTGGGTTATTGGGGTCCCTTCCTATGTGGAGAATAGGCCTAAATAGTGTGGTCCATTATGTCTCATTAGGTTAAAATGAGATGGGTCAGATTAGTAGAGAACAACAGAGTCATTTGAAGAGAGACAAAAGCCAAGTGAGAGAAAAAGAAAGAGAGAAAGCCATTCCTGCAAAACCCTAAACCTGCACTGGTGTTTTCGTCGCTGTGAAGTCGTTCACCGTTGGATCGAGCTGATTTTTGGACAGTGGGTCCAAACATATGGTTCTTCATTCTGACCGTTCGGATCGTCAATCGGAGGTTTAGATTGGGAGAAATCGGTCCCGCACCAGCAGCCCTGTTTTGGAGATTTTTCATCTTCTTTGTTCTCATTTGTAAGCATTTGTGCTTAGTTAATTTGGCTTATTGAAAATACCATTTGGTATTATTATTGGAGACTCTTTTGTACCCTATTATTGATCATAGTGGATTTTTTCATTGGTCTGGACGACTCGTGGTTTTTACCCTTGCATTGAGGGGTTTTCCCCGTTAAAATTATTGGTGTCTCTTTGTGCTTTGGATTCTATTTTTTGTTCTATTAGTTTGGTGCTCCTCGCAGATTCTCGCAAGAAGGGGGATTGAATTTCCGCTGCGTTATTACACTTTGATAAGTTGTTATTTGTTTTGGAGGGGGAGTGTACCAATGTGGAAGGGACTCACCCTTGAGGGGGAGATTGTTGGGAATGCAAGTGCGAGTCCAAGTCCCATATTGGATAGAAATGAGAAAGTAGAGCACTATATAAAGATGAAAGACCCATTAACCCATTGCCTTAAGGTTTTGGGTAGAGAGTGGTGTCAATCCTTTATATGGTTGGGCTCATATCTCATTGGAGTTTGTGTCTCCCCGGTGGACCTCCTCCATGATAGACCCATCAGTTTTAACTGCATGAGATCAGTAAAACCCAAGCCCTAGGTTTCGAAAATAACGAAGGAAACAGGATAACCACTTACTGGAAGGAGACGGAGAAAGTAATCGGTTCATAATGAAGCCCTCTACGTTAGGAGTGTTAGGTACCTTCTTTACCAAAGATTGGACGGTTCAACAGAGTGGTATTTAAGAGAGAAGGCAGAGTAATATTTAGGATAAGGGTTTTTAGAGAGAGTGTGGAAAATTAGCAATTGAAGAATCTGACTTTGAAAAAAATCCCTTCTAAGGTCATGTGTCCTTAGTCTGATGGGCCTGGCTGCCTCTAACTAGGGCCCAATGGCTCTTTCTTATTCAGGTCCTTACAGAGAAAAATAAAAAATTGAAAATTAATAAATTATTTTTTTAAATAATTTATTAATACAAGGAACAGTACAAAAATAATTTAATTTTTTTAACATTTTGAAAAGTAAAAGTATAGTTGATGTAAAATAATTATCGTAATATTGAACTTTAGAGATGACTGATAAAAAAGAACACTAGTATTTTTCTTCTAAAAGCACAGATGAAAAAAGGAAGAGGATAATATTTAATATCCACACTAATAAGTAATTTCTACAAGATAATTTAATTGATCATGTGATATGTTATAAAAAGAAAACAGCCGCAGAAAGGAAAATAGAAAATAGATGGGTTAGATAGAGAGAGAAGACAATATGAAGTTTGTTGTTGTCATTCTTCTATGGAAGGCAAAAGCTCTAATTATAGTTTGTTGAGCATAACAAAATATTAGAAAGCCAAACTCTATTTTTTAAGCTTTTCCTGGTCCGTAACGAAATTCCCCATCCAATTGGGCTTTTTCTTCTTTATATTGGGCTTCTTATAACCTTGCTTGGGGTGTTGCTCCCTGCACCTCCCCAAGTGGGACCTGTACCTCCCCACTATTTTAATTTATTTCAAAAATATTCTACACCTACTCACTATTTTCTTTTATTCCAAAAATACCCTACACCTTCCCACTACCTTTAACAATCTTTCTCTTTCTCTCTCTATATTAATGGAGCATTTATATGGCTCATTAATGATGGAGGATTTACATGACTCAAATTTGAACTTGTGATATATTTTCTTAAATAAGTTTGATTCAATCTTATTTTTACTGTTGAATATTTTTTTTTCTTTTCAAATTACTTAATAAATGGTAAAATTTTGTTCTAAATTTCTAGAAAAATGTTTATATATATGTGTGTTTTTTTTACATATAATATCTATAATTTTTAACATTATATTATGTTTTAACTCACCGACATGTTTGACTCAAATAACATGAATAAAATATTTAATTTATTAGATAAATAATATAAAAATATTATTAAATACTTAAAATATAAAAAAAAAAGTTATTTGTTAAAGATTTAGAATTTATTTAGTTCTTTCGTCATTATAAAGTTAGTATAAAATAATAATAATATATCATTATTTACTTTTAATATTATTATGTTTATTATTTTGTATTTGCATCTAACTTTTAATTTTATAAAATGGAAATGGTGGAAGTACTAATATTGAAGTTTTCTTTGAATTTTATGTTAAAAATTATAAATATTATATGTAAAAAAACACATATATATAAACATTTTTCTAGAAATTTAGAATAAAATTTTACCAGTTATTAAGTAATTTGAAAAGAAAAAAATATATTCAACTCCATTAATGAACCATGTAAATGCTCCATTAATGTAGAGAGAGAAAGAGAATGATTGTTAACTATAGTGGGGAGGTGTATGATATTTTTGGAATAAAAAAAAATAGTGGAGAGGTGTACAATATTTTTGAAATAAATTAAAATAGTGAGGAGGTGCAGGTCCCACTTGGAGAGGTGGAGGGAGCAACACCCCCTTCTTGCTTGCTAACTTATCATTGGTGGAGCGTATTAACTTGTAGGAATTTCTATTTTATAAGTTAGAAGTTACTTGAGAGATACCTTTTAGCTTTTTCTCTTATTATTATTCTTTTATATTTTAATAATTTTGTTGTTATCTCTAATTTCCTTTTTATCTAGTATTAAAAATTTCGATTTTCTAGAGACAATTATATCACTACTATCAATATTTATAGATTACTTTTAATTTTTTTTATGTACTTCAAATTGAAATATTTTTTATATTTATAAGTTAAAATTTTATATTTATATTATAAAGTAGGAATTCCTATTTTATAAGTTAAAATTTTATATACAAAATACAGTTAATTAAAGAAAGTTAAATATATTTACGCCAGCTTTACTCAAACTCTTATGATTGTTACTTAATTTTATGAATATGAACGTGATGATATATATATATAATGAGAATTTTAATTTGTTTAACATTTAAGTAAATCAACTAATGATACATTTGAAATAACTTATCATTGCATGATATATATTAAATCCGCATAATATTGCAGGATTTACTAATGATTAGTTGAAATTTTTTAAAAATAAATAAGTTTAAGACATGATGTAATTTGATCTAAAAAGTATAGCTTCATTAATTTACCAAAAAATTGGCAATTGCACCATAAGAATGCATTTATTTTCTTAACTTTCTACTAACACAGTAAAAATATAAACATGTAAAAAAAATGATAAATATTGGGTAGGTATAAATGTAAGATAAGGTAGGTATAAATGCATAATATTGTTGAGTTTTATGATTATGAGTGATGAGTTTACATTTTACTGAAATCAAATTCTCATAGTTGAATTTTTATCACTTGGCTCCATTGAAACATAAGAGTAATGGCATGCTTTTGTTGAAACTAAACCCTGTCATGAATGAGAAGGGAAGAATAATGTGTTTCTTGAGAAGGTGTATTCATTATTATCTGAGTTTAAAGGGTCAAAATGAAACGTTCGTGTGATCTTAGTTATGGCCTTTAATTAATCACTATCTGCAGACACACGGAATTGAATAAGCAGGATTTAGAGTTCAGTCAATTCATGACTGTGTCCATATCCATCTCTCTATACCTAAAACAGGAAAATAAATCTTCAAAGGACTATTTTTCCATACAAAACACGAGCATGCTTAAAAAATGGGATCATGGTCAAACTAAAATAATAATATATGCATCTTTTAATTAATTCTATAAAAATTATACGTTAATACGTGTAATTGCATTCTAAAATTAACTTTTATGTTTAGATTTTCATATAGATTCAGTTATTGAACAAAGAGCTATATAAGAACTCCTCTACCTAGTAGTGAGTTTCACTGTCTTGATGTGGTTCTTCTGAACCGTTTTTTTCTTCTCTTTCTTTCCGCTTTGTTTTCTATTGCTTCTTGAATTCTCTCTCTTCATTTGTTGTGAACATCTTTTGGCCTCGTCGAAGCAATGGTGGCAGGTGGCAGTTCCAAATCCGATATCTCCTTTGCTGGCACTTTCGCCAGCAGTGCTTTCGCTGCATGTTTCGCCGAGGTACATCTGTCACTCTAATATCTCTCTCTTTTCAATTACTCTCATCTGGATATTCACTTTATCAAACTTTCTCTTCTGGGTAATATCTCTTTGGTGTGATCATGTGAAAAAATCCTGACTTTTTGCGTATTGGACCTTTTCTTAAAAGTCTTGGATGATCGTGCTACAGTGACAAATTATGCATTGGATGAGCATCTGAGACCTTTTTTTTTTCTTTTTGCGGTTAACTAGTCCTTAGTTAAATTTGATACCCTTTTGAGTTGAATATGGGAGGTGGAACTGTGTTTCATTATCAAATATGGTGTGCTTGTATAAGTCTCTAGCCAATTGCTTCTTGCCAATGTTGTGTATTGAACAATGGCATAGAGGAAAGGTGTTTTTTTTACTGATATGATGATGAAAGGTCTTCTCACTATTCTGTTTGCTTTTCATGGTTCATTCAATATGGATGATTCTATTCTTCTGGTTTTTCAAAACCTTCAGCATGTTATTTTGGCCACATCACGAAAGGTTTTGAATTCTCTCTACAATTGTAACTATGGCTACTTGGCTGCAATCACGACAACACTATGACTACAACTGCAATTTCAAACCTTGATTATTCTATGGTTTGCGGATCTTGGAATTAGAAGGGTGGTATCAATTGATTTACTCTAAAATCATAATACCTGTTTGGCTAACCTGTCATATCTCAGGCTGCAGTGAAAATATTGGATAAGAAACAAATAATATTTCATTAGATATCTTTCAGTTAAAGATTTGTACTAAACTTTTCCTTAGCTGTGAATTTTGGTCCTGTTTCTCTATGTTGGTAATTGATTCTGCTTGTTATAGCTGCCTTGTGTTTTAAGTTCACTTGTCATATTGCTTTTACAAATACTTAGTCCCTGTGTTGTATATAACTATTTGTTTGAAATTATTGCTCCAATAATTCAGGTATGTACTATTCCTCTGGACACTGCAAAAGTTAGGCTTCAGCTTCAAAAACAGCCTGTGATTGGTGATGTGATCGCCTTACCTAAATATAGGGGAATGCTTGGAACCGTTGCAACCATTGCCAGGGAAGAAGGTCTTTCAGCACTTTGGAAGGGGATTGTACCAGGCCTACAACGTCAATGTGTGAATGGAGGTTTAAGAATTGCATTATATGATCCTGTGAGTTTGGAACCTTGCGTTGGAGAATGTTCATTTATTTGCAGTTCATTTCCACCGTTTTCGAATGTGATCTGATGACATATATGTCATGGGGTTTATAACAGGTTAAGAGTTTCTATGTTGGACCTGACCATGTCGGAGATGTTCCATTGTCTAAGAAAATTCTTGCTGGATTTACAACTGGTAAAGCCCATTCCTGGACATTGTATTGCTGTTTTAGAATTATTGATACATTATGCAAAACCACAATGTTGAACCACATGAACTTGTGTTATCATAAGGTGCTGTGGCAATTGCTGTGGCCAATCCAACAGATCTTGTGAAAGTTAGACTTCAATCTGAAGGAAAATTGCCTCCTGGTGTGCCCAGGCGCTACACTGGATCATTAAATGCTTATTCAACAATAGTGAGACAGGTATTTGCATATAACTTGATATGGTTTGTGAAAATGTATTCAGTCCTTTTTCTGGTTATACTTAGTTTTGTTCACTTGCTTCCTACACATAGGAAGGAGTTGGTGCTCTTTGGACTGGGATTGGACCCAACATAACAAGAAATGGTATCATTAATGCTGCTGAATTGGCAAGCTATGATCAAGTGAAACAGGTAATGCAAAAGACACTGGACTTAATTTTGGAGTAAAACCTTGTAATCTCTTCATTTTTCTTTTGTATAACTTTATTTGTTTTGTTGCAGACTATTTTGAAAATTCCAGGATTCACCGACAATGTTTTAACTCATCTTCTAGCTGGTCTAGGGGCAGGGTTTTTTGCAGTTTGTGTTGGCTCCCCTGTTGATGTGGTAATCTTTTGGTGTTTACTGGTGAATATACATAGTTAATTTGTCATTTTATGCATAGTGTGCTAATATCCTACAATTTACCATAAGTTTCAGACTTTCTTCTTCATTCAACTATGATAAACTGATAAATCCAGTGATAATTGTAAAATGGTTGAAATTGTTAATACATTCAATTCTTAACCAAAAAGAAGATTTTGCCGTGATAGATGATGATCTTAAGATCAAATAGGGTAGATTTGTTGACAACACCTTTTTTAATTACTTCTTCATTGGGCCTGATCAATGAGCTTCTTCATTATTCTCTATATTTATCATTATCCTAATTCATTGTATGGACAGGTTAAGTCAAGAATGATGGGAGATTCTAGTTACAAAAGCACCATTGATTGTTTCATCAAGACATTAAAAAATGACGTATGATTTTTTTCCAGTATCACTATTTTTCTCTCTTGCATGTTTTCTTTGATTTTAAATAGTATATTTCATGAATATAATTGCTCTGGCTTTTTACTAAAATGCATCACAGAATTTTACAATGTCAAACTTTAAATGGTTGTTGACTAAGCATGATCTGCTAAAAAAACTCCCTTGATAATTTCTAGCTTTGGCTACATTACATCATTGTACATTTGCCACACTTAATTGGTTATGGAATGTGATGTTTGCAGGGACCTTTTGCTTTTTATAAAGGGTTCATACCAAATTTTGGAAGGCTAGGATCATGGAATGTGATCATGTTTTTAACTTTAGAGCAGGTACAAGTTGAATGCTTTGTAATAGCTTTCCATGAATTTATCCTTTCCTTTTTATCACCTTCTACATATTTTTCTAGCACACTTATCTATTGAGATAGAGATCTGCAAACCCAAAATTTGCAAAAAAATTTTGTATTGACTTAACCATGACAATTGTGATTATGGTTTGAGTCTCTTTAGACTGATATTATAGCACTATTCATATTGCTTTAACATGTTAAATTGGGCAGTTTTCAATCTCCTTGTTTTTGTGTTACCTGTGACAGGCTAAAAAGTACGTCAAAAGATTAGAATCAGCTTGACTTCGAACATTTGCTGTAGAAGTTTCTTCAGTAGAATTTTTTCAGTAGAATTTCATTTTCAAGAGAATAAAACTTCTCTTTTATTGAATTGGAATGTTCCAAAACATTTATTTTTGTTGGGGAAAAAGGAAGTATCAAGAAATGACAATAGTTATGTCATATTTATGTAATTCTCATAAATTGTTTCCTAGCTGGGCTTAGTGATGCAGTGTTATGTGTTTCTTCAATATCAAGAGAAGATAGGATCTTAACAAAGGTTTTCTCAGTGCAAAATTTCTATTCTAAATCCAAATTTTTTTCACTGCACACAACACAGTAATCAACAGTACAATTTTCTTCTCGCAAGAGGAGAAATTTTATTCAGGACACATGAAGATGAGTTCAAATGATATTAGTTGAACTCAACTTTCAGGGATTCTCTAGCCTTTGTATATATCTACCACATTAAAGTCACAAGTTTAAATATTATGAAAGGTCTACTCATTCCATATCAGTATATTTAAAAAGTAATATACTAAAAAATAATTCATAAAAAAAAATTAAATAAAGAGTTAAAATGTAAGATAGTACGCAAAAATTTAATTATAAATGAAAATTTCTGTTCTCTTCAAAATAGACTTTTTACATTGAACCCCCGTGGACTATTATATATTAGGTTTAAACTTTTTTTTGGTCCCTAAGTTATGAGTGAATGTTCTGTTCAGTTTAGTCTTCGCTTTTAAAAATGTAAACCTTTGGTTCTTAAGTTATAAAAAATGTATCAAATGAGTCATTTTTTGATATTCATGGTCAAACTACAAAGAGCAATCTAAAGTGTTGTTATTATTAAGAAACAAATAAGAGCAATCTAAAGATGTAACAGTTGTTAAGAAACAGCCAAAAACAGTATTTCAAATCAAAAAAGGACTCTTTTGATACATTTTTTATAACTTAGGGACCAAAGATTTACATTTTTAAAAACGGAGACTAAACTGAACATCCGCTTATAACTTAGGGACCAAGACTAAACTGAACATCCGCTTATAACTTAGGGACCAAAAAAAGGTTTAAACCTATATCTTATTATTTGTCTCCATCATAAAATTGAATATGCCTTTCTATAATGAAGGAAACTATTTAGTTATAAACCACGGTCGTATTTAATATTTGTTTTCTTTATTAATTTATATTTTTTTAATAGAACCAAAACATTTTTTTTTATTTTTTTTATTTTTTTTAAAAGGCCTTTCAATTAATAAAAAGTAGTTTTTCAAAATATTTGAATTGAGTTAAAAATACAATCATTTTCTAAATAAAGAATATGGTTTAACTTGTTTTTGAAGAATATCAAGTTAGGATGTTAATTGAGTCTAAATTTTGTAAAATCTAAATAATTAAATTTTTTTCATTAAGTGGTTAGACCGAATATTAAGTGAAAATAATTAAATTGTTACATGAAATTTAGTAAAGTAAAAGAAAAAGAAAAAAAAAATGAAGATTATGGAAATTTCAGCCCAACACCCTGTCATTCCATCACTGCCTTCCTCGTCGTTGTATCTTTCTGTCGTGCTTTCCTTCCCCGTTAGGAGCTCCATTAACGCTGTCCCGAAGCAGTACACGTCTGCCTTCGTGCCTCTGTTCGAGTTTTGGTCGTGTTGCAACTGAAAATCGAAGATCCATGCAGGTACGCGAGACCACGCGTTATCCCAATCCTCTACATTGGTGTCCCCTGTGGGAAGCTCGTGCACCGGCAGTTATCGACAAACCAAAACCCCAAAAATTTGAATAACCCTCTCTGCCTTCTCCTTCTTTTTCCTCTCCCCCACTTCAAAACCCTTTCCGATTGAACACAGTCTTCCATCTTCATTCTCTTCTGTTGTTTTGGTGACTGATTCTAATGAATCGCTGAGAGTGATGGGGATGAGAAAGCTGAGAAGAAAGAAACTAGTGCGGTGAAGGAGAATACTAAGAACAATGAGGAGAGGACAAAGGAAGAGAAGAAGACAGAGAAGAATGGGTTTATTTTTTCCTGATGAAAGATTGTGTCTGAAAATTGGGTTGTGAGTAATGACGAGAAATTTCTTTGCTTTTGACACTCTAAATTCGACACTGCCGTCACCTCTCAGTATGCGATTGAACGTTAATTATTTTTAAAAAAAATTAAAATTGTGATGTCATTAATGAGACAGAGTTTTGAATTTCTTGTTTCCAATATTGTCCTTGTCCAATTTTATGTAAATCGAACTTTCTCTTTCTTCTTTCCTATTTCATCAAATTCAAAAATCTCATTCTTCCATTTTCTCCATTCGCACTTGGGTTCGCGGTCGCCGTTCTATAGTCTCCGGTGTTGCCCTTTTTTTGCCTTCGTTTCCGGCTTGTTCGTTGTCGTTGGGTGTTGGCCTTCGTAAGCGTTGTAGGTGTGGCTATGATTGCATCATTTGGTTCGTGGTGTGTTCATTTTACAAAATGGTGAGTTCTTCGACCAGGGTAAGCGTGTTTATCGTTGGTGGGTTTTGTAGTTTAGGGTTTCATATTTTGATTTTGGGTTTTGTTTGTTGTTTTCCATTTTTGGTTTTTAATGTGTGGTTTTTGGATTTTGTATGCAGTTGACGATTCGTCACTCTGTTTCTACCAAGTACATATGTGGTTTGAACAAACGTTTAAGAAAGGAGCACCGATCATTGATTTCGGCCACTCCTTTTGGGTGGTTTTTAGATTTTACTGAGAATGTTAAAATAGGTAGGAAAATATTGAGTGAGTTAGTCTTTAAATGGGTAGATTCAAGCAGTGGTTTCTTAATTGGAGATAAAATTGTTCCTATGAATGAGAAAGATTTTTGTTTAGGTTTGGGGTTGAGTTTGGATGGGAAAAAGATTAATTTAAAGGGAGAAATGCAAATAAGTAAATGTGTCAAATACATTGGTAATAGGACAAGAGATTTGGATTTGGTTTACAAATGTTTGATGAAGAAAGCAAAAAAAATCCCTTGTACCCCTTTTTGTAGTTTGTACATATTTGTTGGTATTTGTGAGATATTATTTCCCCAACGAAATGGTAGAGTTTATCCCATATTATTTGAAATAGTTGATAATTTAAATGGTTTAGGTAATTATTGTTGGGGTAGTTTAGTTTATCGCTATTTGGTACGTGCTTTGAACAAAACTTCAGATGCTTTGAAGAAAGGAACAACCACAAGGAATGTTTATGTCGATGGATGTATTTACATGTTGCAAGTAAGTTATGGTTATTGATTTAAAATTCCGTATTTGAATTTGGTGTTGTGGCTTGGATTGAGTTATTGAGTAACATGGTAAATTTTGTGTAGGTATGGTTTTGTGAGAATTTCATTCCTCCGAAAGGTCCAATAGAAAAACATCCAAGAATATTGCATTGGATGAATATAAATCTTGGAGACAAGGTGGTGATAGGAGCATTGGAAAGTGGTGTGGTATGTGGTTTATTGTTAGAGTTATTTTTGATAGACTGATTTTTGTTATTATATATTTGTTCATAGAATGATTTGAATTGTTGAATTGCAGGTTAATGATGATGTTGATGTTCATTTTGGTCCAATGAAGGATAAGAATGATTTGAAGGATGAACCAACACAAAAAATGAAAGATGACAAGGCATCAACAAAGAAGCAACTAAGAGAAAGCGTAGAGAGCATTTTATGCAAAGTTTACACGAACAAGAAAGTCTTGTGGCAGAACTTAAAAGGAGGGTTCTTGTGTTGGAGGAAGAGGTGGCATATGAGAAAGGTAGACGAAGAAGACCACAGGATGATGGACACAATGTGCCACATGAAGAACCGTCCATCTCCCCTGGACGCATCTCCCCGGGAGGCATGTCCACCGATACTCCTCCAACGAAGACATATGTGAGGATGGGGTCACGAAGGTGTTACAAGAGTAGAGCGCTTAAGACTCCTTATGTAGGATTGCTTAGAATAAAAAATGTGTGAACTTTGTGTAGCTTTGTATAACTTTGGATAGCTTTCTTAAGACATTTGTAACATGAACATATTTTTTGTAATTTGGTTTGTATTATTTTCAATGTGATAAAAATGCAATTTGCCTTCATTATGATATTATTACTTACATAGTCATTTGCATTTGATATTGTAAATGGGAAATCTAGTTTTGTTTGAATTGTTAATGAATAAAGTTTGCATTGAAATGTTGTATTAATTTATTTGAAGGATGAAGGAAACAAGGATTGTCTTACATACAAAAGAATTGTGTATTTTCAACAAAAAAACTTAGTCCAGGACCTGGAAAGAAGTTATGCAGCAGAAAAAGTTGTGGTAATCGTTTACCACAGAGTGGTAAAGGATTACCCGAGCTGGTTTGGTGATTTGGACACAAAGTTCAACAAAGAGAACCCTTATTTTGTTCACAGAGGACCATGATATTAATTTTTCAAAGTAGACCAGAGGAGGAGTTGTTTTGGTGTCATTTAGTGTTTTGGTGTCATTTAGTTGTTTTGGTGTCATTTAGTGTTTACCACATAGTGGTAAATGATTACCCGAGCTGGTTTGGTCATTTGGACACAAAGTTCAACAAAGGGAACCCTTATTTTGTTCACAGAGGACCATGGTATTAATTTTTCAAAGTAGACCAGAGGAGGAGTTGTTTTGGTGTCATTTAGTGTTTTGGAGGTGTTATAAGTGTGCTTGTTCATGTTTGGGTAGGCAAGGAAGGTATGATGTTGAGTGCAAGCCCCCAAATCATGTCCTGGAAGAAGTTATGCAGAAAAAACTGTGTTAATCGTTTACCACAAAGTGGTAAACGATTACACGAGCTGGTTTGGTGATTTGGTCACAAAGTTCAACAGAGGGAGCCCTTATTTTGTTCACAGAGGACCATGGTATTAATTTTTCAAAGTACACCAGAGGTGGAGTTGTTTTGGTGTCAATTAGTGTTTTGGAGGTGTTATAAGTGTGCTTGTTCATGTTTGGGTAGGCAAGGAAGGTATGATGTTGAGTGCAAGCCCCCAAATCATGTCCTGGAAGAAGTTATGCAGAAAAAGTTGTGGTAATCGTTTACCACAAAGTGGTAAACGATTACGCGAGTTGTTTTGGTGATTTGGACACAAAGTTCAACAAAGGGAGCTCTTATTTTGTTCACAGAGGACCATGGTATTAATTCTTGTTTCTATGAAGAGGTTTAGGTTTTTTGGTGTCTTTTAGAGGTTGGATGGTGTTATAAGTGTGCTTGTTCATGTTTGGGTAGGCAAGGAAGCTATGATGTTGATTGGAAGCCCCCAAATCATGTCTTGGAAGAAGTTATGCAGAAAAAGTTGTGGTAATCGTTTACCACAGAGTGGTAAACGATTACGCGAGCTGTTTTGGTGATTTGGACACAAAGTTCAACAAAGAGAGCCCTTATTTTGTTCATAGAGGACCATGGTATTAATTCTTGTTTCTATGAAGAGGTTTAGGTTTTTTGGTGTTATTCAGAGGTTGGAAGGTGTTCTAAGTGTTCTTGTTCATGGTGGAGGAAAGACCCAATGTTGGTGTCATGACCAAGTTAACATGGTGTCAACTTTGACCTTTGCTCGCTATTTTAATGATAACTTTTCCCACCAACCTCCAAATGATGTGATTCTTTTTTTATTAGAAACTAGACTTAAAAAGCTTTCCAATGACTTTTAATTTGAAATTTTTGGACATCTCAGTAGGTACAATTTATTCCTTCAAGTTGACGCTTTATATATTCTTGTCAACTCTGACCTTTGTTGGTTGTTTTGCCCATAACTTTCTCCACCGAACTCCAAATGAGTTGATTCTTGTTTTGTTGGAATCTAGACTCAAATAACTTTCAAATTATGCATTGTTAATCAAGTTTAGGGACTTTTGGCCATTGTAATCGATTACAAGAACACTGTAAACGATTACGCAAACAAAAATCTGGTTTTGGACAAAAACTTGTGATGCGGGAGCCAGCTTTGGACACATAGGTAGCCAAAGAAATTTTACGTAATTTTTTCATATTTCTTGAATGGATGAGACTTCTTTTTGGTGTTTAAGTGTGAGTAGAGTCTGAAAACTAAGGTTTGGGAAACCCATGGTAATCTCAGAAACATTGTTTCTTTCGTGCATGATGGAGTTCCAAAACATGTCTTCCCACAATCTACTCACGCCTAAACACCAAAATCAATTGTAAACCATTGGATTCATGTCAAAAACTTATTAATATTGTGCATTACTTTGTCATCAAAATATACACAACGTAAATGAAATGAAATTGCACATTAAGTAATCATGAAAGCTATCATCTTATTGCAATAACAATTTGTACATAAATATCATTGTTTGTTACAAAGCAAAAAATTCATCTTCGTCTAAATACAAACAAAATCTCTACAAATGAAAGTAATCCCGTAACAATCCATATTCCGCTGACGCTTCCATTCTTCTAATGTTCTCATTGTCCAGGATCCACTCCCAATATGCTACAACCTTGGATAAAACTTCAATTCTGGGTGGCTTGCGACAAAGAGGAATAATGGAAAAATGATGGGCACGAAGGTTAGGGTTCGCCCAACACGAAAACACCAATGCTCGAGAAGATGGTTAAGATTCGCGCAACACACGAAAACCACAAAACAACACGACACCGAGAAGGCACATTACCATTGGTGGATAGGGACGTCCAAGACGACTTCAATGTTGCACAACAAGGTGCTGGGTCGCACCATAAACAAAGGGTATAACATAGGTGGGAGACCGACCGAGAGGAACGATGAAGATGAAGATGGACCAAGGCTTTAGGGTTCCACATAAAGACGAGAGAGATGAGAGAACGAGAGAGATGAGAGAACGAGAGTGATGAGAGAGACAAATCGCGAATGAAAGAAAAACAGGGAAAGCATAAAAAGAAATTTCGTATTTTTCCCTTCCCATAATACCCTCCCCTGATTAATTGAATATTGAATTTATTTTTCAAATTGAACCAATGGACAACTGCCATGTGGCGTTGTCAAAATAGTGTCAAAATTTTAGTGTCAAAGAAGCGTTTTCCTTTCTTTGTAGTGAAGGACGGCAGCTTCGGAGGACAATAATAGTGCACTGTTCCAAATATTCATTTTGACAATAATGGTCATTCCTATAAGTGACATGTATAATAAAAGGTTTAAAGAATAATTGTTGATGTTTTATTTCAAGGAGTAGAGTATTATATATATATATATATATATATATATATATATATATATATATATATATATATATATATATATATAGACACACACACACACATAAGGATCTATAATCCTTTATTTATTAAAGGAATGACAGATGTACAGACCTGCACAAATTATAATAATATCTAAATTATAACTAATACAATATTTGATTGCCTAATATCCCTTAATAGAAAATTTGACATATCTTAACACCCCCGCTCAAGTTGGTGCATGAATATCACACATTCTCAACTTGAATAGAGACTCATTAAACAATCTTCTTGACACTCCTTTGGTGAGAGCATCAGCTAACTACAACTCTAATATTACAAAAGGAAATAAAATTATTCCAGCTTCAATCTTCTCTTTGATGAAATGTCTATCAATCTCCACATGCTTTGTTCTATCATGTTGCACAGGATTATGAGCAATTGCTATAGCTGAAGTATTATCACAATACAAACTCATAGCTTCATTTGGTTTAAATCCCAAATCTGGTAGCACATTTTTAATCCACAAAAATTCACATACACCTAGTGTCATGCCTCTGAATTCTGCTTCAGCACTAGATCTTGCTACTACAGGCTGTTTTTTACTCCTCCAAGTTACACGATTCCCTCCTACAAAAGTAAAGTATCCAGAGGTAGATCTTCTATCATTTTTTGAACCTATCCAATCTGCATTAGTGTACCCTTCTACCTTTAAGTTTCTATGATTTCAGAACAAAATTCCTTTTCCGGGAGCATACTTCAAATATCTCAAAATCCTTTCAACAGCATCCATATGAAGCTTTCGTGGGTCACGCATAAATTGACTAACAACATTCACTGCATAGGTGATATCTGGACGTGTATGACACAAATAAATTAATTTTCCTACTAGCCTTTGGTATCTTCCTCTGTCTATGCTTGCTGAATTTGAGCATTGAAAGAGTTTATGATTTTGTTCAATTGGTGTATTAATTGGTTTACTCCCAAGCAACCCAATTTCCGATACTAAATTAATAATATATTTTCTTTGGCAGAGAAAAATACCATGTTTTGATCTAGCTACTTCAATACCCAAAAAATATTTGAGGTTTTCAAGTGGTTTCATCTCAAATTCAGATGCAAGGTATTGTTGTAAACGAGAAATCTCATCTTGGTCATTTCCTGTAACAATCATGTCATCCACATATATAATCAAAGCTGTAATTTTTCCTTTTCCTCTCTTAAAAAATAAGGTGTGATTAGAGTTACTTGCTCTATAACCAAAAGCCTTCATAGACTTGGTAAACCTTCCAAACCATACTATTGGGGATTGTTTTAATCCATATAGAGCCTTCTTTAATTTGCAAACCTTCATTCCAGTTGAATCTGTCATGCCTGGTGGAGAATCCATACAAATTTCTTCTTAAATTTCTCCATGTAGGAAAGCAGTTTTCACATCAAATTGTAGAAGAGGTCAATCTTGGTTTGCAGCTAACGACAAAAGTATTCTCACAGTATTGAGCTTGGCTACCAGTGCGAACGTCTCTTGGTAATCTACACCATAAGACTGAGTGTAACCTTTAGCTACAAGTCGTGCTTTATACCTCTCAATAGTTCCATCAGCTTTATGCTTAACTGTAAAGACCCATTTGCAACCCACAGTTTTCTTCCCTCTTGGTAAGGACACAAGATCTCAAGTGTTGTTTTTTTCTAAAGCTGTCATCTCCTCAACCATTGCTTCGGTCCATCTAGGATCTGCCAAAGCTTCCTGTATATTACTAGGAATAGAAATTGAAGATAATTGAGATACAAATGATGCATATGATTGGGATAACCTGTGAGATGACACATATTTACTAATGGGTTATTTAACTTTGGCTTGGAGGTCAGGTTCATATTTAGCTGGAGGTTGACAACGGTTAGAATGAGGTGGAAAAATATATTGAACAGTAGTAGACTCAGTGATTGGTGTGTCGGTGGTCTCATGCAAACAAGAATCAATTTCATCTAACTTAGTATTATCAGAGCTAGGATTAAAAGTACCTCTGAAGAGTCAAGTTGAACCTGTGGAGAAGATTAAGCCAATTGGTTATGATCAGAAGACACTGTATTATCCAAAAAAGAAGTGTCCATATTTAGGATTGGTTCACTTCCTGCAGAATGATCCTCACAAGATAATTTATCTTCACAATATAATTTTATATCTGAGATATCAAACATACTAACATCATGATTATACACTTCACTTTCATTGCCTCCCTGAAATTGAGAATCAACATAAAAAAATTCATGCTCATTAAATGTCACATCCATAGAAATATAAAATTTCTTTGATGGTGGATGGTAAGCACGATAACCTTTTTGAGTTGATCTATACCCAACAAAAACACATTTGATTGCTTGTTCTTCAAGCTTTGTACGTTGATGTGGGTGTAAGTGAACATATATAACACATCCAAAAATATGAGGTGGTAAATAAACTATGGGAGGAAGGATACAATGATCAGATAACACATCAAAAGGCCTTCGAAAGTTAAGCACACTAGAAGGGGTTTGATTAATTAAATAAACGGCAAAGCTCACAGCCTCACCCCATAAATGAGATGGGACATTACCATCTATAAAAAATGATCTTGTCACCTATAATATATGTCTATTTTTCCTTTCAACCACTCCATTTTGTTGTGGTGAATAAGGACAAGTAGTTTGATGCAAGATGCCTTTAGAGTTCATGAACTCTATTAATTCAGCCTTAAAATATTCCCCTCATTGTCTGATTGAATGACTTTAATAGATGTGTTAAATTGGGTAAAAATCAGATGATAGAAGGAATGAACCACATCACACACGTCACTTTTATGTTTAAGCAAATATACACAGGTTACTCGAGTACAATCATCAACAAAAGTGATAAACCATTTTTTTTCCATTATGTGTAGATTGTGGGGCAGGGTCCCAAACATTTGTGTGTATTAATTTAAAAGGAAAATCAGTTTTGTTATTGCTTAAAGGAAACACAACACGGTGATTCTTTGCCAAAACACAAGTTTCACAAAAAAAATCAGAAATATTGCATTTATGAAATAGTGATGGAAATAATTTTTTTAATAACCAAATGAGGGATGTCCCAACCGTTTATGCCACAACCAAATTTCTTTTTTGTTTTTATCTTGTATGTGATCATTTGCAAGACAAGTCAACCCTCTTTTATGGTTTTGTTGTGATACATTTTCAAGATAATACAATCCTTCACTCTCTCTACCATTGACAATCTTCTCCTTGGAATGGATGTTCTGAAAAAGACAATGGGTTGGGTAAAACAAGGCAACACAAGAATGAGATTTGGTTAACTTGCTGATAGAGATAAGATTACAGTTTAATGTAGGAACAAATAAAACATCAGGAATCGATAAGGAGGGTGAGAGAGATACAATACTTATACCTTCAATAGGAGATGAGACCCCATTGGCATTAATAATAACAATTTTAGAACAATTAGAGGAAAAATTAGTAAATATATGAGGATCACATATGATCAGTAGTACCTAAATCAATTATCCAATCACTACCCTTAGTAACAACAAAAAGATTAAGGGCAGAGTTAGATATACCTGACTTGGTCACAAATCCGACAACAGTAGAAATACAACTCTTGGAAGCAGCGGAAGTTCCAAAATCATGTTTCTCCGGTTGATTGTCATAGAAAGAAGCCATCAGAAATATTTAATGAAAAAAAGCAGTACTTCCTATATTGTAAAGGATATTAGTGTTTGGCTCTTGATACCATAATAAAAGGTTTAAAGAATAATTCTGATGTTTTATTTCAAGGAGTAAAGTACCATATATATACATACAAGGATCCTATAATCCTTCATCTATTAAAGGAATGACAGGTGCACAAATCTGCACAAATTATAATAATATCTAAATTATAACTAACACAATATTTGATTGCCTAATATCCCTTAATAGAATATTTGGCATATCTTAACAATATACAATAACAAAGTTGTATCAAGCTGCCTCTAAGAAAGCAAAGAGCATACACTATCATAAATTGATATTCAAGAGGGTCAGATCATGTTTATTTCATTGTCTTTAGATGTTTGCTTAGTTATTTGTGGTATTTAATCTAACTTTGGTATTATGTCTTGTTTCTCCTTCTGACTCGTGCTCTTTTCCCTTTGATTTTGCAGATTTCGAATGTAGTTATGGAGTCTCTAATGATGATTTTGGAGGCTTCAAACATTTTTTATGTTGTGGGGAGACTTTGGAGAGGAAACCTTGATGCTGCTGGTGGGGAGGGAGTGAAAGAACATTGTGGCAAGAATCCCCTCTGCATCAAAACCCTAATTTGGATTTGGATGGGGAATTACTTTTTCTATTTCTTTTTTCTTTTCTTTTACTTTATTAAATTATACATTATAATTTAAATTTTATTTCCACGTAATAAGATCACACAGATCAACATGTTTATTGTGTAACACGTTAGTCGCTCTTGATGTCGTTTTTGACCACTTAACAAAAAGGGCTTAATTGTTACGATTTTACAAAATTTAGGATCCAATTAAGACCGATTTCGACAAGAAGACCCACTTGAGATTCCTCAACAAATATGAGGATCGTCCGAGGGTTTAAACCTAAAGAATATCTAAAAGGGACTTATGTGCCAAAACTTTATTTATATATTTAACAAAAATGCATACAAATTACATAATCAATTAAAGATTTTAAAATTGTGAAGACCTAGAAAATGGTATTTTAAAAGTGATAGTGGATTAAAAACAATGAGACTCGATTACTTTAATATTAAATGGTTTAATATAAATAGTTTCGTTATAAATGAATTTCATTATTTTAAAAACACACCATGTCTCTAGAAACCACTCTTCTAGAGTCCTCTGCCTTCTCTCTAAGGGTTCTTGCACCCTGTTCATCTGTTTGAATATCAGAGACCGCCTGTGTGATTTTCGCGGTGAGATCTTCAACTCTATCCAATCAATTTCTCAAATAGAGTAAGTTAGTTTCTACTTTTTTTCTCTAGTTTCATGTTTTCCAATGCAAGTGATATTTGGCTATGTCACATGTATGGTCTGAGTATTCTTTAGGTTCTTTATTGATTAATGGTAATAACGACATACCTTGATCATGATTTTGTTGTGTGTAGGTGCAGATAGAGCTTTTCGAGCTATGAAAGGGGTATATGGTCTTTGATGAGTCGATATTGTATACCATTAACTTAGTTTTCGCGCCGAATTGTGTTGATGATTTGCGCTTAATTCTTAGTTATTGTGTCATTTTCACCATTTGGGCTTAATTAGACCAATAATTCTGATTTTAATTAATTTGAATTAATTGAGCTTAATTATTCCTATTTTTATTTTTGAGAGAAATTTTGGAATCACACTGTGAGATTTTTGGAAGGACACCAATTAAGTGAAGACTCTCCACAAAGACACTTTAGGATTAGTCAAATTTTAATTTAGTAGATTAGGTTTTTTTTAAACTAAGTTTTGTAATAATTGGGCCAATTTTATAGAGTAGACAAAAGCCCAATAAAAAAAATGACACGTCCCTAGGGTTTTGGGTGGACCCCACCCATTTTATGAAGGTCTCGGCAGATTTGGAGACAGCCACCACACACTTGGAAGCAACACTCTTGACAGATTTTGGTGACACAACTCTCGGCTGAATTTAATTTTTGAGGAGAGCTCTCCCTCTCGGTATTTGGCTAGTGACTGCCATCATATTTTATAGGGTGCTGCAACGTTTGAAGAAGGAGGCTGCTGTAACGTGATTTTTGGAAGCACTTGGATTTTGGTTGAATATAAATGAGTGCAGCCGCCACCCTTTTTATTATCATTTGGTTTTCTTTAGAAGAAAGGCACGAACATCCAAAAGGAAGCACAAGCTAACTCTCACCATTCGGGTTTTTGTGTTGTAACGTCCAGGGATTTAAGGCTTCTCTTTCTTGTTAAATGAAGATGTTTTTTCCTCTTTTTTTTTTTAATCTTGGGGCTGCAGCGTTTTCCAGAGGAAGAGAAAAAAGTTGTTCTCGGTTTTCTATGTAGAATGAAGGAATGAAGATAAAAAAATCTGCTGCCGTGTCCAGATTTAAGAATGGAAACGCTACTTTCCTTTTCTTTATTTTGAAGTACTACAATCAATTAAGCTCTTTGTGTCCAGGTTCAATTAAAAATTACTTTGATGATTCATAATTGCAAGAAGCATGAAGTGGTGCTTAATTTCTTAGAAGGTTACGGTGATTTTATCTTGGAGAAAGCAATTCAATTATATTTTATCTTTGGTGGAGCACACAGCACACGGAGGTGTCACGGTATGGAAATGTATATTGAAGCTAATTTCTTTTCTTTGATGAGGCGGTGTGCACATGGATTCTAAATTGAACCGAGACTTGTTTCCTAAAATATATATATTGGAGAGTATTAAAGGTTGAAGTATTTTTACCAATCACATGGTTTTATTATTTACACTTTCTTTTTAGAGATTTTTAGTGTTGAATTGTTCTTTTTCATTTTTTATTTACTTATTGCATTTTCATTTTATTTTAATGTTCACTCACATTAGTATTAAATGTTTTATTTTAGTGTGTCTTTTATCTTAATGTTGTCTAGCATGTTTGGTAGTGTTAATTTAATTGTGATGTTAGTTTAAATTAGTCGGGTTGGTTATTAATAAAATTACTTTGTTTTTATGAGATTTTTGCACTTTAATTGCCATACTACTGCTCTGATTTGGTTCAATATTTAATCTGTTGTGTGCTTGCGATTAGGTATACGCTTAGTTGCCTAATCGGTGTTTGATCTTCGCTTAGTTGATTAGACTGTATGGTGCATGACTGATTGGATTTGAGCATTGCATTCGCTTAGTTTGCGATTTTGAAGACTGAATTACCCTTCGCTTAGTTGGGTGATTCGTGTCGGATTTGGATTAGAGTAGTGTATACCTGTCGTTAATCTGGGATTGGAAGCATAGTAATTGAGTTAATGACCAACCGCTTTTATTCTGTATTTGATTTCGTTTTTACATTTTGTTTGCATCTGTGTTTCGATTTAGTTCATCCGCATTCACAAACCTTTCACAACCCCCCCACCACTTCGTGTCTGACCTAATTCTCGAACCACATTTGGTCCTTGAGAGACGACCTAGAAGTCACTTCCTAGTCTATACTGCATTCTTTTATGCAATCAAATTTGTATGGGCTGCGACAACCCATCAAATTTTGGCGCCGTTGCCGGGGACCAACGGTTCGGTTTTAGGTCTTTTGTTGTGTTAGTGTGTTTTGTCTTGTCTTGTGTTGAGAGTGTGATGTTCTGTTTTGTGTGTTCGTCATTGTTCGTTGCATTTAGGTAGCTTTAGTTGCATATTTTCATTACATTCTTCTTTTCCCCCTTCCTTCTACATGTCTACCTACTTTGATTTTGTGAATACTGTTTCTTTTGCCTGTGTCTTTGATTATGATTCTCCTTCTGCATCTGACTCTGATATTGCTTCCCATGCATATTCTGCTGATTTTTATGTTGAGAACAATATGACTCATCCTCCAACTCCTGAGAGTGCTCCTAGGGAGCAAGCTTCACTTAATGAGGATGATGTTCATTGCGTTCTCACCTCTGGACTGATACATTTGCTGCCAAAGTTTCATGGTTTTGCAGGAGAATGCCCACACAGACACTTGGAGGAGTTCTACACCATTTACTCTTCAACGAAACCTCCTCATCTCCCTGATGATCACATGTTCTTAAAGACATTTCCACACTCATTAGAAGAAGCAGCAAGGGATTGGCTTTATGGTCTTCCTCCTGGATCCATCACTTCTTGGGAAGATCTTGAGCATATGTTCTTCGATAAATTCTTCCTCGCTCAGTATGGTTACAACAACGATCCTGGATGGAATGACCCTAGCTTGGGATGGTATGACGCTCCACAGCAATATCAACCATCTCTGAATTCTTGTATGCCTTCTCCACCTATTTAGGAACCACAACAGCTGCAGTTTCATGAGCCCGCCCAAGCAACTCCTCATCTTTCCACTACTTCTGAGCCTACATTGAAGGAGTTATTGGAGCAGATGACTATTCTGAACATTCAGTTCCGGCGAGAGAACATGGAGTTTCAACAGGAGACCAGTGCTTCCATTCAGAGTTTGACTGATCAGATGGGGCAGATGGCTACTCAACTCACTGAGGAACAGTCTTATGTTTCAGAGGAATCACTATTTCAGACTGTTCAGCTTCCAGATGATGTTGGTGTCATCCACATAGGAGCTGGGGAGCAGAGTCATGAGCTTACTATTGTGCCACCTACTTTCCCACCCTCCTATGTCCCTATTCTTGCACTTGAGGAGACTGATGAAGATTTGGAGGACCAGGCAGGTATATGTAGTAATTTTGAGTTAGGTAGACCACTTTCACCTTCCACCACTCTACCAACATTTAGGGAAGTGGAGGTAAACATACCTATGATTGATTCCGTTGTTGATGATTATGTTGTTGATAGGTATGTTGATGTTGATGATATTGATGAGCATGCTTTTGATTTTCACTCTTTGCATGATGAGAAACAACTGTTGCCATCTTGTTTGAATGCTTATTCTCCATGCACTGAACATGAATCTGAGCCTATTGTTGATATTGCTTCTAAATTTGAACTTGATTCATGTTCTGAGGGTATATCTGAGGTTCAGCCTCTTACACTGGGATTGGGTGTTATACCTCTACATGTTATTTCTGTGGAACCACATTGCACTAACCATGTTGCAGGAGGTACATATGGATTTAATCAACACACACCCATGGTGGAAGACAACGGTGCCGATAGTTTGAAGATTAATAGGCACCAGCTGAACCTGCTCATCAACAATCACTGCTTCTTGGATCCAGCTGTGGACGACATCTCCCTGCTTGATCAAATTTGGAGACTGAAGCAATTCCTCTTCAACACTTCCTTGCTGAATTCTATGGTGGAAGACCTCTCCCTGAAAGTCCAAAACTGGCAACTGCCACCATGACCAGGGGAGTTTCATTTTCCCTTCTCCTCCCCTCCTCACTTTTATTGCACTTTGTCTATATCTGCTGACTGTTCTGATTGTTGATCTGCTGATTGAGACACACTGAGGACACTGTGTAGTTTAAGTGTGGTCTATTGGGGGAGATTCTGATTTGTCGTTGTTAGTTTATGTTTTCTGCGTTAAATTTTTTGTTTTCTAGGTAGTTTTTGTTGTGTCTTGTGTACAATTTTGCATGTTTCTCTTGATTTCTAGACTTTGATTAGGTTGTCAGTTTTCCTTCACTTCATTGATACTCTGATATGTTTGAAATCCTTGGTTTTCTCTGTTTGGAAGATGATTATGATGTTTGAGAGTTGAATTGATTGTGACAAAAATTACCCTGTGTGAGATTTGAGCCACTTTATGTTCTTTCTTGTGTGATATGTCTCTTGATTGCTTGCACTTATCCTTGGCTTGACTCTGTTGATGATTCTTGATTGATATGCATGTTTGGAAGTGATAAAGGCAGTTCTATTGTTGAGCCTCTCTAGCCAGATGAGCTTACCTTGTTGTGATCCCTTGATAACCCCTTTGAGCCTATACTTTCCCCATTTCTTTGTTTTGAAGCTTATACACTAACCCTAAGTGAAAAACCATGATTACCTTAACCTTAGGGAATTTTGGAGCTTTGGAATTGTTTTGGGAATAAGTGTGGTCTCCTGGGAGTTTTAGATGATTGGCTAGTTGGTTCCTCTTCTTGCTTTTGGTTTGTAAATATGTTGTGTACATCTTGTCTTTGAAAGAAAAGAAAAGAGACAAGATGGAAAAGACAAAAATATACAGAAAAATAAGAAAAAAAAATTGTGTGAGTAATGGAGTCAAGAAGAGGATTGAATTAGAGGTTTTGGGTGTGTTTAAATGTGTTTACACTTGTTCCCCATTGCTCCTCTATTTCTTTTGGTTTGTAGCTTTTCATCCATATTATATCCTCCCTTGTCCTTGGCCCCATTACGTCCATAAAAGACCTTTTGATTTAAACATGCATATGTTTTCAGTGTTGATATTAGAGGCTTGCCAAGACTGTTTGTTGTTTGCTTTCTTGAGTACATTGAGTTGAATTTGTTTACCCTACACACTTGAGAGAAACACTGATAGTACATCTGTGAGGTTCTGTTACTTTTGATTCACCTCTTAAACTGATTGATTATTTTGTCATGCTTTGAACCGCTTGGATGATTTCTGTGAGTATCTGTTTTCTTTGATTCTGTGTTGGATACTGTCTACTTCTTTTCTCTGTCCAGATTTCTTGAGGACTGTAATTTTGTTTGTTTGTTTCCTTGTGAGTCTTTATGTTCTGTGTGATGAGTTTGTGTCGATTCCCTGATGTCCGTTGAACTATTTCCTGTTTTGCATCTTGATTTTGCCCAGGAGTGCAAAAGACTAACTGTAGTCTATTTTGATGAGTCGATATTTTATTGATTTCACTTAGTTTATTGTGCTAGAATTAATCAGGGAATTGTGCTTAATTGTCCAGTATTTTCCCGTTTTTTCCTAATTATGCTTAAGTTGACGGAAAATTCTAATTTTAATTAATTTGAATTTTCTGAGCTAATTATTTGCATTATTATTTTCAGGGAAAATTTTGGAAACACAATTTGGGACAATTGGAGGACACCAAATAAATTCAAGACTCTCAAATTTAGACATTTTAAATTTTAGTTGTATTGTAATTTAATTGTTCAATCTTTTTAGACCAACTCTTTGCATCTTGGACCAATTTTGGAAAAATGTTGTTGGGCCCAATTTTATTAGACACTTGACACTTGGCAACCCTAGGGTTGGGTGGACCCCACCCAAAATTTTGAAACACTTGCCTCCTAGGAATCCCAGATTTAGAGGCTTGAACATTTTTTTAGGGAGCACTTTTTCTTTGCTTGAAAAATGTGGATGGATAATGGATGAAGGAAGGGACTGCAACGTTTTGGAGAAAGCATACAGCTGTTGTCACGGTGTGGAGAAAAGGAGGATACGGTGCTTGGGAGCTATATGTCCGGCAGCCAACTTCACTTTATTTTCTAGGGAAGCATTTTTAATTTAACCATGTTCACTGAGTTGGATTATGGATAAAGGGGAAAATATATTTTGAATTTGATTTCATTCTATTAAAAGTGTCGGACTCATGGAGCAAGGTTTCCTTTAATTTTTCGTTCAATGAGCACTTTTGCATTTGTATTATTTTGTTGATTCAAGCATACAGTTGCCACCTTTAGGAATAATGTTTTATTTTCATTCACTTAAAAATGGAAGCACACGCTGTTACTGGATGATAGACTTTTAGAAGCACATTTATTTATTTTGGTTGCACACGGACACATTTCATTCACGGCTGGAACATTTTGGAAGGGCTTTGCTTTACTTTGGAAAATAAGGATGGAAGCTTTGGAACGTTAGCACCTCTTTGATTTTTGCTGGAACGTTATTCTGGAAGGGGTTCACTTATTTGCTTTGCTGTAGTAGCCATTGATTTATTTTTATTTAAGATGGGAGGTGATAATGCATTTGTTTCCATTAGCTCACGGTGCTGGTTCTCATTTCTTTTCTTTAGAAAGCAAGCATTTTATTTTGTTTTATTTTGGAGAAGGTTAATTTAAAATTAGGTGTATGTTTCTTTAAGTGCTCCCGGCCAGCTAAAAAATAACACATGATGATTTAATTGCTTTGGAGAATGTAGTGTTGATTTTATTTTAAGCTATAAAGGTGCATCTTCATTTGGCTACTGCTGGAGGAACATTCGGTGACTTTTGCTTTTGGAGAAAAAAAAAGTTAATTTCATTTTAGTTGGAGCCGAAGCTTGCACGGTGATATAAACATAAAATTAGCTTATATGTTTAGAAAGGCACATGGCTGCCATGTCCAAGGGTCCAAGCTTGTTTTTTTATTTTATTTAATTTAGCCAGTTAATTTCTAATTGATGCATTTGCTTATTTATCGGTTGCATTTTGCATTTAATTTTTTTTTTAGTTCAAGCATTGCATGTTAATTGGTTTAATTATGTCTGGATATTCGTCTGTTGTATTGTTCGGTTTAATGTTTTCACATCTCTTTCAGTGTTTTCAATCATGTTTGGTTGTGTTTAATTTCATTTTAATTTAGTTATTTGTATTCACAAAAACACTTTTCAAAACCCCCCCACTTTGTGTCTGACCTAATTCTCGAACCACATTTGGTCCTTGAGAGACGACCTAGGAGTCATTTCCTAGCACTATACTGCATTATTTATGCACATCAAATTTGCATGGGCCGCGACAGCCCATCAGTCTTCTGAAACAAGTTGGTCTTCTAAAAAGGTGAGGGAAGCTAGTCTTTGTATTTAAATTGAATAATAATGTATGAAATTGTGATTGTGAGTAGAAGACTCCCCTGAGCAATAAATCTGAGAGGTTGCTCTATATAAATCTCTTCTTACAAATAACCGTTAAAGAATACACTGTTGACATCCAGTGGATAAAGAGGTCATTGTTGAAGAGCCACCACGACTATAAATAAACTAACTAAAGTCATCTTTGCCACAGGAAAAAAAGCATATATCAACAGGTCAAACACAATGGTGACAAGAACGAGGTCAGAAGAGACAACAACTAAAGAAGTCATTGATGAACAAGAGGGAGAAACCTTAAAAACACAAGATTTTCCAATCAAGGCACCTGAAAAAAGGAAAAAGAGAAACCTTGATGCCTTGGGTAGCTGCCTGAGAAGAGACAGAACGTACAACCATGCACGACGAACTTGAAAGAGGAAAAAAGAGCGGTCTCGACGCTCTAAATCGATATTTAAGAGGAGACGAGACATCCCACCATGCATGACAGAAAAAGAAGCATATTCGCAACATCAAAAGGCGCTAAAAGCGCGAAGGAGCTCTGAGGAAGGTGTCGTCGACGACACAGTGGTCTTTGACCGAGACGATCAAAGTTGTGTGATCGTCAGTCGAAACTGAAACTCTAGTAGTTGCAGCGGTAGACAATGGTGGTAGAAGATGATGCCACTATTATTAGTTTGGCAAGCTGTTAACAAAATGGCAAGCGTACCATATCGTTCCAAGTAATATAATTGGTAAAACCCAATATCGTTCTTCCCATGAGACTCGAAAGGCCTTATCGTTCGTGTGAATTAAAATCGTAAGACTTGTAAAGAAAAATTACTTGTTGTGGATGCAAGAACACAAAATAAACATGCAATGCGTTTGATTCAGTTGACAAGAAAAAGACTATGGATGAATGAAGTTGTTCGGGGTTTACAATTTCATCTTATCCGCTCTCTCTTATCTATTCCTCTTGTTTAAATTGCTTTATTATCTAATTGTTATGCAAACTTTCTTGGCCTACCCTTAACTCGATCCCTCGACGTAAATAGCCTATTACTAATTACTGGCTTGCTATCCCTAGCCTCCCCTAGTAACTAGCAACGCATTACTGAACAGAAGCAAAAAAAACTGATCGTCCTACCCCCCTATCCCTAGGAGGTATTGCTTATCCAATGAATTACTCACCAGTTCATGACATTACTGTACGTCCCCGTATCAATAAAGACAAATAACAGTTATCGAATGAGTTAAACGATAAATGCTTTAAGCATAGATGAGAACCCAACAATTGATAATAAAAGCATATGACAATCATATAATAAACAAGAGTTTCAATAAAAGAGAGTTTCAAAAGATTACATTGTTTCCCCAAACAACAAAAGGGTTTAGTTCACCATTGTCATGGTGAACCTAGATGAAAATAATGGAAGAATGGAATAACAAACCCTAGATAGAATGAAAAGGAACCTAAGCATCCAAGAGATCTTCTTCAGAGAGTGAAAAGTATGTCTGGCCGCCCTCTTCTGTCAAAAGAATAAGAATGAAATCGCAACAGAGATATTTATAGCTGAGGAGCGTCACAGAAAATAGGCCCAAGCCCAGCAGACAACCGCCCGACGTCACACTTATGCCGCCGACGGTTTCCCCTAAATCGTGCCACCGTCCGGCGGTGTGGGTCCACCGCCCGGCGGTTTGCCTCTAATCGCAAAACCGCCCAGCGTCCACCCCTGGGTATCAGACAGTGCTTTCTCCTCGCGTTTGGCCGCCCAACGGTGAAATTTACCGCTGGGCGGTTCCTAGACTCTTCTTTTCTTCATTTTTCTTCCTCTATCTTGAGTCTAAGACCTTCATCTTCAACTCCATTCTTCACTTTCTTCAAAATGCTGTAAAACAATGCAAAACAAGCATAATATCGCTAAAAACAACTTTTGACTCTCTACTAACTCATTTATTGAGTTTTGTTTGATTCCAAGCTCATTCTAAGCCTTAAAGGGTGTAATTTAGTCGAAAATGACATATGAAAATAACTGTTTTTCAACTGTTATCACAACCCCAAACTTAGAACTTTGCTTGTCCTCAAGCAAACAAAACAAAACAGCACAAAAACAGAGCTTGGCTTTCTACTATTTCATCCAATGATTCAACACTCCTAAAGTACATGATAAGAGCCACTCAGTTTCAGACCTTCAGTGAAGTCAAATCAAGATGCATGCATGCTTTCAATTCAATTTAGTTTACAGATTTCTCAACAGATGTTGCACATTATGAATGACCAATCCACTAAGCAAAAATGCAATCATGAAATTTATCAATTCTCACCAAGCAAGTGTTTCACTTAATCACTCAAGTGTTTAGGGTATCACTCCAACTCTCTATCATTCACAAGTCACATGAAACAAAATTGTCATTCATCTAAGATAATCAAAATCTTTGCATGCAAATGCCATCACAAGGACTTTCCCAAGGCTTGTATTGAGGCTGGGCTAACAAGAAAAATTGGTTTTTCTGGAATGCAAAATCCTTGAGTTAAGAGAGCTACCATAATATTCAACATTTAAGCATGACTTTCTTCCTTACCAATCTCACTTATTTCCCAACTTCTTTCCTTTTCTTTTCTATTGAGCTCATCTTCATGCTTTTCTTCTTTTCTTTTCTTTTTCTCATGCATTTTTCTTTTTCAACAATTGAGCTCAATGCTTTTCAATTTACCCAATACAACCCTAAATTTGAACCTTTTCAACACATACAGTTAAGCTCAACCCAACTCAAGGTAAAGAATTTCAAGACAAGGGTTCACATCCTGTTTAAGGCTAAGGTTCAAAAAGGGTATAGTATTTCAAGTATTTTGGGTGAACATTTGGCTAGATAAGGGTTTTCAAAAAAGGCCTTTATCATATGACATTCACATGCAATTCAATTAATTATCAAGATTAAGGCAATATCATCCATGTTTTCATGTGAACAATACATACATCAATACAAACTTTGGAGCTCAATATCACACACAACATGCTTTCTCACACTATATTCATTCATACACCCTGCTTAGCATCATAACCACAATCATAATTCATCACCGATATGTTTCCAATGATATCAACATGCAACATAACTCAATTATCATCCACATCAAATCATCAACGAATAGGTTCATCATGCAAAGTATTCAGTCAAACATTTTTAGAAAAGTATTCAAGCCAAGCATACACACTGAAAATAAAATTCAACCTACTCTAAGAATTTAAAACGCAAAAACAAAAGAGAAAATCTAGGTTGCCTCCTAGTAGCGCTTGTTTAACGTCACGACCCTGACCCAAACCTGTTTAGCACTTGTCAGTAAGTGCAAATCCTTCCAACACCCATCAGTAGGTCTGCCTTCCTGGTATCCTTCAATGGATTCATAGAATTTAGCATCCCCAGTAGATGCTACCCAAAAATTGTTCAATAAAATTCAAAATATACAAGTCCAACCGAAAATTAAAGTAAATAAAATGTTTTACAATACACAAATGTGCTTCCAGCAAATCAACTCTTCTTCTTCCCATTGGGATCTCCATCATCCCAATTCTGCAACTTTCTTCGGTCCACTTTTAGAATTGTTGTGGAATATGGCCTTCTAATTTCGACCATTCCTTCCTCTTTTAGCCTCCTGTTGACAATTCACTTCCTGTTTTTGTATCGTAAAGGCATGCCCCGCAGAAATGGTTTGTCCTCTGAGTGAGTTGACTCTCCTTTATCTATCTTTTCCTCCTCAAGTGTCTGCAAAATAGTACAGCTATTAAGATGATCATTACCTGTGGTGTTTTCTTCTTTTGCAGCTTGTTTTCTGGCGTTTTTATATCTAGATCTTCTTCTTATTGTCATTTTGTTGTCTTCAGATCCGCTATAAACTAACACTTGGTCTTGATCTCTCAGCACTATTCTCCCGTCATAGACACGTATCATCATCTAAGAGGTCCTCATGAACGGTCTTCCCAGAATTAAGGCAATTCTTCCATCATTTACCATATCCACTACTAGAAAATCAACCAAGAACTCCAACTCCTCAATTTGCACAATTGCGTTTTCCACCATACCAATTGGCTTTTTCATAGATCCATCTGCAACTGTCAGGGTAGTGTTAGCTGGTTTTAATTTTAGCCCTCTAATCTTCTTGAAATCACTAAAGGGCATCAAATTAACACTTGATCGTGAATCGAACATGGTTCTCCCTATATCCACGTTATTGATAACACAAGGAAGAGTCAAATTCCCTAAATCCTTCAATTTTTGTGGATGATCCTTCTTTCTTTGTTTAACAAACCTTGCCTGATCTTCTTCTTCTTCATCAAGATCAATTATAGAAATCAGGTGCAGCCATCTCCCTACAAGTCCTCTCACGAGGTGGAGGTTGTGCCATATTGTTCTCAGTGTGAAAAACAACAGAATCAGAATCAGAATCAAGTGCAGATGCAACAGATGCAGTGGATGCAGTATGCACAAAATACTCAACAGTTGGATGAACAATATCTAATGGGACAGACTCAAAAACAGACTCTAAAGACAAATTCTTAGAATGCCTAACTAACCTATGAAACGTCCTATCAATTTCAGGGTCAAAAGGTGGTATGAATCCAGGATTTCCTCTAGTCATGCACTAAATCACAACACCCTCTAATCATGAATCAGTAGCACAAAAATCTCAAAACCCAAAAAAAAATCACAAGACACAACAAAGACTATCTCAACACGTCAAAACACAGTCACAAGACACACAAATACAAACAAAAGACTCAATACTGAACCGTTGGTCCCCGGCAGCGGCGCCAAAATTTTATGGGTTGTCGCAACCCATATAAATTTGATTGCATATGAGAAATGCAGTATAGACTAGGAAGTGACTCCTAGGTCGTCTCTCAAGGACCAATTATGCGGTTCGAGTTTCGAGTCTAACACAAAGTGGGGGGTTGAAAGTTTTGCATATGAGAATTACACTAAATTAAAACGCATAGAAATTAAACACAACTCGAACATGATAGAAAGCATTAAAAAAAATAAAAACAGCTCAACCTACAATTCAAACTAATTTAAAATAAAAGAAAATAAAATAAAATAAAATAAAATAAAAAATTAAACCTTGACTGTAAGGTCCTTTGCACCATGCCTTTTCCATATTTTTTTCAATAAGCAATTTGGCAACATATTCTCCTTGCTGCCACCTAAAAGCCGTGACACCATTTGCCAAATGAATAATAAAATGCTAATCAAGTGGTTGCAGCGTTCCCAAAAATATTCAGCCACCCTTAATGCAATTTGAATGCAATTAATTAACCACTTTGCTAAAGCCCAATGAAGATCACTGTGGCTGCAAAGTATATTTCTAATTGAAGCCAATTCTTCCTCCACATGGCAGCAATGCATTCATCAAGAAAGCTTTTGAAAGGGGCATCCATTAATCCTCTTTCATGGCAATCCAATTGCAATCGGAGCCCCACACAATGCCTCGATCTTCTCCCAAGCAATTAAAGGAAATGAAAAGAGAATGCACAAGAGAGGTCTACCTGGACCGTAGCATTCCAAAGAGACTAGAATAAAGGTTGCTTCTCCCAAAAATTAACTAGGCCGTGCAATAGAAACTGGCAGCCATGCTTTGTTTTCTTCCAATTGAAGATCAGAATTCATCACCATTTGCCATCTAATGTATTTTTTATTCTTCAAAGTTAAATAAACTAAAAACATCCCATCAATATCAGACCCACACCCATTCACCTTGCTTCTCTTTCTTCAATTAATAAACACTTCTTCTTTTTCTTCAATAAGACAAAAGAAACTTCACTCCACATTTCATTGCAATTGCCATGACCACTGCACACATGATGGGACAACACTTATACTAATTGCAATAAATAAAAAGGGGCAACATGACACCTAGTTGTTAGCTCCAGCTTTCCCATTGATCCCAGACGTTATTTCCCATGTTAGCAGACTTGCAAGGTGATGTTTCTCTCGGCTTCTGAAATGATATACCCCAATCATATCAAAGTTGATTCCCAAACTGCAAGGACCGAGAAACCTACTGGACAGTGGCAGCAACTCAACAGAAATCAAACACCCAAATATCAAAATAAAAAGAAACCAGGTGCCTCTTCACAAACTGGAGCTGACGTGACTACTCTTCATTTTCAGTAGAAGAAATTTCCAATGCATCCATCATGGCACTTGCATTCAATGAAAAAAAAAACCCCACTACCTTTGCAGCATGTCCGTTCCAGCAAAGAAGTAATTTAAAGATTCAATCAAAATTACATAAAAAGAAAAATGAAAAGTCAAAATACTTCATTCATTCAACCATTGAAAACATGAAACAACCATTGCCTCCCTTCTCTCGGAAACGTTCCAGCAACATGTGTAAAAAAAAACCGTGAGAGAGGTCTGGAATATTCAAGCATATGACGGCTCCTCTAAAAAATGGGAATCCCTCGGTTTCAAAAATGAGTCACCCTAAACTAGGGTGGGGTCCACCCAAACCCTAAAGACATGTCACTTTTTTTTCAATTTGGGCTTTGCCTACACTACCAAAAATTAACCCAATTATTACAAAACTTCATTAACAAATTCTAAATTACTAAGCTAAGCTAGATTAATTCTAATTTGCCTTGTGGAAATTCTTCAATTGCTTGGTGCCCTTCCAAAAGTCCCAAAGTATCGTTCCAAAATTGCCCTGAAAATGGAAATAGGAATAATTAAGAATTAAGCGCAAATCATCAACACAATTCGGCGCGAAAAACTAAGTTAATGGTATAAAATATCGACTCATCAATCACATTGACCATTTTGCTGCCTTTCTTCCATTCCTTGCTTGAATGAAGAAATTTCCAGCTTCCCTTGATTAATCTTGGTCTGCGGAAAAAATTTGGTTACAAATTGTCTTGCCAAAGCATCCCAATTGCTAAATGTACCTTCTGGGAATGACTGCAACCAGTCTTTAGCGTTTCCTCCAAGAGAGAAAGGAAACAGGTTGAGTCTGACCCTGTCATCCGAAACTCCAGTCATCTTGACAGTATTACTAATTTCACCAAAGATAGTCAAATGCTTATAGGGATTCTCATTTGACAACCCGTGAAAATGGTTGCTCTGAACTAACTGGATGAGTGCAGGGCTCATCACCATATTTGTTGCATTGTCTGCTGGTATGGCTATGCTGTTGAAGCGCAAAGGACCCACAGTGTTTGCTGAGTCCCCTAGTGTGCGTCGTGGAGGAGGTTGGTCTGTCATCTCCTCTATGTCCTGTGTAGAAGTCTCTGGCGAAGATTGCAAAAGTGTTTCAGGAGAAGGAAAGTTTTCATGTGCAGGATGTCTAACTTTCCTCCTTCTCTTGTCTGATAACCCCTCGAGGAGAGGTTGCTGAGCTTTCTTGCTCCTAGTGTGTATTCCTTCCTGCATACACAAGAAACAACACCCCTAAAAGCACTTTTAAAGAAAAATAAAATAAAATTAAACAAAACAAACTATAAACAATAATTACAAACATGTCAAATTTCAATCAATCCATACTACTTGAAAAAGTTAAACCTCGAGTCCCCGGCAGCGGTGCCAAAAACTTGTTAACAAAATGGCAAGCGTACCATATCGTTCCAAGTAATATAATTGGTAAAACCCAATATCGTTCTTCCCATGAGACTCGAAAGGCCTTATCGTTCGTGTGAATTAAAGTCGTAAGACTTGTAAAGAAAAATTAATTGTTGTGGATGCAAGAACACAAAATAAACATGCAATGCGTTTGATTCAGTTGACAAGAAAAAGACTATGGATGAATGAAGTTGTTCGGGGTTTACAATTTCATCTTATCCGCTCTCTCTTATCTATTCCTCTTGTTTAAATTGCTTTATTATCTAATTGTTATGCAAACTTTCTTGGCCTACCCTTAACTCGATCCCTCGACGTAAAGAGCCTATTACTAATTACTGGCTTGCTATCCCTAGCCTCCCCTAGTAACTAGCAACGCATTACTGAACAGAAGCAAAAAGAATTGATCGTCCTACCCCCTATTCCTAGGTGGAATTGCTTAACCAAGGAATTACTCACCAGTTCATGACATTACTCTACGTCCCCGTATTAATAAAGACAAACAACAATTATCGAATGAGTTAAAGGATAAAAGCTTTAAGCACAGATGAGAACCCAAAAATTGATAATCAAAGCATATGACAATCATATAAATAAACAAGAGTTTCAATAAAAGAGAGTTTCAAAAGATTACATTGTTTCCCCCAACAACAAAAGGGTTTAGTTTACCATTGTCATGGTGAACCTAGATGAAAATAATGGAAGAATTGAATAACAAACCCTAGATAGGATGAAAAGGAGCCTAAGCAACCAAGAGATCTTCTTCAGAGAGTGAAAAGTAGGTTTGGCCGCCCTCTTCTGTCAAAAGAATAAGACTAAAATCGCAACAGGGTTATTTATAGCTGAGGAGCGTCATAGAAAATAGGCTCAAGCCCAGCAGACAATCGCCCGACGTCACACTTATGTCGCGCGGCGGTTTCCCCTAAATCATGCCACCGCCCAGCGACAGGGGTCCAGCACCCGGCGGTTTGCCTCTAATTGCAAAACCGCCTGACGTCCACCCCTAGGTGTCAGATAGTGCTTTCTCCTTGCGTTTGGCCGCCCAATGGTGAAATTTACCGTTGGGCGGTTCCTAGACTCTTCTTTTCTTCATTTTTCTTCCTCTATCTTGAGTCTAAGACCTTCATCTTCAACTTCATTCTTCACTTTCATCAAAATGTTGTAAAACAATACAAAACAAGCATAATATCGCTAAAAACAGCTTTTGACTCTCTACTAACTCATTTATTGAGTTTTGTTTGATTCCAAGCTCATTCTAAGCCTTAAATGGTGTAATTTTGTCTAAAATGACATATGAAAATAACTGTTTTTCAACTGTTATCACAAGCATACCAAATCATTCAAATAATAAATCGATAAGACCAAATATTGTTTCCTAATAAACTTGTGTAATACCAAACAGTCATATAATTGGTAACTAATATAGACTAAAGAATGTTTCCATGAATTGAGGTTTGAGTATAATTAAAATAAATATGATGCATGAAAAGTAAAATGAACTTTAGTAGCTAAAACACTTAGAAATGGAAATAGATTAGAAATTATATGAATTGGTATTGTTGGAGTAGGATTTGACCTACTTCACTTAAAATTACATCTTCATTAATATGTTAATGTCAATCTACTAATTTACTCAAGCCCAATCTCTTTGTAGAAAGAGTCTAGACTTCCTTTTTAGACTATAATCCCTTGAAAACCCTATTAAGTAATTCCGCTTTAAGAATTGAGATCTAAGACAACCAATGGTCTAAGTTTTATCCCTAAATACAATTTTCCTTGGGTATCTTATTCCAGATCTAGATTCACAAGATATTTCACAATATCAAATAAACCAAATATCAAGCTATGAGTAGCTAATTCATAACAAGCATTACGAGAAGGAATAAAATACTACCATTCAATGAAAGAGGCATATAACATTCAGTACAATTGCAAATTACATAAGAGTTTAGTGGTTGCATCTATTCCCCAACTGAAACTGGGCTCCCATGTAGTTGACATCCTGCTGCATTTCCTCAGTGAAAGCGCATTGACCATTGATGTGGTCACCACCACATAAATCGCAAAGTTGTTGAGTCTGAGAAATATTTCTTAACCCTGTTGGAAATTCAGAAAGGACCTTTGTTAATTTGTCCAATTTTTGGTTAAGAAGATGATTTTGCGCAGCCATCGCATCATTAGTAGGGAGGTGAAGAGTCCTCCTTTTTGTACGCCCCTCTCACTTTGGGACACTTCATTTAGAGCCATCTCTTCAATCAAATCATAAGCTTCATCTTCAGTCTTCCTATTTATACTGCCTCCAGCTGAGGCATCCAACAACATTTTAGACTGAGTATTCAGCCCTCCCAGGAAAGCAAGCAAGTATGAAGTCTTGTCAAACCCATTGACTGGGGTCTTCCTTAATAGGCCTTTAAATCTGTCCCAAGCCTGTCCGAGAGTTTCTTCCATTCCTTGCTTGAATGAAGAGATTTCCATCTTCCCTTGATTGATCTTGGTCTGTGATAACGGTTGAAAACCCGTTATTTTCATATGCTATTTTGGACCAAATTACACCCTTTATTGCTCAGAATGAGCTTAGAATAAAGTAAAACTCAATAAATGAGTCAATCGAGAGTCAAAAGTTGTTTTTAGCGATATTATGCTTGTTTTGCATTGTTTTGCAGCAAATTTGATAGAAGTGAAGATTGGGGACGAAGATGAAGGTCATAGACTTAAGAAAAAGGAACAAAATTGAAGAAAAGAAGAGTCTAGGGACCGCTCGGCGGTAGACCCCTAGCTCCGGGCGGTCAGACGGGAGGAGAAGACACCAGCAGAGCATGCCGAGCGGCAAACCCCTGACGCCGGGAGGTTTTGTGGCACAAGGGAAACCGTCGGGCGATAGACCCTTACCGCCGGGTGGTGGCGCGATTTAGGGTACACCGCCGAGCGGCAAAGTGCGACGCCGGGCGGTGGTCAGATGGGCTTGGGCCTATTTTTCTGTTGCGCTCCTCAGTTATAAATAGCCCTGTTATGAATTCCATTTCATTCTTTTGACAGAAGAGGTCGGCCAGACCTACTTTTCACTCTCTGGAGAGGATCTCTTGGATGCTTAGGCTCCTTTTCATCTTATCTAGGGTTTGTTTTCCATATCTTCCATTATTTTCATCTTGGTTCACCATGACAATGGTGAACTATACCCTTTTGTTGTTGGGGGAACAATGTAATCTTTTGATACTCTCTTTTATTGAAACTCTTGTTTAATTATATGATTTTCATATGTGTTTATTATCAATTGTTGGATTCTCATACTGTGCTTAAAGCTTTTATCGTTTAACTCATTCGGTAACTGATATTTGCCTTTATTGATATGGGGACATACAGTAATGACATGAACTGGTGAGAATTTCCTTGGTTAAGCAATACCACCTAGGGATAGGGGGTAGGACGACCAATTGCTTCTGCTTCTGTTTGTAATGTGTTGTTAGTTACTAGGCGAGGCTAGGGATAGCAAACCGGTAATAAAACAATTGGATAATAAAACAATTTAAACAAGAGGAGTAAATAAGAGAGAGAGGATTAGATTAAATTGTAAACCCCCAACAACTCCACTCATTCATACTCTTTTCGTCAATTGAATCAACACATTGCATGTTTATTTTCTGTCTTTGCATACACTACAATTATTGAATTTTTCTCCGCAAGTCTTACGATTTTGGTTCACACGAACGATAGTGCCTTTCGAGTCTCATGGGAAGAACGATAATGGGTTTTACCATTTTTATTACTTGATACGGTATGGTACACTTGCCATTCCGTTAACAAGTTTTTGTGGCCATTGCCGGGGACTCGAGGTTTAACTTTTTCAAGTAGTGTGAATTGATTGAATTTGACTTGTTTGTAATTATTTTATTATATTTTTATTTTGTTTTGTTTTATTTTAATTTTCTGTAAAAGTGCTTTTAGGGGTATTTTTTCTTGTGTATGCAGGAAGGGATACACACTAGGAGCAGAAAAGATCAGCAACCTCTTCTCGAGGGGTTACCAAACAGGAGATGGAGGAGAGTTATTCATTCTGAACGTGAGAACTTTCCTTCTCTGAACCATTTTTGCAATCTTCTGCACAGGACTTAGAGGAGATGGCGGAACAATCTCCTCCGATACGCACACTGGGGGACTCAGCAAACATTGTGGGTCCCTTGAATTTCAACAGCATAGTCATTCCTGCGGACAATGCAACGAATTTGGTGATGAGCCCTGCACTTATCCAGTTGGTCCAAAGCAACTAGTTTCACGGATTGTCGAGTGAGAATCCCTACAAACATTTAACTATTTTTGGCAAAATTTGCAATACTGTTAAGATGGCCGGAGTCTCAGATGAGAGGGTCAGACTTAGCCTATTCCCATTTTCTTTGGGAGGAAACGCCAAGGATTGGTTGCACTTATTTGCTGAAGGGACGTTCAGAAACTGGGATGCGTTGGCAAGACAGTTTGTCACCAGATTCTTTCTGCAAACTAAGATTCATCAAGGAAAGTTGGAAATTTCTTCTTTTAAGCAAGGAATGGAGGAAACTCTTGGACATGCCTGGGATAGATTTAAAGGCTTGTTAAGGAAGACCCCAGTTCATGGATTCGACAAGATTGCATATTTGCTTGCTTTCCTAGGAGGGCTTAATACTCAGTCAAAAATGATGCTGGATGCCTCAGCTGAGGCAGTATAAATAGGAAGACTGAGGATGAAGCCTATGATTTGATTGAAGACATAGCCCTGAATGAAGCTTCCCAAAGTGAGAGAGGCGCACAGAAAGGAGGAATCTTGCATCTTCCTAGTAATGATGCAATGGCTGCGCAGAATCATATTCTTAACCAAAAATTGGACAAGCTGACAAAGGTCCTCTCTGAACTTCCAATAGGGTTAAGAAATATTTCTCAGACACAATAGCTTTGCGAATTTTGCGGTGGTGACCACATTAATGGTCAATGTGCTTTCACTAAGGAAATGCAGCAGGACGTCAACTACATGGGAGCCCAGTTCCAATACAAACAAGGTAATTTCAACCAAGGGAATTCTAGCCAAGGTTGGAAAAATCACCCCAATATTGGACAGAATCAGAATAATACTTCTGGGCAAGTAGGAAGCTTCCGGCAGCAACAACCTTCACCCTTATGGCAGCAGGTGAGCAGCCTGACAGAGACTGTCAAAGAATTAAATGACCGATTTGATAAATTTCTGAAAGTCTATGAGTCTCAACAAGCTAGTGACCAAGCCAGTTTTAGAGCGCTGGAGACACAAATTGGGCAGCTGTCAAAAAGAGTGGACATCGCAGAAAAGAACCAGTTCCAGGCTAACATTGAGGTTAACCCCAAGGATGAATGCAAAGTTGTGATGGCGGGAAGTAAAAGGAAGCCAATAGAAGAAATAATTGAAATTAGGAGTAGTGAAGATGAAGAGGAGATGGTCTGTAAAAATAAATGTAATCAGCAGAGGAAATGTGAAGAAAAAAAGGAGAAGAAGGACAGGAAACTGAAGAGCCCTTATGAGTTATTCCGAGAAATTTTTAATCAAGTGACGATTATTCCTGGAGCGTCTTCACAAATGTCTGAAGATAATAAGAAGGTAAAATACTGTCTTCGTGAGATAGTTGATCTTGATGAAGAGGAAGAAGATCAGGCACAGTGTGTTAAACCAAGGAAGAAAGATCATACCCAAAAATTGAAGGATCTAGGGAATTTGACTCTTCCTTGTTTGATCAATGATGTGGATATAGGAAGACCCATGATTGATTCAGGATCAAGTATTAATCTGATGTCCTTCAGTGACTTCAAGAAGATTAGAGGGTTAAAATTAAAACCAGCACACACAACTTTGACAATTGCAGATGGATCCATAAAAAAACCTGTGGGTATGGTGGAAGACGCAATTGTTCGAATTGAAGAGTTGGAATTCTTGGTTGACTTCATAGTAGTGGATATGGTAAATGATGGAAGAATTCCTTTAATTCTGGGAAGACCGTTTATGAGGACCTCTCAGATGATGATACATGTCTATGATGGAAGAATAATGTTAAGAGATCAAGACCAAGTGTTAGCCTATAGTGGATCTGAAGGAGAAAAAAGAGAGAATAATAAACAGATCTAGATACAAAAAGGCTAGAAGAGAAGCAGGCAAAGAAGAAAATACCATAGGTAATGATCATCTTAATAGTTGTACTATTTTGCAGGCACGTGAGGAGGAAAAGATAGATAAAGGAGAGTCACCTCACTCAAAGGACAAACTATTTCCGCGGGGTATGGCTGTTAGATACAAAAACAAAAAATGGATTGTCAACAGGAAGCTCAAAGAGGAAGGAATGGTAGAAATTCGAAGGCCATATTCCACTGCCATTCGAAAAGTAGACAGACGAAAGCTGACACGGTGAGATGATGAAGACTCCAATGTGAAGAAGAAGAGTTGATTGCTGAAAAGCACAATTTGTATCTTAAGACAATTTATAATTTTTTAATTTTTTTTTATTTTTATTTTTCTGTTGAACATGTAAATTTTAAATTTCTGAACAATTTTTGGGTAGCATCTGCTGAGGGATGCTAATTTTTGGTATCTACTGAAGGATACCCAGAAGGCACACCTAGTGAAGGGTGTTGGAAGCATCGCACTTACTGATAAGTGCTAAACATGTTTGGGTCAGGATCGCGACGTTAAACAAGCGCTACTAGGAGGCACCTAGATTCTCTCTCTTTTACTCTTGCACTTTAAATTTTTAGAATAGGTTGAATTTTATTTTCAATTTATTGCTTGGCTTGAATACTCTTTCTGAAGATGTTGATTGAATAATGTGCATGATGAACTTATTTGATGATGATCTGATGTGAATGATTATTGAGTTGTGTTGCATGTGGATATCCTGTGAAACAGATGTGTGATGAATTTGATTGTGGTCATGATGCTAAGCAGGGTGTATGAATGACTGTGTGTGAGAAAACATGTTGTGTGAGGTATAGAGCTCTAGAGTTATTGTTGTATGTATTGTTAGTAAAGCAAGAATGATATTGCCTTAATCTTGATTATTGATTGATTTGTATGTGAATGTCATAAGATCAAGGCCATGTTTGAAAACCCTTCTCTAGCCAAAATTTCACCCAAAATGCTTTAAAGATTATGCTCTTTTTGAACCTTAGCCTTAAACAGGATGAAAACCCTTGATTTGAAATTATTTATCTTGAGTTGGGTTGAGAATAATTGTTTGGAATGAAAAGGTTCAAGTTTGGGGTTGCAGGGGGAAAATGAAAAGGCAAAAGAAAAGCATTGAGCCCAAGTGTTGAAAAGAAAAATACATGAGTGAAGAAAAAGAAAAGAAAAGAACAAAAGCATGAAGATGAGCTCAATGCAAAAGAAAAAGGGAAGAAGTTGGGAATGAATAAATTTGGTGACAAAGATAGAGTTTAAACTTGAACCTTTTCAATAATGAAATAGTTCTTTTAACTCAAGAATTTTGTGATCTAGAAAAACCAATTTTTCTTGATAGCTCAGCCTCATTACAAGCCTTGGAAAAGTCCTTTTGATGACATTTGCATGTGATGATGTTGATTGTTTAAGATGAATGGCAATGTTATTTTAGGTGACTTGTGAACAATAAAGAGTGGAGAGCTACCCTAAACACCTGAGTGATTGAGTGAAACACTTGCTTGGTGAGAACTTCTAAATTTCATAATTGCATTCTTGTATAGTGGATTGATCATTCATAATGTCTGACATCTGTTAAGGAAAGTATGAGCTAAATTAAGTAGAGAACATGCATGCATCTTGATTTGATTTCACTGATTATCTGAAATTGAGTGGGTCTTGTCATGTACTTTAGGAAGGTTGAAGCATTGGATGAAATGGTAGAAAGCCAAGCTCTGCTTTTTTTTATTGTTTTGTTTTGTTTTGCTTGAGGACAAGCAAAGTTCTAAGTTTGGGGTTGTGATAACGGTTGAAAAACCGTTATTTTCATATGCTATTTTGGACCAAATTACACCCTTTATTGCTTAGAATGAGCTTAGAATCAAGTAAAACTCAATAAATGAGTCAATCGAGAGTCAAAAGTTGTTTTTAGCGATATTATGCTTGTTTTGCATTGTTTTGCAGCTAATTTGATAGAAGTGAAGATTGGGGACGAAGATGAAGGTCATAGACTAAAGAAAAAGGAAGAAAATTGAAGAAAAGAAAAGTCTAGGGACCGCCCAGCAGTAGACCCCTAGCGTCGGGCGGTCAGACGGGAGGAGAACCCACCAGCAGAGGACGTCGGGCGGCAGACCCCTGACGCCGGGCAGTTTTGTGGCACAAGGGTAACCGTCGGGCGGTAGACCCCTACCGTCGGACGGTGGCGCGATTTAGGATACACCTCCGGGCGGCAAAGTGCGACGCCGAGCGGTGGTCAGATGGGCTTAGGCCTATTTTTCTGTTGTGCTCCTCAGTTATAAATAGCCCTGTTACGAATTCCAATCATTCTTTTGACAGAAGAGGGCGGCCAGACCTACTTTTCACTCTCTGGAGAGGATCTCTTGGATGCTTAGGCTTCTTTTCATCTTATCTAGGGTTTGTTTTCCATATCTTCCATTATTTTCATCTTGGTTCACCATGACAATGGTGAACTAAACCCTTTTGTTGTTGGGGGAACAATGTAATCTTTTTATACTCTTTTTTATTGAAACTCTTGTTTAACTATATGATTTTCATGTGTTTATTATCAATTGTTGGATTCTCATATTGTGCTTAAAGCTTTTATCGTTTAACTCATTCGGTAACTGATATTTGCCTTTATTGATATGGGGACATACAGTAATGACATGAACTGGTGAGAATTTCCTTCGTTAAGCAATACCACCTAGGGATAGGGGGTAGGATGACCAATTGTTTCTGCCTCTTTTTGTAATGCGTTGCTAGTTACTAGGTGAGGCTAGGGATAGCAAGCCGATAATTAGTAATAGGCCCTTTTCGCCAAGGAATCGGGTTAAGGGGAGGCCAAGAAAGTTTGCATGCAATTAGATAATAAAGCAATTTAAACAAGAGGAGTAAATAAGAGAGAGAGGATTAAATGAAATTGTAAACCCCCAACAACTCCACTCACTCATACTCTTTTCATCAATTGAATCAACACATTGCATGTTTATTTTCTGTCTTTGCATACACCACAATTATTGAATTTTTCTCTACAAGTCTTACGATTTTGGTTCACACGAACGATGAGGCCTTTCAAGTCTCATGGGAAGAACGATAATGGGTTTTACCATTTTTATTACTTGATACGATATGGTAAACTTGTTATTCCGTTAACAGTCTGCGGAAAGAATCTGGTGACAAACTGTCTTGCCAAAACATCCCAGATTCTGAACGTCCCTTCAGCAAATGAGTGCAACCAATCTTTGGCATTTCCTCCCAAAGAAAACGGAAATAGGCTAAGTTTGACCCTCTTATCCGACACTCTAGGCATCTTAACGGTATTGCAAATTTGACCAAAGATAGTCAAATGCTTGTAGGGATTCTCATTTGACAACCTGTGAAACTGGTTGCTCTGAACTAACTATATGAGTGCAGGGCTCATCAACAAATTTGTTGCATTGTCTGCTGGAATGGTTATGCTGTTGAAATTCCAAGGACCACAGTGTTTAATGAGTCCCTAGTGTGCGTCTTGGAGAAGGTTGGTCCGCCATCTCCTCTATACCCTGTGGTGAAGATTGCAGATGTGGTTCAGGAGAGGGAAATTTTTCACGTGCAGAATGTCTAACCTTCCTCCTTCTCCTGTCTGTTAACCCCTCGAGAAGAGGTTGCTAATCTTTCCTGCTTCTAGTGTGTATCCCTTCCTGCATACACAAGAAAAATACACCTAAAAGCACTTTTACAGAAAAATAAAATAAAATAAAACGAAATAAGAAAAACAAATAATTACAAATAACTCAAATTCAGTCAATTCACACTACTTGAAAAAGTTAAACCTCGAGTCCCCGGTAGCGGCGCCAAAAACTTGTTAACGGAATGGCAAGCGTACCATATCGTTTCAAGTCGTATAATTGGTAAAAACCCAATATCGTTCTTCCCAAGAGACTCGAAAGGCCTTATCGTTCGTGTGAAATAAAATCGTAAGACTTGTGAATAAAAATTAATAGTTGTGGATGCAAAGATAGAAAATAAACATGCAATGGTTTGATTCAGTTGACGAGAAAAAAGTATGAATGAATGGAGTTGTTGGGGGTTTACAATTTCATCTAATTCGCTCTCTCTTATTTACTTCTTTTGTTTAAATTGCTTTATTATCTAATTGTTATGCAAACTTTCTTGGCCTACGCTTAGCCCGATCCCTCGGCGAAAAGAGCCTATTACTAATTACCGGCTTGCTATCCCTAGCCTCCCCTAGCAACTAGCAATGCATTACTGAACAGAAGCAAAAACAATTGATCGTCCTACCCCCTATCCCTAGGTGGTATTGCTTAACCAAGGAATTACTCACCAGTTCATGACTTTACTGTTGATAATGGTTGAAAAACAGTTTTTTTCATGCTTCATTTGAGACCAAATTACACCCTTTAAGGCTTAGAATCAAGCAAAACACGTTTGTTGAGTCGATTGAGAGTCAAGAGCTGTTTTTAGAGATATTATGCTTGTTTTGCATTGTTTTGCAGCAATTTTGATAAAAGTGAAGAATGGGATTGAAGATGAAGGTCTTAGACTCAAGAACAAGGAAGAAACATGAAGAAAAGAAGAGTCTAGGAATAGCCCAGAGCCAAAATCCAACGTTGGGCGGTCAAAAGCGAGGAGAAGCCACTGTCTGGCGCCCAGGTGGTGCAGCTGGGCGGTTTTGCAATTTAGGGGAAACCGCCGAGCGATAGACCCCTGCCGCCGGGCGGTGGTGCAATATAGGGGAAACAGCCGGGCGGCATAAGTGCGACGTCGGGCGATTGTCTGCTGGGCTTGGACCTGTTTTCTGTGATTTTTATGATCTGTTTGGGCTTGGGCTTGTTTTATGTTATTTTTATGCCCTATTTATAGGCCAGAACGTCTTAGGGTTTGTATCTTTTGATGGTTTAGGCACAGAAACACATTTTTCACCCCTCTGGGTAGATTTGGAGATGGTAACAGCTCTCTTTTTCTTCTTTTTAGGGTTTGTATCTCTTTCATTCCATTATTCACCTAGTTTCTCCATGACGATGGAGAACTAATCTTATTTATTGTTGGGAAAGATGTAACCTCTAAACTCTCATATTCGAATTTCTTATTTATTTATATGCCTATCGTATGCTTTGATTATCAATTGTTGGGTTTCTCTTCTACGCTTAAAGCTTTTATCGTTTAACTCATTCGATAATCGTTGTTTGTCTTTACTGATACGGGAACGTACGGTATTGTCATGAACTGGGGGAAATTCCTTGATTAATGAAATACCACCTAGCGATAGGGAATTAGGACGATCAATTGTTTTTGCTTCTGTTCGGTAATGCATTAGTTACTAGGGGAGGCTAGGGATAGCAAGTCAGTAATTAGTAATAGGCTATTTTTGCCGAGGGATCGGACTAAGGGTAGGCCAAGAAAGTTTGCATAACAATTAGATAACAAAGTAATCTAATAAGAATAGTAGATTTATGAGAGTGATTAGGTGAAATCTGAATCCTAGTAACAAATCCATCTCATATTATCAACATCATCCATCCACTTTTGTGTTTAACCTCAATTGATCAAATTGCATTCATGTTTATTTTTCCGTATTCAAAAACCCTAAAAATATTTTGTTCTTATAATCTTGATTGGTTAAGCAAAAGCACAACAGTTTAGTGTCGCGAGTCTCTTCGAAAAACGATACTTGGACTTACCATTTTATTATTATTTGATATGATCTGGTACACTTGTGAGTTTGTTAACAAGTTTTTGGCGTCGTTGCCGGAGACTCATGGTAAAACTATTCTATGTGTGTGATTCTTGATCGATTAGACTTTTTTTTATTTGATTTGATTTGATTTTAATTTATTTGATTTGCTTTGATTTTATTTTATTTTATTTTATTTTATTTTATTTTATTTTATTTTATTTTATTTTATTTTATTTTATTTGATTTGATTTTTTTTTTTTGATTTTTTTTCTTTTATTTTATCTTTTTATCTTTCTGTTTTTATTTTTCTTTCTTTGTAAAAAAACGAAAATTAAAAAATAATTATCTTTTCCTGTTTTTATTTTTTTATTATATTTTTATTTTTTGGGCTAATTCTATGCTCTGGTGCAGTGTTCTTTAGTGTCTGCAGGATAAAATTTGTACCAGGAGCACAAGGTCATCAGGAGACAGATAAGGAAGGAGAATTGTTTCACCAACACCATGATGTGAAAAGTGACAAACCCAAACCTGGCACACAAGTGAAATTCAAGAATAGGTTATGGGTTGTCAAGACTATCAAAGCAAACAAGAATTCTTGAGATTGAGGATCCTTAGAGTTGGTAACAAGGAAATTTCCAAAATTTTGGTGGTGTCATGAAGGATGGAAGAACACAAACGAAAAAAAAATCAAAACCTACTGATGGGTGTTTGGGCTTTACCAGGTCAAGCTAATGACGTTAAAGAAGCGCTTGTTGGGAGGCAACCCAGCTTCTAACCTAGTTTCTGAATTTTTTATCTTTTATGTTGTTTTGATTTTTTTTTATTATTTTATTTCATTTGTTTTTATTTGATTTTATCTGATCTTATTTTTTTATTTTGTTAGGGTTATGTGCTGCTTCTGCTGGCAGTGATGATAGCATCTACTGATGGATGCTTCTACAACATCTACTGATGGATGTTAGGTGATTTGACATTTACTAATGGATGCCAATGAAGATAAGAAAGATTAGCATTTACTGATGAATGCTACTGGGATAGCATCTACTGGGGGATGTTAGAAGATACAGGTATCTACTGAAGGATACCAGGAAGGTACACCTACTAATGGGTGACTGATGAATCAATATTTTAGACCATTAGCTTAGTTTTTCGCACCGAATTGTGTTGATGATTTGCACTTAATTCTTAGTTATTGTGTCATTTTCACCATTTGGGCTTAATTAGACCAATAATTCATATTGTAATTAATTTTAATTAATTGAGCTTAATTATTCATATTTTCATTTTCAGGGCAATTTTGGAATCACACTGTGGGACTTTTGGAAGGGCACCAATTAAATGAAGACTCTCCACAAGGCAATTTAAAATTAATCTAGTTTAGCTTAGTGGTTTAGAATTTGTTAATGAAGTTTTGTAATATTGGGCCAAATTTTGGCAAAAACATGATGGGCCTAATTGTAGAATAGGACACATGGCTCTAGGGTTTTATTGTAGGTGGACCCCACTCATTTGGAGTCATATATTTTTCAGACCTAAGGATTCCAAGGAGGCAGCCGTCACTCTCCTCTTGGCTCTTGGAGGCTGAACGTTTTCTTTGGAAGGGCAACGTCAGACACAAAATTTTATTTTTGCTTGGAACCATGTTTGAACTCTTATATTTTGGTTGAATGAATTGGTGCACACGGTTACAGCTGGGATGAAGAGCTGATCCTTTTACTTGAAATCATTTATATGCTTTTCCTTTTTTTTCTACTGTCACGGGTTACTTCCAACAAAAAGACGCACACAAATAACGCTGTCACGGTCTGCTGCACATTGCATTTGTTTTGGATTAGAAAGGGAGAAGCGGTGATTGATAAAGGAGCTGGAGTGCAAGGCTGCTGCCACATCCACACCTTTCTTTAATTTAGCAAATTCAATTCGGCCGGAGTAGGAACATTTAGTTGGAGCTACATGGGAAGAGTGGTGCGTTGTTGCTGCCACATCAAGCATTGAAGAGAGGAGCTGATTCCCGTGGATAGAAATGGAACAGTTGGGTGATTGAGATGGAAGTGTCACGTCTTGGGAGAGGGGACACATTCGGAGATTCCAGCTGGGAGATAAAAGCCAAGGCACATTTACTTTTAGTGGAGAATGAGGTGCTAACTTTCTTTGGGGAAGCAAAGCTGTCACGGGCTTGATGCCTTTACTTTGTGAAGAAAACGCTGCACTCATTCCTTGAGAATGAAGAGGCACACTTTTGCATTCCATTTTGCTTTTAAAAGTGGTGAATTCCTTTTAATTGTCACAGCATATGACGGCTTCATGATTGCTGAATATGGGAGCAGCACCTCACGGCCAAGAAGGGTTTAGGCCATTTCCATTTTAATTTGTTTAGTAGATGCATGTGTCATGCGAATTGGTAGAAAAAAAATATATGTTGTTTATTTTCTTTAGCTTTAAATTAGTTTGAATTGTAGTTTAGTTGTTTTTCCTTTCTTTAAATTAGTTTTGCATTTGATAGTTTTAACTGTGCTTAGATATTTGTTTGCTCTGGGTTTAGCATTTTCACTCTCTGGACTCGATTTTTAAAAAATAACTGCGACCATACCAGAGGTCCAAATGCTACGTTTTATATGTCACATGAAAGATAATTGAGTCTACTTTCCAGCAAAAAAAACCTCATCTCATTTAGAGCTTTGTAGAAAAAGTTATGGGTAAAACATTGAGTAAAGGTTAGAGTTGTCCAGTTCTAGCGTGAATTTTCGTATTTACTGTAGTAGTTCCGTTTTTACTGTTTTAATTTCATTTTCATACATGGTGAAATGTGTTGTTGCATTTAGTTTCGTTTTAATTAATTTTAATTACGTTTTTTTACATCTGCGTTTTAATTTAATTTCATTTTAATTTTTCCGCATCCACAAACAACATTTCAAAACCCCCACCTCGTGTTAGACTTGACTCTGAACCGCAGTTGGTCCTTGAGAGACGACCTAGGGGTCATTCCCTAGCTACACTACATTTCTAATATGCAATTAAATTTGTATGGGCAGCGACAACCATCAGTGACGGTAAGGTTTGAACCTACTGATGGGTGCTAGAAAGGTTTGGGTCAGGCTCGTGAAGTTAAACAAGCGCTACCTGGGAGGCAACCCAGTTGATTGATTTATTTTCTATCTTTTGTTTTTGTATTTATTTGCTTCTGTTTTAGTTTAGGATTGATGTACTTGGTTAGACACTATATCTGATGCAGTGGTTTGATATTGATAATTTTGCATGATGGGTATTGCATGATGATGCTTTGATATTGATGAAGTTGAGAATGTGCACAATATGCTGATATACAGGTGGTGGTTCACAAGCTGTGTGAACAGATGCATTGTGATTTTGTGATTGTGATTATGAGGCTAAGCAGGGTATTTGATTGAATGATTGGAATAAGCTTGTGTGAGGTTTTTGAGCTCCAGAGTTCTTATTGATATATCTTCTATCTACTGGAAGCATGAATGATTTTGCCTAAGTTTCTATGATTGATTGAATTGCATGTGTGTGTCATATAATCAAGGCCGTTTTTTATAAGCCCTTTTCTAAAACAAAAATTTTGTCCCACATGAAAAAGAACATCTTATGTTCTACCCTTTTTGAACCTAAGCCTTAAACAAAAAATCCTTTTGAAAATCTTTACCTTGAGTTAGGTTGAGAAATATTTTTGGGGTATTGTTAAAGGTTCAAGTTTGGGGTTGTTGGGAGAATTGAAAAAAAAAAAAGAAAAGTTAGGCATTGAGCTTATGAGTTGAAAAGAAAATGCATGAGAAAATTTGAAAAAGATAGAAAAAGAAAAAGCATGAAAAGAAAAACTCAATGTGAAGAAAAGGGAAAGTTGGGAATGAGTGAGATTGGTAAAAAAGAGAGTTTGTGTTTGAACTATGATTGTATAAATAACTCTCTTAACTCAAGGATTTTGTGATTTAGAAAACCAATTTTCCTTCTTAGCCCAACCACATTATAAGCCTTGAAAAGTCCTTGTGATGATATGTGTATGTGGTGATGTTTGATTGTGGCAAATGAAAGGAAATTTTGTTCTATGTGACATATAGATAGTAGAGGGAAGGAGTGACCTCTTGAAACACCTGTGTGATTGAGTGAAACATTTTATCTAGTGAAGAATGATTCCATGAATTCATGATTATATCTATGCTTAGTTAATTGATCATTCATGAGAATAGCTTCAGCTGGAATATTATGTGATTATGTACATCATGATGAGTAATTTGAATCAAAGCATGAGCACATCTTGACTAAATTCTATTGATGAGTGATTTGAGTGATTACCTATCTTGAAAGAAAGAGCTTTCGAATGTGATTGAACCATTGTGTTGATTTGTGGAAGACTAAGTTTCATTTTGTTTGCTTGAGGACAAGCAAAGTTCTAAGTTTGGGGTTGTGATAACGGTTGAAAAACAGTTATTTTCATGCTTCATTTGAGACCAAATTACACCCTTTAAGGCTTAAAATGAGCTTAGAATCAAGCAAAACACGTTTGTTGAGTCGATTGAGAGTCAAGAGGTGTTTTTAGAGATATTATGCTTGTTTTGCATTGTTTTGCAGCAATTTTGATAAAAGTGAAGAATGGGATTGAAGATGAAGGTCTTAGACTCAAGAACAAGGAAGAAACATGAAGAAAACAAGAGTCTAGGAACAGCCCAGAGCCAAAATCCAACGTTGGGCGGTCAAAAGCGAGGAGAAGCCATTGTCTCGCGCCCAAGTGGTGCAGCCGGGCGGTTTTGTGATTTAGGGGAAACAGCCGGGCGGTAGACCCCTACCGCCGGGCGATGGCGCGATATATGGGAAACCGTCGGGTGGCATAAGTGCGATGCCAAGCGATTGTCTGCTGGGCTTGGACCTCTTTTCTGTGATTTTTATGATTTGTTTGGGCTTGGGCTTGTTTTATGTTATTTTTATGCCCTATTTAAAGGCCAGAATGTCTTAGGGTTTGTATCTTTTGATGGTTTAGGCACAGAAACACATTTTTCACCCCTCTGGGTAGATTTGGAGATGGTGACAACTCTCCTTTTCTTCTTTTTAGGGTTTGTATCTCTTTCATTCCATTATTCACCTAGTTTCTCCATGACGATGGAGAACTAATCTTATTTGTTGCTGGGAAAGATGTAACCTCTAAACTCCCATATATTCGAATTTCTTATTTATTTATATGCTTGTCATATGCTTTGATTATCAATTGTTGGGTTTCTCTTCTGCGCCTAAAGCTTTTATCGTTTAACTCATTCGATAATCGTTGTTTGTCTTTACTGATACGGGAACGTACGGTACTGTCATGAACTGGGGGAAATTCCTTGATTAATGAAATACCACCTAGCGATAGGGAGGTAGGACGATCAATTGTTTTTGCTTCTGTTTTGTAATGCATTGCTACTTATTAGGGGAGGCTAGGGATAGCAAGCCAGTAATTAGTAATAGGCTCTTTTCGCCAAGAGATCGGGCTAAGGGTAGGACAAGAAAGTTTGCATAACAATTAGATAACAAAGCAATTTAATAAGAATAGTAGATTTATGAGAGTGATTGGGTGAAATTTGAATCCTAGCAACAAATCCATCTCATATTATCAACATCATCCATCCACTTTTGTGTTTAACCTCAATTGATCAAATTGCATTCATGTTTATTTTTCCGTATTCAAAAACCCTAAAAATATTTTGTTCTTATAGTCTTGATGTTAAACAAAAGCACAACAGTTTAGTGTCGTGAGTCTCTTGGGAAAACGATACTTGGACTTACCATTTTATTATTACTTGATACGTTCTAGTACACTTGCCAGTTTGTTAACAACTGTACGTCCCCGTATCAGTAAAGGCAAACAACAGTTATTGAATGAGTTAAACGATAAAAGTTTTAAGCACAGATGAGCACCTAACAATTGATAATAAACGCATAAAGAGAGTATCAAAAGATTACGTTGTTCCCCCAACAACAAAAGGGTTTAGTTCACCATTGTCATAGTGAACCAACATGAAAATAATGGAAGATAAGGAAAACAAACCCTAGATAAGATGAAAAGGAGCCTAAGCATCCAAGAGATCCTCTCAAGAGACTGAAAATTAGGTTTGGTCGCCCTCTTCTGTCAAAAGAATGAGAATGAATTCGTAACAGGGCTATTTATAACTGAGGAGCGCAACAGAAAATAGGCCCAGGCCCATCTGACAACCACCCAGTGTCGCACTTTGCCGCCCGGCGGTTTACCCTAAACCGCGCCCCCGCCCGGCGGCAGAGGTCTACTGCCCGGCGGTTTCCTCTGTACCACAAAACCGCCCGACGACAGGGCTCTACCGCCCAGCGTCTAACGCTGGGTGTCTCCTCCTCGCATCTGACCGCCCGACGGTGAATCCTTTCCGCCGGGCGGTTCCTAGACTCTTCTTTTCTTCATTTTTCTTCCTTTTCCTTGAGTCTAAGACCTTCATTTTCATCTCCAATCTTCACTTCCATCAGATTTGCTGTAAAACAATGCAAAACAAGCATAATATCGCTAAAAACAGCTTTTGACTCTCAACTGACTCATTTATTGAGTTTTACTTGATTATAAGCTCATAAAGTAGTAAAGGGAGTGATTTAGTGTAAAATAGCATATGAAAATAATGGTTTTTCAACCGTTATCAGTCGTTGTCACCCAAGTAGTACTGAGTATAAAAGGCAAGATCGATGGTGTGACGAGGTCACTCGAAAGGTGGTGATGAGATGTCAACCCCTGCTAGCTAGAATAAATTAGTGATTAAAGAAGGATTCCCTAAGGGAGATTTGTTTCAAGCAGCTCTTAACGAAACTGGCAAGCGTACCAGATCGTTCCAAGTAATATAATTGGTAAAACCCAATATCGTTCTTCCCAAAAGACTCGAAGGCCTTATCGTTCGTGCAAATTGAAATCGTAAGACTTGTAAAGAAAAAGTGATAGGTTTGAGTGCAAGAAACAACAAATAAACATGCATATGCGATTGATTCAAATGACGAGAAATAGACTATGGATGAATGGAGTTGTTGGGGTTTACAATTTCATCTTATCCACTCTCTCTTATCTACTCCTCTTATTTAATTTGCTTTGTTATCTAATTGTCATGCAAACTTTCTTAGTCTACCCTTAACCCGATCCCTCGGTGAAAAGAGCCTATTACTAATTACTGGCTTGCTATCCCTAGCCTCCCCTAGTAATTAATAATGCATTATAAACAGAAGCGAAAAAAATTGATCGTCCTACCCCCTTATCCCTAGGTGGTATTGCTTAATCAAGGAATTTCCCCTAGTTCATGGCAGTACCGTACGTTCTCGTATCAATAAAGACAAACAACTATTATCGAATGAGTTAAACGATAAAAGCTTTAAGCGCAGAAGAGAAACCCAACAATTGATAATCAAAGCATACCACAAGCATATAAATATATAAGAGCTTCAATAGAAGAGAGTTTCAAAAGATAACATTGTTCCCCAACAATAAAAGGGTTTAGTTCACCATTGTCATGGTGAAACTAGATGAAAAATGATGGAAGAATGGAAAAATAAACCCTAGATTGGCTAAAAAGGAGCCTAAGCATCCAAGAGATCTTCTCCAAGGAGTGAAAAGTAGGTATGGCTGCCCTCTTCTGTCAAAAGAATAATTCTGAAATCGCAATAAGACTATTTATAGCTGAGGAGCGTCACAGAAATCAGGCCCAAGCGCAGCAGACAACCGCCCGACATCACACTTATGCCGCCCGGTGTTAACGGAATGGCAAGTGTACCATATCATATCAAGTAATAAAAATGCTAAAACCCATTATCGTTCTTCCCATGAGACTCAAAAGGCCTTATCGTTCGTGCGAATCAAAATCGTAAGACTTGCGGAGAAAAATTCAATAATTGTGGTGAATGCAAAGACAGAAAATAAACATGCAATGTGTGGATTCAATTGTCGAAAAGAGTATGAATGAATAAAGTTGTTGGGGGGTTTACAATTTCATCTAATCCTCTCTCTCTTATTTACTCCTCTTGTTTAAATTTCTTTATTATCTAATTGTATGCAAACTTTCTTGGCCTCCCCTTAACCCGATCCCTCGACGAAAATGGCCTATTACTAATTACCGGCTTGTTATCCCTAGCCTCCCCTAATAACTAGCAACGCATTACAAACAGAAGCAGAAACAATTGGTCGTCCTACCCCCTATCCCTAGGTGGTATTGCTTAACCAAGGAATTTCTCACCAGTTCATGTCATTACTGTATGTCCCAATATCAATAAAGGCAAATATCAGTTACCGAATGAGTTAAACGATAACAGCTTTAAGCACAGATGAGAACCCAACAATTGATAATAAACGCATATGAGAATCATATAATTAAACAAGAGTTTCAATAAAAGAGAGTATCAAAAGATTACATTGTTCCTCCAACAACAATAGGGTTTAGTTCACCATAGTCATGGTGAACCAAGATGAAAATAATGGAAGATATGGAAAACAAACCCTAGAAAAGATGATAAGGAGCCTAAGCATCCAAGAGATCCTCTCTAGAGAGTGAAAATTAGGTCTAGTCGCCCTCTTCTGTTAAAAGAATGAGTCTAAACTCGCACTAGGGCTATTTATAACCAAGAAAAGTAACAAAATTAAGCTCAGGCCCATCAGAGAACCGCCCGGCGGCAGGGGTCTACCGCCTGGCGCTTTGCCTCAAGTCGCAGGACTGCCCGGTGCCAAAAATAGTCGCTCGACGGTTTGGTCAACCGCCCGGCGCTGGTCAACTGCGCTCTGGTCAACTGGTTGACTTTTATGGTTGACTGGTTGACTTTTCTGCATTCTGGTTGACTTTTCTTCACTGCAACTGTTTGATCTTTAACCTTTCTTTCCAATCATCTCCAATTCTCTTCAAAACCCTGCAAAACAAGCATAATACCTCTAAAAACAACTTTTGACTCTCAAATAACTCATTTATTGAGTTTTACTTGATTCTAAGCTCATTCTAATCAGTAAAGGGTGTAATTTAGTCCAAAATAACATATGAAAATAACGGTTTTTCAACTGTTATCACAACCCCAAACTTAGAACTTTGCTTGTCCTCAAGCAAACAAAACAAAACTTGGCCTTCCACTTTTTCATCAAGTAGTTCAACACTTTTCAAAATCCTTTTCTTCACAACAAGTTATTATTCAATTCAGATTTCAATGGAATCCTACCAAAACGCATGCATGCTTTCAATCCAATCATACTCACATAATCAAATATTTCCTAACAGATGTTTCATTCATGAATGATCAATCCACTAAGCATAGATGTAAACATGGATTTCAATAATTCTCACCAAGCAAGTGTTTCACTCAATCACTCAAGTGTTTAAGGAATCACTCCACTCTTTACTATTCACATGTCACATAGAACAATACTGCCATTCATCTTACAACAATCAGAATCCTTACTTGCAAATGTCATCACAAGGACTTTTCCAAGGCTTGTAATGAGGCTGGGCTATCAAGAAAAATTGGTTTTTCTAGATCACAAAATTCTTGAGTTAAAAGAACTATTTCATCATTGAAAAGGTTCAAGTTTAAACTCTCTCTTTGTCACCAATTTCACTCATTCCCAACTTCTTCCCTTTTCATTGATTTTACATTGAGCTCATGTTTCATGTTTTTTCTTTTTACTTTTTTCGTTTTCTTTACTCATGCATTTTTCTTTTCAACACTTGAGCTCAATGCTTTTCTTTTGCCTTTCCATTTTCCCCATGCAACCCCAAACTTGAACCTTTTCATTCCATACAATTATTCTCAACCCAACTCAAGATAAATAATTTCAAATCAAGGGTTTTCATCCTGTTTAAGGCCAAGGTTCAAAAAGGGTATAAGATTACACTTTAAGGGTGAAAATTTAGGTAAATAAGGGCTTCCAAACATGGCCTTGATCATATAACATAAACATGCAAATCAATCAATTATCAAGACTAAGGCAATATCATTCATGATTCCCTGTGAATAGTACATACATCAGTAAAGACTCTGGAGCTCAATACCTCACACAACATGCTTTCTCACACATCATTCATAAATCCTGCTTAGCATCATAATCACAATCATAAACCACTATACATCTGTTCATATAGTTAGTGAACCATTTACCTGGATATCAGCACACACACATTCTCAGTCATCAACCACATTCAATCATCATTGAATAACTCGTCATGCATTTCATAAAATGAAACCACCATCAGAATCAGTGTACAAGCCAAACACAGACACAAAAATAAAATGTTCTTATACTAAAAAATCAAAAGTACAAAGGAAAAATAAAGATAAAACCTGGGTTGCCTCCCAATAGGGCTTGTTTAACGTCACGAGCCTGACCTGGTAAAGTTCAAACACCCATCAGTAGGTGTTAATATTCTCCTCATCATCAACTTTAAAAGTTATGTCTGCTTTAATAGTCTTGACAACCCATAACTTATTCTTGGATTTCACTTGGTGTGCCAGGTTTGGATTTGTCACTTTTCACATCAGGGTGTTGGTGAACCAATTCTCCTTCCTTATCCGTCTCCTGATGATTTTGTGCTCCTAGTACAAATTTTATCCTAGACATACTAAAGAACACTACACTAGAGCACAGAATTAGCCCAAAAAATAAAAACAGTAAAAATAATTTTTATTTTATTTTTAATTTTTTTTAAAGAAAAATAGGAAAATAAAAACAGAAAATAAAAATAGAAAATAAAAACAGAAAATAAAAACAGAAAAATAAAAACAGAAAAAATTAAAACAGAAAAAATAAAAATAGAAAAATAAAAACAGAAAGATAACAACACCCCTTAGTAGGTGTTGATACTCCCCTTGCTTGATATTCTTTTCTTTTTCTTCTTCCTGCTGAATTTCTTCATAAAATTGAGAACACCAAGCACATGTTTCCATGTATCAATCATGGGAACTTTAATCTCCAATTTCTTGAAGATGTCCATAAAGTACTTAAACTTATTTTCCTTCCTATGATATTTTTTTGAATGAGGAAGGGAATTTTCATGTGATCTATTCTTCTTTCCTCTCTTCCTCTTTTTCTCAATCTTCTCCTTCTTCCACTTTCTCTTTTTCTCTTTTCTTCTTTTCTTCTTTATTTTGAAATATTTTTTCTTTTTTCTTTTTTCTCAACCACTTCTTTTCCTTTCTCCTCATTTTTTTCTCCCTCACTCAACTTATCATTTTCAAAGATAGTTACTTGATATTCCCCTTTAGGGTCAACTTCAGTGTTACCCCTAATAATACTGATGAGTCGATAATTTACTGATTTCATTTAGTTTATTGTGCTATAATTAATCAGAGAATTATGCTTAATTGTCCGGTATTATCCTATTTTTCCTAATTGTACTTAATTTGATCGGAAATTCTTATTTTAGTTAATTTGAATATTCTGAGCTAATTATTTGCAATTTTAATTTCAGGGAAATTTTGGAAATACAATTTTAGACATTAGAAAAAAATAAATAAATAAAAGACTCTCCACAAATTTTTCAATAAGAAGAAGGGTACTATGGTCACTTTTATTCTTTGGGGGTGTAACACTTTAAATTTGGGGGTGCACATGGAAAGTATTATCTTATTAAAAAATGGAGAAGTGTAATGATTGAATTGGTGAGCTATGCATTTCATGTGAATTCATTTTCCAATTGCAAAGAGTTTTCAATTTTTGTCCTATTATGGGTGCATTCACTTTTGGCTTTGGAAAAAAAAAACGTTGCACTTAAATGGTGGGCCATAACATGTCACCACATGCACATGTATTTGTGATTAAAGAAAAGAAAAGAAGCAAACACGTTAAAGCACAAAAGAAAGTGCAGTCCATGCATCAACAAAGCAACAAGCTTGGCTTCACTTATTCAAAGAAGCACCACACGGCCCACAACTTAAAAAGTTGCTGCAGCACATTGAATGGTCACGGCTTGATGATAAATGGGAGGGATGGTCATAGCACATGGGTGATTAAATATAAAAAAGAAGATGTCAAGCTTTCATTGGGTCATGCATCATCTCCTGCTTGGTTTTTAAGTGCACCAAATGAAAGAGCAAACAGCCACGGTCTTCATGCAAAGGGCTGCAACAACACACCTTTGAAGAACACACAACAGCAGCTTCATTGCTTCTCAGTACAGCAGCTTGGACAATTGTTTTTTTTTTTTACGTACAGCAGCTTCCTTGCTTCTCAGTACAGCAGCTCATTTGATTCATCCAAGCTGCAGCACACTTGGAGAGATTCTCGACCTCTTAGAAATGCAGCTGCTTCTCCATGCTCCAAGCAACACCAAGACGTTCCTGCACCAAAGCAAACAGCAGCTAGAACAAAAAAAAAAACGTACAGCACATGGAGTTGTTTTACACATCTACAAAGGCATAGCAGTTGCATGCAACATTTCTTCACATAGTGCAGCCACGTCTAGCTTTGAAAGATTGGCAGCAAACGTACCCATTCAAGTCTTCATTCCACGTTGCATGAAACAGCCCACGTGAAGAGCTCACTTGATTCATCCAACTGGAGCTCACGTCCAACAGCTTTGGGGCACCGTTTGGAAGAAAAAAAAAAAGAATAGCTGCCATATCCAAGGAAAACATCACACGGTCCAAGCAAGAGAGTGCAACTGCCACGTCCAGAATATTTGGAGAACACTTCCAACTTTGGAGATGCACACGGTCCAGCTCTCTCCATGAAAACAGCAGCAGTTTGAGCTTCAACACGGTGCAGCCCATACAACCATGCACTCCATACTTTTCGGGCTTCAACATTGCAGCCAAAGCTTGCAGCAACGCCAACTTCACTCTGCATTTAAATGTTCCAGCAGCTTGGACACGTTCCAACAACCTTCAACAATCATCAAGCATCCTCACGGACCATGGGCTTTTGAAGGGCAGCTCATCCACGTCAAATATGTTTCATCATCCAGCTGCAAGGGATGTTTAGAGAATGTGGAATAAAAAGGAGCTGCAGCAGACGCAAAAAATGGAAAGCACGCTACAATTAAAGATAAGGGGCTGTAGGTCTCATGCTTGATTCACTTGGACTTGACGTGATGTAGTTTACATATGCAGCACACGTCCACTTGTGAGCTCCAAGGTTTTTATTTTAACACTTGGAAAAGGATGCGCTGGAAGGAAAAGAAAAGAGAACCCCACCTAGCAGCAAAAGAAGTTTTATTAAGAGGTGCAGCGGCCCACAATAGAATTGTTTCCTTTTGGAAACTTTACTTAGAGAAAAACCTTAGCAGCAAGCAGCCAATAAAAATAAAATGGTAGGTCCAGCAGGTGGAAGGTGTGTGACCCTTGTGCACTTCAGAAATGTCCAACTTATTTCTTCATCTAGAAGCTGCAACGTAGAAAATGAAGTGCTTCTGACATCTACAATGACATCCTTAACCAGCCGCCTTTGGAGTTATGTGAGGAAGCAGCAGCTCTCCCTCAAGGCCCACGCACATCAAATTCTCTCCTATAAAAAGGCACCTAATGCACAGAGATTTGCAGAGGGAGAGGATGGGAGAGCTCCCTCTCTCGTTACTGGAAGGAGCGGAAAAACAGATTGCCAAGCTTTCATCTTTCATTTTTCATTTTTTCTCAGTTGTTGAGTATCACCTGAACCAGACTCTGTTTCCTTTTTAATTTTCAGTTTAATGCATTTCTTTTACTAAAGCATTGTTTGAACTACTCTCATGTTAATTTGTTAATCCATGCACTGTTTCAATTTCACAATCACTTTATTTCCAGCACCGTTAATTTTTCTTGCCATTTATTTTTCTTGCAATTTTAATTTTTGTCATGTTTTTATTTTACTGTTATTTTAATTTCATCACTTAAATTTTATTTTCTGTATTAAGTTGTAAGAATTCTGGTACTATTTCAGTATTTTAAATTACTGTTTCTGAATTTACTGTTTTTCTGTTTTACTGTTTTTCTGTATTTTATTTTTTTACTGTTTCTGTATTAATTTAATTTCTGTTCTGAATTCCTTTATTTTCTGTACTGCTATAATTTTATTTTCTGTTTTACTGTTTTTAATTTTTACTGTTTACTATTTTCTATATTTACTATTTTCTGTATTTTCGTATTTTCTGTTTTCTGTATTTCGTATTTTACTGTAGCACTCCGTATTTACTGTAGCAATTTCGTTTTTACTGTTTTAATTTAATTTTAATGCATGTTAAAATTTTTTGTTGCATTTAATTTCGTTTCCATTAAATTAATTACGTTTTCACTCTTGCGTTTAATTTAAATTCCATCCGCGATTTAATTTTAATTTTACCGCATCAACCACAAACTTTTCAAAACCCCCCCACTTTGTGTTAAGACTCGAAACTGAACCGCAAAATTGGTCCTTGAGAGACGACCTAGGAGTCACTTCCTAGCTATACTGCATTATTTTTGCACATCTAATTTGTGTGGGTTGCGATCACCCACCAAATACCCAGAGATATCAATGCTTTTGTTATCTCATCTTCTTCTATCTTTTCTTCATCAATATTCTCCTCTTTAGGAATATCCTCCTCTTTATGGTCAACTTCAGTGTTACCCCTAATAATACCCAGAGATATCAATGCTTTTGTTATCTCATCTTCTTCTATCTTCTCTTCATCAATAGTCTTGTCATCCTCAAAGATAGTGGCTTGACATTCTTCTCTAGGATTAACAGCAGCATTATTCTTAATAATGCCCAGAGAAATCAATGCATTTGTTATCTCATCGTCGTCTATCTTTTCTTCATCAATAACCTTATCATCCGCAAAGATAGTAGATTGACATTCTTCTCTAGGGTCCACTTCAGTATTAACCCCAATAATGCCTAGAGACCTTAATGCAAGAGATTTGTTCATCCTGTAAACGTTGTTAAGCTTCCCACAAAGTTTCTTTTCGTAAGGAGGATTGTTTCTCTTTTTCATTTTGATTCATGTATGAGTGAGGTTCCTACTAGTGATTGAACTTATTTTGGTAGGATTGAGTGCCCATATAATCAACTTCTTGTCCAAATTGCATTCTGCAAACGTTAGGCACAAAACCCTAGAGAACATTTATTAAAATAACAACAAAAATGAAAAATCAAATATTTACAAACCAGTCAAATTCAATCAATTCACACTACTAGAAAAAGTTAAACCTCGAGTCCCCAGCAACGGCGCCAAAAACTTGTTAACAGAATGGCAAGTGTACCATATCGTATCAAGTAATAAAAATGCTAAAACCCATTATCGTTCTTCCCATGAGACTCAAAAGGCCTTATCGTTCGTGTGAACCAAAATCGTAAAACTTGAGGAGAAAAATTCAATAATTGTGGTGAATGCAAAGACAAAAAATAAACATGCAATGTGTTGATTCAATTGACAAAAAGAGTATGAATGAATGGAGTTGTTGGGGGTTTACAATTTCATCTAATCCTCTCTCTCTTATTTACTCCTCTTGTTTAAATTGCTTTATTATCTAATTGTATGCAAACTTTCTTGACCTCCCCTTAACCCGATCCCTCGGCAAAAAGGGCCTATTACTAATTACCGGCTTATTATCCCTAGCCTCCCCTAGTAACTAGCAACGCATTACAAATAGAAACAGAAACAATTGGTCGTCCTACCCCCTATCCCTAGGTGGTATTGCTTAACCAAGGAATTTCTCACCAGTTCATGTCATTATTGTATGTCCCCATATCAATAAAGGCAAATATCAGTTACCGAATGAGTTAAACGATAACAACTTTAAGCATAGATGAGAACCCAACAATTGATAATAAACGCATATGAAAATCATATAATTAAACAAGAGTTTCAATAAAAGAGAGTATAAAAAGATTACATTGTTCCCCCAACAACAATATTTGCCTTGCGCTTTGCCTCAAGCTGTAGGACCGCCCAGCGCCATCAATGGCCGCCCGGCGGTGTGGTCAACCGTCCGGCGCTGGTCAACTGCGCTCTAGTCAACTGGTTGACTTTCTGGTTGACTGGTTGACTTTCTGGTTGGCTGGTTGACTTTTCTGCATTCTTGTTGACTTTTCTGCACTGCAACCGTTTGATCTTCAACCTTTCTTTCCAGTCATCTCCAATTCTCATCAAAACCCTGCAAAACAACGCAAAACAAGCATAATAACTCTAAAAACAACTTTTGACTCTCAAATAACTCATTTATTGAGTTTTACTTGATTTTAAGCTCATTCTAAGCAGTAAAGGGTGTAATTTAGTCCAAAATAACATATGAAAATAACGGTTTTTCAATCGTTATCACCCGGTGGTTTGCCCCTAATCGCGCCACCGCCCGGTGGTGGATTGGGCCGCCCGGCGGTTTGCCTCTTATCGCAAAACCGCCTGACTGCACCGCCAGGGCGCGAGATAGTGGCTCCCCCTCGCATTTGGCCGCCCAGCGTTGGATTTTGGACGCTGGGCGATTCCTAGACTCTTCTTTCTTCATGTTTCTTGTAACACCCCTAATAGGATGCTACTTATAATAAATCAAGGTACTGAATTATATAAAACATTCAAATCCAAACATTTTTATTTATATTTAAAATGCGGAAGCAAATTCATAGGCACACCATATGTTTTTACACCTTATTGAAGTAATTATAAACACTCTTTTACAACGATAGAATTCAAACACACTAGTAAATAACATCATAAAGAAAACCCGACAAATTTTATTCCCCAGCACTCTCGTCGAGCTACTCCGTTCCAATATTATCTGCAATATCATCTGCTCCCGTACAAGTACGATCATCGCAGGTGGAAACCACAACCACAAACGTAAAGGGTGAGCAACTCAAAATATAATATATAAGTCAAATTATAAACTTCATACACGCATTAAGACAATTTTTTTTTTATACGAAACATATCATCACAAATTTAGCCTTTTGTACTCTAATGTCTTTTCCTCATTCATCATATCCTATCCTCAATAACAGTTGATTTTCCTTTATTAGGGTAATCATTTCATTGTATTTTGTCAACGCGAGCTGCTCTCAATAGCATACGATTCGAGTCGTCTTCAATCGCAACATCAGACCTGTCTCCCTTAACTCCCCAAGGACTAACGAGTAAAAGCATCGATACTAAACACATCGATGCACTATACTCAGCACGAGCCAAAGTCATGGGCGAGACATTCACCTCCTCACGCAGAAGGAAGTGACACTCGAATCTCTAATCTCTGGCGAGACTAGAATTTATTAGTAAAATACTCGTTTGACGAAACTACAAACGAATAGTATGATTTACGAGAACTATACTGACAAACTTAATAAATCGTGCTCAATCACGAACTAATTACATGTTCTCATTAACATGTATCCATCGAACAGAAGTAAGCCAACGAAACAACCGTGCTCAATCACGAACGCTCACATGTTCTCAATAACATGAATTAGCAAAAGCGTTGATAAACAAGGCTTAACACCTCAACAATGTGTCACTCCTCATTATCTAATAATTTTAACCCACCACAAAAAATAAAATTTTACTAACTCACCTAAGTGGATCTCACATGGTTCCACAATCTTCTGATTTCTCAAAAATTACTAACTCTTCTCGTTCTTTCCCATTTTCATCTATTTATTTCTATATCAACTAGTTGATTTTTTTTTTCAAACACTTAAAATCTCTCTCTTAACTTGATCATTTCCTCTTAGTTACTTCTGGTCTCTACTCAATCATTATTCTTTTCCACTAGAAAGAAGAAGAAACATCATATTTTGCATTAAAAACATAATTACCCTTGTAAAATTGGTTGCTGTCAAAACGACCTTTACTCAGTGTTTTATTCATAATTTCCTATACAGACCTCCGAATGCGTTGATTCTTGTTTTATTGGATTCTAGACTCAAAAATCTTTCTCTGGACACCAAACTCGTAATTTTTGGACAAGAGGTCTAGCCGCAGTAAAAATTATTAAAATTCATAAATTTACTCACGTTCTAGTATTTCCAGTTTTGACCTTTGCTTATTGTTTTATTCATAACTCTCTCTACATAACTCTGAATGAGATGATTCTTTCTTTATTGGGTTCTAGACTCAAAATTCTTTCTCTAGACATCAGATACGTAATTTTTGGACAACTGTACTAACTGCAGTAAAATTTACAATACTAACCAACAATAAAAGTCAAGGTTATCAAACACTTAAGATTATTGGAACACTATAAGTGTATTCATTATAGCTTCTGACTTCCTATTGAAGATCCTTCTGGTCAAAACTAAAGCAATATATATCTAAACTCTGTAATAAAATTTTCGGTTTGATCCAACGGTTGATGAAGTGAATCTCTTAATTTTTTTCCTTAGATGGTTTAGACATAGAACTAAGCTGAAAATCAATTACCTCAAAATACGAAATCTATATCTCCTACTTGAGACATTAGATTGATAATCTGAACGGTCAAATTCAACATATAGGTCTTAGGAACCTTATATAAAAATTTCAGATCAATCTAACGGTTCACGAGGCAGGAATTTATGTTTTACCGTGGGAACTTAGCAGCAGAAATCAAATAGTTATATCTCTATTCAAAGTTACGAAATTAATTCCTCTCGATACAGAACTCCAATCACAAATCTGAACGATCAAATCAGAATAATTTATCTCATGAATCATATATCAAATTTGAGCTTAATCTAACGGTAAACGAATTACGGATTAAGGTTTTACTTTGGTAACTCCAAAAATGGAAAATACGAAGAGCATAGTCAATGATAATCAAAACCTATACAGACAAACACGTAGACTGACAGTACAAGATCCAACATACTCATAGCAAAATCACAAACCATAATTATACAATTATCATGCATCAAAAAGAGAGTTAGCTCCCCTTACCTCAAAGAATTCTAGCCTTCTTCCTCTCTCACGGTCACGGTTCTTCTCTCCTGCTTCCTCAACCACACACTCTTTTACCTCAAGTCACAATCTCACTCACCATTTAAAATTTTCCACTAGCCCTTCACTCTCATAAGTCTCACGGTTCCTTCCTCTCCCAATAATATGTATATATAGAAAATAAACTCACTCTCACCTTTCCCTACAATTCCTTGTTTGACCAAAGTAATGTTACTATACTCAACAAGACATGATGTTGCATTTGTCTTTACTTGGTATATTCCTCCTTCTAGATTACCATGGGACCCCAAAGTTAATGCTTGTGTCAGAAAAATATCCATTTCTCTTTGCATGAAACCAAAAGAAACACTTAAAACAAAATACATCTACCTAACATGTCCCATTATGTCAATATTTGCATGAAACCAAAACAAAAGTGGTACAACAAATTTAAGTAGCCTTTTTAAGCTACGTAGTTTAGGTTTAAAAATATAACCACCAAGCCAAAATTTCTTTTGGATAAAAGAAACACAAGACTACAACTCATGATACGAATTATCCTAATTTTTACTATTTAAAATTTTTCTGTATCTTACATTTCTTCGTTCTTCTCGAGTCTAAGACCTTCCATCTTCAATCCCATTCTTCATCTTCATCAGAAATGCTGCAAAACAATGCAAAACAAGCATAATATCGCTAAAAACAGTTTTTGACACTCAACTGACTCAACTAACGTGTTTTGCTTGATTCTAAGCTCATTCTAAGCCTTATAGGGTGTATTTTGGTCTCAAATGAAGCATGAAAATAATTTTTTTTCAACAGTTATCAGTAGTGTGAACGCATTAACGGATTTCATCTACAATGAGACGACCCACATTCAATGATTTCCGTGAGAAGATGTTATAAATTATAAGGAACCACCCCATGATGATGTCTAAGACGTGAGAGAAAGGAGATAAGTTGGCATGAATCAAGGTGGACCAAAATTTGCTCAAGGATGTTAGAGAATATCTCTTAATGTAAATGGGTTGTTGCTGACTGCTCCTATGGAAATTCCTTCCAGGACAGCAAACTACTCTTTCAACTTCACTAATATCCGGTCCATCTTCCAAGTAATGGGCATACTAGCACAAATTTTCTCCTATCTATCACTCTTTTCCTAGGAAGGAGTTGATTGTTTCAGCATCAAAGGGAACTCTCCTTCCTCGCACATCAAAGGGATGATCTTTTGTTTTGTAAGTTGTTAAGTTTAAGGAAATGAGAGATTGGTTCTCTTTAAGAACCAGATAATGTATGTTGTTTGGGTTTTCTATTCATATGAAATTCAATGTATTGTTTGAATACATTTTATAGTTAATCTTTGTATAGGTTCGTTATACCTATCACCCTTCACACATGAAAACTCATGCAAGATCAAGGTAAATAGTAAATTGGGACTACAATTAACAAAAAAACACAAAAACTAGATAATTTTTATGAATTAAAATGCAGAAATACATAATTTAAACGAAGAACACGGAAATTAAAAAGTCAATGACGAACCAAACAAAATTTCAAAGCAAAATACAAAACACAAACATAAAAAAATGATTATTTTTTTTAATATAACAAAAAATAAGATAAACGAGGATATTCAAACCAGAACCTTGCTCTATATATAAGATGATACGATCCTATCCAAGAAGAGTACTATCGTTTTTAAATTTGAATCCTCAAGATGTATAACAACAAAAAATCAGAGAAGAATGCAGAATAAGATAGAGATGTGGACATCACAATCTAGCATATTGATAAGTCAAGTGAAGATTTCACACAAAGATGTTATATTTTTAAAAGAGTCAGAGTTCTAATCCAAGAACCAATAGAACCCTCACTTAAAAATGCAAATGCATATAATATGAATCAAAAGTGTCTACATATATATTTGGTGTCCTTATATATAAGTAATAGTGTTGTCAAAACGGGCCACCAATTCAACCCATCATAGATTGGTTGTTTAGTGAGTCAACCCAATTTAGTTCACTTATTAATGAGCCAACAAAATTTGAACTCAGCCTGGCCTACCACGGGTTGGTGGATTAAACAGGTTGATTCACTAGTTCACTTTATTATAAGTTTTTTTTTCAATTAAAAAGAATAACAAAATTTCTATAATTCAAATCTAAATAAAGGGGAATAGTCTTAAATTATATTTACGATTAATCAAACCTAAGATTTCATTCACATAAAGATATCACAAAATTTTTAGTAGCTTCATAGCGATTCAAATCTGCATAAAAATTGAGTTACTAAATATAGATTTGTACATTTTTCATTTTGTCTAATTATTTCATACAAAAATAATTCCTCGCGAGCCTCTATTTCAATAGTTTGTAAAATGACCAACCTAACAAAAAGTACTTATTACAAAAATTAGGTGAGTAGGTGAGCGAACCCAGCTCACTGTGGGTTCAACCCAAGTGAATCGGGTTCAAAATTGTCCCGTATCGAATTTTTAAAATGTTTCAACCCAACTTGGCCCGAACCCTAGGGGTTTGCTCACGGGTTCCAAGTTATTTTGACCACACTAATAGATTCAAATGTTTAAGACACCTAAGAAATCTTAAAAGAAAACTCAAAGGCATTAGGCTTAAAAATAACTTGAAAATTTAAAAATAAAAACAAATTGTTTGCAATAAAAGAAAATTAAAAGTATATTTAATTGTATAAATTATTGTATAATTAATTATGCTCCAAGTTATGATCTTCATGTCCCTTGAATTCCAATCTTCATGATCCTCCAGCAGATTTGTTCTTCCAATTATTTACTTCTTGATCTTGTCATATGTCCTTTAAATGGCAATGTCCTTTCCTCAAGTTCTTCTATAGGATCAACCTCTCTGAATCAAATTTTAAGTGTTTGTTGATCAAGCACGATCTGCTAAACAAATTCCCTTGATAATTTCTAGTTTTGGTTACATTACATCATTGCACATTCGCATTTTCTCACTCATGATAAAAGAAAGTAATCAGTTTCATCGTTATGTGGTGTGATGTTTTTCCTTTATTTGGGTTTGTTTGTTGGGGAATGAAAAGGTGAGGAGCACTTGTCCAAGAAAGCTCTTTCAATTTCAATAATATTGAACGAGTCAATTCTGGTGTTCACATAGCTTGTCTCTGTGTGTTCTGATAAACTTCATTAGAAAAGGAACTGCATTATCAATGAGTATCATTTTCCACACTTAATTGGTTATGGAATGTAATGGTTGCAGGGACGTTTTGCTTTTTATAAGGGGTTCATACCCAATTTTGGACGGCTAGGATCATGGAACGTGATCATGTTTTTAACTTTAGAACAGGTACAAGTTGAATGCTTTGTAATAGCTTTCCATGAATTTATCCTTTCCTTTTTATCACCTTTTACACACTTATCTATTGATAGAGACCAGAAAACCCAAAATTTGCAAAAGAATTTTGCATTGACTCAACCATGACAATTGTGATTGTTTTCATGGAAGAACTCAAGCACCATGAGAGTTGTGATTGTTGATTGACTCTTCATATTGATAGTCTCACACTACTCATAATGCTTTAACTTGTTAAATGGGGCAGTTTTCAATCTCACTTGTTTTTGTGTTTCCTGTGTCAGGCTAAAAAGCACTTCGAAATATTATAAATTAATATCTGCTTAACCTCAAACAGTCAGTCGTAGAATTTTTTTCAGTAGAACTTTATTTTCAAGAGAATAAAACTTCTCTTCATTTTGTGAATTAGATAGAATGTTCCAAAACATTTATTTTGTTGGGGAAAGGAAGTATCAAGAAATGACAATTGTTGGGTTCTTGAGCGTTCGAGAAAACCCAGAAACAGAGAAAAGTAGAAGAGAGAGAGCAGAGCGCGAGAATGTGAAAACTGAATCGTATTGAAAAGTTCAAAGTTACTCATCAGGAGGGGTTGGTTATAATATATATATAACCAACACAAGCACGAAAGGCAACCGGCAAACAAACAAAACAAAACAAAACTAACAACCGACCGTTATAAAACGAACAACGAAGCTAAGTCTTAACAATTCTCCACCTAGACTTGCTTCAAAGAAACAAAAACAAAAAAAACACGAACGGTAGAAACCCAATCCTGGACAACAACACGAGAAACCTCTCCTTAGCGAGCGGCTTTGTCAACATATCTGCAGGGTTGTCTTCGGATGCAATTTTGCGTATTTGAACGTCACCGGATTCTACAATGCTTCTGACAAAATGCAGCTTGACGTCAATATGCTTGGTTCTGGAATGGTAAATCTGATGATTGGCCAGATGAATGGCACTCTGGCTGTCGCAATGAACACATACAGATTTTTTATTAAAACCAAGTTCCTGAACCAAACCTTTCAGCCACAGTGCCTCCTTAACTCCTTCAGCAAGAGCACAGTACTCAGCTTCCGTAGTTGACAAAGCAACAACCGACTGTAATGCAGACCTCCAGCTAACAGCAGTACCAAACAACGTAAACACATATCCCGAACGGGATTTTCTAGTGTCCATGCATCCGGCAAAGTCAGAATCAACAAAACCTTCAATATAACCTCCACCTTGAAAGTTATTCTGGAAAAACAATCCAGTATCGAGAGACCCCCGTATATATCTGAGCATCCACTTCAACGCTTCCCAGTGTGTTGGTCCAGGATTAATCATGAACTGACTGAGAACACTAACACCGTGCACCAGGTCCGGTCTTGTGCAGACCATGCTGTACATAATGCTCCCAATCCCATTTGAAAATGGAACAGATTCCATCTTCCTTCTTTCCTCCTCGGTCTTTGGGCATTGTTTCAAGCCATAAAGAGACTTCTGTAACAGACACACCCTATCATCCACAGCGAAACCGTCCGGTTGCTTCATATAGATGGTTTCCTCCAAATCGCCGTGCAGAAAAGCTGTCCGAACATCCAACTGTTCAAGATGCAAATTGCAATGAGCAACTATTGTCATTAGAACTCTGACCGAACAATGCTTAACCACTGGAGCAAAGATCTCATGATAGTCTACACCTTCAATCTGAGTAAAGCCTTTGGCAACAAGCCTAGCTTTGTACCTCGCTTTCTCACCGCCCGGTATAGCTTCCTTTTTCTTGAAAATCCATTTCGAACCTATAACCTTCTTACCCTTCGGCAGATCCACCAATCTCCAGGTGCTATTCTTTTTCAAAGCCTCCAACTCTTCCTCCATAGCACCCTGCCAAAGATGTCGTTCGCTGCTGTCAAGAGCCTCCTTATAACTTCTCGGTTCATCCGATCGGTTAAGATCTTCAGCAGCATTCAGGGCGTAGCAGATTAGATCTGCCTCTCCAAACCGTTTGGTTGGCTTAGAGATCATTCTTTCTCTGTCACGAACAAGCTGATAGTTTCTCAAATCAACACCAGCAGCTTTTCCATGACTTCTCTCGCCAGACATACCATATGTATCATCACCAAGGTCTGTTCGAATTTCATCCGTTCAGTTCTCCTCTATCGTCCGAACGTTTTCAACTTGCCCTTCACCCGTTTGGTTTTCCTCAGCCAATGACCGAACAGCTCCATTAGTAGTATGCTCCACCTCCACGAGAATCTTCTTCTCACTTCCAGAGTTTTCAGAGTGCATTGCCATCCTTGTTTCATCAAAAATGACATCCCTACTAATGATTAGTTTTGAAGGTCTAGAATCTAACCTCCATAACCTGTATCCCTTAACACCTTCGGCGTATCCAAGAAAGATACATTTCACCGCCCGGGAATCCAGCTTATCACCCCTGACATGAGCAAACGCCAAAGAACCAAACACTCTCAAGTGTGAGTAATCAGCCGGTCGTCCACTCCACACTTCCATTGGCGTTTTAAAATTAAGTGCTGAAGACGGACTCCTGTTAATCAAATAGACGGTCGTATTAGCAGCCTCTCCCCAGAAAGCCTTTGACAACCCTGATCCCAGCAACATGCACCGAACCCTCTCCAGAATGGTTCTATTCATCCGTTCGGCCAAGCCATTCTGTTGAGGAGTTCCAACGACCGTTCTGTGCCTCCTGATCCCTTTCTCTTTGTAAAACCCATTAAACTCCTCTGAAACGAACTCCGACCCATTATCGGTTCTTAGACATTTCAGCCTACACCCCAATTGGTTTTCAATCTGTGTGTGCCACTCTTTGAACTTCTGAAACGTTTCAGACTTATTTTTTAGAACGTAAATCCACACTCTCCTTGAGAAATCATCAATTATACTTAAGAAATACGCTCCTCCACCATGAGTTAAGGTTCTTGCCGGTCCCCACAAGTCAGCATGGACATATTCAAAGGGACGTTCGGTTGAGTGTTTCCCTCTACCGAACGGTATCCTGTGTGATTTCCCTAAGACACAATGGTCACAGAAATCCAGCTTCTGCAGTTTGTCTCCCAGAAGCAAGCCTTGCTTTTCCAATTCTTCAAGACCCTTCTCACTGATGTGTCCCATCCTCAAGTGCCATAGCCGGGCGGTATTCTCGGTCCCAGTTGCTACTGAGACATGACCAATGACAGTTGATCCCTCCAGAATGTACAAGCCGTTCCTCCTTCTGCCTTTGGCAACCACAGAATCTCCAGAACAAACCCTCATTACTCCATTTTCAACTTTAGTGGTGTAACCTCCAAGATCAAACGAACTAATAGAAATCAAATTTCTCTTTAGTTCGGGCACATAACTTACATCCTGCAACACCATCTCACGATTGTCAAACATCTTTAGCCTCACCGACCCCACACCTTGCACTCGGCAAGCTTTTTTATTTCCAAGCAGTACATTTCCATGCTCTTTCTGATCAAGATTCTCAAAAAACTCCTTCACCGGGCACATGTGATAGGTGCAGCCGGAGTCCATGACCCAGCTCCTTTGAGAATCTTCAGACGAAGCCCCACGGTGGTCGCCAATTGTTGGGTTCTTGAGCGTTCGAGAAAACCCAGAAACAGAGAAAAGTAGAAGAGAGAGAGCAGAGCGCGAGAATGTGAAAACTGAATCGTATTGAAAAGTTCAAAGTTACTCATCAGGAGGGGTTGGTTATAATATATATATATATATAACCAACACAAGCACGAAAGACAACCGGCAAACAAACAAAACAAAACAGAACTAACAAACCGACCGTTATAAAATGAACAACGAAGCTAAGTCTTAACAACAATAATTATGTCATATGTATGTAATTCTCATGAATCTTTTCCTATAGTTAGGCTTAGTGATGCAGTGTAGTGTGTTTCTTCAATATCAAGAGAAGATAGGAGCTTAACAAAGGTTTTCTCAGTGCAAAATCCCTATTCTAATCCAAATTTTCATCACTGCACACAACACCGTAATCAACAGTACAATTTTCTATTACAGTACAATTTTCTTCTTGCAAGAGGAGAAATCTTATTCAGCACACATGAAGATGAATTCAAATGATATTAGTTGAACTGAGTTTAAATACAATGAAACTCACCTCATTCTAGATCAATACATTTAATATTTAATAAATTAAAATTAATTCATCAGTATATTAAATTAAAAATTGAATAAGAAACAATCAAATATAAAGTTAAAATAAAATATATTGCACAAAAAATTAATTATAAATTAAAATTTCTGCTCCGTTCAAGATAGGGTTTATACATTTAACCGAATGGATTATTATATTTTATCATTTGTCTACATCATAAAATTAAATATGCCTTTCTGTAATCAAGGAAACTATTTATTTATAAACCATGCAAATAGTATATTTTAATACTTGTTTTCTTTATTAATTTATAATATTTTTAGTTGAACAAAATCATTTTTATTATTCTTTTAACTTTCTATAAATTCTTTAAATTAATAAAAAAAATATAAGTTATTAGCAAAGTTTGAATTGAGTAAAAAAATACAATCATTTTCTAAATATACAATATCTACAAAGGATCTACGTGTCTTTAAACTCTAACAGCACCTTATCATACAAAAACATAATTGAAGAAACTTAAAATCCACTCTTTTGAAAATTAAGTTAAACCAAAGATTTTACTTAGTAATTTCAAATTATACTTTTCCTATTTCTAAAACTTCAGTGTTATGCTCAATTTATAGAAAAAATTCGTGTTGTATCATTTCAAAAAGTATTTAGAATAATCAATTATTATTTATGATAATAATTATTCTAGAAAGATTTAAAATCTTAAATTGATTTAAATGATTGAGATTATTTTATAGATAATCAATTATTTAAAAAAATAAAAATTAAGTTTAATTGGGATAATAGATTATTTTAGGATAATTGATTATCTCAAGCTAAAAGAATGCTTTTGATCCATTATTAAAATTGTTAATCCATTATTCCAATGAAAAAAATATTTTTACTAGAAGTTTAAAAGTCTTCAAAGTGGTAATGATATTTTTGTGCTTAAAAGGTTTTCCACATGCTATTCAGTCTTGTTCTTATTCTAGAAACTTAGAATTTTCATTCACATTACTTCATAAGAACTTTCACAAGTCATTTCAAGCTATCTTCATGACATCAACTTTTTCTTCATAAACCATCGTCGTCAAAACTTTTTTTATTTTAATTAACATTGAAGCAAAAATGTGTCAAACAGTGTAAACAATCCAAATACTATAATGTAACGTGCTTGAAACAGCAAATAAAGTTAAAAAAATTTGGTAAAAAGGACTAAAACCAGAGTTTTCTAAAGTTGAAGGACTAAATTGTACTATACTTTGAAAGAGGGACTAAACACAAAAACGGCCAATAGTTGGGGGACGAAAAACATATTTAACCCATTAAATATGTTTTTAGTCCCTATACTTTGGGGCGATTTTGGGTTTAGTCCCTCTTTCAAACTATGGTACAATTTAGTCCTTCAACTTTAGAAAAGTCTAGTTTTAGTCTTTTTTATCAAATTTTTTTAACTTTATTTGTTGTTTTAAGCACGTTTCATTATAGCATTTGGATTGTTTATACCGTTTGACACATTTATGCTTCAATGTTAACTGAGAAACGCGTTTGAAACAACAAATAAAAATTTGGTAAAAAGGACTAAAACCAGAGTTTTTTAAAGTTGAAGGACTAAATTGTACCATAGTTTGAAAGAGGGACTAAACCCAAAATCACCCCAAAATATATGGACTAAAAGCATATTTAACCCTTTTATTTATGATTTAAGTCTTCACCCTCTTCTTATTCAACAAATATCAATAAAAACAATATATTGATAACTAACATAATTATGGAATTGAGTTGTTTTCATACCATTATTTAAGATGTCAATAGTATAGTAATTACCCTAATGACTATGAGAGAGATAATTTTAATTATGATTGTTATAATAAAAATGTTAAGGTTATTTTTAATAATGTTAATAATAAGATAATATAATGACAAGATGATACATTAGCAACGAATATAATAACAAAGTGGTAACAAGAATTTATATCATATATACTATTAATAAAGAGGATTTATTTTTTATACATTTTTTTTTCTAATTTTATCCTTTTTAGTAACTACTTTTTTTAATTTAAATAATTATTTACAATAAAACAACTATTTTCTATTTTCACCTTTTTAATAACTATTTTTTGTATTCAAATAATTATTCATTTATATAGTTAAAAGTTATAAAATTTATTTATTTGTATAATTATTATTTTTTATAAAAGTTACTTTATAGTTTATTAATATTTTTATTTCAATAATAAAAAATTACGTTCTAGTTTTATAAAAAAAAGTACCTAATAGTAAAAAGAATGGGACACATACGCACCTAACACATGTGTAACGACCTAATTAATTCAAATGTAATCTTTTAAATTTCATCTACTATTGCAAAAAAAAACTTAAGACTTCATTTAATATGTTTCAATTTTAGGAAAAACAAGTTTGTCAAAATGTAGTGTTTTTTTTTTGAAATTTTTGTACAATTATAGATTTTGGTTCTTTAAAGAATCGATGTTTATTTATGGGTTAAATATGTTTTTAGTCGCTATACTTTGGAAAGGGTTAAATATGTTTTTAGTCGCTACACTTTGGGGCGATTTTGGGTTTAGTCCCTCTTTCAAACTATGGTACAATTTAGTCCTTCAACTTTAGAAAACTCTGGTTTTAGTCCTTTTTACCAAATTTTTTTAACTTTATTTGTTGTTTCAAACGCATTTTTCAGTTAACATTGAAGCATAAACGTGTCAAACAGTATAAACAATCCAAATGCTATAATGAAACGTGCTTAAAACAACAAATAAAGTTAAAAAAATTTGGTAAAAAAGACTAAAACCAGAGTTTTCTAAAGTTGAAGGACTAAATTGTACCATAGTTTGAAAGAGGGACTAAACCCAAAATCGCCCCAAAGTATAGGGACTAAAAACATATTTAACCCTTTATTTATTTATCAGAATTAAAATTACATTTCCATCAAAACTTTTATTTGTACCACTGTATCAATTCTCCACTGCCATTTTCACAGTCACTCCTTCACTCTTCTTCTTTCCTTTCTTGTAGCAAACACGAAGTGTGTCACCGTATTGTCACTACAAGCATTCCTTTTCTTCCCATTTTGAAAGGGGTTAGAGGTTTGTTCTTTCGTCTTAACATTTTTCTGCTTCATAATTCTTTTTTCCTAATGCAAATATTTTTTTAATCTCTTTTGTTCAATGTAGAGGTAAGAAAGGTAGTGGTGACTCTATTTGTTGATGGGACCACGGTGGTTCTAAGATGGAAAATACGTGAGAATGAGAAAAAAATTGATTTTTATTTTTTAAAAAAAAATGTAAGAATAGGCTTCAGTTATGAATTGAATCCTAAAGTTATATATTTTTTATCTTGTCTGAATATGCTTTAGTTATTTAACTGAAGCATAGTCTCCAAAATAACCGGTACAAAAGCCCTTACCAGCACTAGTGATCATTACATAAAAAAATATAAAGCAAATTAACATTTCATCAACATGTATAGATAAGAAATAGACAATCCTCCTCAAAGTTTCTACAATTTTTCAAAATAAGATAGTTCAAAATATCATCATATCAAGAGAAAATTATACATTCTACAATACATATAATCTCTTGCATCCCTTCCATCTCTATTCTCTACTATTGGACACTATCATCTACTCACGTGTATAGGTAGATAACAAACCATAAGGAGTTTATTTATTTTTATAAAGTTTTAATTTATATAAGTATTATAAAGAAAACAAACTTGTACCCATCATTCATAAATTTCTAATGCATAAAAATTTTCACTCAAAATAAACAATTTGTTAAGAAATTAACACTATTTAAACATAATTTTTTGAAGTAACATTTATTGAACTAAATACACATTAAGTCATGCACCTATCATAGGATTCTCTACAATGGATTTAAGAAAAATAATCGTTGTGGCTCCACTTGGCTCACATATACTATGAAAAGATTAATTCTCTATAGCATCGCAAAATTGATTCTCTTTTAAATCAAATCTCGGTATAGAAACATTTTTCAACTCTCACCACCTAAACAACAATCTCTATGTAAGTTTGTGAGTTTAATAGAGTTATGATGACATAAAATCGTTTTATTCGCTCAATAAATACACTGACACATGCATAAATGAGGCAATTCTCCCAACAATTTACCTTCAAAGCAAGAACCAAGGCCCAACATCTGCCTATTAGTGCCCAATGCCAACAAGCCAACACCCAACGCTAAGACCACTTGAGCTCTTTGTCAAATAAGCATCCAATAGTACCTACAACGCATAGTGGAGTTTAGGCAACGCCTAATGTATGTTAACACTCTGGCAAGTGTACCAGATCGTATCAAGTAATATTAAAAGGGTAAGTCTGAGTATCGTCTCTCAAAGGGCTCTTAGACCTAAACGTTTGTGTGATGTTTTGAAATCATAAGACTTGAATTAATAACAATTTGAGTTTTAAATGCAAAACTGAAAATAAACATGCATGCAAAGATTGATCAATTGATAGTTGACAGATATGGATGAATGGTGTTGTTGGGGTTTACGGTTTCATCTTAATCCACTCTCAAATATCTAATATTCTTACTAAATTCGACTTTGTTATCAATGTTCATGCCACTTTTTAATTTACCCTAAACCCAATGTCTTGGCGAAGAATGCCTACTCCTAATTGCTAGTTTACTATGTCTAGTCTCCCTAGAAATTATTCATGCATTACATGTGTACAGAAGCTTTAGGCAATTGATCCTCCTATTCCTATGTCTAGGTAATATTGCTATCAAGAGAATTCCCTCATGTCTAGACCTAACTATACGTGTCCATATAGAAAGAATAAAAGATTATGCATTTGAATAATGTCTTAAACAAACTGATGGGGTGTCGCGGCCCATACAAATTTGATTGCATATGAGAAATGCAATATAGACTAGGAAGTGACTCCTAGGTCGTCTCTCAAGGACCAATTGTGGTTCAGGAATTAAGTCAAACACACACAGCGGAGGGGGGGTTTGAAAAGTGTTTTGTGAATGCAATTAGACTGCATTAAGACATGCAAATTAAACCTAATTAACAGGATTGTAACGGTTGGATACTAAAGCTAAAATTATCATCACCAAAAATACTAGACAACATTAAATTAAAAGAAAATATTAAACCCCAACAAAGTGACAAGCAAATATCCAACAAAGTTAAATTAAATGCAAAACTAAATTAGAGAAACTAAAAAGCAACTAATCCTACCATGCAAATTAATTTAAAGCAAAAGAAATAAACAAACACACTTTTTCCTAGCAATTCACGTGAGTGACCATGCACCAAAGAACCATTTCATTCTCTTCCTTCAACAAACCAAGTAATGTGTTGCTTCCTTTTTGTGCCATGTGCTTCATTTTCCAAGTCAAACCTTTCCTTCCACACTTTTCTACCATGAAAATCATGCTCCTACTCTCTCCATGAAGTCAACAACAAATTCTTCCACAACCAATGCAAGGTAACGTGAAAAATGCCCCAAAGACCAACAAAATGGAATTGCTTCTACCAAAGTGCCACATGTGAAAAGTCAAATGTAAGAAAACACACACAAAACATTTTCCATCACAAGGTAAGTCTCGGCAATTGCAGGCAAAGTGGTCCACACCCAAAAGGAAAGATTCTTTCTAAGGAAATTGTGCTTCAAAATGTGCTTGTCCAAATCGGGTAAAAATTAAATGTGTCCATTCTCTCTCCTTTCACAACTCCTACACGGTTTTCTTTCACCAACACAAACATCCAAATTGTTTCTTCCCTTCTCCAAACCGAGAACACATCTAAATAACCCAAAGTTTCAATTGCAAAATATTCAAGAGCAACAACCCAAAGTCTACCTTCATAAATCCAACTTCAACACTCATTTTTCTTCAAACTTTTAATGAAAATAAAATGGAATCCCTAGCTCTCTTTTCATTACCGTCCAGCCACCATCATCAAGCACAAAGTCTAGCTCAAAATATGTTTCCAAACATCAAAAACAAAATGCAAGAAGAAAGGGTTCAAAACTCAAACACCCATGCACTAACTCAAGCTTCTTTCACTCCAAAAACCCATCAAGAATTTCATTTTCATCATCCAATCCAAGAAAACCAAAGTAAATATGAAAATATGGCAGCAAAATGAGTAGAAAAACGAAATAGCTTTTCATCCAAACCAAAGACCTATCATGAAAATGCAAAGAAACAACCTCAAGCTCATACTTTCAACTTCAAAGAACAAGAAACAAAGTGGAATAGTTTTCACCACTACCAAGAAAAGACAATCAAGATCCAAGCAAGAGAAGAAGAAAAATATGATCTTGGTCATTCCATAGCTCCAACAAAATGAAACCCTACAAGCTCCCAAGGAGGAAGTTCATGAAACCATGCAAAGTGTGAGAATATGAGAGCTTGGAAAATGTGTCTCGGCAATTCCTAACTAAAATGTCGTCCAAGCTCCAAAATGGTGGGGTCCACCTTCTAAAGAAACCCTAGCCAAAAGCCACATGTCCTACAAAAATTGGGCTTCTACAAATTTACCAGAAAAAGGGCCCAAATGCACTTAATCCTAATTAAAGTTTCTAAAAACGAAATTACAACTTAATTAAAATGGAAGTGACTAAATGTTGAGTCTTGAATGATCACGCCACCTTCCCTAATGCTCCAAATGATGTTTCCCGAAATTTCCCTGCAACCAAAAATGTAATTAATTAGCTCAGAAAATTCAAATTAGTGAAAATACGAATTTTCGACCAAATTAAGCAAGATTAGGAAAAACGGGGAAATAATGGACAATTAAACACAATTCCCTAATTTATTTAAGTGCAATAAACCAAATATAGTCACTAAAATAACGACTCATCAAAATAGACCACACTTAGTCATTTGCACTCCTGGGCAAAACCAAGACTCAAATCAAGGAACAGATCAGAGGACACCGGGGAGGTGACATAGACTCAACACATGGAAAAACAAAGACTCACAAGGATAGACACAGAGTTGCACAGTTCTCAAGAAATCTGGACAGTGAAAGGCATAAGCAGAATTCCACACAGAGTCAATGAAAGCAGATACTCACAAAATCATCCACACATTTCAGTACATGGAAAACAGTCAATCAGTTCAAGAGATGAATCAAAAGCAACAGAGCCTCACAGATGCACACAATCAGTGTTTCTCTCAAGTGTTTAAGGTAAATCAATGTCACTCAATGCACTCAAGAAAGTAAACACAAATAAACTTGGCAAGCCTCTAATATCACACTCAAACACATACGCATGTTCAAATCAAAAGGTCTTTTCATGGTTGTAATGGGGCCAAGGACAAGGGAGGATACATCTGGATAAGAAGCTACAAACCATAAGGAACAGAGGAGCACTGGGGAACAACTGTAAACACATTCAAAACACACTCACAACCTCTAATTCAATCCTCTTCTTGACTCCATTATTCACAAAAAAATTTCTATATTTTCTCTTCTTTTTTTCATTTTGTCTCTTTTTTTTCTATTCAACACACAATTCAAAAGACAAGATACATGATATTTACAGTGCAACTGCAAGAAGAGGACTCACTAGCCAATTCATCTGCAACTCCTAAGAGACCACACTTATTCCCAAAACAATTCCAAAGCTCCAAAATTCCTAAGGTTCAGGTGATCATGGTTTTTCACTTAGGCTATTGTATGAGCTTCAACACAATTATAAGTTCATAAAGGTGCTTGTGATCTTTCACTTCCAAAAATGTAAAACATTTTATAGCACATTATCATATAAGAATGTTCAACAAATATATCACACAATCAATCATAGGAACATACATCACAGTACATTAAAACATGTTCAGCAGATATGACAATTAATTCATAATAAGAACATGTAATTAAGCATTGTGTTGTCATCATCAAAAACTAGTTTGATATAGAGTTTGTGTTGTCAACAAGCTCAACACTCCATCCTTTTGAATGTTGCTTCCCTGTTTTTTTGATCGGAGATGAAAATTTGTATAATTTTTTCAAACATCTCCTCCAACCTGTTGATTTTCTCAGTCAAAGCAGATACCAGTTGTCGTAGTTGTTGATTGTCCTCCCACGTTTCTGTTGGTAAAGAGAGTTGTTGCTGCCATAGTTGTTGTAACGATATCTTAATTTGTACAACAGCTTGACCATATTGACTTAAGTTTATGCTTGAGTGAGGTTTCCCTAGTGGTTGAGATCATCTTGATAGAATTGAGTGCCCATATAGTCAAATTCTTGTCCAAACTGCATCCTGAAAACATTAGGCACAAAACCCTAGAAAACATTTATTAGAATAAAAACAAACATAAAAAAATCAAGTCAAAGTTAATCAATAATCACACTACTAGAATAGTTAAACCAATGAGTCCCCGGCAGCGGCGCCAAAAACTTGTTAACACTCTGGCAAGTGTACTAGATCGTATCAAGTAATATTAAAACGGTAAGTCTGAGTATCGTCTCCTAAAGGACTCTTAGGCTTAAACGTTCGTGTGATGTTTCGAAATCATATGACTTGAACTAATAACAATTTGAGTTTTAAATGCAAAACTGAAAATAAACATGTATGCAAAGATTGATCAATTAACAGTTGACTGATATGGATGAATGATGTTCTTGGGGTTTACGGTTTCATCCTAATTCACTCTCAAATATTTATTATTCTTACTAAATTCGACTTTGTTATCAATGTTCATGCCACTTTCTAATTTACCCTAAACCCGATGTCTCGGCGAAGAGAGCCTACTCCTAATTACTAGTTTACTATGTTTAGTCTCCCTAGCAATTATTCATGCATTACATGTGCACATAAGCTTTAGGCAATTGATCCTCTTATTCCTATGTCTAGGTAATATTGCTATCAAGAGAATTCCCTCATGTTTAGACCTAACTATATGTGTCCATATAGAAAGAATAAAAGATTATGCATTTGAATAATGTCTTAAACAAACCATGAATTATAACGGAGGAAAAACTCAAACAATTGATAAGCAAAGCATATGAATAAAGTAAGAATTTCAATATAAGAGAGTTTCAAATAGGATTACATCGTTCCCCAACAACAAAGGAGTTTAGTTCACCATTATCATGGTGAAACTAGATGAATTGAAAGGAAAGAATGAAAAATATAACCCTAGAATTGAAAGATTGGAGCTTCCACATCCAAAATCCGCCTCCAAGGAGTGAAGAGAGTGTTTCAGCGTCCTTTCTGTCAAAAGATGATCCCTCTGGTTCGTCTGGGGTCTATTTATAACTCAGAGAAATATCAGAATTTTTGGTCCAGGCCCATATGTACATCGCCCGACGGTGAGTTACACCGCCCGGCGGTAGGTGCGGCACATGGTATCACCCCTCAGCGCTGCCGCTTGAGTGTCTTCCAGATATTCCACTGAAGAGTTCACCGCCCGGCGGTGGCTGGGGTTCTTCGTTTCTTCACTTTTCCACCTTCTTTTGCATCCAACACTTCTCTTCCTTCACTTCCTTCATCAAACTCCTGATAAATCCTACCAAAACAAGGGAAAACCAAACATAAAACCCAGAAAACCCACTTTGACTCTCTTCTTCTCTAACTTAAGCAATTTGCATGATTTCAAGATAATTCTAAGTCATAAAGGGTGTGATTTAGTATCAATTTTAAGTATGAAAATAATGGTTTTTTAACCATTATCAGTGTAACACCCCTTTTAGGATGCCACATGTAATTAATTAACTTAAGAAAGAGCAATTTCTTATACCATCACGAAATAATGAAAAATTAAAACTTTATTTCATTATCATGAAAATAATAACAATCATGCGAAAATAATAAAGAACTCATTTACATCTTATGATAATGTTCAAAAATTTCTAAAGATAAACTCCTTCTAATGATAATGTTCAAAACATTTTAAAGATCCCTATAATATTCCTCACGTGTCTCCTCGTTCTAAACAACACCAACATCATTTGTAACATCATTTCCTCTTGTATAACGACACGAGTTATATGATCATTGCACAAATACAAACAAGCAAGGGTGAGCTAACTAGGAAAAATACAAGATAATAATCAATAACTGTACTTACCCATATTGCTCAAAACATCCACCCAAATCCATGAAGTCAAAACCACATTCATGAAATACACAAACACATTACCACTAAGTGATATGAAATAATATGTTACTCTCTCGTAACATAGCCACCATACTCGTTTCTTGACGACAGCCGGACCGAGAGCCAAAACACCATCAAGCCTTCAAACGAAAATCAGACCGATGCGACAACAACAAACACGTTCACCTCCCAACACCAACCAGATTCACAAAATATCAAACACGTTCACCTTTCATCACAAAATAGTGTAATTCTTATGACACTAAAAGGATTAAGCTTGTGGGCAGGGGGTATCCATCACAAGTGTTAAAACCTTTCGAGATTCGATATTGTTAATCCCCTGGCAAGTGTACCAGATCGTATCAAGTAATAATAAAATGGTAAGTCCAAGTATCGTTTTCCCAAGAGAATCATGGCACTAAACTGTTGTGCTTTTGCTTAACCAATCAAGACTATAAGAATAATATTTTGGTGTTTTTGAATATAAAGTATGGAAAAACAAACATGAATGAAATTTGATCAATTGAGGTTAAACACAAAAGTGGATGGATGATGTTGATAATATGAGATGGGTTTGTTGCTAGGGTTCGGATTTCACCCAGTCACTCTCACATATCTACTTTTCTTATTTAATTCGCTTTATTATCATATTGTCATGCAAACTTTCTTAGTCTACCCTAAACCCAATCTCTTGGCGAAAAGAACCTATTACTAGTTACTGGCTTGCTAACTCTAGCCTCCCCTAGTAACTAGCAATGCATGATAAACGGAAGCAAAATACAATTGATCGTCCTACCCCTATCTCTATGCAGTATTAACTTAATCAAGGAATTCCCCCCAGTTCATGACATTAACGTACATCTCTGTATCGATAAAGACAAACAACATTTACCAAATGAGTTAAACGATAAAAGCATTAAGTATAGATGAGAAACCCAACAATTGATAATATAAGCATATGCAAGCATATAAAGAAAATAAGAATTTTGATATAAGAGAGTTTAGAGGTTACATCTTTCCCTAGCAAAAAAATAAGGTTAGTTCTTGTTAACTCACTGGCAAGTGTACCAGATTGTTTCAAGTAATATAATTTGTAAACCCAATATCGTTCTGCCCAAAGGACTTGTAAGCCTTATCGTTCGTGTAAAGTGAAATCGTAGGACTTGTAAAGAGAAATTAATTTGTTTGGATGCAAGAGACAACAAATAAACATGCAAATGCGATTGATTCAATTGACGAGAAAAAGACTATGGATGAATGGAGTTGTTGGGGTTTACAATTTCATCTTATCCACTCTCTCTTATATACTCCTCTTATTTAATTTGCTTTGTTATCTAATTATCATGCAAACTTTCTTAGTCTACCCTTAACCCGATCCCTAGGTGAAAAGAGCCTATTAATAATTATTGGCTTGCTATCCCTAACCTCCCCTAGTAATTAATAATGCATTATAAACGGAAGCAAAAACAATTGATCGTCCTACCCCCTATCCCTAGGTGGTATTGCTTAATCAAGGAATTTCCCCCAGTTCATGTGTACAGTACCGTACGTTCTCGTATCAATAAAGACAAACAACAATTATCGAATGAGTTAAACGATAAAAACATTAAGCGCAGATGAGAAACCCAATAATTTATACTCAAAGCATATGACAAGCATATAAATAAATAAGAGTTTCAATAAAAGAGAGTTTCAAAAGATTACATTGTTCCCCAATAACAAAAGGGTTTAGTTCACCATTGTCATTGTGAAACTAGATGAAAAATGAAGGAAGAATAGAAAAGCGATTGGATAAAAAGGAGCCTAAGCATCCAAGAGATCTTCTTCAAGGAGTGAAAATTAGGTCTGGTCGCCCTCTTCTGTCAAAAGAATGATTTTAATGTCGCATTAGGGCTATTTATAGCTGAGGAGCGTCACAAAATTCAGGCTCAAGCCTAGCAGACAACCGCCCGGCGTCACACTTTGGCGCCCAGCGGTTTCCCCTAAATCGCACCACCACCCGACGGTGAGTTGCACCGCTCGGCGGTTTGCCTCGAAACCGCCCGGCTTCTCCTCGCACTTGGCTGCCCAACGTTGGATTTTGGCACTGGGCGGTTCCTAGACTCTTCCTTTCTTCATGTTTCTTCTTCTTTCTTGAGTCTAAGACCTTCCATCTTCGATCTCATTCTTCATTTTCATCAAAAACACTGCAAAACAATGCAAAACAAGCATAATATCTCTAAAAATAGCTTTTGACTCTCAATTGACTCAACTTTCGTGTTTGGCTTGATTCTCAGCTCATTCTAAGCCTTAAAACCCCAAACTTAGAACTTTGCTTGTCCTCAAGCAAACAAAACAAAACTTGGCTTTCCATTTTTTCATCCAAAAGTTCAACACTCCTAAAATTCATGACAAGAACTACTCAATTTCATATTTTCAGTGAAATTAAATCAAGATGCATGCATGCTTTCAATCCAATTCAGTTCACATGATCACATATTTCTCAACAGATGTTTTATTTATGAATGATCAATCCACTAAACAAAGATGCAACACGAAATTTGTCGATTCTTACCAAGCAAGTGTTTCACTCAATCACTCAAGTGTTTAAGGTGACACTCCATCTCTCTAATATTCACAAGTTACATGAAACAAAATTTTCATTCATCTCAAACAATCAAAATCTTCACATGTAAATGCCATCATAAGAACTTTTCTAAGGCTTGTTGAGGCTGGGCTAACAAGAAAAATTAGTTTTTCTGGAATGCAAAATCCTTGAGTTAAGAGAACTATTTCATCATTGAAAAGGTTCAAGTTTAAACTCTTTCTTTGTCACCAATTTCACTCATTCCCAACTTCTTCTTTTTTCATTAATTTTTCATTGAGCTCATCTTTCATGCTTTTTCTTTTTCTTTACTCATGCATTTTTCTTTTCAACACTTGAGCTCAATGCTTTTCTTTTGTCTTTCAATTTTCCCCATACACCCCAAACTTGAACCTTTTCATTATTCTCAACCCAACTCAAAGTAAACAATTTCAAATCAATGGTTTTCATCCTGTTTAAGGCTAAGGTTCAAAAAGGGTATAATAGTTCAAGTACTTTGGGTGAAAATTTGGCTAGAAAAGGGCTTTCAAAAATAGCCTTGATCATATGACATACACATGCAATTCAATCAATCATCAAGATTAAGGCAATATCATTCATGTTTTCCTGTGAACAATACATACAACGATGAAAACTCTGGAGCTCAATACATCACCCAACATGCTTTCTCACACATCATTCATTCATACACCCTACTTAGCATCATAACCACAATCATAATTCATCACACATCTGTTCACATTGCTAGTGAACTTTTTCACTTGGATATCAACATGCAAATCAACTCAATTATCATTCACATCTAATCATCATCAAATAGACTTATCATGCATGTCATTCAGTCAAGCATTGTCAGAAAAGTATTCAAGCCAAGCATAGACACTGAAAATAAAATTTAAACCTATTCTAAGAATTCAAAATGAAAAAGTGAAAGAGAGAACCTAGGTTGCCTCCTAGTAGCACTTGTTTAACGTCACGAGCCTGACCCAAACCTGTTCTAGCACTCATCAGTAAATGCCTCCCAACACCTTTCAGTAGGTGTACTATCCTGTGTTCTTTAGTAACTTCATAAAAATTGTCATCCCCCAGTAGATGTCACCCAAAAATTGTTCAAAAACTCAAAAATTACATGTCCAACAAATAAAAAAAATAAAAAAAAAATGTTTTATAATACAAAATATGTTTTTCCAGCAAATCAAATCTTCTTCTTCGCGTTGGGATATTCATCATCCTAATTCCTCAACTGTCTTCTGTCCACTCTTCGAATTGTTGTGGAGTATGGCCTTCTGATCTCCATTATTCCTTCCTCCTTAAGTTTCCTATTCACAATCCACTTCCTGTTTTTATATCTTACTGGCATGCCACGCAGGAATGGTGTGTCCTTTGAGTGGGCTGACTTTCCTTTGTATACCTTCTTCTCCTCAAGTATCTGCAAAACATTACAACTATTAATATGATCAATACTTGTGGTGTTCACCTTTCTTATAGCTTCACTTTTGGCTCTTTTATATTTGCATCTTCTTCTTATTCTCATTCTGTTTTCTTCAGAGCCACTATAAGTTAGCACTTGGTCTTGATCTCTTAACATCATTCTTCCATCATGAACACGTATCACCATTTTAGAAGTCCTCATGAAAGGTCTTCCCAAGATTAATGGAATTCTTCCCTCATTTGCCATGTCCACAACTAGAAAATCAATCAAGAACTCTAACTCCTCAATTCAAACAATTGCATCTTCCACCATACTAATTGGCTTCTTAATAGATTCATCCGCAACTGTCAGGGTAGTATTAACTGGTTTTAATTTAACCCTCCGATCTTCTTGAAATCACTAAAGGGCATCAAATTAACACTTGATTCTGAATCGATCATGGCTCTCCCTATATCCACATCATAAATAACAGTAGGGAGAGTCAAACTCCCTGAATCCTTTAATTTTATTGGATGGTCCTTCTTTCTAGGCTTAGCAAACCTTTCCTGATCTTCTTCATCATCAAGATAAATTACCTCTCCAATATAGTACTTGATCCTCTTAGCATAATCAGGAATTTGTGGAAGTACTAAAAGAGTAACAGTCACCTGATTAAAGATTTCCCTGAATGGCTCTTGGTGACTCTCTTTCTCTTTCTCTTTCTCTTTCTCCTCTTCTTTTTCTTTACTTTCCTCTTCACTGCTTTCCTGCTCATTAAATTCATCATTATGAATCATCTCTTCATCTTCTTCTTCTTCACTGCTTTCAAAGTTAATTGGTTCCACTTATGCCTTCCTTTTTTCTCTTGCTAGAATAGTTTTGCACTCATCTTTAGGGTTAACATCAGTGTTATCCCTAAATTGATTCTTCTTGGTGGTTTCTACCCTTTTAGACAGCTGCCCAATCTGTGTCTCCAATGCTCTGAAGCTGGCTTGGTCACTAGCTTGTTGAGAGTCATAGACCTTCAGGTATGTATCAAATTTGTCACTTAAGCCTCTAACAGTCTCTGTCAAGCTGCTCACCTGCTGCCATAAAGGTGTTGGTTGTTGCTGCCGAAAGCTTCCTACTTGCCCAGAAGAATTATTCTGATTTTGTCCAATACTAGGGTGGTTCTTCCAACCTTGGCTAGAATTGCCTTGGTTGACATTACCTTGCCTGTACTGGAATTGATTTCCCATGTAGTTGACTTCTGATAACGGTTGAAAAACCGTTATTTTCATATATTATTTTACACTAAAATACTCCCTTTACTGTTTAGAATGAGCTTAGAATAAAGTAAAACAAAATAAATGAGTCAGTTGAGAGTCAAAAGCTGTTTTTAGCGATATTATGCTTGTTTTGCATTGTTTTGCAGCAAATCTGATGAAAGTAAAGATTAGAGTTGAAAATGAAGGTCTTAGACTCAAGAAAAAGGAAGAAAATTGAAGAAAAGAAGAGTTTAGGAACCGCCCGGCGGCAAGGATTCACCGTCGGGCGGTCCGATGCGAGGAGCAGGCACCTAGCAGTGGACGTTGGGCGGTATACCCCTGCCGCCGACCGGTTTTGCAATATAGGGGAAACTCCCGGGCGGTAGACCCCTACCGCCGGGCGGTGGTGCGATTTAGGGTAAACCGCCGGGCAGCAAAAGTGCGACGCTGGGCGGTTGTCAGATGGGCCTGAGCCTATTTTCTGTGGCGCTCCTCAACTATAAATAGCCCTGTTACAATTTCATATTCATTCTTTTGACAGAAGAGGGCGGCCAGACCTAACTTTCACTCTCTAGAGAGGATCTCTTGGATGCTTAGGCTCCTTTTCATCTTATCTAGGGTTTGTTTTCCATATCTTCCATTATTTTCATCTTTGTTTACCATGACAATGGTGAACTAAACCCTTTTGTTATTGGGGAACAATGTAATCTTTTGATACTCTTTTTTATTGAAACTCTTGTTTAATTATATGATTATCATATGCGTTTATTATCAATTGTTGGGTTCTCGTCTGTGCTCAAAGCTTTTATCGTTTGACTCATTCGATAATTGTTGTTTGCCTTTATTGATACGGGGACGTATAGTAATATCATGAACTGGTGAGTAATTCCTTGGTTAAGCAATACCACCTAGGGATAGGGGGTAGGACGATCAATTGTTTTTGCTTCTGTTCAGTAATGCATTGCTAATTGCTAGGAGAGGCTAGGGATAGCAAGCCGGTATTAGTAATAGGCTCTTTTCGCCGAGGGATCGGGCTAAGGGTAGGCCAAGAAAGTTTGCATAACAATTAGATAATAAAGCAATTTAAACAAGAGGAGTAAATAAGAGAGAGTGGATTAGATGAAATTGTAAACCCCCAACAACTCCATTCATTCATACTCTTTTCTCGTCAACTGAATCAATTGCATGTTTATTTTTGTTTTTGCATCCACCACCATTAACTTTTAATCACAAGTCTTACGATTTTAATTCACATGAAGGATAAGGCCTTTCGAGTCTCATGGGAAGAACGATATTGGGTTTTACCAATTATATTACTTGAAACGATATAGTACGCTTGCCATTACGTTAACAAGTTTTTGGCGCCGCTGTCGGGGACTCGAGGTTTAACTTTTTCAAGTAGTGTGGATTGACTGAATTTAACTTGTTTGTAATTATTTGTTTTTCTTATTTTGTTTTATTTTATTTTATTTTTCTGTAAAAGTGCTTTTAGGGGTATTTTTCTTGTGTATGTAGGAAGGGATACACACTAGAAGCAGGAAAGATCAGCAACCTCTTCTCGAGGGGTTATCAGACAAGAGAAGGAGGAAAGTTAGACATTCTGCACGTGAAAACTTTCCTTCTCCTGAACCACTTTTGTAATCTTCACCAGATACTTCTGCACAGAACATAGGGGAGATGGCAGACCAACCTCCTCCAAGACGCACACTAGGGTACTCAGCAAACATTGTGGGTCCTTTGAACTTCAACAACATAGTCATTCCAGCGGACAATGCAACAAATTTGGTGATGAGCCCTGCACTCATCCAGTTAGTTCAGAGCAACCAGTTTCACGGGTTGTCAAATGAGAATCCCTACAAGCATTTGACTATTTTTGGTGAAATCTGCAATACCGTTAAGATGACCGGAGTCTCGGATGATAGGATCAGACTTAGCCTATTTCCGTTTTCTTTGGGAGGAAATGCCAAAGATTGGTTGCACTCATTTGCTAAAGGGACGTTCAGAAACTGGGATGTTTTGGCAAGACAGTTTGTCACCAGATTCTTTCCACAGACCAAGATCAATCAAGGGAAGATGGAAATCTCTTCATTCAAGCAAGGAATGGAAGAAACTCTCGGACAGGCTTGAGACAGATTTAAAGGTCTGTTGAGGAAGACCCCAATCCATGGGTTTGACAAGACTTCATATTTGCTTGCTTTCCTTGGAGGGCTAAATACTCAGTCTAAGATGATGTTGGATGCCTCAGCTGGAGGCAGTATAAATAAGAAGACTGAAGATGAAGCCTATGATTTGATTGAAGAGATGGCTCTGAATGAAGTGTCCCAAAGTGAGAGGGGCGTACAAAAACAGGCCCAAGCCCAGCAGGCAACCGCCCAACGTCACACTTATGCCGCCCGGCGGTTTGCCTCTTATCGCGAAACCGCCCGGCGCCAGGGGTCCACTGCCTGGCGGTTTGCCTCTAATCGCAAATCCACCAGGCGTCCACGCCAGGGTGCCATCTCCTCGCATTTGGCCGCCCAGCGGTGTATTTCTACCGTTGGGCGGTTTCTAGACTCTTCTTTTCTTGATTTTCTTCCTCTGTTTTGAGTCTAAGGCCTTCATCTTCAACTCCATTCTTCACTTCCATCAAAATTGCTACAAAACAATGCAAAACAAGCATAATATCGCTAAAAACAGCTTTTGACTCTTGACTGATTCATTTATTAAGTTTTACTTGATTCTAAGCTCATTCTAAGCAGTAAAAGGAGTAATTTAGTCTAAAATAACATATGAAAATAACGGTTTTTCAACCGTTATCAAGCACATGCAAGCATATGAAGAAAATAAGAATTTTGATATAAGAGAGTTTAGAGGTTACATCTTTCCCCAGCAACAAGTGAGGTTAGTTCTCCATCGTCATGGAGAAACTAGGTGAATAATGGAATGAAAGAGATAGAAACCCTAAAAAGGAGGAAAGGAGAGTTGTCACCATCTCCAAATCTACCCCCAAAGGGGTGAAAAATGTGTTTTTATGCCTAAGCCATCAAAAGATACAAACCCTAAGATGTTCTGGCCTTTAAATAAGACATAAAAATAATAGAAAACAGGTCCAAGCCCAAACAGATCATAAAAATCGCACAAAATATATCAAATCACGTTCTGGTTGACTTTTTCTAGCTTCAGGTTGACTTTTCAGCAATCTGGTCAACTCTGGTTAACTTTTCAGCATTCTGGTTGACTAGTTAACTTTTTTGCACTCTGTTTGACTTTTCTGCACTCCAACCATTTGATACTTCAACCTTTCTTTCAATTCATTCCAAAAACCTACAAAATCAAGGGAATTTAATGATAAAATCATAAAACATGTCCTCAACTCTTTTATTCACAAAACTAAAGAAAAATCATGAGTCAAAGCAAGTTTCTAAGTCAACAAGGGTGAATTTGATATCAAAATTAAGTATAAAAATAACGGTTTTTCAATTGTTATCATATATCAATATACGTATATGGATAATTGAATTTAGAAGAGTCTTTGATTATATAATTTATATTTGTATGATGTTCCTGTTGTATGTTTGTTTACCCTTTCTTCTTTACTGGTTTGTTTTGTGTTTGTGTTCTTCTTTTTGCAATGATCACCTTATCAGTGTGAGTAGATTAAGATATAAGTTTAGGATTTTCCTCTGAAAGAAGTTGAACTAACTATTTGAGTCGTGGGGTGATAGTAGATCCTATTAAGTTTATCTTTGGAATAGAACCTTAATTTAGAAGCTTGAGGTGTTCATGTCTAATCTTATATATTAGATGATTATACTAATATAAGATATACTTTCAGTAAGTTGTGTTTTCGATATTTGTAATAAATGTTTTAATTTAATAGTATTACACTATTAAAATGAAATGTTGTAACATCCCAAACATATAGTATTAAACTAAACAAAAGCTATCACATGTTTAATAAACTAGAACAATCAACAAAGATATGAATAAAAGTTTCATTACAGTCATCTATTATAACCATAAATTAAAACTTTATTTACAAAATAACTAAGCAAAATTATATGCATATAGTTGATCTACAGAAAACTAAACATTATACGTCCATCCATCTAAAGCCTGCTCCATTAATACCTTGTCACTCTCTCTGCTCACACCCACCAGATGATCATAGCCAAGACAAGAACAAAGAAACATAACAACAAAAACACAAACAAAAGGGTAAGTTAGATATTGTTACTAATGAGGAGCATTGGTATTTTAAAGAGAAATGATTTTGATGATGTTGCAAGTGATGAACTCGAAAAATCAAGTTGTAAAATATTTAAAAGCACTTTTGTAGATTACAAATGTATTAGGAAAAAGGTTGAACATGTAAAATCTTAGAAATTTCCAGACCTTAGGACATTCACGCATATAATCGATTATTTGATGTAATAATCGATTATCACGAGCATTCTTGGAAAACCATTGCTCTCGCAAATAATCGATTATTGCTTCAAATAATCGATTATCACTGGTCCTAATAAGAATTGCCCAAGTCTCTGGAATAATCGATTATTCCTCAGGATAGTCGATTATCACTTTTTTGAAAACCCTGTAACGGACTTGAATAATCGATTATTACTTACAATAATTGATTATCACTGGCAGTTGCAATATGTCTTTTTAGTTTCAGACCATTTCTCTATATATACTTTTTCTAAACCCTTAGAGGGTCAACCTGAGCTTTTTTGAAAATATAGTGTGATATGAGGAAGTTCCAAAAAGCTAGTTCATTGCCTTGCCTGGTCTTGTGAATAGGAGAAGCTCACGCTTTGTGTGTCAAAGGTCGGAGCAGTTCTCTTCAAGTTGGCAAAGTTGATATCTTCCAGTTCGTTGGTTGAAGGAAGATTGTTCCTGCACTGTTCCGGTTCGTTTGTCGAAGGAAAGTGTAGGTTGCTCGCTTCTGGTTGTTGGTCGAAGGAAGCTCCCTTCCGGTTCGTTCATCGAAGGAAGGTTTTTATCTTTCTATTTTATTCACTCTATTGTAATATGTGAAATTGATTTTAGTGAAAATGTTAATCCCTTTTTATAGCGATTAACAACTGGACGTAGAATCTTTTTATTCGAACCAGTATAAAAATTTTGTGTGTGAATTTTTCTACTCCTTACACTCTTTATATTTTTCCGCACATCAACTGTTCGATAAAAGTTCTTTAAGAAAACTAATTTTCTAAAACGGACCATCGTAACTTGACTTGTGACCGTAACACGCTTTCCACTACTTTATTCCGTTACACTTAAATCATTTTGTACATAACTCATATATAACATTAATCAAACCAAACATCTTAACATGCAAAGACCTAGACTGAGTTATCCGAATTTAGTATGAATGCCAAGCTATGGCAAGTTATGCACTTGTGGTGGCTTCTACTACTTTGCAAAGTCATTGCCAATGGGTTTCACCCTACCACACTCACAAGGTTAGTATGTACCGCGTCTTAGGCCATACTGGAAGCACCTAGACTAAGACCTCCTACCACTCTCACCACATATGTCAATCTTCTCTACTTGAGAATGAATGACCATTAGAGTGTTAACCCCCAAGACTGAGCTCTCTGCATTCATACTAACAATACTTGAAACATCCAACAAAGAGCTCCTCCTTTGAACTCAATTTCCAAAAATTTTCATTTCCATATACAATTAAACATACCTCTCCATATATCACCATAGAACTCATAATAAACCATTACACATTTATCAAAGACTCCAAATAGTTCATCAGAAAACACAAAACACCCAAAAACTGAAAACCCAAAAACTGACTCAAGGACGCACAACACCTAGAAAAGGGGAGCCCAGGTGTCAAACTCATTGGAAAGGGGTGCTCAGCACCAAACTTTGCACAAAAGTGGCGCCCAGGGAGGTGCTCAAGGGGCGCTCAGGGCCATTCTCCTCGAAAAAATGGCACTCAGGAGGGCACTCCGGGGCGCCTAACATGACACTAGATTATAATACCCCTTTTAATTGATATTGGTTACCCTCTACATATATGTAACTAACTCCTAGGACCTTCTAGACACTGAGAAACACCTGAAAACACATCTCTAACTCCAACTAGCTAACTCAAACCCAACTTGATCACTTAAACTCATCCAAACTCCAAACTACTAATAACACAAATTTTCTGCATCTAACAGTTTAAACAAGTCCTGATAAACTGGATAACACACCCTAACACCTTAGTTTCCTCATAACCTTTCTGTTTCAAATTTTCACTGATTAAACCTCAAAGTTGAACTAAAAACAAACTAAAACTTAAAACTCAACATGATAATCCATTATTACTTCTACTTTAGATTTCACTTAACCATTTTTTTTATAATTTTAACCATTTCTTTTAAAAATAATTATTTATAATAAAAAGCTCCATACAAAATAAATAAAAGTTATCTATAATAAAATTATACAGTATTCATATTTATTTTTATAACTAAATGTTTACTTTTTTTTTATTATGATAAAATATATAATAAACACACATACATGATTCCATTAATCTATACTTGTATATAAAGATTCATTTTCTTTTCATATTTGTTTCCTAATTTTATTTTTTAGATAAATTATTTTATTTATACTTATATAATAAAATATTTTTTTCTTTTGGTGTCTTTTTCAATTTTACCATTTAAATAACTTATTTTAATAAAATGATTATTTTACCAATTGTATATTTTAAATGAAATTTTCTTAACATTTAACTGTTTTGTCTACCTTTTTTAGACTTAATTAATTTTTAATTAAAAGATTACTCATAAATAAATAATAATTATTTATTATAATATTATAAAAATTATTTATACTTAATTTATAATAGTAATAATAATTTTATTATTTTTTACTATCTTAAAATCTGAACACACATTTTCACTAATAACAGTAATAAAAATAATATAATAATACAAAATGAATTAAATAACTGTTAAAATAATAGCAAATACAAATCATAAAAAATAGAAAATAAAATAAAAATTAGACATTACTTTTTAAAAGTTAATAGAAAAATATAAATGATTACACATAATCATGTCATTAGAAAGATTATTTAACATATTAATAAAATATACAAAATTATAAAATCAACATTGATTTTGTAAAGAAAACATAATAGAGCTGTCAAAACGGGTAACCCGGCTCGACCCGGTCCGGCCCACCACGGGTTAGTCACTTAGTGAGTCAACCCAACCCGGCTCATTTATTAGCGAGCCAGAAAAACTTGAACCCGGCCCGACCCACCACGGGTTGCTGGGTAAACGGGTTGACTCACTAGCCCATTTAATTTTTTTTTTAAAATAAAAAAAAATACAAACTTTCTATAATTTAAATTTAAACAAACTTTCTGGCATTATCTTTGTTTGTTTGCTACAGAACAATCTTCAATCTCAACCGCACAAGCATGCACAATGCACAATAATACTATATTATATGCAAAAGTAGAAAATGTCAAACCAACCTGAATGTAGTTTATCACATCAATTGTTGTAACCCTTGATCCTTGTTCTTGTTGTCTCCAAATTCACTAATAAATATTTTCCTAATATTAGAACAATTCCGACAATCAATAAAAAAAAATATTAGTAAAAAAAAAGAGAACCAGTTCTCAACAACATCAACAAAAATTTAATAGTTTAATCTGTAACATAATTTTCCAAATTCAAAGATATCAAAAAGAGCTTGTTCAAATAATGTATATTCAAATTGTTTAAATAAAATTAAAAAAAATCTGATAGAAGCATGTTAGAACATGAAAAAATCATTCCATGTCTTCAAATCCTCCAGAACAAAAAACAAATTCGCAAACCCTATTTTTGTCATTATAGGGTTTTTGGAAAAAAGAAAGAAAGAGAAATGAGAAAACAAAAATGTGGAGAAAAGAGAAGAAAAAATGAAGGGTGTTTTACCTGTTCCTTGAAGAATTTCACTGAAGTGAGGGTGAGAGCACCGTCAAATGAGAGCAAACACTTTGTGAGAGTAGATGTTACACAGTGAGTGAAGAAAGTATTTTACTTTTTAGGGTTTCATAAATAAAATAATAAATTAAAAAAACAAAATTAGGTAGGTGGGTTGGTGGGCCAACCCGGCTCACCACGAGTTCAACCCGCATGAGCCGGGTCTAAATGAGCCGGGTTGAAATCTGACCCGCATATAAGTAGGTTGTATTTTTCCAACCCAACCTGGCCCGAACCCGTAACGGGCCGGATTAACCCGCGGGTTGTGACCCATTTTGACGGCTCTTAACATAAACAATAAAATAAGTAAATAACAGAGTATAAACTGATACTTAAATGAATTAACTTATTTAATTATTTTAAAAATATTTTTTAAATTCGTTCAAGTCTCAAAAATTAACTTTTCATTCATTTTAATTTAGAAGCATGAACTATTATTGTTATTATTATTAACATTACTACTTAAATCTGTAAATCAGAGAGCAAATTAAAAACTATGAGTTCTGAAGACTTCAATAGAACTCTTCCAGTACTCTTGATTAAATTTTCTTTAAATTTTGTCTAAAGTTTTATTTGGATACACAGACGAACAAGTGAGATATAATTTGGGGTGTAAATTACACTTTTCCTCCACTAAAATACTTTACTATATTTTCTGAGAGTGTCGTATTCGTTCGTAAAAAGCACATCAGTCCGTTGGATTTGGAGGGCCTCTGCGTCGCGAAGGAGGAAGACGCAAATCCGAGACAAGAAGCTTCTAGCTCCGTCAACTGCGAGTTTGTTTCTTCAATCGTAGCTTCTTAGTTATAATTCCTGAATTTCTTCCTCAATTAAACTGCTTACCGATTCAAAATCCCTTGTTCTTTTTTTCTTAAAAGGGTTTAATGGTGTCCCTATGTTATCTTCCCTGAATTTGAACCTGTTTGAGCACAAATGCCTCTGATTCTTCTAACGCCAGATTCGATGCTCCTCTAGTTCACGGCATTCTTGTTTGTATTAGTTTAATTAATTTCAAATAATTTGCATGCCTCTGGGTTCTTTTAGATCTTCTATATTCATTAAATTGATTAATGTGATAAACGTCAAATTAAATAAATATACAGTTTACTTAGCAAATGTTGAATGCTAATAGTCTTTCTCCTTCTCTTTTATTTTTTATTTTTTATTTTTCTTTTTTGCATTAATTGTCGTCTCTGGATATATGTCTCTTATCTGTTATTCTCCATTTTTTAGGGTTTAATATGATTTTTCTAATCTCTTTATGTTAAAGGAGGAGGAGGCGTATTTTGCGATAACCCTATACCCGTTTCTGAGCAGTGGTTGGAAAGATTTTGTGAGTTGGGGAATAATTTTTGATTGAAACATGCTTCAGATTCGGCTTAGCAGGGCTCCTGCATCAGAGGGGTCAGCAGGGGTGAAACAGTCACCTGTTGAGAATGTTACAGTTGCGTGCCCTGACCATCTGGTTCTTGCTGATCTTCCAGTTGCAAAGGGCATTGGTGCAGCCACGGCCACTTCTCTTGTGAAGACTTTGGGCCGTAGGTCCCGCCGCCAGCTTGGCGAACGAGTCCATTTCTGTGTTCGCTGTGATTTCCCTGTAGCCATTTATGGACGCCTGGTAATTATTTATGCATGGTTGCACGTTTTTAAATTGAGATTTCTGTTTGTTACGATGCTCTGAATCATGACAGGATCTAAGTTGTTTGATTCCAGTTTAGCTTTTGTGTGGGATTTATTTCAAAAGTTTATTGAAATATTATTTGGCGTAGTTCCAGCCTTTATCCTCTGCAAGAAAGAGAAAATTAATTTATTGAATAGAGTATGCTAGCTGAAATGCTGAACGTTTATTAAGTGGAAACGCAATTCTTTTTCATGTACATTCGATTTATTGACCAGAGCTTTCATGGGAATATAAGTTTTATGTTCCTTTATGCCTTTGATTTGGAGTTAGCTTCTGTATTTGATAGGGATAAAAAGAGATGGTTAGCCTATGAGAGAAGGAAGAAGTGTAACTAAGTGTAACAGCTTAAATGCCTAGGACAGTTAGGATTGGGCGAATGAGGATATATAAATAGAGGCCTGTTAGATGGGAAAAGGGTGTGGATTGATTTGTTAGTTAACAGGTTCTAACCTGTGAAGGGGGTTAAGCCTCTGCATTCTTTTCTGTACAGACATTTTGCTGTGAATAACATATAGTTTTCCTATCTTCTTTGTGTCTTTTGGTGAGGAAGATAGTTCTTGAATTAGGTTCCCAATTTAGGAACCTAACATTTGGTCTGACCTGCCGGATCCGACATAGGTGAGCGAGGATGTTCGAGTGAGATGGAGGGAAGAGTGGTGACTGTTGAAGGGCAAATTGAGGCGGTAGATATTGCGCTAGCAGAGACGAAGGCTGAGACTGTTCTTGCGGCATGAAACTGGAATGCTGAGGCAGAATTGCGAGATGATGCGCCAAGATATTCAAGTGATCTTGACGATACTGAAAGATTGTAAGAACGACAACCACGGGCCGCTCCGGGATGGGAGTGAATCGTTCATAAATGATAACGAAGGAGGGTCAGGAGGAGATGGAGGACGACAATGAGTGGAGCTTCCAGTGTTTGAAGGGGGCGAACCACGGAATTGGATTAGTCGGGCGGAGAAGTTTTTGGTGGTGCAGAAGGTAGAAGAGGAGGAGAAGTTGCAACTTGCGTTCATTAGTATGGAGGGGTACGCCGGAAGTTGGTTTCGATCCTGGCGGGAAAAACCAAGAACCACTCTTGGGATGGGTTGAAGAGAGCTCTAGGAATCCGATTCGGGGGAGGAACACGAGGGACGGTTTATGAAAAATTATCGGCGATCAGGCAAACCGGGGTGGTAGAGGACTATGTCAGGGAGTTCGAGGTTTTAGTGGTTCAGACGACTTCATGGCGGGACTCAGGGAAGAGGTGGGCGACCACGTTAGGCCGCATGATCCCCCAAATCTCATGACAACAATGCGAGTCGCGAGGGACGTAGAGAAATTGTGTATGCCGTTGAAGACGGGAGGAGGATCGGTTTCCAAGAATCAGAGTTCGTGGGGACGATCGGCGGGCGTCGTCACACGAGTGGAAACCCAAAGAGAAATGCCGAACCGGGGAGGGGCCGTTGAGAGTGTCGGGTCTGTGAGGAGGGAGACGACCCAAGGAGGCGGGGCTGCCATAACCACCGGCAAAGGAAGAGAACAGGGCACACGAAAGTTGTCGTATTCTGAGTACTTGAAAAGGAGGGAGGAGGGAAGATGCTTCCGATGCAGAGGGCCTTTCAGCCTGGCCATCGGTGCCCAGAACGAGGACTTAGAATGTTGATCATGGTGGACGAGGAGGAGGAAGAAGGCGGCGAAATAGAAACAGAGTTGAACCTCGCCAGAATGGAATTATCGACCTTGTCGACTGGGGGGCTGTCTACTCCCAAAACAATGAAATTAAAGGGGCGAATAGGTCGAAGAGAGGTGCTTGTACTGATTGACAGTGGCACGAGCCACAACTTTATCAGCCGATGTTTGGTGGAGGAACTGGGTATGGCGGTAAGGGAGACCCAACCTTATCTCGTAAGTTTGGGGGATGGTCAGAAGAAAAAGATTAATGGGTGCTGTGAGCAGGTAGTTTTGGAACTGGGGGCACTGAAATTGTCGAACGATTTTACCTGTTCGAGCTCGGGGGAGTGGAGGTGATACTCGGAGTGGAGTGGTTGAGAAAATTAGGGAAGGTGACGGTGGATTGGGAGACGTTAACTATGGTGTACCGACAAGGGGAGGAGGAGATAACAATCAAAGGTGACCCCATGTTAGAAAGGAAAAGATGGGACCCAGGACCTTGTTAAAAATGGATGAAGTGGCAGCTGGGCTTATGGTATGGGAATTGGGCTCATTGGAGTCCAGAGAAAGTAGCCAGAATTGTTTGGGCTTCATCGAGAAACAAAAGAAGGAGATGGAGTTTTTATTAGACCAACATGACGTGGTGTTTTCGGAACCTACGGGGCTGCCACCTAACAGAGAGATGGGGCATCATATACCACTTAAAGATGGGGCAAGCACCAGGATGCTAAGAAGGCAGCATTTGGAGAGGCCGAGAAGAAGAAGGAAGAGGAGGAAGCAAAGGGTGATCCAGATGACTCTGATGCTAAGGGAGAAGATGAAGAAGCTTTCACATTCTTTCTACATCCCTAGCTCTGTTTCGTCAATGGCGATGGCGTTTAGGGTGCGAAACTGTCAGGATATACGTTAGGATATATGATGATAGGATAGAGGGGTTGAAGAGTAAGCGTGTGGGTGGGGGGGTGTCGGTTAAAAAGGGGAAGTGGGTCAGAGCCTCTATAAATAGAGGTAGTGTAACGCAGTAGGGGATATCAAGTATTTTGTGAAGTCAGGTCTATTGCCTGTAAAGAGTTTATGCTCTCAAGGGAGGTTATGCTCCCAAACCCTGTGTACAGTGACTATCCATTCTTCAGCAATAATCTAGTTCTTTCTTTCATCTTTGATTGTTCTGTGTGCTATTGAGAGAGTTTTGGTTAGGTTCACTAACTAGGAACATAACAAATTGGTCCGACCAGCCGGATCAAAGTGGGGGTGAAGGATCAAGAAGCTGTTGGATCATCAAGGGAGGACTACCGAATCTCCTTAGGAGAGGGTAGCCGGATCAAGAAGGGATCAAGAAGTGATCAAGAAAGAGTGGAGCATGGAAGGAAGAAACAATACCTTGGAGAGGAGGACCAGCGGATAGAAAATGAGCATGGCAGAATTGAAGATGAGCATGGCAGAATCGAAAATGAACATGGCAGAATACAGAAGAAATATGCAAGAAATAAGAGAAATGCTGCAAGAAATCAAGATTCACATAAAGGGCTTAGGAAGAAGTGAGGAATCTGTCATGAAAGGGCAGAAAGAGGGTTCAGATGAAGAGGAGATGGAGGAAGACAGGGGTGAACAGAATTGGAGGCAGCGGGTAGAATTTGCCAGGTTTGAGGGGCTGGACCCATTGGGATGGATCTCTCAAGCAGAGAAGTTTTCTGACACCCAAAACGTCAAAGAGAAGGAGAGGCTCAGGTTGGCTTACAGCTGCATGGAAGGAGGCACAATCTATTGGTTCAGGGCCTGGAAAAATAAAACCATGAACCTTTCTTGGAAAGGGCTAAAAGAGGCATTAATAATGGGGTTTGGAGGAAGAGACAGAGGATCTGTTTTTGAGAAGAAAAGAGAAACGGAAGCTGCTGCAGTTGAGTGTTGATGGTTTTGCAAGAATTAGAGGGCAGGATAAGAGAGAAGAAAATATTCGTGGGGAGGAAGGCAATGCTGCAAACGGTGATGGAGACATGGGTGTTGGAAAAGTTGAAAAAGCTGCTGATTTTACTACTGGAAACTGTGATGGAGACATGGGTGTGACTGCTGCTGGGAAAGTTGAAAAAGCTGCTGATTTTACTGCTCCTAACAAAGTAGAAAAAGCTGTGGTTTTTACTGCTGCTGAAAAAGTTGCTGCTGCTGAGAAAGTTGCTGTTTTTAGTGGAGATAATGTGGTAGGTTGTGGTGTGAATGTCAAAACAGTAAAGACAGGAAAAAAACACTCGGGTGGAAGAGAAAATGCAAGCAATTGGGAGCAAAAAAAGGAGAGGATGCCACCGACAATAGTGGAGCTAGGAAGGATGAGGAGACACCAATTTTTTCATGGGTGAAAAGAGAAGAGTTGATCACTTATGAAGGGATTGACAAGCAAGATCAAACAACAGGGGCAGCAAATGCTTTTAAAGTTCAAAACACCAAAGGATCAACAAAAGCACATCCAAACAGCAAAGAAAATGTAGTCCAAGGGTGCAAGACTTGGCATCAAAAATTCAAGCACCTTTCTTGGAAAAATCTGGCTCCAACTCTACTAAAGATAGTTGAAGGGAACAAAAGAAGTGGTCTATGTGAGAATTGGGCAGCAGTAACACAGAGGGGGAGTGTGGAAATTTTATATGAGAGTTTGCAAGTAGATGGAATAGCTGCCAAAAGTGTTGTTGCTACAAGGGTCGATGAAGTCACAATTGAGATTTTGAGGACTTCACAAAATTGGACTAGAAGAATCCAGGAAGAGTGGAAGTCATTGGAGGAGGATTTACCACCACCCATGCCTCCAGACTTGAATTGGAGGACAGCATCCAGTGGGTAACAGGTTGAGGAAGAGGAGCCATGAGATCAAGCCTTCCATTTCCAACCTTGAGGACAAGGTTGTTTGGAAGGAGGGTGTAATGTTAGGATATACGTTAGGATATATGATGATAGGATAGAGGGATTGAGGAGTAAGCGTGTGGGTGGGGGGGTGTCGGTTAAAAAGGGGAAGTGGGTCAGAGCCTCTATAAATAGAGGCAGTGTAACGCAGTAGGGGATATCGAGTATTTTGTGAAGTCAGGTCTATTGCCTGTAGAGAGGTTATGCTCTCAAGGGAGGTTATGCTCCCAAACCCTGTGTACAGTGACTATCCATTCTTCAGCAATAATCCAGTTCTTTCTTTCATCTTTGATTGTTCCGTGTGCTATTGAGAGAGTTTTGGTTAGGTTCACTAACTAGGAACATAACAGAAACCCTTACCTATGCTCTCTCATTCTTCTGTCTCTCTTGACTATCACCTCTGGCAAGGTATTCTTCGGGGAGCGTTTTGAAGACGGATGGGAAAATCGGTGGGTTAAATCAGATTGGAAAAAAGATGAGAACCTGGCCGGGGAGTGGAACCACACTTCTGGTCAAATGGAATGGGGACGCCAATGACAAAGGTATTCAAACCAGTGAAAATTACATATTCTACGCCATTTCTGCTGAGTACCCTGAATTCAGCAATAAGGATAAGACACTAGTTTTCCAAAAGCTTGACTGTGGTGGGGGCTACATGAAGTTGCTTAGTGGGAATGTTGATCAGAAGAAATTTGGTGGTGATACTCCTTATAGTATCATGTTTGGACCACATATATGTGGTTATAGTACCAATAAAGTGCATGCTATTTTGACCTACAATAACACAAAACACTTGGTCAAGAAGGATGTCCCTGGTGAGACTAATTCTGATTGGGATCTTCTCCCTCCAAAGAAAATCAAAGATCCGGAAGCCAAAAAGCCAGAAGATTGGGATATTGAGGAAGATGGGGAGTGGACAGCCCCAACCATTCCCAAACCTGAGTACAAGGGCCCGTGGAAGCCAAAGAAAATTAACCCTAAATACAAAGGAAAGTGGAAGGCATCAATTACTGAAAACCCAGATTTCAAGGACGACCCCGACCTCTATGTTTACCCCAACTTGAAGTACGTGGGCATTGAATTGTGGCAGGTGATTCAGAGGTTGGGGGAGACAGCTTGTAAGTTGCAGCTGCTAGAAATAGCACGAATTCAACCTGTCTTCCATGTTTCACAATTGAAGAAGGCAATAGGAGAACAAAGAGTGGAGAGGGAATTGCCACCGGACTTGTAGACAGAGGGACCTTCGTTCTGGCTAGTGAACATTCTAAGAAGGAGGCAGCTACAGGAAGAAGGGGAGAGTGTGCCATAGCTGCTGGTAGAGTGGCAAGAAGGAGGACCAGAAGGGGTCACCTGGGAAGACGAAATGACCGTCAGGGAACAATACCCCGATTTCAATCTTGGGGACAGGGTTGGTGTTCAAGGGGAGGGTATTGATAGGGATAAAAAGAGATGGTTAGCCTATGAGAGAAGGAAGAAGTGTAACTAACTGTAACAACTTAAATGCCTAGGACAGTTAGGATTGGGTGGGTGAGGATGTATAAATAGAGGCCTGTTAGATGGGAAAAGGGTGTGGATTGATTTGTTAGTTAACAGGTTACCTCTGAAGGGGGTTAAGCCTCTGCATTCTTTTTTGTACAGACATTCTGCTGTGAATAACATACAGTTTTCCTATCTTCTTTGTGTCTTTTGGTGAGGAAGATAGTTCTTGAGTTAGGTTCCCAATTTAGGAACCTAACAGTATTTTAGTGCTATATAGAGTTATTATCCTCTTAGTATTTTCCTATAATGGAGTTATGGTTTTATTGTTTAGCATTTCTTCATGACACTGGTTATTGCATTGACTATGTTGCTTTATTATCTTAAATTTGCTTTTGAAATGAAAAATATATATCGAATAATATCTGCATCAAATACATTTGTTTTTCTATGTATCATGTTTTCTTTTAGAGTTCTAGATGTAAAGCATGCTCTCAGAAGCAGACCTGTTTATTGACATGGTTGTCATTGTATAAAATTTAGGTTGTTTGTCTTAGTCTCACCTAAGTATGCTACAACAATAAGAATAGTCGTAGTTCAAAACCAAATTCGCAAGGATACATTATTCAACTTAGAACCTATTTAATAATTTCTCACAATGTCCTTGTTTCCCTCTCCCCTTTTTCATAGGGCTAAAATCCATATGATATCCTCTCCCCACCAATGACTCCCGTTGCACATGTTCAAATGCCTTAACTGAATATCTATTAGTTTTTCCTATATTGATATCTTGTTGTGCACAATCATTGCAAATTTTGTCCCTCTTATGTGTGCTTGTTGGCTATACATTCATCTTAACATTCTCTTTTTTGCAACTCTACTTTTTCCTCATCCCTGCAAAGACCATCCATCATTCTCTATCATAATTGGTCATACAGTAGTAAGATAAAACTTTCCTTTGAACTTGGTAGGTACTTAGCTATCACAAATAACCTCTATTATCCTTTTATATCGTATGTGTAACACATTAATTAGTTTCTCCATAGTTTTGCTATATTTAACTTAGAAACATGTGGTATGACATCGCTAATTTTGACCTCAGTCATTTATCCAGTGAAACTGTGCTACCTCTAGTTAAATATTTTGATGTTGGGTTACTTTAAATTAACGTGCTTATGGTCATGCAGAGCCCTTGTGAGCATGCCTTTTGTCTGGATTGTTCTCGAAGTGATTCAATGTGCTACCTGTAAGAATATTTCTATCTTACTGATTTTCATACAATAAATCAAAGAATATTGGTAGCTTTTGGATCATAATGTTTCCTTAATATGTGCTGTATGTTTTAACCTTTTAACTTATTTGTCTGGGTCCATCATATATAGGACTTCACTTTGAATCATAATATTTCCTCAGCACATACTTTAGATGGTTCCATCCCCCTTTTTTGTCCTTTTACCAGGGTTTTTCACATATTAACTAAGTTAAAGTTAAACTATGTATGCCTTTCAATTTTCAAGTAAGAGGTTCATTGTGATGTTATATTTCTAAAGGGCTGTATTGAACATTTTCTTCTTACATGATTTTCGATGAATTTGATATTTTACTTTGGGAATATGATATTAGAATGAATTCATAAATACTTGTAGACACCTCTTGCTTGCCATCATTTGCACCTGATACGGGGCGATGACATGATTTTTATTGGGTACATTTGTATGGGGCCAGTTACTCCCAAACCAAGCGCTGCCAGCTTGAATAGGTGTGAATGATTGGTATGTTAGCAATTTGTAGTAATGTACTAAAAATACTTATATAAGCATGGAAAATGTATCTTTTTTATTCATTCATTTGCTGTTTTCCATGTTTTTTTGAGCACCCGAGGTATGTCCTTTGCTAAATAACTTAAGCTTTTGGAATATTTAGTAAATGAAGAGGTGTCACCAACCCTCTGACCAATTGGATTAGAGTTTGATACCTTTTGGTCCCTTTATTTTAATAGAAAGTTGAGTTTTAACACAAGTCAAGGTGGGTTTGTGCATAGTTTACACTTCAAGTTTCAAGGGCTTTTTGTGTGAGGCAAGGCCAGTTTGGGGATGCCTGTGGGGGAGATCACCCTGGGCCCATGGTGAACAGGACCTAAAAAAAGTTACATAAATGAGAGAAAAAAAGTTATTTCTATTTTGTAATGATGCTTTAACTTCATCTTTTTGAATAAAATGATTAAACCCTCTACACATGTAATGGTTTGTATTATGAGTAGAGAAAATATTTTATATGCAATAAAATATATCATTATGAAATATGTATTTTTATTTTAAAATATTTATACATAGTGGCCTTTACAAAGAGCTCTGAAGTGTAATAAAACTTTGAATCAAAGATAAGTTTCATCACTAGCCTAAAGGTCCAAAGTTTTAAGAGTACTTTGGAGTCCTGCTGAGGAAGCAAAGGTTCTATGTACAGTATTTACAAAAAAAAAAAATTATTAGAGGTCTTTATTTATTATTTCACCTTAGGTTCATAAAATGTCAGGATCGACCTTTAGCGTAAAGGGGCATGTTGGATATAAAACCATGCATGAGCTTTTACCCAATGGCTTAAGCTTTCTTGATAGTCTCTTCATAATAGACCTTATGTTAGGTTTCTATACTCAGGAAACCTAAATCGTGAACTCTCTACTCACTCACTCACTCAACAGCAGGAAAATATATTTTATGTATATGTATTTTATTAAATTTGTAGTGTAAAGAAAGAAGAAAATACAATAAACGATCCCAAGGTAGCCTCCCTTCCTCCACTGGCCAAGAGGTCCAGTCTCAACCCTAAACAAAATATCTGATCATCCCTTTCCCCCTATTCTGTAATTATTTATACTCTCTCTACAAACAACTAACCAACATTCCCGCTATTGAGTTGTTCGGTATTAGCCACTCAATGTCGTTCGGTCATTCGCTCCCACCTCTCATGTAACATCGTTCGGTGATAACCACATTACCGTTCGGATATTACTTCAACCTTTCCACTCGGCCTTCAACATTACCGTTCGGCCCTTCAACCTTTCCACTCGGCCTTCAACATTACCGTTCGATCCTCCTCTTTCATTCCTCCTTTCTTATCCACCATTCGGTATTAATGTATATACCGTTCGACACTTACTCCTCTTATATACTTTTAGCTACCTACCATTACCTTCCCCTTCAACATCAACCTTGTCCTCAAGGTTGAAGTCCAAACCATCCTCTTGCTCTGTATTAAAACTTGGGATGTCTCCTCCCTTTTCTGTTATTGGTTCCTTCGATGTAGCACTTTTCAAGGCTTTGCAAATCCATGATAAACTGAAGGAATAGCCACTTGATAGATGTAGTGCAGAAAGGCATGTCCGTCCAGTTTGACAATAAGTGAATTTTCATTCCCATTGCATATTCAAAAAGAACTGAAATAAGCACTTCACCATAGCCAGTTTCCTGTAAATCAAGGCCTAATAGAACCTTAGCCTCGCTACCGCACTCCAACAGAATACCAAATGTTATCTCCTTGTAGGCATTGTGCATTGACTCTCTCTCAACAGAATTAACTTGATCACTTTCAAAAGATATAAACCTTGCTTCGTCCTTCAAAGCATTCTATCTTATACGTTTTCTAGTCCTTCTTACGTATGATTTATTAAACGTGGCCTTAAATTGATCACCTACAGCTACAATCCTTCTACTATTATTCAAATCATGATATGCTCCTTCTTGGCAAAGCTGTTGCAATTTCTCCACTTCTTCAAAAAAGGTTTCATTTTGGTGGCTTTCCTTCCTCAAAAGCATTTGATAGTCCGCTAATTGGTTGTCTTTGGTAGCTTTTAGCAAAGCGAGTTTGACTCTCAAATTATTGATTTGTCCAAGAAGCTCTTCCTTCTCGATCTTCAATTGTTTTATGACCTCTTCTGCAACGGACAAGCCATTGAGGAATTTAAGCTGTTGTTCTTCGTTAAAGTGTTCCCAATCAGATAGTTTCTTAGTCTTGACTTCGGTGTACTTGTCATGGAGCTTCGTGTACATAACCTCCATTGCCCGCACAAATTGTACTGAGTTAATTTGAATTTGAAGTCTATCTTCCTTCAATGGGATTCGATGGTATATTTTCCTCTCAGGTGGCAGCCCCTGGTGTTCTTGAAACTTCCCCTTGAAATTTGCCAGGATCTGTTGTAGCCTCACTTCCTGCACTGGTGCCATTCTCTCTGTTTCCCAGTCTCCCTCCGTCATTTCTGCTTGGCTTAAGCCCCAAACTAGAGGCATGGTTTGTATCTCCCTCTCCTTTAACAATGCCTCAGGAGTAACCACTTTATCTGTCAATGTTGGATCTCCCTGAATTTCTACTTCCTTTTCTTCCAACTCAAATCGCATCGTAAGTTCTCCCTAGTTTACCTTAATTTCTCCTAGCCTTGCTAACCATGCCACCCCTAATATCACCTCTACTCATCCCAGGTCAAAGAGATAGAATTTCTCTTTCACTTCCCGTCCTTCCAAAACTAGTGGAACCCCATTACAGCATCCCTAAGCTATTTTTTTCTGTCTATCCCCCAGACTCACCTTGTAAGGTAGTGTCCAATTCCTCCACCAATCATTTTGAAATAAAATTGTGACTCGCGCCACTATCAATTAATACTAGTACTCTTCTCCCTTGCACCCATCCTTGTAATTTCATCATGTTCGATGGAGTGAGCCCTCTTGCCGCAAACAGGGACAACTCCATGTTCTTCTGTTCCAAATCTGGAATATTCTCGACTTCATTTTCATCATCTTCCGCCAAGATCATCACCCTCAGGCTCCTCTCCGCACACCTATGGCCAGGCCTATAAGGGTCTCCACAGTGAAAACAACGCCCTTCTTCACGCCTCTTGATATACTTAGGATAAGGTAGAGCCCTTACTCCCCTTCCTTGGGCGTTCCCACCTCCGCTACTGCCTGCCCTGGAATTCGCGTTACTGGAAACCCCCTGTCTTCACCCCTTGCCCTCCGCCGACATTCACAGACCCTTCCGACAACCCTTGATAGGTTTCCGTTCTCGCTACGATCCTTGAGCTCGGGGAGTAGCTTCCCCATGTCGCTTGTCCTTTTCCTCCTGTTCCGCCACTTCCTTGCGAAACAGATCCCGCCTACTCTACGTCTCGAGCTCGCTCCATCGCCGTCAACAGATCATGTGGGTTGTGCGGCTCACCAGATTTTGCAGTCCCTCCTTCAACCTAGCGAAAAAATATCTCAATAATTGCTCTTCATTCACTCCCGCTGCCTGCGCCACCAGTAATTCGAACTCCTGGATGTACTCGTCGACGCTTCCCTTCTATCACACAGTGGCCAATTTGTCATACACAGTGCCCCGGTTCAGTCCGCCGAACCTCCGAGTCAGCGCCTTTGTAAACAGCTTCCAAGTTGGGTGTCTGATTTTCTTCCGCCAGAAGCGGAACCAGTCGTTAGCGCCTCCCTCCATACAAATATAAACCAACTTCATCTTCTCCTTCTCTGTCACTCCCTGGATGTCAAAGAACTTCTCAGCCTTTGTGATCCAACCTGTGGGGTCAATACCTTCAAAAGTTGGTAGCTCAACGCGCTTCATCCAGCTGCGTTGTACTTCAACTCGGTCATATTCCGATTCTTCCTCTGAGCTCTCTGATAGTAGTCGCTCGCGTTCCGCATTGACAAAATCACGACTTCCTGCGGAGCTACGATTTTGGTTCCTGGAGCATCGTCTCGAAGCTCGTTGGAACTCAAGAGTCATTGCTTGCATTGTCACCTTCAATTCCTCCATTGACGACTCCATCGCTGCCATTCGTCCCTCCATTCTTCTTTGCTATAGCTACGATTTTGGTTCCTGGAGCGTCGTCCCGAAGCTCGTTGGGACTCAAGAGTCATTGCTCGCATCGTCATCTTCAATTCCTCCATTGAGGACTCCATCGCTGCCATTCGTCCCTCCATTCTTCCTCTAATGCGTTTAATTTTCCCTCCATTCTTCTTTGCTATAGTTTCCCCTCGCTCGTGCTTAGGTCAGACCAAATGTTAGGTTTCTTTACTTAGGAAACCTAAATCGTGAACTCTCTACTCACTCACTCACTCAACAGCAGGAAAATATATTGTATGTATCTGTATTTTATTCAATCTGAAGTGTAAAGAAAGAAGATTATACAAGTAAACGATCCCAAGGAAGCCTCCCTTCCTGCACTAGCCAAGAGGTCCAGTCTCAACCCTAAACAAAATATCTTATCATCCCTCTCCCCCTATTCTGTAATTATTTATACTCTCTCTCTCTCTACAAACAACTAACCAACTTTCCCGCTATTGAGCCGTTCGGTATTAGCCACTCAATGTCGTTCGGTCATTCGCTCCCACCTCTCATGTAACATCGTTCGATGATAACCACATTACCGTAAGGATATTACTTCAACCTTTCCACTCAGCCTTCAGCATTACTGTTCGGCCCTTCAACCTTTCCACTCGGCCTTCAACATTACCGTTCGGTCCTCCTCTTTGATTCCTCCTTTCATATCTACCGTTCGGTATTAATGTATATATTGTTCGGCACTTACTCCTCTTATATACTTTTAGCTACCTAACACCTTACTACTAACCCAAGGGAATTTGTTTTTCAATTGATAGCTTCCATGTACAAAAGTTCTCTACCTTTTTTGTTTAAACATCATATGGTTATGTAAAATATGTTTTTTTTGACATTCTTGGGAAACAGGTGTGATGAACGAATCCAGAAGATTCAAACAATCAAAATGATGGAAGGAATCCTCATTTGTGCTGCCCCTCATTGTCTCAAATCTTTCTTAAAGAAAGCTGATTTTGAATCTCATATCCAAGACAGCCATGCCAACCTTCTTCGACCCAATGCTGATAAAGAAGATGGAAATGACTCAGAGGCACAGAGTGTTAGGCAATCTACTGCTTCAGATTCCACTGCTAGAGGTCCCCAAAGACCAGTTTTTTCTCCTGGTTCGAATTCACAGCAACATGATCTGGAAGACAAATCTCGTAGACAGACACCTAGGGAGCAACCACCTTCAAGGCAAACCCTGCAGCCAAAGCCACCATATTACGGTCAACAACACCCTTCAGATACCATGTCTGGCTCTGTTGGAGGCGGACAACAGGGTTTTCATAAACAAAGTTTTGACATGCAACAACCCCCACAAGAACCTTCCCAGTTTTCTGACAGGCAGCAAGCAGTGGGTCCAGAGACCCCATTTTCTGAGTATCCAACGATGCACCCCTCACAACCTTCCAATGTTCCCTCCCTGGTTACTTCAAACCCAATGTTGAACCCTCCTTTGCCATTAGGTTACCCCCCTTACCCAAATGAACGAGCTCAACCATTTTATGGTGCTCCCTATGATATGGCTAGGCCGGACTCAGGTGCTGATATGGGTGGGGAGCAGAGTTCACTATTGGGATTCCCTCAAGGTGCCCCAAATGGCCCAAATTTTCCAGGAAATTATCCCCAGCCCTGGAATTCAGGAATTGGTGGTGTGCCTTTTGAACAAACACAGGGTGGTATGGTTTTGGATCCAAGGGAGGGCAAAGGCATACTGGCACCACAGCCCATGCGCCTCCCACCACCACCTCCCCCACCACCACATGTGAAACAAAACTACTATTCTGGGGAGATTGGGCATGATGGTCAGGGTTATGGGTGGCAGCATGATAACCGTGATGGCTTTGGTAGTCAGGGCTAGTTAGGCTTTCTATCGTTACTATATTGGATTTATCTGTTTACTTTTGAGGATGTTTCTGCGCATGTTTGTCTCGTCATGCATTATTCGAATCGCTAAACAGCGATTAAACCGTTTACTTTTGGGCCTATTTTGTATTTGTATATTTTAACTGCATTGAGCTTTTCATTATCATTTACGAAAGGCAACGAAAATTTTTATGTCGCCTAGGGTACTAGAATCACGATATAAAAGTGGAACCATAATGAAATGGCTCTCCAATCAGTATTCGGTATATGGAGTTAATGTGCAATGAAATCAATTTGATCCAGATGATATAATTATCCCTCACGAGTTTCAGGAACAAAGCTTGTTTGCACGCAGTGATGTTGGTGGACGTGTTTATGGTTTGATGGTTTCATCCTACACCTCCAAGTGCTTTATCCTGCACTTCCAAATTTCTAAAAAATGGCTAAAGAAGGTTTTAATATTTTTTAGAAAAAGTAAAAATAGTCAAAGATATCAGTGTACATATATTATTGACACGCTTATATTTGTCTATTTGTCTTTCACATTTGAAATTACTCATGAAATTTTATTCCTACTTCTCTTGTGGTGTCTTCATTCTCCCTCTCCATTTGAATTAATTTTATTTATTTTGAATGAAATAATTTTAACTATTATAAATTCTCTGTTTTAATCATTTTAATTTTTTTCAAATATTTTAAATTTTTTGTTATAGTTTTTTTAAATATTCTGTTATTATAATTTTAAATTTTGTTTTAATTTTTTTAATATTCTGTTATTATAATTTTAAATTTTCTGTTTTAATTTTTTTAAATGTTCTCTTATAATTATTTAAAAAAATTAGTTTTAATTTTTTAATTTATACTTATTTCATTTTTATTTTAATAAAATTGTTATACTTGAATTAATTATTTATTTATATGAAGATTTGAATTAACTTTATTTTTTGAATTCACCTTAGTTTGTATATATTTAATTATTTTTAATTTCTTTAATTTTATAGAATGTATAGTTTGTTATTTGTAATAATATATTAAGGAATTAGTTAAATTGATTAAATTTATTTGTTTTTAATTATTTTTTTAATTTGTTATAAAAACGATTATATTTAGAAGATTTTTCTTTACTTTTTATTTTCTGGAATATTAGATTTTCACAATTAGTTTATATATATATATATATATATATATATATATATATATATATATATATATATATATATATATAATCGGATTATCTGATAGGTTACGGTTTAATTTTTTTAATCAAAATCAGTTTTATTAATTTTAATAAATTTATAGAAATTAATTTATATTAATTAAAAGTTATAAATTACATTATATACTTATACAAAATCATACTTAATTTTAAATTAATAAAATAATTGAGTAAGTAATATAATGAAATTTTATATAACATTATTATACAAATCGGATATCCAGATACGATTTTTTTACATCGGATCTGCATATCCGATAAACTGATCTGGAAACTAGTTTTAGTAATTTTAATAAATTAATATAAATTACATTATATTAATTATATAATTACAATATATTTATACAAAACCATATATAATTTTAAAAATAATTTAAAACTAATAAAATAGATAAATAAGTAACATAATAAAATTTTATATAACATATTCTACTTAATCGGATTTTGACACGCGATTTTGTGTGCATCGGATATCCACATCCGATTATGGTAGATTCGGATTTCCATTTCCGATTTCTACAAATTCGAATTTTCATATTTGATTCTTTCATTTTCAGTTTTTTTTTCATTCAAAATTTGTTTTTATTAATTTTAATACATTCATAAAATTATTTTATATTAATTAAATTATATAATACATTATAAACTCATTAATAAAATGCTAAAAAAATTAAACTAATATAAATGAAATGAGGTGCAAAAGTGTAGAGGGTGTAGGTTTTTTTATAAAGATGAAATGAGGTGCAGATATGTAGGGGTACAAGAAGGATGAAGGGATGTCAGGTGCAGCAAAAATAATGTTTGGTGATTTGAGGAAAATAGAGGTAGAGTCAATGTTGTGCACAGAAATCTTCAAAAATAAAAAAAATAAACTTTTAAATCATTTACTAATTGGAGACATTTTAAGAAATTAGAGGTGCAGGATGAAATACTTAGAAAGTGCAGGATGAAACAATCTTATGGTTTTTGCTGCTGGCTGACTCTAGTGGGTCAAGTTTGCTCCTCTCCGAAAGTACCTTTTGCGGAAATGGTGCCAAATTTGGTTTTTGCATATCTGTTTCTCATCCAGTCCTTGTAATATGAAGACATTTCATTGTGAATGGGTTGTGGTCCTGCTGGCCATTCTTTTTAGCTAGCTTTTGTGTGGATAATTTTTTATACAGGGAAAGAAAATAAGATAAAATAAATTATAGTTTTTAAATTAAATTTAGTTTGTATACATCTCAATTGAAAGAACTCATTTAACTTTTTTCTTCTCTTATTATTGGAATTTATAACTGGTACTTTATTTTATCTTTTACTTGTTACCAATAGCAACATCAGAGGATAGAGAATTTTTTACTACTGTCTTTAACCGTTGAGACTAAATTTTGTTTTGCTTTCGGTAAATTAACAATTTTTTTATAGCAACTGACACAAGTAATATTTCCAAGTCCTTATTAACTTAACATAATCAGTTTTTTAATTGGTTTTTCAAATAGTACCTTGAGTATTTTTATAACAAGTCTCTTTAAACTTATACCACTCACCCAATAAAAGAATGTTGTGTAGCTAAGATCATGTTCAACGTCTTTCAAACTTGTGGGTTGAAAAGCTTGAATCTTACTTTCTTTCGTGTATATCTATAGTATAAAGGATTACAAAGAGAGAAAAAAAAAAAGTAAATATAAAGGATTGCAAACAGAGAATAAAAGTAAGATGAATGTGTTCCACGCTTACATTTCTTCTTGTACGCTGTCATGAGAAACTAACAGTGGAGGAATTGATGTTACTCGAGAAGTCTTAAAATAAAATGTTGTTTGTAACTTCATTCGAAGAGAGGAATACATGGTGTGATGGATTTTTTTTAGAATGGGTTATTAATTATAAACAACACCAATAGGTCAAATCTACGTATAAAAAATTAATATAATATTTAGGCTTAATAGCTATTTTGGTCTCTATTTTTGTTTCTTTTGTTCATTTTGGTCCTCATTTTTTATTTTTGTTCAATGTGGTCCTAAAGATTGTAAAATCTGTTCAATTTAGTCCTTTTCTGAAACACGATTTGGCACAGGACTGCCTACGTGGATGTCCTTGATGCACAATTACGTGGACTTAATTAAATTTTAAGTGAAATTAGGGTTTTTATATTAGGGTTTTATGTTTGAAAATGAAATTAAGGATTTTTCGAATGAAATTACCCCCAATTTGAAGCAATGTCTCATTCGCAATGAAACTCAACAAAGTGCAGATTCTGAAATTAGAGTTTTGTTTACTTTGTTTCAATGAAAGCCACCATGGTGACCAACCTCACACTTATTTCATTAACTTCCAGCCATGGATTGTTTCTAAATATTAGCCTTCTGTTGTTGGGATTTTGAGTGAGAAGAGCTTCAAAGTTCAGAACAAGAGGTACCATGTGACCCAAAGTAAGAATTGACATCATAATCAGTGAGATGAAGTGGAGCAATTCACGGAAACCCTGTGACCCAAAGTAAGTTCTCCAAATTTTTCTTCTTGTTGCTTCCCTAGGTTCAATTCACGGCAACCTACCATACACAAGGTTCCTGCCCCAGCATCATAAACTCCTTCTGCAATGATAGAATCTGCACTTGTCAAAGATTGGGTTCCACACTACGCTTCAAATTGGGGGTAATTTCATTCGAAAAATCCTTAATTTAATTTTCAAACATAAAACCCTAATATAAAAACCCTAATTTCAGTTAAAATTTAATTAAGTCCACGTAACTGTACATCAAGGGCATCCACGTAGGCAGTTCTGTGCCAAATCGTTACTGCATTGCATAGTTGTACTGTTTGCCGTTAACTATTTAGACGCCGTTTCAGAAAAGGACTAAATTGAACAAATTTTACAATCTTTAGGACCACATTGAACAAAAATAAAAAATGAGGACCAAAATGAACAAACCAAACAAAAATAGGGACCAAAATAGCTATTAAGCCTAATATTTAATTTCAAACTTTAAGATTATGAGCTTGAATTTTTTTGTACATGTTATTCAAGTTTTTTATCTTTATTCAATGTAAAATTTAGTAACACATTTTGATTTTTCAACTTTGCCTAACATCTAATTATTTTACTAATTTGATTTTCTATTAGACTTAAAGTGTTAATTTAGTTTTTATTTTTGTTGAATTTATTCAATGTCGTCTTTATTTTTTTTAGTAATCAGGTCTCAAATTTAGTTAATTTCTGTCATAGTCTTTTTTGTTAAAGTGCTTTAAATAGTTAATAGTACTAGGGTATATTATGTATCTTCTTCTTTTGCTTTTTTAGCTTTTTTTATTTACTTTTTAATTAAAAAAATTGTATACGTGTCAAATTAACATTGTGTCATGTATCATTATTAGTATCATATGTCAATGTCAATATTAGGTATAAATGTCTTATATTTGATTTAATCTTTATATTTATTATTTTGATTTAGTTGATTCTGATTTTTTTTTTTAATTAACAAAACGGAACGGATTGAAATATGATGAAATAGCATTATCCATCCATATTCATCATTTTAAACATGTTCAAAGCATTGCATATATAAACTCTGCATCAGCATTCATTGAGAAAGAGAAACTGTCCTGACTTAGTTCTTGGTGCAGTAAAATCTGCTATTTCTGGTTTTGGAACATAAAATTCAATTTCTTGCACTTTTCTTGCATACCAAACTCATATTTCATATCATTAGGACATACCAAACTCCTTTTTGGTACAGTTTTATATGGGCATTTATATCATGGTTCAATCATGCATGCAGCCCAAAATTACATATATAATTAAGAAGATTTGAAAGTTTAATTATAGTGTGAGCAAGGTTATCAAATTCGCGAGTTTACATAAACTCGTGAGAATCGAGTAAACTCGACTCGTAAATTCGACTCATAAACTTGTAAGAGTTTACTTCAGATGAAAAATACTATATAAATAATATCTTAATTCAAATAAGTCTACAAAATTATATAACTTTAAATAAATAAAATTTATAGATATATTGTTTATAAAAATAAATATTGTAAAACATAAATACTTGGATTATTATCATTAATTTTGATGCATTTCATTAAATATATAATAAAAAAAGACCAAATGACCTTGTTTTTCTTAATTTTTCCCCTTTTAAACTTGTAGAATCGCTCCAAACTTGTGATTCTACACGATTCTATCGATTTCACAATTAATTCTACCGAATTTACGCAAAAAAGAGTTTACTTTCGAATTAACTCGGAAACCATGTCTGAAAAGATAAACTCGTAAGAGTTTAAGAGTTAACTCGAAAGTTTGATATCCATAAGTGTGAGAGAAATAAGCACTTAAACTTGATGTAAGAAAAATAATATGATATATTTTGTTTTAGAATAAAAGTCTGTAAAATATAGAGATGATATAGATGTTTTAATATATGCTGATTAAAGTTTTTTTCAGTTTATATACTTTTTATTTCAAATTAAGTTTCAAGTAAACCTTCACTTTCTCATTTTCGGCCTCTTTTGTACTTCTCGTATGGTTTGTGCAAAGGTATAACTTCTGTTTGAAATAAGGGACATTTAAATTGGGTGGATAAATCATTTAAATTTCACTTGCTTCAACCTTTGTACTTCATGCATCTAAATTCCAATAATTAGAAGTGTCATTTAGTTTATGACTCATTAATTGGCCCTGATTTTTTTTAAAAAAAAGTAAGTTTTTACAATTCTTTTAATTAAAATACTAATTTACCTCATTAAAAATTATATATATATATATATATATATATATATATATATATATATATATATATATAATATGATATGATATGTTGTAATGACAAATTAATCAACATAATAATGAAAAAATTGTTATTCTTTATATTAATTATACTAAAAGTTAATCTTTTCTTGAATGTTAACTTAAAACATTACTATTAAATTTTATATATTATACTAAAATATATATATATATATATATATATATATTATTAAAGAGAAATAAATAATTGGTAGAAGTATTAAAAAAAGAAAAAGATAAACAATATATAGTAAAAAAATTCATAAACTTATTATTCATAAATTTATTATTTTAAATTTTTAAGTTGAGATGTCTTATTTAGTGTTGGTTCACATTTAGGTGAATTTTTCACAGAATAAAATTAAATAATTATCTTGTATACTTTACAAATATATTTAGTCAGTTAAAAAAAAATTAAATATGTTTATCAAGTCAAGAATTTCAACGTTCTATGTTATTGCATAATTTTTATATATAAGCAACAAAGTTTATTGAAACCTGTAAAACCCATGAAAAATATCTATTTTAATGAATAGTGGTAAATTTTATTAGCATTATTATTATTAGTAATAATAATTTTAATGTATAGAAAATATAATTGAATAGAAAATTATGATTAGAAAAAAAAATTATAAACTTAGAGAATTATAGTAATTTCAAAAGGAGGTGTTCAAAATTTTGAGAACCTATTTTAAAAGGTTTTGTAAAATAAATAAATAAAAACTGTCACCGCCTTTCCTATTAAGCTGTTTCCTCTCTGGCCTCAAGTCGGAAATCCGCCGTGAGGTGGTGGCGCAACAACCACAGATGTTGTCCTTAGCGGTGGGTTTGCCCAGGTTGCAAGAAGAGAAACTTTGGGATCTTTCTAGGGTTCAACACGTTAAACCACTTTCATCGTGGCCCTCTTCATCTCCTACGCGGACTATTCCTACTCCTATTCAGCAACCACTACCGAAACCTCTTCCTCCCATTTTGCCCTCCCCATCTCCAAAAACTCGATATCGCCAGTTGACGAAGGCCGAAATGGCGGACCGCCGTGAGAAGGGGCTTTGCTTTAATTGTGATCAGAAATACTCACGCTCTCATTGATGCCTTGCTCGATTCCTTCTTTTAATCACTGAAGAGGATGACTCCACAGGTGGGTTGGCCTCAAACCCAACAAGTTTGGATCCTGACCCGAGAACGGATGAGCAACCAACACAGCCCATAGACTTATTTTTGGATTTACCGGCCCAAATCAGTTTACATGCCTTGTCTGGCGCCGAGGCCCCAGAAACTCTTCGTCTCACGGGTCATATTGGACAACATCCAATTCGTGTGTTGGTGGATGGGGGTAGCACCGATAATTTCATTCAAAAGGATCTGGCCATTCTTTTGGGCCTGACCCAAACACCCACCACATTTCTCAAAGTATTGGTTGGTAGCGGTGAAGAATTGGCATGCACTACGTTGTGTTCTACAGTGGAATTGTTCATTCAGGGACATTCCTTTCACATAGATTTATATGTATTAGATATGGGGGGATCTGATGTAGTCCTTGGTGCCCAATGGTTAAAGCAATTAAGGCCCATATTAATGGATTACCAAGCACTCACTATGAGATTTGTTTTTAATCACTCTATCATCGAACTCAGAGGTGACTCTGGGCCACAACCCACCTCCATTTCCTTGCATCAACTCAGATGTGTTGCTCATTCCGACCCTACGGCCCAACTTTTTTCTTTAGCAGTTCGACCAGCTTCTACACACTGCTATTTTCCTACACACTCTGACCCCTGGGTGCAGCAATTACTCACTTCATTTTCCTCCTTATTTTCTGAGCCCACATCTCTGCCACCATCACGTGAAACTGACCACGCCATTCCTCTCTTCCCTAATTCTCATCCTGTCAATGTCCCTACAAGTATCCTCACTCACAGAAATTGGAAATAGAGAAGCAGGTCTCGAAAATGCTTGCCTCAGGGTGGATACAACCAAGTTCAAGTCCGTTCTCTTCCCCAGTTCTCCTCTTGAAAAAGAAGGATGGCTCATGGTGGATGTGCGTGGATTATCGCGCCTTGAATGCCATCACCGTCAAGGACCGGTTTCCACTTCCCATTATCGAGGAACTGTTAGATGAACTGGGATCTGCGCGCTGTTTATCAAAATTAGATCTTACCTCCGGATTTCATCATATTCGCCTCCAACCCACTGATGTCCACAAAACGGCCTTCCGTACACACGATGGTCATTATGAGTACTGTGTAATGCCCTTCGGTTTGTGCAACGCGCCAGCCACCTTCCAATCTACTATGAACGACATCTTCAGGCCACTGTTACGAAGACGGTTATTGTATTTTTTTGATGATATCTTGGTCTTTAGTACTGATTTTGCCCAGCATTTGTCACATCTTCAGCAGGTATTTGAGATACTTAAACGCAATCAATTCTACTTAAAACCTCATAAGTGTTCCTTTTTCCAATCTCAGATCGCTTACTTGGGGCACATTGTAGCTGACGAAGGGGTGTCTCTAGATCCAGCAAAAATACAAGCTATGGTTCAGCGGCCAACTCCCTCTTGCGCTAAAGGACTGCGCGGATTCTTAGGATTAACAGGGTTTTATCGCAAGTTCGTACGGGGTTATGCAACAATTGCATAACCCTTGACAGACCTTCTTAAAAAAGGAAATTTCACATGGTCTTCTACAACTCAACAAGCATTCGATACACTGAAATCTGCTATGACTAGTACTACTGTTTTGTCATTGCCTGATTTCTCTAAAACATTTTATGTGTAAACTGATGCCTCCGAATCGGCGATGGGTGTAGTGTTAATTCAAGATAATCATCCAATTGCTTATTTCAGTAAAGTGTTCTGCCCTCGTTTATCCAAGTCCTCTGCTTATGTTCGGGAGCTTCATGCCATTACGAGTGCGGTGAAACGGTGGCGTCAATATTTGCTGGGCCATTTTTTTATCATTCAAACTGATCAGAGGAGCTTGAAGGAGTTATTGACTCAAATTATTCAGACCCCAGAACAACAACATTATCTTGTTAAGTTACTCGGCTATGATTATGAAATTCAGTACAAACCAGGGAAGCTGCACATAGTGGCAGATGCACTTTCACGATCCGATTGCACTACTCAGGGTGCGATGCACATGCTCACTATCCCTCAATTTGTGTTCTTGCGTGACTTAAAGGAATCACAATTACTTGACCTAGACTTTATCCTCATGAGGGATAAATATCTCTCAGATCCTTCCTCATATCCTCACTTCAATTGGAATGGTGAATTGCTTATTTATCGTGGAAAAATTTGGTTAAGCGACAAGTCAAAATTCATTTCCTTGTTGTTAAGAGAGTTCCATGAAACACCTATTGGCGGCCATGTTGGGGTCAGCAAAACTCTAAAACGACTGAGTGCTAACTTTTACTGGGCGTCTATGGCCAAGGATGTTAAGGCGTCTGTATCTGAGTGCAATGTCTGTCAACAAACTAAGCATAGTACTAAGCGTCCAGGAGGCCTTTTACATCCGTTACCCATCCCAACGGGTGTTTGGGAAGACATTTCTCTAGATTTCGTAACTGGTCTTCCTCCTTCTAATGGTTACATAGTGTTATTGGTGGTAGTGGATCGTTTCTCAAAGGCTGTCCATTTGGGCACTCTACATACAGGCTTCACAGCTTATAAAGTAGCAGAGTTGTTTGTCACTTTGGTTTGCAAACACCACGGGTTGCCCAAGAGTATTGTCTCAGATAGAGATTAAATTTTCATTAGCCGTTTCTGGTTGGATTTGTTCAAGTTCAGTGGCATCCTTCTCCGAATGAGCTCTTCTTACCATCCTCAAACAGATGGATAGACCGAAGTCATGAATCGCACCATTGAACAATATTTAAGAGCTTTCGTCCACAACAAACCTCATCAGTGGTTCAAATACCTTCCTTGGGCAGAATACCACTACAATACATCAATCCATTCTGGGTCTGGATTGATTCCCTTTGAAGTGGTTTATGGCAAGCCACCTCCATCTATATCAGCTTACATTGAAGGCACTTCTACTAATGCAGGTTGCGATTCGGTGCTTACATCCCGTGAGGAGATTTTTTTCACTTCTCAAAACTAATTTGTTGAAGGCACAAAACAGAATGAAGAAGATTGCAGATTCGAAGCGTAGGGATTTGACATTCGAGGTCGAGTCTTGGGTGTATCTGAAACTTCAGCCCTACAGATAAGTTTCAGTTTCTGGATACAGGTATCATAAGCTAGCCAAGCGCTTCTATGGCCCTTATAAAGTGCTTGAACGTATTGGACCTGTCGCATACAAGATCGAGCTTCCGCCACAGTCCAAGATACACAATGTCTTGCACTGTTCTATGTTGAAACATCACGAGGGACCTATTCCTCCAAGTATTGACCAGCTTCCTCCTGAGTCTGTGGAAAACAACCCTCTTGTCACTCCATTGGCTGTTTTGGATTTTAAGACAGTACCTATAGATGGTGTTCCCACTCGTTTTACCCTGGTTCAATGGAATGGGTTGTCTCCTGATGACACGTCGTGGGAGATATGGCAGAAACTCAAATCATTGTATGACCTTGAGGACAAGGTCCTTGCCGAAGGGGATGGTATTGTTATGCAATACCATCTGGATGAGGATGTTAGGCCCAAAAGATTGGTAAAAAAGACCAGTTGGATGGTATGATTTCATTCATCACTAGTATATTTCATTATTTTGTTGGTGCAGGTTCTAGAAGAAGTTAGTTATGAGTTTTTGTTATTGTGTTAATTGGTCTGTGTGCCACCTGTCATAGGGAATCTTTTGAGGAACTATTTCAATTGTTGTACTGTGCATTGGTAAGGCAGAAAAATATATTTCATTCTCTTCTCTTAACTTTTCTTAGGAGGAACCTTGTCCTCGAATTCAGGGCTTTTCCTGCTTTCTAACAGACAGGCTTAGCAATCCAAGATAGACCTTCTACCGTCCCATACAATTTGATCTGCTCATTTGTGGCTGAATGATCCTCTGCATATCTGAATTCATTGATTGGACCAATTATGTACTCTTCTATTGCGGTATCACCCCAACTCCGAGACCCTCGACAAGTAAAGGCATCTCACCTGATCATTATAAACAAAAGCAATCACCATCCAAATCATGCATATAACACTATAACAAATTAGTTGCCATAGTTGAATCAAAAGCAAGTCAACAACAACTAGTACAATCAAATAAATGCACCTAAGAATCTACCTGAAAACAAGGACAATAAACAATTGCACTACGACTATTTAATTTAAGTTTTCAATATCATGATTTTCAACAGGTTTGAAATAATGACAAATAACAAATGTTTTCATGCTATCATTTTAAAGCTCAGTTACTTTAGTTTTGTTTTCCCTTTTTATTAGTACATTAAGAACATTTTCAATACAGAGGTTTTAAATATACAACTAAGATGTTATAAGAAACCTTCGTTGAAATATAGAGGTAGTATCTTATATAAGATCCTGAGTCTTAAGAATAAAAAAATAATATTATAATAATTAAATTAATAAAATGTTACAAAAGTTTAAGTTCTTATAAGACCTAACTGTTGAAACAAAACTTTTGAAAATATGATTTGAGTTACTACAAAAACTGGATCACAAAACTCTACAGGAAAAGTGTCACACCCCATTAAACTCCCCACTTTAGTGGATTACACATGTCACACCCTCTGGATTTCCTATGCTGGTAGAAGACAAGGTGTGTAGTACATTTAATTCCCCGTCCTCGGAAACCGTGCGGCAGCAGAAGGAATGAGAGCTTCTAGATAGTGGAAGACAAGTGGCATGCAGTGGGTGGACCAAACGGCCAGTTTGGTGGCCATATTTAAAGTTGAATTTTCGAAAATTGGCACCACTTCTGCATGCAACCTCTTCGTCTTCTACCTCCAGAAAACCATTTTCTCCTCCTTCTCTCTAGATCTCCCAATTTCTCTCTAGATTTCTAACCATTTCTTCTCCTCCGATCGCCAACCTTCTTTTAGATTAAACACTCCTAGTGCCAAGCTCTTCCGTTTGCACCGATCAGATTTGCTTTTGGAGCACTTTTGACTTTTTGAAGCCATAGGAGTAACACTTAGAAGCTTAGCTTGGATCATAAGGTAAGGGAAGTTTATAATAAATTTAATTATGATTATGTTTTATGAATTAATGTATGATGGTTTGAGCATATGATTTATGTTGTATGATTTGGATTAGATATGAAAGTATGGTATGTTGTTTGATGTACTGCATGTCTGATTTTGGTATGAAATTATCTATATGTATATAACTTAGTAAAATTCTGAATCTGTAATCGAAAGGTCATTAGGACCGTTCGGTTTCCCCTGAAACAATTGATCTGATACCTCAGTTGAAAACTTAAAATATTTTGTTTAGTTAAGTCGTTCGGATTTACCTATTAAAGGACGTCCGGTCTTACACTGAACGTCCGGCATTGAATTTCTTGGTCATAGACTGAGTATTTGGCTTCATATTAATTATTTAGAACGTTCAGTCATACACTGAGCATTCGGCTTCTATTGAGGACTATTTATTTGACAAGCACTAGGTCTTATACCAGTACTTGAATTCTTAAAACGTCCGGTTTATAGATTTATTTATTTGAAAAGTGCTCGGTCTTAGATTGACACTTGATTCCTCACAGAGTGTCCGGTCTTGTACTGACACTCGCTTTATTGAAGAGAACTCTTTTATTGATATTTTTCTGTCTGGTTTTCCTTGATTAAGTCCATTGGCTTTCATTGTTTAGTTCTATTGATCTATCCGTCCGGTTTTCATTGATTAAGTCCTATTTCCTTTCATTTTTGAATTTCTATTGATCCTTCCGTCCGGCTTTCATTGATTTTCCGATTGGTTTCCTTTTAACCGTTCGGTTCCCATTAGCTAGTCTGGCTTAGTTTTTCATTGTTGAGTTGCTCATCGATTCTTTTTCTTCACTGCCAGACCGTTCGGTCACCTATTCGAACTTCTTGTTTGTTTCAGTTCTCATTCTGTCTCTGACCGTCCGGTCAATTATTGAATCCCTTTGATACTCAGTTTCCTCCCCACTGTTGGATCATTTTGTATTCGTACTGTCTATAAGAGAAAGAAGAAAAGGATGAATGAGTTTATTATGATTTAAGAGTATTCCAGGGAGGAATAACTCATGATTGGAATTGTATTGGTAAAGTATGAACATGGTCAGACTCTACTATCATCCTAATCCTGATATTCCGTGATTACGCCTTCTCAGGTAAAGAAGGGTAACTCATGCGTGAGAATGGCAGAAGGTCCGCGGTCATAAGACCAGATGATCTTTGTAGGACTAACCTCGGGTGGCAGCTGATAGTTCAGGTAGCTACTACACCACATCGGGTGCTAGGGACGTCGAGCTACATGATTCATACAGTCCGGACAGTGTTTAATTGGTTGGATATAATAGTAAAATGTTCGGTTTATATAAATATGAATGTGTTGTTTGGTTTGCATGTTTATACGTATGAATTGAAATGATTAATTAAATTTACATAAGCTTACCCTTATCTGTTCTGTCTTTGCCTATGTTGTCGTTCGGTATTTGGCCGTTCGGTTTTCCTGTTCTCTTCACTGTGATGATCATCCCTTGGATGTGAGCAGAAGATGTTATTGAAGATACATTGGAGGACGCTCTGCAGACCAATCAACCCGAGGATAGTGTGCCTGAAGATAGTGCAGGACCGTCCGGTCCTTAGTTTAGATTTTTATTCATCACATTATGTAAATATCTGTTCGAACCATTTGTTTTATAGAACCGTTAGACATACCCCTTTTGTATCACCGTTCGGTATTATGTGTATCTTTCAACTCTTGTAAATAGCTTTAAATTCTAATGATATCTCTTAGGTTCTCCTTCATCTGTGTGCTGATTCACCACTGTTCTCTTTTATTATTTACGTTAACTCCTATAATAAATTATAACTTTGGTTATATATTTATTGGGATGTTACAAAAGGAACTCTCAAATGGAAAAAATGATAATTTTGTATAGAACTTGTAATGTACAAAAAGTAGAGAACCTGAATGCCTTAACGGAAATAGGAAATCCATTCGGCCTTTATCGGATCTCCATCATCGAAATTCGTTCAAGACCCATTTCCGTTTACGCTTCCCGATTTTCTTTTTTATGGTTTTTATTTGATTTACACCACTAAGCATACAACACCAACAAAAAGAACCCACAGAATCAGTGTCTCATCTCATCCATGTTGGCAACAAGAAGGGAAAGAGGTTGGCAGATTTTTTAGAAAAAAAACAACTTTCAGTTTTCTGCATACTATCAAATAAGCTGATACAATTATTTATGGGCAAAAGATTTGCCTCTTCACATGCCAGAGATAAATCAAAAGTTTGTCTTTTCAAATGTTAGAGATAACTTATGATGTCTCTCCCACCTAAAACCATTAATGCTATTTAGGAATAATAACCAACAATAAATTTTCTAATTTAAGTTTTATAACAAATTTCTCCCTTAAACTTAAATACTCTTTCCATTTCTCATTCTAATCAGCCTTTTGCAATTCTCCAGCAGTATGGTCCGTAGTGGCGTGGTCAAAACGTCTGCGGCTTGAGCTCGGCTTTCAACATGCTCCATCTTGACCTTTCCTTCTATTACTTGTTCTCGGATGAAATGAAAACGAACGTCGATGTGCTTGCTCCTTCCGTGATTAACTGGGTTCTTTACCAACTCGATTGTCGACTTGTTATCAACTCGGATCACAGTCCCTTCATCTTGGATCACTCCCAAATGCCTTAATAAATTTAAAATCCAAACTGCATGACACACACTCCAAGAGGACGCCACATACTCTGCCTCGCAGGTAGATAGGGTTACAATGGGTTGCTTCTTAGACAGCCAAGTAAAAGTCGTATTTCCAAGTAGGAATACATAACCCGATGTACTTTTCCGGTCATCAACATCACCACACCAATCGCTATCCGAGTAACCCATTAGTCGATAGTCATCTGATTTTGAGTAGAAAAGACCAAGTGATAGGGTTCCTCGAATATATCTTAGAATTCTCTTCAAGGCCTTCCAATGTGTATAGCTTGAATCCTCCATGAATCTGCTCATTATCCCAACACTCAACATTAAGTGGGGTCTTGTGCTTGTAAGATACCTTAGACTTCCGATTAAACTTCGATATCTTCCAGAATCAGCTCGTTCTCCTCCATCGAACTTCGAGAGTTTAGTGCTTGGTTCCATTGGAGTAGAAACCGGGTTGTAGTCCTTCATTTTAAACTTATTTAAAATTTCAAGCACGTACCTCTCTTGGGATATAAAAATCCCTTCCTCCGATTGCTTCACTTTCAAGCCAAGAAAATATTTCATCAGGCCTAAGTCTGTCATCTCGAACTCTTTTTCCATTGCCTCCTTAAACTCCTTAATCAACTTTGTGTTGCTTCCGGTAAATATGAGGTCGTCGACATAGAGAGCAACTACCATCATATCCTTTTCTTATTTCTTTGTGTACAAAGCATGTTCGTATGGACATTGTTCGTATCCGGTTTTCTTGAAATACCTGTCAATTCTCTCATTCCAAGCACGGGGAGCCTGCTTCAGTCCATAGAGGGCTTTTCTCAATCTCAGCACTTTCTTCTCATCCCCTCTCTACATGTACCCGAGTGGTTGCTCAACGTACACCTTCTCTTTCAGCACGCCATTTAGAAATGTCAACTTCACATCCATCTGTTGAATGGGCCATTGGTTCTGAGCAGCTAACGAGATTAAGAGTCGGATTGACTCCATTCTCGTGACAGGAGCAAATACTTTATCATAGTCTATCCCCTTTTTTTGTCTATAGCCCTTTACCACAAGTCAAGCCTTATAACGCTCAACCTTTCCCTCAACATTCATCTTCTTTTTGTACACCCATTTTACTCCAATGGGTCGAGCTCCTTCAGGAAGGTCGGTCAATTCCCAAGTTTTGTTGCGTTCAATCGCTCCAATCTCCTCATCCATGGTTGTTCTCCACTTCTCTTCTTAGACAACTTTCTCAAAGCTCAAGTCTTCAGAGTCGGCCAGAAGACATACAACATGAACTTCATTTGTAGTGTCATATATTTCCTGTAGACTTCTCATCCTAGGTTGTGGCTGAGTTTCTTCATTTGAGGACTCGATGGTTGTTGTTGAAGGTACAAAGATCTCTGAGCTAGTTTCTTTGTCGGCCGAGTTACTCCAGCACCACTCCTTCGTTTCCTCCACGTGAACATCTCGGCTCACCACTACTTTCTTGTTAATAGGATCAAACAATTTATATGCTTTAAAATTTTTATCATACCCGATAAATATGTACTTCTTGCTCCGATCTTCTAATTTTGTCCTGTGCTGACTTGGTACTTGCCCATAGGCCACGCTACCGAACACCTTTAGATGAGAGACATTCGGCTTCACATCACTCCAAATCTCCTGAGGCGTCTTCTCTCCCAACTTTGCATGTGGACATCTATTTTGCACATAGACTGTGCATTGCACTGCCTCTGCCCAAAACTTCTTCGGCATATTCTTCCCTTTCAACATAGATCGAACCATGTCGAGAATGGTTCGGTTCTTCCGTTCTGTTACACCGTTTTGTTGTGGAGAATATGGAGCCGTCAAGAAACGCTTGATTCCATGTTCCTCGCAGTATTTGTTGAACTCGGCAGAAGTGAACTTGCCTCCTCTGTCAGATCGGACTGTTTTGATGACTTTATTTATTTCTTTCTCTACCATCACTTTGAACTTCTTGAAAGTTTCAAACACTTCTGACTTCTCTTTCAGAAAGTAAACCCACGTCTTCCTTGAGAAATCATCAATGAAAGAGACGAAGTATCTCTTACCACTAAATGATTCTGGAGTTATTGGCCCACATAAGTCGGTATGGATCAGTTTGAGTTGCTTCTTTGCTCGGTACTTAGAGCTCCGTGGGAAAGAAGTCCTCGCTTGCTTTCCGATCACACATTCTTCACAGAACCTCTTTTCAAATTCCATTTTGGGCAATTCGAGCACCATCTCCTTTTTCACTAACTCGATCAACCCTCCGAAGTGAAGATGACCGAACCGCAAATGCCACTTCATGGCCTCATCCTCCACATCAAGTTGCATGCATTTATCTTGAACTATTTTCAACTCAAGTTTGTACATGCGATTTTTCTTCATTTCTACTTGGGTGATGAGCCTCCCGAGTTTATCCCTCAGTTATAATTCTCGGTCCTTCATCAGAACTAAGTACCCCTTCTTCATTATTTGTCCCATGCTCAGTATGTTGCTTTTGAGATTAGGTACATAGTATACATCTCTGATCTCTCTGATTCGCCCATTTTCCTGTTGATACCAGATCATTCCTTGACTTTAACAGTCACTTTTGAATTTTGAAAGAAACGGATCCGGATTCCACCTTTGAAAGTACTTTGAATAAACTCTCGTCGCCACACATATGGTTACTTGCGCCGGTGTCCAAGTACCAAACCGAATTATTAGAACAGCTTGGTTTAACCTCAGTTTCTGGAATGTTTGTCACCAGCAGCAATCCTTCATCTTCTTTCTCGGCAAGGAAGTTTGTTGGCTCCTCATTTTTCTTCTCGGACCTATAATCCTTGGAAATATGACCCATCTTTCCATAGTTGTAGCATTTTATCGAGTAGCAATCCTTGGCAACATGCCCTTACCTTCCATAGTTATAGCATTCAATGTTGTTTGTGTTTGTCCGACCACCCCGAGTCTGACCTCGACCACCTCGAGCCTGACCTCGGCCATGCAAGTTTTGTTGGTCGGCTTGCTCATTTCTTCGTTCTCCTCTTCCTCTACCACCTTGGCTTCTGCCTCTTCCTTGGCCTCTGGTACTTTGAGCATAAAACACATTATCCTTTTTTATTGTCGCCTTCGCTTGGAGAGCCTGTTCAAGGGACTCCCCCCTCTTGTTTTTCCGTCTCTGCTCATGTGCTTCCAGGGACCCAACAAGCTCTTCAATGGTGAGCGTTGATAGATCCTTGGACTCCTCTATTGCGCATACGATATTCTCGAAATCATCTCTCAATGACCTTAGAATCTTTTCAACAACTCGGTTTGATGAAAGAATCTCACCATTCTGATTCAGTTTTTTCACCACGGTCTCTACCCGAGTAATGAACTCGAAAACGCTTTCAGACTCGTTCATCCTCATGTTTTCCAGCTCATGCCTAAGGGCTTGAAGTCGGACCTGCTTCACTCGTTCATCTCCTTTGTTTGCCTTTTCGAGTGTGTCCCATGCTTCTTTGGAAGATACAAAGCCGGATTCGTCAACAGCTCGGTATAGCAGATACAAAGTCGTCTTGTCTTTAGCTCGAACGGCCTTCGACGCGTTTAACTGGGCATTTGAATATCCGTCTGTGCTCGCCGGTTCCTCATAACCAGTCTCGATATATTGGGAGCCGAGAAGGGCCTTTATCTGCAGCTTCCAGTTGTCATAATCAACGTCTTTCGTCAACTTGGGTAGCGGGATGCCATTGGTTAGACCTGTCATTTCTCTCAGGTGTTTACACTAAACTCACACACCTCACAAAACTCTCATTCGCTCCTCTATCTCTCTGCCAGCGCACACCGCGACGTTCTTTCTCACTTTTCACCTTACACACACACTCTGATGCCAATTTGTTGGCAACAAGAAGGCAAAGAGGTTGGCAGCTTTTTAAAAAAAAAACAACTTTCGTTTTTCTGCATACTTTCAAATAAGCTGATACAATTTATTTATGGGCAAAAGATTTACCTCTTCACATGCCAGAGATAAATCAAAAGTTTGCCTTTTCAAATGTTAGAGATAACTTATGATGCCTCTCCCACCTAAAACCATTAATGCTATTTAGGAATAGTAACCAACAATAAATTTTCTAATTTAAGTTTTATAACAATCCAAACACCAGCGCCAATAACCACTCTGCACTAGTGTACGCGCCCTTCCCTTCTCTATCCAGTTACTATGTGGCCATGAATAGCTTAACGATGAGTTTCACAGCTTGAATATGCGTCACGCGTCGCAACCTACTCCATCCGCAAAAATACCAAGCACACTCCTCCACCCGCACAAACCAAACACCTAACTCAATGGAAGCAATGAAATGGAAGCTTGGAACCAAGCAAGCAAGGAAATGGAAGTAATAGGAGAAACGAAAATGGAAAGGGAAGAGATGAAATGAAAGAGAAGGAATGGGAAGAGAGAAATGAGAAAGAGAAATGAAATGAGATTGTGGGGTGGGTGAGGTGTGTTGCGCAGTTGAGTAAAAGGGGTAAGAAATAGGGTTTTATAAAAAAAGTAAATGTAAAAGTAACAAAATTTTAACCTAGGGGTAATTTTGAAAAAAACAAAAATTGGGGAGGCATAGGGAGAAGTTTGTGGTCGTGTAGGGAGGAGCCTTCTCACACTTTTAAAGCGGTGTGGTGGTGTAGGGGGAGCCTTCTCAAATTTTTAAAGCAGTGTAGAGCAACCCGACCTACATTTTATGGGCCAAATGTGGGATAGACCTAAACAGGGCGGTCTAACTCGCATTGTCACCCCTGTTTTTTTTTTCTTAAATTGAACAATTTTGTTTCTCTCCAAATTGAAACCAAAATTAATTTTTATACAAGTGTTATACTGATATTTTTATTCAAACGGAACGATTTTGTTTATCTCCAAATTGAAACCAAATTTAATTCTTATTAAAATGTTATAATGATATATTTTTTAAATTCACTACATTATTAGAATATAATTATTAGATTTGTGTGATTCTTCATGATAAATAATAGGATCAGAGTTAGTTTAAAATTAAAAGGAAAATTCTTCAATATTTTAAAACCAACTTTAACCCTATTTTGTACATATAGCACAAAATAGGAAAAAACCACAAATTGACATGTGCAGTGTTGTCAAAATAGGTCACCTGATTCGGCCTAGCTCGACCCACCATTGGTTTGTCACTTAGTGAGCCAACCCAATGTAGCTCACTTATTAGCAAGCCCGAAAAAATTGAACCAGGTCTGACCCATCACATGCGGGTGGATTAAACGTGTTGTTCATTAGCACACTTAATTAAAAGTTTTTTTTCTTCAATCCTGGAAGAAAATAACATTTTTTTAAACGCGTCGTCCTAGAACAAGGACAATCTACGAAGGGTCTGAGCATAGTATGCATTGCGGAGCTCAGTCTACACGATGTCAGACACAGTTTGCTTTTGCGGAGCATGGTCTACATTGATCTGCATCGCTTCAAATCAACTCAGATAAGTGAGAGCATTTTAGGTTTGATGTTTTCATTTTTGTAATATAACTTAAAAAAATTGGGTGGGTCAGTGAGCCATTTCGACTCATCATAAGTTCAACTCGAGTGAGTCAGATTCTTTGTGGGCTAAACTCAAAATTGACCCATGCTGAAATTTCAATTCTTTTTTAAATTCAACCCAACCCAAATTCGTGGTGAACTGAATGAGCTCACAAATTTAACCTGATTTGATAAGATTAGACATGTGTCATTCTTTGTTCACATGTTTAACCATACTTGGTAAAAATTACTAAACTTTAAAAAATTAACAAAATTTGAACCTTATTAACCATAAAAAAATAACCACATTAAATAAACTCAATAAAAGTAAGAATTAAATTAATTTTAAAATTTTTCTACTATATGTCATAATAATCTATAAGTTTTTATGTCTTTCACAATACAATGAACAAAACAAAGATTTTCTCTCTCCATGGTTCTCTGGTTATCTAGATGAAAATATGACTTAGTAATTTAGTTATTATATAAACATTTAATTTGTTTTGGTTTATATATTTGTTTTTTTATTCAATTGGGTTCTAATATTTTTAATATTTGTTGAATAGAAATACTTTATATTAAATTAAAATGATGAACACATGTAAATCTAATAAAAATATTAATTAATATTTTGATCGTATATTTACACTTTATTTTTGTTCCTATGTTTTATCATTTATTTTCATATCTTTTTGAGATTATATATCACACGGCACCGTTCATATTTCAATGAATAGATTTAAAATTATTTTTTAATAAAATACAAATTTTTGTGTACATAAAATAAGTCTGAGGTTTGAGAATGTAAAAAAGCAAAAGTCATTATTATGAATCACCTTAGTATTTCTTGATTTCCACAATCAAATATAAGTCTAGCTTACTCAAATATGTACAAAATAAGAAATCGGCACTACTTATGGCCGGTGGCATCATCAACACTCCATTCCTATCACTGAAAATTTATTTTTAAAATGAAATAACATTTTTATGGTTATTTGTTCAGTCACGTGACATTTGATACTTTTCTTTGGTCTTAGTAATTTTAAGGTTTAACACATCATTTGGTCCCTTCTTTTGGAGGTTTGGTTCCGAAAAAAAATCACTAAGGTCTCATATTTCATTAAAAGTTGTTCAATATCGTTCTTTTGGTAGACGGCGTTAAAATTGTAACACTGCAGATGCTAGCGTGGCAGAACATCAGTGAGCTGTTTGAAACCAAGCTTATAGGTTAAATTAAAAAAAACCCTAACCCCAATTTGATTACTCAATTTCTGTGTTCTTTGCTGTTCTGAAAGTGATTTCTTGGCTTTTGTGAAAGTGGTGATTTTTCGTCATTCTACTATTGATTCATTGAAGATGGAAGTGGAACATCTTACGACCGTAAGGTAAGCTCATTATCTAAACCTAATTAGTTGTTGTTGTTGATTTTTTATTTGGGGGTTAGGGTTTAATTTGATATTGTGTTTATTCAATTTAATGGAGTTTTTATAGCTGTTGTTGTTTCGGACTGTGGGAGTTGTTCTTCCAATATACTTCATGGTTACTTCATGGTTAGAGCAGTGGCATTAATCTAGCGCCATCGGAGACAGCATCGAGTAAGTCTCTGCCATGGATCAACCTCTTGTCTCTTTTCCATGCTTTACTATATCACATGAATCATATATTTGCATAGAATGAAGTCTCCGATATTTTTCTTGTTGTAACTTGAAGTAATTGAAGGATGAAAAGCTCCTGGTTCAAGATGCTGCACTTTTTCTTCTTATTTTTTTTCATGTAAATTAGATGGAGACAAGTTTAATGGAGTAATCTAATTGAGGTTAGAGTTTTTTTAATTTAACCTATTTTAAAAGACTTCAGACAGCTACCGTAACTTTTAATAAAATATGGGACCTTAGTGATTTTTTTTTGAAGATGGGATCATTTTGAACCAAACCCCAAAAGAAAGGATCAAATGATGTATTAAACCTAATTTGAATGATTTCATAACTTCCAAAGAATGTATAATTGATCGTACAAAGTTACTAAAGATGTTGTATCAAATAATTTTCTATGCTGTTTATTTTCAGAATCTTAAAATGAGAATAATTTATATATTTAACACTTTGTGTTTTTATATAACTTATTATTAGTAAACACGGTAACTAGAAAAAAGAAATATAAATAATTCGTATAGAAGTTTCCGTTTAAACGAAATAGAATTGCAGATCACCAAACCTAGCAACCTATTTTGACTTTCTCACTTTTTGATTCGCCGTCAGTTTCCTCTTTAGCTTCCGTTTAAGAAACCCTAACACAACATAAACACTCAACCACATTATAATACACATATTTTTTATAGTTATCATGTTTTTCATTTCGTTTAGTTTTTATTTTTAATTTATCTATTTATGTAGAGATTAAACAATTTCATCAATATTTTCTCTTAATTTATATTGTTATTATATTTTTTTGAATTTTAAAACATGGGGATTATAACTTTAAATATTTTATCTTAATTTATAATGCTTTATGTATGATAGAAAGCAGATCTATGCTGCTAATAAATTCAATTCTTTAGTTGCACTTTAAGTTACTTGTATATTTAAAATCGAAAGTAATAGAAGGTACTGGAGCAGACACGTGTAGGGCGAAGATAAATGTTTTCAAACATACATCAACGGCTCTGATCTATCCAAGTAAACCTTATTTAAGGACACGTTGGATTTTTTTTCTAAGACATTGGTACTTAACAAGTGTCTCATAACTAATAACTAATAAGATAAAAAGTAGTGATTTTTAATTTAAAAGGATCTAAAAACAAAGAAGAAAAGACTTAAAGAACCAAAAATAAAAACACATTGTTTTAAAGTGATTAAAAACATATTAAAGTCTTTTTTTCATATATCTACTGATTTTCTTTAATGATTAAATGATATTAGAAAATTTTGTTGATTACTTCTGAATTAGGTTTTTTCTTTTCATAACAAGAGACATACATGACTTAATTTTTTTTTTCCATCTGTTCTTTTATAATAATCGTTTCTTAATAATTTTTTTTATTTATTATTTTAATTTTTCAATTTAATATATATTTTTTCAATTATACCTTTTGGTGTTTTAATAATTTATTATTTATCATTTTAAATTTTCAATTTAGTATATATTTTTTCAATTATATCTTCTTCTTTTTTGTAGCGGATTGAAAATGGTTTGAGTATCAAGAGAGCAAATTTCAGAAGCATAATATGTAACTTATTTAAAATTTAAAAATTTGATTGAAACAGAAAAATTAAATGTTTTTTTATAAGAAAAAACTTAAACAACTATCTTATATAACTGAGAGAATATTCGTTTATAAATTTTTGAATTGGTTCTTGCTGTGTTATATTTAAATATAGCGTTAAAAGTCCATGGATAAAAGGTAAGCAACTTTGATAATATTTTACATATATAAAAAATATTATAATAAATTTTTACATGTAAAAGAAAATATCACATTGAGAATTTGTTACATAGAAACCAGATTCCATGTTAAAAAAAATTCAAAATATATATAAATCATATTTTAGTAAAAATATAATTATTCACTACAAACCACCCACTATTATTTTTATTTAACCATCATTATTTTTTTTCTTAAAAAATATAGAAAGCATAAAGTGTCCTTCCCACTAACATTATGTAAGAAGAATTTAATTTAAATGTATTATCAGTTAATATTCTATTTTAAATTTTTAGAAGTATTATTGATTTCAGTAATAGTTATTTTAAAAGCAATATATAAAACAGTTTTTAATTAGTAAACCAGACCATTTTGTTTTGTAACAATAGATCTAAATCAAACTATAAGAGTCTGCATGAAGTATATAATTTGTAAGAGTTTCAAAAATCATTGATAAATCTATCATACTGCATTTTATTTGAAAGAATATTTATAAAATTTCAAAAATTTGAGAATAAATGATTAATTAAAATATTAATAAATCTATGGTAAAACAATATATTATAAAATAAAAAATGAAACTATTTTATTCCAGAAAATAAAGAAGAGTTAATAGATATGACAAAATATTAATTAACATAAAAGAGACATTCTTAATTTCTTACATCATGTCATTTTATTTTTTAAACTTTAGATGTATGAAAACTAGGACACCACAAACAATATGGTAAAACGATTTTATATATATATATATATATATATATATATATATATATATATATATATATATATATATATATATATATATATATATATTGTCATGCCCCATTTAATGCTCTACTTTAGTGGAGTACACGTGTCGGACTCTCTGGACTTCCTTAAGATTAGTGGGAGACAAGACTATGAGTCCATTTAATTCCCCTCTCTTAAAAACCGTGCGGCAGTAGGGGGAATTAGTATTTTCAGATAGTGGGAAACATGTGGCGTGCAGAGAGTGGACCGAACGGCCGATCTGGTGGCCATATTTAAAGATGAATTTTCAAAACTTGGCACCACTTTTCTGCATGCCCACTTCGTCTTCTACCTTCAGAAAATCACCATTTCTCCTCCTTCTCTCTAGAACCTCCAACTTCTCTCTTGATTTCTAACCTCTTCCTCCTTTCCGATCATCAATTTCTTTTTAGATTAAATCCTCCCGGCGTCAAGCTTTTCAGTTTGCACCGATCAGAATTCCATTTGGATAGCTTTGGATTTTTGAAGACTTAGAAGCATAGCTTGGATTATAAGGTAAGGGAAGCTTATAAAATTAATTATGATTATTTTTGTATGCATGATTTTATGAGTATATGTTGTTGAATGTATGATTTTGTTGTGGTGAAAATGCATGTTTGAATTGTGGTATGGAATAGGTATAAGTTATAAAACTTAGTGAAAAGTTGAATCTGTAATCGAATGGTCATTAGGACCATTCGGTTTCCCTTAAAACAATTGATCCGGTCCCTTTATGTTGAAACTAAAATGTCTTGCTTGGTTATTCGTTCGGATTTACCTATTAAAAGGCGTTCAGTCTTACACTGACGTCCGGTCTTACATGGAACGTCCGGTATAGAATTTCTTGGTCATAGACTGAGTATTCGGCCTCATATTGACTATTTAGAACGTTTAGTCATACACTGAGAAGTTCGGTTTATACTGATGATTATTTATTTGACAAGTACTAGGTCTTATACCAGTACCTGAATTCTTAAAAACGTTCGGTTTATAATAATATTATTTATTTTCGGTCTTACACTAACACTTTATTCCTCACAGAGTGTCCGGTCTTGTACTGACACTCGCTTTATTGAAGAGAACTCTTTCATTTTAAAACGTCCAGTCTTCCTTAATTAAGTCCATTGACTTTCATTGTGGAGTTTTCATTGACTTTCTGATTCGGTTTCTTTCTAACAGTCTGGTTGTCATTAACTAGTCCGACTTTGCTTCTATCGTTGAACTCCTATTGATCTTTCCGTCCGATTTTTATTGATTAAGTCCTCTTTACTTTCATTGTTGAACTTCTATTGACTTTTTCATCTGGTTTTCATTGGTCAAGTCCTCTTTGCTTTCATTGTTGAGTTTCCATTGATTCTTCCGTCTGGTTCTCCTTGACTTAGTCTATTTGGTTTTCAATGTTACAATCCTATCGAGTTACCGTCCGGTTTGATTATTTATGTAAGAGAATTCCAAGGAGGGATGTCTCATGATTGATGATGGTTGGTAAAGTATGACCATGGCTAAGGCTCAGGTTCTGACTTTATCCTGATATCGTGATTACGCCTTCTCAAGTAGAGAAGGGTAACTCATGCGTGGGAATGGCAGGAGGTCCTTTAGCCTCAGGGTATTTCTATACAGAGGTGGTTCCACTGGACTAACCTCGGGTGGCGGTCTGTTGAGTGTATCTCAGCCAGGTCCACCCGGGTGCAGAGAGCGGCGAACATACATAGTCATACCGTCCGGACAGAGTCTAGAGAAAGTGGATATGTTGATGTTTTTTCGTTCGAATTCATATATGGATATACTTTACTGATGATTTATGGTTGAGACATTGATGTATGTGATTTATGTGTATGTTTTAAAAGTGTATGAAAATGATTAATTGAATTTGCATAAGCTTACCCTTATCTGTTTTGTCTTGCTTATGTTGTCGTTCGGTATTTGACCGTCCAGTTTGTTCTCTTCACTGCAATGATCATCCTTTTGGGTGTGAGCAGAGAGTGCTCAAGAAGATACTTTGGAAGAAGCCCTGCAGACGGAGCAACCCCTGGACGTCATGCCGGAGAGTTGTGCAGGACCATCCGGTCCTTAGATTAGATTTTACTTTTCATTTAGTATGGATAACCGTTCGGTTAGGTATTTTGTAAAACCGTTCGGTCTAGATACCCCTTTTGTAATATCGTTCGGTCATGAACTGTACCAAGACCGTTCGGTCTAGTTTTGTAAATTGAATCAGACTTCTATACTTTTGTACAATTTCAAATTTTATATGATATATCTGTCTTCCTCTTCTTTTTACTTGTTCTTTCTCCACTGTTCTTCATTATTATTCATGTTAACTCCTACAATAAATTATATCTTTTGTTATATATTTATTGGGATGTTATATATATATATATATATATATATATATATATATATATATATATATATATATATATATATAAATATATATAAATTGGAAAATTTTTATTTATAATATTTAATAAAATTTATTGACGAAATTTAAATAATAGTATGATACCTTAGGGTGTTTTTATTCTTTCTTTTAAAAATATATATTAATATATAAGTCAAATAACGTGTTAATGGTCACATTATTAAAATAGCACATATAAATCTGTTATACATATATTTTACATGAAATATCTTATAATATAGTGAATACTATAGCTATATTAACACAAATTATGTTATATTATAATATACTTTATTTGGTTTGCTATTTGTGTGTATTAAATATATAACAGGATTAATACAAAAGTTAGAATAATTTAAAAAAAAATCCCCAATTATAAAATCATATTTATCCTAAAACTGATACAAAATACATTAAAGAACTGTGTGAGCTGCTAAAGAACATTTTCTTTTATTTAGTGTTAATGTTGATGTGTTTTTTTTTATGTTACTAAGAATTTGTGTGTTTGGATGAAGTGTGTATATATGCTTAACGGCCAAACCGAAAAAAGCTGGCTCATTATTGTGAGTTGTGACAGTCATTGAGCATAAGAAGTATCGCCTCCTTCACTTAGGTGTTTGGCCTTTTCCTTCTTTGAACAACAAAACCCCAATCTCTTCCTTTGCCTTTCACTCCCTCAACAAACCAACAACAACTACTCCTTTTCTCTTCTCTATTTTCCTCTCTTTCTTTGGCGATCTCAACGAAGCTCTTCCACTCAAACACACCCTTTAATTATATCGCATTCTCTTACTTACCATTAGATTGGACTTTCTCCTCTTCCTCTTTTTCTGGATCTTCAATCTCTCCCTGGTAATTTTCCTAGAAAACTTCCTTCTTTTTCTCCTACAAAGTAGTGTTGCCTTCCTCAATTCCAGGAGCTTATTAAATGCTTTGTGTATGAATGATTGTGGTTTCTGTTGATTGTGGGGACTTGAAACTCTTGCTCAATGTTGTTTGGATTTTGTAAAAATGGAGCTTAGTTGAGTAACTCAAATGGGTTCATGACAAGATTTGTTTTTCTTTTCTTTGCTTTTCTTTGGATCGAGATAAAACTTTTGTCTTTTTTCACTCTTTTTTCGAATTTCCTTTCTGGGTCTTGTTGATTTTGTCTTGTTCATTCCTCGTCGAGTGTTGGTTTTTGTGATCTTATTCTGAGTTTATCGTATTATTGCTACTTTTTCAGATTTTTCGGATTTGGGGGATCGAGTTTGAAGGGGGAAATGGCTGCTTCTTCTGCGTCTCTCGCTGGTGCTTCTGCTTCGGACCTTTTGAGAAGTTCAACGAGCGGTTTCAATGGTGTTCCTTTGAGAAGCTTGGGCAAGGGAAGGTTGGTTGTAAAGAGTAGGGATTTTAGTGTTGCTGCCAAGCTGAGGAAGGTGAAGAAGCATGACTATCCTTGGCCCGCTAATCCTGATCCCAATGTGAAAGGTGGGGTGCTGACCCACCTTTCCCGTTTCAAGCCACTCAAGGAAAACCCAAAGCCTGCCACTTTGGATTTTGAAAAGCCTCTTGTTGATCTGCAAAAGAAGATCTTTGATGTAACTTCTAAGTTAATCTGTTTGTGTCTGTGTTGCTGAGTGCTTTGTTTGCTTAGAGTTAAGTTGTAGTAATTGTCAGATTCATGGAGGTTGTGCTGAATGAGAATGGCTAATAGGAATGCATTTTATGGTTGGAAACAGGTACAAAAGATGGCAGACGAAACTGGTCTGGACTTCACTGATCAGATTCAATTATTGGAGACTAAGTACCAGCAGGTTTGCCCGTCATAACAAATACGTTTTGTTCTTAAGAAAACGGAATTACTGTGAAAATTGTTGATGATTATGATTGTGGGCTCAGTCTCATGCTTAAACCAAGAGTTCTCATGAGAATACTGCATCGGTGCTGCTCTCTGATTGCTACTTGCATGATTGAATATATACCATTTTTTAAAATTTTAATCCACGCTGATTTTTTTGTCATAAAGAAACTAGTTTAACCTTATTTTCATTCCTGTTGGTAATCCCTGAGAAAAATTCTTATTCTCTGTAATTTCATAGTTGCTTATAATAAGTCTTTGTTTATGAAATGCAGATTCAGGTGTTTCTGCAACTGGTTATATGTATATATTTTGCTTCTATTTTGCCAGATGATACTTCTATTTATATTTAAGCAACTGTTTGGGTATCTTCGGCTAAACAATATTATTGTGTTGTTATATTATGTTGGTGTGAGTGTTATTGACTTGTTTGCATTGCACTTGTTCTTTACCTGTTTTATGTTATTCTTTTGTTATACAATTATTCGTAGTCTCTTTATTCAAGATTCAAATATATATATATATATATATATATATATATATATATATATATATATATATATATATATATATATATATATATATTCTGTTTTTCTTCCCAATGATTGCAATTAAAACTTTAAAATTGGAAAAAGTCTTATCTTTTCACCACTCACATTATTTTCAGGCTTTAAAGGATCTCTATACGCATCTGACTCCTATACAGCGGGTCAACATCGCACGACATCCTAACAGGCCAACTTTTCTTGATCACATCTTTAACATAACTGAAAAGGTGTTCTAAGTATTACTTTTGTTTTTAAATTCAATATTCTAGTTATTTCATTTTCTTCATTCTTAATTGGTCTTGTGAATGATCCACTTTAACTGAATTCCCATGTGTCTTCATGTTTCAGTTTATGGAAATCCATGGTGATCGGGCAGGTTATGATGATCCAGCTATTGTTACTGGTATAGGGTTGATAGATGGTAGAAGATACATGTTCATTGGTCACCAAAAGGGTAGAAATACTAAAGAAAATATTCAGCGTAACTTTGGGATGCCAACTCCTCATGGGTATGTCCACTAGGAACTCTAGTTGATACAACAAATTACTAGATTTAAGATAAAATCTGAACTCTAATTTACATTGATTTTATCTGCGCACTGATGGTGAACTTCCAATTGAAACAAACAGTTACAGGAAGGCTCTTCGTTTGATGGAATATGCAGATCATCATGGGTTCCCCATAGTTACATTCATTGACACACCTGGTGCTTACGCTGACCTTAAATCAGAGGAACTAGGACAAGTATGTTGTGAGTTAGGCTCTAAGATTCTTTGGCTTTCTTTTGTTACACGGTTAGTCAATTTGTCAGTTTTCATCTTGCAGGGTGAAGCAATTGCTCACAATTTGAGATCCATGTTTGGTCTGAAGGTTCCAGTTATATCTATAGTTATTGGAGAAGGTGGTTCAGGTGGTGCCCTTGCGATTGGATGTGCTAATAAACTACTGATGCTTGAAAATGCTGTTTTTTATGTTGCAAGGTGATTTATTTTTTTACTTTGCTGTCTGCAAAATTTATAATGTTGTAATAATTATTTCAATTACATGCTTTTAGCCCCTCACCTGTGCATGTTGGATTTCAATTATGTTACATATTGTTGAGTTTAGTCCCACATCAGATAAGCTTGCAGCAAGCTTCATGGTTGTATTATATAAATTTTATCTCTCACTTTAAGAATTCAGAAAAACAACAGAATCTGTATTTTCAAATTTACTATTAAGAGAGAACTCTTTTTATTATGAGCAATGAAAACTATAAATTTGGGTCATACAAACCATACATGGATGATCAGGAATAGAAGTTAGTAGTCACATGACCACCTAGAAAAGTCATGGCATTTTTCTTTTAATTTTGACAATTAAAATATGTTCTAATGGTCTATATTTGTTGTTTTCTTCGTTTCTCACAATGAGTTCTTGTTTGATTTACTATTATGTATGTCCGTGTGTGTGATATGGTTGACTACTTGTGCTGTCATGAATCATTTTACTAATTGAAAAGGTGTTACTGTTCTTTTCTGCTGGTTTGACCTTTATTTATTACACGATTTAGTCCAGAAGCATGTGCAGCAATCTTGTGGAAGAGTGCTAAAGCTGCTCCAAAGGTATTTATGACGCCAGTACTTTGACTTTTTCAATCCATAATGTGTGTGTGTGTGTATACATATATATATATATATATATATATATATATATATATATTTTTTTTTTTTAAATTCAACTATTTTATTTTTATTGTCCTCTGCAGGCTGCTGAGAAGCTGAGGATTACAGCACCTGAATTGTGCAAATTACAAGTTGCAGATGGTATTATACCTGTAAGAAGCTATTGATTATGCTTTTTCTCTCCCTTAAATCTTTTTCATGTACATGGAATTTATCATCTTAATGGTTTTAAATATGAATATATAGAGTATTTTTATGTACTCAGGCAAATTTTTTGTATTAAATATGAATATATAGAGCATTTAACATTACGTAGATTGATAACAGTATTCTCTTGGGAATAGATCTAAATAGAGATTCATTGTTTCTTTTCAATAGGAGCCGCTTGGTGGTGCACATGCAAATCCAGAGTGGACATCTCAACAGATAAAGAAAGCAATCAATGACACCATGGACGTAAGTTTTAAGGCAGCAAGTATTCTACTGAAAAACAGATATGTGTAATTTTGTGTTAACTTCAGATGTTTTACTATGCAGGAACTCACCAAGATGGACACTGACGAGCTTATAAAACATCGCATGCTTAAGTTCAGAAAGATCGGTGGGTTCCAGGAAGGTATTCCTATAGATCCTATGAGAAAGGTCAACATGAGGAAGAAGGATCTTTCAATTACTAAGATGCCCGATGCTGAACTGCAAGATGAGGTTCAGAAACTGAAGAAACAAATTTTGGAAGCTAAGGAATCTTCTCCCATTCCTCCAAAACTAGATTTAGATGAGATGTTAAAGCAACTGGAGAAGGAGATCAATCAAGAATACACTGAGGTAATTAAAGCTGCAGGCTTGACAGAGAGGTTCTTGCAACTACAGGAGGAAGTCTCAGCAGCAAATGCAGATTCTGAAAGTCTTGATCCATCGCTGAAGGATAAGGTAGATAAGCTAAGGGTGGAGTTTGAAGAGAAATTGCGTGCATATTCTAATCATGGTAGGCTACAGAAATATCTTAAGTATTTCAATGAATTATCTGAAGCAAAGCAGTTGTCAGGTGTAAGCAAGGACACTGTCACATTTAAGCAAGAGTTGAAGACGACACTTGGTCAAGTCTTGAGTAATCCTAAATTAGAGAAAGAGTTTGAAGCATTAAAGGATGAAATTAGAAGTGTTGGTGCATCCTCAGGAAGTGATATGGATGAGGAGTTGAAGAAGAAAATCACTGACTTTAACAAAGAGGTAGACTCACAGATGGTTACTGCTCTGAAGTCGATGGGCTTAGATGTTGTTGTAAAACAAGATAAGGCCACCGACCCAGGTACAGAAGAACTAAAAGAAGAAATAGTAAAGCAAATTGATAGTTTGGTTAACTCATCGGAAGATATTAAGAGCAAGATGCAACTACTGAAATTGGAGGTTGCCAAGGCTGGAAAGTCACCAAGTTCTGAATCACTGAATAGAATGGATGCTTTGGTGCTTGAAATTAGGCGGGACCTTGTAGAGGCCATTGACTCGTCTGGCTTAAAAGAACAGTTTGAAGATCTGCTGTCTAATGGAAGTCTTGATTCAGCTGCAGACAGGGTCACCGGTGAGGAGGCGAGAGAGAAAGTTGGTGCAAACTCTACCATTTCTTAATGTGAGTTCATCTAATCTACACAAATAGTCTCAGTTCGTTTTCTGAATCATTAAAACATCGTAGGGAGGGTTTTATCATAGCATTTTGCCGTAGAAAGTTGTTCTTGTTGGTCCTAAGTTGAAACCTACATCCTGACATGCAGAAAGAAAAGGGTAGTTTTAACTTCGAAGATGGATTTATGTGATTTTGGTTTAAAAGTTATTGCAGTGAAAAAATTAGGTTGGATTTATATGTACACTGTTTTTTCTTATACTTCATTAGAAACTGAAGTTTGCACCTTTTTTAACAAACTGCAGAAATGCAGCTCATATGGTGCTGGCTGCAACAAGTGAATGAATGAAATAGTGGAAACTACACCAGTGTGAGTAATCTTGATACGGTACTATCAGCTGGTTGTGTATCATTTAGCATCAAGGCCATGTTTCTTAGAAACAGTTTTGGTAATTTAAAGGAGATACCATGTTAGTGGTGGCTAATATTTTTCTATAATCTTCCAATAGAAGACCAGCAGGGGAATAAAATTAAAAACCATTTTGTATTTGCTTGAGTCAGAATGTTGCAGTTAAATTTAGATTGACCTTTTGTGTTTTTTCTTATTTTTTCTTTTCCTTGTTCATTTTGCTATTTTCTTAATCGTTTAAAATGTTAGATTTCACCTTAAATAGTCTTAGACAAACATTGTATAAATTGCTTTAGTTTAAAGAACCAATTAAACAATACGAAGTGTGGTGCTGTAATGTATTTTCATTTTCAAGAATGATCCCTACTTTCTAGATGAGCTTTTAGGCATTGGGAGTGCAAATCCTTAACGTATCCTAGCAAATACTTATGGAAGCAAATTCTGGAATTAATTAATTTAACGCTAACAAATTGTGAAGTGTTTTGTACCAAGCCACAGTATTACTACACAACAAGCAAGCAAAAAAGTTTATAATATTTCTTAAAATACTTATTATAAAAAAGTCAATTTTATTTTGTGATTGTGAAAAAAAGTTTTAAAGTTTCATTACATATCAATTTGACTCTTTATCCCCAATGTATCATAATTAATTACACTTGAAGGAGGGGAAAATGGCATGTGTTTCAAGAAAAAAAAGGCATCAGGATCAAGAACATTGAAGAAAAAAAAATCTTACTGAAAGGACTGTCACTCTTTCATCAGCTATAACATGAATATAATGAAAGAAATCATAACTACTTATTTTAATTAAAATTGAAACTACGTTGGAAATTTTAAGAAAGTAATAGAAATACATTGGAAATAAAGTTCAAATGTTGGGACAGAAAAAAAATTCTATTTAGTCTTCCAGCTATATTCTTTAGTGTTTTTCTTTAACTTTGAATGATTTTTAAAAGTCGCTGCGAATATAAATTAAAGTTATTGGAATTATATTTTAAAAATATTTTGATATAAAGTAAGTTTTTGTGAATTTTTAGGAATAATGTAAAAATGTAATGAGTTATAAATTTTTTTCTTAAAACACTTGATAATGAATATTTTTTAGTTTTTTTGAGATATTTTAGTTTCATTTTTAAAATTTTATATCAAAAAATATATCATATAAAATTGCAAGATTTTAAATAATAGTACATATTTATAAGAATTTAAATTACCTAAAATTTTCAGCAAACATTCAAAATTATAATATGAAAAAATAATTCAAAAGGAAAAACTATAATAGAAAAAGTACAATCAATATAAATTTCCAATTTTTTTAATGCGGAATTGATAATTCACTTTTATGTTACTATGCATGTGATTGTTAATCATGTTCACCTCATAAAAAGAAAAGCCAAATCGTCCTATTTAATCAATAACCTCATCAAAGATGCCAAGAATTATTCACATCAAATCTAATTATGTTAAAATTAAGAAGCGACAAGACAAATATTAATATGATCACAACACATCTCCTATAAAATATAATATAAATATTATATATAAAAAGATGGTCTTCATACGTTTTTTACATTGTCTTTTTTGTTAAGGTCTAAACAAAAATAATTTCACAAAAATTATTAAAGACAAAAATAAGTCTTTTGTTATCTAATTATAGACAAATTATTGGAATAGAAGAAAAATATATTTAAATATCAAGTTATAAAAATAACAATATGAGACAAAATTTATAGGAATAGAAGAATGGTTCATGTGTTTCTCGACCGAATGAGATCTTATAAAAAAATTTATTCATAAAGTGCTAATAGGTTATTCAATGTTTTATAGACCGATTGACATAACTTCATAACAGTAGTTCATTTGTTTGGTGATGAAAGTGATTTTATTCTTATCAACATGGTACATGGATATCTAATTGTACCCAAAGTAGGCAGTAGGCATCCAAAAAGTTAAGGATTTGATGACCAGATGCACTCTCAATCAATCCGTCAATGCTAGGAGGGGATAAACGATCTTTGGATAGACTTTGTTCAAGTCAGTGAAGTTCGTGTACATCTTCCACTAACTGCTTGACTTTTTTTACCATCACCACATTTGCAAGCCATGTGGTGTACCTTACTTTCTTGATAACCTTTTCTAATTTTCTTACCTCGACCTTCGAGACCTGTCGTCTTTCCTCTCCTAGCCGACGATTCTTTCGAGCAACCGATCAAACTTCCTTCAAAATGGCGAGCTTGTGAGACATTATCCTGGGTAAATGCCCGACATGCATGCATCTTTAAATTTTTATCAATAATGATATCAAATGAATTAGCAACCTTTCTTTTTATTCTACAACTAAGTCAACAAATATGACCACTGAAAATCTATTTTTACTGTTCACATCAACAAACTTGATGTGTGGAGTATGTGGCTTTAACTTAATTTCAACATCATCAGGTGCATTACGATGATTAATAGGATCATCAATAATCCTAATAATCCTTATAATCTCATCTTGTAAAGGGGTGGGCAAACTGCACTGTTTGCACCAAACTATAAACCCATAACAGTTAACTATAAAGTAGTTCAAATAAACTGGACTAAACTAAACAATAGTTTAAAAACCCTGAACTGAACTATTTTTTAGTTCAATTAACTCAAATACAGTAAACTATTTTGTGAAAACATTTCAGAATTAAAACTAAATGATACATAGCAAGATGAAAACAATTCTCAATTAGAGACAATTACAGTTCTCAATTAAAGCTAAACAAATATTTTTCAATTCACCTAGACAAATTAGAGACAATTACAGACTTTTCTACTACAGTGAGTTTCTTAAACTGAGATTGAGATTCATCAAGTTCAAGCTTAAGAATAGCACACCCAGATGCTCCTGGAGATACCCAGACTAGAAAATCATCAAGCCATGAGGCAGCTGGCTTGGCAATATAACAAGGTAAAGAGACATCATCCATTAAAGGGAGTATCACAACTGGAAAGCACAATCAGAGTGACATGGCAGCAAGAACCAAAGCGCAAATTAGTTTTAAGGCAAATTTCAAATAAAAAATTAATTACCTCAGGAATAACATAAAAAATAATAAATTGAGAAGTGTGAACCAACCTTCCTGATATTGGCTATATTTGCCCCTCCTTTACCCAACACTTTACCAACAACATTGGCTGGAACCAACATATCCAGAGTTGATGGGGGAGGTAAACTGTGCACAATAAGAGCACAAAAACATAAGTTAACCAATTTAATAATAAAAACAGTAGGTTAAATGCATATTGATTAGGTCTAAACCCACAATTAAACTTTTAGAATCTTGTTCTCAAACCATGGTTTCAGTGAGTGGGAGTTGCATTTACAAATGGAAATGTTTCTCTACTCTACATACCCAGATTTACTAAATCAGTTGGCAAGTATTTGCATAATTGTTATATAAATGTATACTAACCCTCCATATAGCTTGTTGGTATAGGAGGATATAGAGCCATAGCCATTTTCTCCCATCCATTGTATATAATTAAACCAAAGAAAAAGTATTAGAGACACATTTTTAAACTAAAACTGGAATGAATACATAATATAAAGATAAAAGAAAAGAAAGACCAAAAGCTTTTTCATTAGCATTTTGTATTTTACAAAAAAGAGAAACTAAAACTAAATCATAATATTCCTGAAAAATTATCACAATATCTTATAACAATATGGCCATGAAAATGTAGCATACCAACGCTAATAGCAGATCTCTATTGAAGATGGACTTACATCACTACATTGATGAAAGTGCTGTGATAAACTCTGAAAACAAATTCAGAGTTTATAAATATTAGTATATTAGTATAAACTCTTAAAAATACTATTAAGAAAAGAAAGCCATTAAGTATATAGATAGAGATATTAGTAATGTTTTCTCTAGATATAGTAAATATGAACTCTAAATATAAGATATTAAGCATGTTTAAATAACCTGGTATTTCATCTCAAATCCAAACAATCATCTTAAAATCTTTGAAATATATTACTACTTGATAGGTAGCCATCTCTGCAGAGTAAACATTCAGAAACAGTTGTGTCATACAACCCAAATTAATCAAAATTAAAATGGTGAGAATGGAGAGAATATACTAACCTTCAAAAACAACAAAGCAAGTTATTGCACCATTATTATTGGTTTTCAAATTCTGGAGAATATGTCACCAATGCTTTCCAAAAGTTTCTCTCCCTTTAAACAAAGCAAAGACATAAAAGGAAATCCAAATTCAGAATACAAATTCAGAAACTAAATTCAATTTCAAGACACAGAACTGAGAACAAAAACTAATTCAGATTATCCCCCATTTTAACAAAAATTGAATGTGATCTGCAATATGTTTTGATAAAAGTAAAATAATGAATAAAAGTTATAAATGAGAAGCAGAGATGATGCTAGCATGAAAAGAAAGTAGTCAAGTATCATTGCATGAGATCTAGAAAAACATAAACAAAAGCATTTAACATGTATCCAACCACATTGGTGGCAACAAGTTCTTAACCATATGAGGACAGATCCATCAATGTGCTAAGAAATACAAGATGTGGCATCCACTTCCTTATAGAATTATTTTCTTCATCAGCAATATATAAGTTGCAGATCACAAGTATGTTGTGGTTGAAAACGAAATCTATAACCCAGCACATGCCACACTGAGAAAACACATCATTGCATGAATTGATCAGATCTATAATCACTATGTCAGACATGAAACTGCACTCCAAGTCCAAGGCACTCAAGTGGGTCAACCTTAGTTTCGAGGATGAAATTAAGATGATATAGACCTAAAACCTCCTCTCACATGACACACATACATAACACAAAGAACCACTTAACACGCCACAGAATTAGTATACATTTGAAGAGAGAAATTAATCAACAAGATGATGAAAACTACCACAGATACGGAAGCCATTTTGGAAGAAATAACACAAGAAAACTGTTAACATATATATAGATACAAATATCTAGAACCCTTATTTTACTTTATTAAGAAAAGATAGGGGCAGAAACGTAAACACCCATCAAATAATATCTTTGACTTTTCAAAGAGCACGTGACAGAGAGAAAACAAAAGGAAAGCTTCTGGAAAGGGATTAGAGAGTGGCAGAGAATGGGTTCTCTGCAAGAGGTCTTCCTCTCCTACACGCACACGCACAAGATGAAGAACAATGATGATCAGAGAAGAGCACCGAGACCGAACACACCGTCAAGCACACAATATCAGAGGAGATGATGATTCAGATTAGAAAAAAAACACACACAGGTATGAGATGCTTCTCTATTTTTTTTTATTCAACACCAAAAAGATCGATTACAGAAGTATATATAGAAGTCAGTTATGAAAAACTAAACACGTTCTGTTATTTTTGTTTTATTTCTAACACTCCTCCTAAAACAAAAACACAGAAAACAAAACTAAGGAAAAAACCCTCTTTTCCACCGTTTAAATGGTGAAAACACCATCTCCGGCGAACCTCCGTCACTTCTACCGGTTAACATCCGGTAAAACCCCTTTTCTACACACTAAGACGAAAACCCTAGGTTTTCGTTATCTCTTTCCGCTGATCCGTTTCGATCTCAACCTTTTCTACTCCGATCTGTTTTCTGAGTACCAGAAAACGTGCTCCTTTTAGTGCTTTGGTAAGTATGTCTGCAATCTGGTCTTCGGACTTGCAGTATACCACCTCAATCACTCCTTTTCCGACCTGCTCTCTGATGAAATGAAACCGTGTTTCAATGTGTTTGCTTCTGCCATGTGAGGTAGGATGCTTGGTAAGATCAATGGCTGACTTGTTATCAACAAGCAGTCTGATCTTTTCTCCTCCTTCAATCTTCAATTCCTTCATCAGTGAGCTAATCCAGGCTGCCTGACACGTAGCCTCACAAGCTGCTATATACTCTGCTTCACATGAAGACAGAGCTACCACTGGTTCCTTTGTAGAACTCCAAGAAATTGGTGCCCCATTCAAGAAAAATACATACCTAGCAGTACTTTTTCTATCACTCTTATCTCCACACCAATCAGAGTCAGTGTAAGCAGTGACTCTCACCTCTTCATCTGTTTTACACTTAGGCAACAAAATTCCATAGCCTGTAGTACCCTTTAAGTACCTTAAAATCCTCTTAACAGCATTTAGATGAGACACCCTAGGATTCTGCATAAATCTGCTCACCAGACCCACACTGAAACTGATATCTGGCCGTGTATTACATAAGTATCTCAGACTTCCCACCATCCTCCTATACTCAGTAGGATCCACAGCCACTTCCTCAGGGTCCTTTTCAAGCCTTATATCAACCTCTGCTGGGGTAATGGCAGAATTACATTGAGACATATTAAATCTGTTTAACATGTTCAGAACATACCTAGACTGATGCATCAACATTCCCACATCTGTCTTAGTGAATTCAATTCCCAGAAAATAACTAAGCTGACCCAGGTCACTCATTTCGAACTCCTGCAACATCTGAGCCTTGAACTGTGCAATCCTCTCACTACAGTTTCCTGTAATCAGCAAGTCATCCACGTATAGATATACAATCACCATGTTTTCTTTCTCACCCTCCTTGTAACACTGAACATAAACTCCATGTTCAGAGATACACTTCTCAAATCCAATATTCCTCATGAAACCATCTATCCTTTGATTCTAGGCCCTTGGAGCTTGCTTAAGCCCATACAAGGCCTTCTTTAACCTGAATACCTTGTCAAGATGTCTCTTGACTTCAAAACCTTGAGGCTGCACCACATAAACTTCTTCCTCTAGGTCTCCATTTAGGAAAGCAGACTTTACATCTAATTGATGTAAAGCCCAATTGTTCTGAACAGCAACTGATACCACTAACCTCACTGTTTCCATTCTGGCTACAGGTGCAAACACTTCCCCATAATCAATTCCAGCTTGCTGTAGGTAACCTTTGGCCACCAATCTAGCCTTGTACCGAGTCACTACACCTTGTGGATTTATCTTAGACTTATAAATCCATTTCAGTGCAATGGGTCTCTTGTTAGGGGGCAAATCTGTCAACTCCCAGGTCTGGTTCTTCTCAATTGAACCAATTTCCTCCTCCATAGCCTTACACCACCTTTTATCCTTCACAGCCTCCTCAAATTCCACTGGTTCTGCTTCTGCTATCAAAGCAAAATGAGTGAAATTCCCTTCTACCGAGATCATTGCTTCATAAGCTAGCTCATAATCCCTCAAGTGTGTTGGCACTTGAGTAACCCGAGAGGACCTCCTAACACTATCCTCCTTCCTGCAGTCTTCATATTCTTCTGCAGGCTCTCTTACCATCTCAATAGTTGGTACTTCAGCTCTTTTAACTTCCCACTGCCACTGTCCAGCCTCGTCTATTTTTACATCTCTGCTGATTATAACAGCACCTGTTTTAGGATCAAACAGTTTGTATCCACCTGTGGCATGGTATCCTATTAGGATCAGTGGTATTCCTTTATCATCTAACTTCTTCCTCAAGTGATCTGGAACATGCTTGTAGCATAAGGAGCCAAATATCTTCAGATGCTTGACATCTGGCTTCACTCCAGTCCAAACCTCCTCTGGTGTAACACCATTTAGTCTCTTTGTTGGAGACAGATTCAACACATACACTGCTGTCATCACAGCCTCTCCCCATAGAAATTTTGGTAAACCCTTGCTCTTCAACATGCATCTCACCATATTTAGGATTGTTCTGTTTCTCCTCTCTGCTGCCCCATTGTGTTGAGGCGTGTAGGGAGGAGTTACTTCATGAACTATCCCTTCCTTCTCACAATAGTTTTTGAAGTCTGTGGAGATATACTCCCCTCCTCCATCAGTTCTCAAAACTCTCAGTTTCTGTCCACTTTGCCTCTCAACCATAGTTTTGAATTTTTGGAACTGCTGAAACACCTCTCCTTTCCTCCTTAGTAGATAGACCCAACATCTCCTGGTCCAATCATCTACAAACAATACAAAATATCTGCTGCCACCAGGTGTTTCTACTGGCATGGGACCACAAACATCTGAGTTCACCAATCCCAGCTTCTCTTCAGATTTCTTGGGCAAAAATCTCTGAAAACTGCCACGGGTCTGCTTGCATTGAACACACTCTTTGCAAACAGTCCCTGGAATGTCTATATTTGGTAAACCTGCTACCATTTTCTTCTTACTCATCATTGACAAATCCTGAAAATTCAGGTGTCCAAACCTTAAATGCCATAGCCACTCATCCCTTTCTTCTGCTGCAGTAAAACAGTGGTGATTTACTGCCTCCATTGGCAGCTTGAATGTTCTGTTTTCTGACACTTCAACTTGTATCATCTTTTTTCCTTCTTGATTCAAGATGCTGAGGAAATTGTTCTTCATATTCATCTCGTAACCTTTCTGTAATAACTGCCCAAGACTAAGTAAATTAGTCTCCAATCCAGGTACATACAATACCTCTTCAATGATTACCTCTCTGCCTCCTTCATCTCTCAACACCACTCTACCAGAACATTCTGCCTCTAACCCCCTGTTATCTGCAAGTCTGATTTTTCTATGCTTCACTTCATGAGTTCTTACAAACCAATCCTTTCTCCCCGTCATGTGATTGGAACAGCCAGAGTCAAGGTACCAAACATTGCTGTGTGGTTGTATCTCATCATCATAGGCCATCAAAATTACTGCCTCTGAATCTGATTCTTCTTCTTGGGCCAGATTGGCCTTCTTCTGCGGTTTGTTTTTAGCCCCTTCACCACTCCAGCAGTCCTTGGCAAAATGACCAAGTTTTTGACAATTGTAACATTTTACTTTCTTTTTGTCAAATTTCCAGTCCCCTTTCTTCTGATTTTTCGTTTTACCTGATTCACTGGACTCTTCCCCTTGCTGGTCCTTGGAATCTTTCCCTTTCTTACCTCCTTTTCCTCCTTTCTTGAAGTCCTTTTTCCCTTTCCATTGAGATCTGGCCTGCAGGGCCTGTTCATGGCACTGTCTGCGCTCATTGAGGCGTAGCTCATGAGCCTCTAATGAGTGCAGCAACTCCTCCGTACCAATGTCTTCTCTTCTTCTGGTTTCCTCAATGGCAGCTACTACATAATCGAATCTGGGAGTTAAAGACCTCAAGATTTTGTCAACCATGTATTCATCTGACATTTTATCACCACAAACTCTCATCTTGTTTACTAGCTGCTGCACTTTGTCAAAATACATTGCCACAGTTTCATTTTCTTCCATGACCAGATTCTCAAATTGCCTCCTAAGTGCTTGCAACTTTACCTTCGCATTCCTATCTCCATCTCCGTAGGATTTCACAAGTATACCCCAAATCTCCTTTGCTGTGGTTGCACTGGAAATCTTGTTAAAATTTTTTTGACTCACACATTGGTATATTAGAAATCTCGCTCTGCTGTCTGACTTTTCAAGAATCTTGTGTTCCTTCTTCTGTTCTTGGGTTGCCTTCTCACTTAATTCAGGCACACCATTTTCAATGACTTCCAGCACATCCTGGAACCCAAACACAGCCTACATCTTGATCTTCCAGTCAGAAAACTGCTCCCCATCAAATGTAGGTAGCGGTCCCTGAATCCCTCCGAATCCAGCCATCTCAATCTTGCAACTTTCTTTCAGGTTCTTTGATAATCTTTAGCCAAAGTCACCCTCCTTTCTTCTCTGGATACACGCAATCACCAGATAAAGAACTCAGCACCTACTTCACGTTCACCCCAGTATTCAGAACCTCGCTCTTGATACCATATTAAGAAAAGATAGGGGCAGAAACGTAAACACCCATCAAATAATATCTCTGACTTTTCAAAGAGCACGTGACAGAGAGAAAACAAAAGGAAAGCTTCTGGAAAGGGATTAGAGAGTGGCAGAGAATGGGTTCTCTGCAAGAGGTCTTCCTCTCCTACACGCACACGCACAAGATGAAGAACAATGATGATCAGAGAAGAGCACCGAGACCGAACACACCGTCAAGCACACAATATCAGAGGAGATGATGATTCAGATTAGAAAAAAAACACACACAGGTATGAGATGCTTCTCTTTTTTTATTCAACACCAAAAAGATCGATTACAGAAGTATATATAGAAGTCTGTTATGAAAAACTAAACACGTTCTGTTATTTTTGTTTTATTTCTAACATACTTCAGGGACAGAATGAAAGATTGAGAAGAAATTAAGAAGAAAACAAATCAACAGAATTAATGCTAAAAACTAGAGCAGAAATGGAAGCCATTTTGGAAGAATATAACAACTTTACCCTTATTTTACTTCAGAAATTTGTGGGCAGAAATTTGTGTTGAGAAGCAAGTCACAAATTTACCCTTATTTTACTTCAGAAATGGAATCAAAAGTTTAGTAGGGAAAAAGAATCACTTAGTCAGAAAAATGCTAAAAACCAACACAAATGGAAGCCATACATAAAAAATGTATACTTGTACAAAATTTTAGAGACCCTTATCCTACTTCAGAAGTTGAAACAAAGTTAAGAAGGCAAGGGATCTGAGAGAAAAGGAAATGAAGGTGTAGTTTCATATTTTGGGAAGTTCCATATTTGCTTCTCTTTTCCCGCTAAAGGAGAAGTGTTCTCAGAATCTTCAACAATGGTGGTAGAACCTTCGACAGTTCGGCGACGACAGAGTGCGGCAAAGCCTTCGATAGCGGCGAGCCTGCGACAGTGGCGAGCCTTTGACGACGGCGAACCTTCGACGGTAGCGAACCTTCGACGGCAGCAAAGCCTTCAACAGCGGTAACCTCGGCAGCAGTCTTCAACAGTGGTAACTTTCAACAGCAGCAGCGAATGAGTGGGATGAACGGTGAAACTGTGATTGGAAAACAGATATAAACCCAAAGTGCAGTTAACTGTAGTGTATATAAAAAGTAGTTCAATATTTTTAAACTATATTATTAATCAGTTTAACTAGTTTTTAGTTAACTATATTATATGTTTTTTAAGTTTAAAAATGTATGGATTAACTGTAGTTTAAGTATTTTAAGTTAACTATGTCCACCCCTATTTGTGAGCAAAAAGTCTACACATTAGTTGATTCTGCTGCTTCAGCATTAACAAATTTAACAACACCTTTAGTAGAATTGCATATCTATCGGTAGATATATCAGCGTGATGTGATTCTATAATTGGTTGTTGTTTTGATCTTTTAGCAAAATTAGTTTCCACTTTGTCCAACCTCTGATTCAATTCCTTAATCTTTTTCATCAATTCAATATTCTCAACTCATATCTTCAAAAGAATTTGAAACTCGGGATTATTTAGTTGACGTATAGTAAACTTACTTATAGTTTACATATAGTTAATCGAAGGTACACTACCTATTATGATTCCTATGTATGAGAAAGGAATACTCATAAAATTGCATATTGTTCAAGAAGGAGACTCTTTTATGGAATATTTACATCTCATACTAAAATTGTCTATTACCAAATGCCAAACAAAGTTAAATACACTAAAATGTAGAATTTCTCATAACAAGTTTGATGATATTGTCATAGAAAGAGGGAAATTAAAGTCTTAAAGATTTGAATTAAATTATTGTCACATTTTTTATACCAATCCAATGACGCCGTTTGGGACCATATACTAAAACATGTCAATTTCGGAAAGGGTTAAATATGTTTTTAATCCCTCAACTATTAAGCGTTTTTAATAGCTCTTGCATCTCTGGTTTACATCTATTATCCTATATGTTGCTGTCTTATATAACTGATAGTGTTTTATCACTTCAATTCGCATGGTGTGAATAAATATTGTCAAATCTATTGCAGAGACTTAAAATCAGTCACAATATTCATTCACTAAATTCTTGGAATACAGATAAGTTCATTTAAACATTTCGTGCACATATGAACGAAATAAAATTGTGTAGCAGAGCGAACAGTTCATTTATACATAAAGTCATGATAACATTATGTAAAGACATTACTTATAAGATTTGGAGAGTTGAAGTCACCATCTTACAAAAACATTTTCCAAGAATTATTTTAATCGATCAAGCTACTAATTGTCACACCCCATTAATTTCCCCTCCTTGGTGGGATACACGTGTTGTGTCCCTCCAGTTTCCCCATGCAAGTGGGAGACATGCTGCCAACATCATTAATTTTCCCGCTCTCGGTGAACGTGTGACAGTAGAAGGGAATGAGAGCTTCTAGATAGTGGAAGACATGTGGCGTACAGAGAGTGGACCGAACGGTTTTTAATGGAGGTTGTATTTAAAGTTGAAATTTGAAAACTGGTGCCACTTTCTGCATGCACTCCTTCGTCTTCAACCTCCAGAAACTCCATTTTTCTCCTCCTTCTCTCTAAGACTGCCAACTTCTCTCTAGATTTCTGACCACCTCCTCTCCTCTAATCATCAACTTCCTTTTAGATTAAATCTTCCCGGCAACGAGACCTTCCAATTGCACCGATCAGAATCTTGTTTGGAGCACTTCAGAATCTTGAAGCTTTAGGAGTACTTGTTTAAAGACTTAAAAGTTTAGCTTGGATCATAAGGTAAGGGAAACTTATAAGATTTAATTATGATTTTCTTTGTATGGTTTGGATGCATGATTTAATGTATGTTCGATGATTTAATTGGTATGTTGGAATATTGCATGTTGTTGCATGAATTGTCTGATTTTGGTATGAAATATTCCATAGGTATATTTAACTTAGTGAAATTCTGATGTTGTAACCAAGGGTCCTTAGGACCGTTCGATTTTCCCTAAAACGATCGGTCTTGGCTGAATCTCCTCTGTAGGAAATCAGTTGATGACCGGTCGGTCTTATAAGAACTTATATAGATTCCCTTACTAAATTGTGTAGTCTAGCCATTCCAAATAAATTGTAAAAGTTTGACTTTTAGTTGTTATATTAGTGTTGACTGTTTAGAACGATCGGTCATACACTGAACGTTCGGTTTTATATTGATAATGTTTATTGAAAGTACTCGGTCATAGATCAAGTGCTCGGCCTAAGAAGGTACTCGGTCATAGACTAAGTACTCGGTCTTATGTTAATTCTTTTCCTTTGAATATCATTCAGTCTTACACATATCATATTCATTGTTGAGTGCTCGATCTTGAGAGCACCGGTCTCAAGAGTGCTCGATCTCAAGAGTGCTCGATCTTAAGAGTGCTCGGTCTTGAAGAGTGCTCGGTCTTGTTAGTGCTCGGTCATAAACTAGCACTCTGGTTTCTGAAGTTGTCGGTCTTATATTAACATTATCTCCTTGGAAGAGTGTTCGGTCTTACACTGACATTTGATTTCCCAAAGAGTGTTCGGTCTTGTACTGACACTCGCTTTACTGAAGAGAACTCTGGTTTATATATATTAAGGAATTCGGCCCAAATTGTAAAGTACTCGGTTTTGTTAAAGATAACTTATTGTTAAACGTTCATTCAATCTCTTGCATTATTTATATTTCTTGGTCTTCAAACAGTGCTCGGTTTCTGATGAGTGCATATTTATGTCCACATTTATGTTTTAAAATTAAATTTTTTGATAGAATATTTGTGCTTAAATGATTGATTTGTAGAGGATGTGTGATTATTGGATTTAGCGTGTTTGGAAATAAAAAGGGCTTAAAAAGTGATTTTAATTGCTCTACAACATTCTTTAAACATTCTCACTTTTACTCATTACTCATAAGCATTACATAGCATTCATAAGAGTCAGATATTCGAAAGCAATTCCGTGTTCGTTGGGAGACGACTTAGGGTTACTTTAGCCCAATCTACTTTCTTGAATACTATTAGGCAATACTGAAGTTGCCTTGAAAAGTAGTATTAATTTGATAGCCTCAACGACAGTTTATCAAATTTGGCGCCGTTGCCGGGGAACTACGGTAAGTATTTTGAATATTTTGATTCTCATTTTTATTTTTATTTTTTTCATTTGTTTTTTTTTTCTGACGCATATACATTTAATTTAGTTTGAGTTATTTTATAGCATTTAGTTATTCTTCAGAAAAACTCTTTGTTAATGCTTTAATTAAGAATTTCTCTTGAGAAACACTTAAAGCTAGTTTGAATATACTCTGGCTAGGAAAGACTTGGTACTTAAGTTGTCCATTGTGACGCACCTCTCTTTCCTGGGAGTGGACCCAAACAAAGTATTTCTCATATCTCATTTGAAATCTTTTTCTTAAGCAAGAACGAAAGAACAAAAAGAAGTCAAAAACAGAGAAACAGTTTCAAGCAGACTACTTAGTGCATGACCAGAGCTAACCCGGGAGAATTCTATCAAATAAACCCGGAAGTTGAAAGGAGTTTGCGTGAGGTCCGGAGAAATTTGAAACTTGTGTGTTCTACTGAGGGAACACTTCCTACATCTGAAGTCATACCACTTTCTTCATCTCCAGTCACAAACATACCATCCAATCCCTTACCTGATCCTAACCCAAACAGAATGGCGCAGAGAACCATTAGACAGTTAGCCACCTCCCACAATACAGTTACCCAAAGTAACATTGAATACCCTAATGAGGAGTGGGAGTTGAGACCTGACCTGCTAAATGCCTTACCAAAGTTCAATGGGTTATCAAGGGAGAATCCACACAAACACTTGAGACAATTCCACATGCTGTGCGAAAATTTCAGGCCTCCCAAGATCAAAATAGAAACCCTGAAGATGAGAGCTTTTCCTTTTACTCTTCAAGGGGCGACTCAAGATTAGTGGTATTATCTCTCTGCACAGATTACAAATTAGGAAACCATTGAAAGACTATTTCTTGAAAAATATTTTCCTGCATCTAGACTATCTGCCATTCGAAGAGAAATTCAAGATATAAGACAGAGAGATAGGGAGAATCTCAGTGAATATTGGGACAGATTCAAGAAACTTAGTGCTTCATGCCCTCAGCTCAAAATGACAGACTTCATTCTAAGTTTTTATGAAGGCTTAAGTCCAACTGATAGGTCATGGGCAGATGCTGCAAGCGGAGGATCTTTCTTAGATAGGTCACCAGAAGATGGAATAGATCTAATAGAACGGAAGGCAGTAGACAATCAACAATATGGAACAAGAGAAAATTCAGTGACTTTGTTGAAAGGAGTACATGAAATTGAAAACGGTGTAGTTGATGGAAGGAGGATAGATGAAAGATTGAATAATTTAGAAAGCAAACTCGACAAGATTGCAAGTTTGTTTAAAACCTCCACTCCACAAATTGCTAAGAAATGTGGAATTTGCATTTCAACTGATCACTACACTGATGAATGTCCTAGCTTGATGGAAACTGCTGTGGAAAACCCATCTCAAGCTTTTGCAACAAACACGTTTGGAGGAAACAGACCATACCAGAATTATCAGGATTCATCCTCAAATAGGTATCAGCAGAACTGGTAACCTTATGTTCCACCTCAACAAAGGCAGCAATCTCAACCCGAAATATCACTACAAGATTTCATGAAAACAATGCTTGATCAAAATTCAGAAATCAAGAAATCAATTGCAGAGTTGACTCAAAGGGTGGATAAGTTAGAGACTAAAGAATCAAACAAACTGCCTGCACAAACAGTGATCAACCCGAGGAATGTAAATGCTATTACTTTGAGAATGAGTAAGCAAGTAGAAGGCCCTGAAGGAGCCCAAGAAGATGAAGATAAGGAAGAAGAAGAAGCACAAATTCATGACAATGGAGGACCAAGTGAACCATCAACTGAGACTACCACTGAAAAATCCAGGTTAGTATCCTCTAATTCTTCTTCTAAAAATTCTTCTTCATCTTATTCTCCACCTCCTCCATATCCCAATCGATTGAAGCCGAGAAACAAAAAAATGGAGGAATTAGACCAAGAGATCTTGAATACTTTCAAAAAGGTGGAGATCAACATTCCCTTGCTAGATGCTGTTAAACAAATCCCTAAATACGCCAAGTTTTTGAAAGAACTTTGCACAAATAAAATGCGCATTAGGGATAATGAGGTTGTAAATTTGGGAAGAAATGTGTCAAGCTTGGTAAAGAAGCATATTGAAATACCACGAAAATGCAAAGATCCAGGTATGTTCTCTATTCCTTGTGTTATTGGAAATTCAAAGTTTGACAATGCTATGCTAGATTTAGGAGCTTCCATTAATGTAATGCCTTTATCAGTTGAAAGGACCACTTTCCTTTGCCATTCATGGATCAGATGCTAGACCATTTGGCAGGTAAGTCACATTATTGTTTTCTAGATGGATTTTCTGGGTATTTTCAAATCTGTATAGCCCCGAAGGACCAACATAAGACTACCTTCACTTGTCCTTTTGGTACATATGCTTACCGAAAAATGCCATTTGGTTTATGCAACGCTCCTGGTACATTTCAGCGATGTATGCTAAGTATTTTCACAGATTTATTGGAGCATTGTATTGAGGTTTTCATGGATGATTTCAGTGTGTATGGTTCATCTTTTGAAAATTGTTTAGCTAACCTTGCAAGAGTTTTGCAGAGATGTGAGGAAACTAACCTTGTCTTGAATTTTGAAAAGTGTCAATTTATGGTGGAACAAGGTATAGTTTTGGGTCATGTTGTTTCCAGGAATGGTATATCTGTAGACCCTGCTAAAATTGATGTTATTTCACAATTGCCTTACCCTTCTTCTGTATGAGAGGTTCGATCTTTTCTTGGTCATGCAGGGTTTTACAGGAGGTTTATACAGGACTTTAGCAAGATAGCCAATCCTCTCTCCAACTTACTTCAGAAGGATGTACCATTTGACTTTGGAGAGAAGTGCAAAACCGCCTTTGATTCTTTGAAAAGGGCACTCACTACCACTCCCATCATCCAACCACCTGATTGGACATTGCCATTCGAGTTTATGTGTGATGCATCAAACTTTGCAGTGGGAGCAGTACTTGCACAAAGAGATGAGAAGCAACCACATGTGATATACTATGCTTCCCGGACATTGGACACTGCACAGGCAAATTATACCACAACTGAGAAGGAATTACTGGCTGTTGTATTTGCCTTGGATAAATTTCGATCGTAAATACTTGGATCCAAGGTAATTGTCTATACAGATCATGCTGCATTGAAATTCCTTCTAAAGAAAGCAGATTCCAAACCAAGGTTGATCAGATGGATGTTATTGCTCCAAGAGTTTGATATTGAGATTAGGGTTTCTAGGTTTAATTGAGAATCTACTTTGATTGAATTTAGGAACTTTCATATTATTAAATGGTTTTTACTATCAATTGAGAATGTACTTTGGTTGGTAGTAATAATTTCAACTATAATCAATTGAGAATTTACTTTGATTGATTAGCTTTTAATTTGGTTAGGAGATTTAAGAATGGACATGATTAAACACAATAAACTTGATTGAGAATGTACTTTGATTGAATTTGTTGTGAATAATCTAAAAAGGTCTTGCATTTGATCGAGAATGTACTTTGATTAACTGCATGATCGCCCTCAAATTAATTAAGAATGTACTTTAATTAATTTGAAACTTAAGCAATAATCAATTGAACAATGACCTGTGAATAACCAATGATGAATCTATTTTGGAAAAGCAATGGAATAACCTGTTTCTTCATAATTGTTTTTAAGTTTCCTCTTTGCTCTACAATATTCTTTAAACATTCTCACTTTTACTCATTACTCATAAGCATTGCATAGCATTCATAACAGTCAGATATTCAAAAGCAATTCCGTGTTCGTTGGGAGACGACTTAGGGTTACTTTAGCCCAATCTACTTTCTTGAATACTACTAGGCAATACTGAAGTTGTCTTGAAAAGTAGTATTAATTTGATAGCCTCAACAACAGTTTATCAAATTTGGCGCCGCTGCCGGGGATCGAACCCGGGTCACCCGCGTGACAGGCGAGAATACTTACCACTATACTACAATGTCAGCAAACCAAGGTTCATCACCAGAAGGGAAGAGATGCCTCAACAACCCATGTTTTATTGTGAGGTATTTGATATCTGGGGTATTGATTTCATGGGTCCTTTTCCTTCCTCTTCTGGGTTTTCTTATATTTTACTTGCTCTAGACTATGTTTCCAAATGGGTGGAAGCCATAGCTACAAGGACTAATGATGCTCGAGTTGTTATGAGTTTTGTCAGGTCTAACATTTTCTGTAGGTTTGGAATACCATGAGCCATCATTAGTGATCAGGGGACCCACTTTTGCAACAAGCTGTTAGAAAATATGTTGAAAAAGTACGGGGTGACACATGCATTGCTACACCATATCATCCCCAAACTAATGGACAAGCTGAGGTCTCTAACAGAGAAATCAAGAAGATATTGCAAAAGTTGGTGAACCCGAATAGGAAGGATTGGGCTACACGATTGGATGATGCACTTTGGGCACATCAGACGGCTTACAAAGCGCTAATAGGCATGTCACCTTTCAGGGTTGTTTTTGGAAAGGCTAGCCATCTACCTGTAGAGATTCAACACCGTGCCTATTGGGCTGTGAAAGCTTGTAATCTGAACATGGATGGAGCAGGAAAAGAGTGGAAGCTCCAATTGCAAGAATTAGAGGAGATTAGGGCCAAAGAAAAGACCAAGAAATTCCATGACCAAAAGCTTGTGATAAAAAAAGACTTCAACATAGGTCAAAAGGTGTTACTGTACAAGTCCAGGGTAGGGCCTATGAGTGGTAAGTTACGCTCCAAATGGGAAGGTCCGTTCATTGTAACACAAGTATTTCCCTATGGAGCAGTGGAGATCAAGGAAGAATCTTCTGACAGAGTCTTCAAGGTTAATGGCCATTGATGAGTCGTTATTTCTTGAACTATATTTAGTTTATTGCACTTAAATAAACCAGGGAATTGTGTTTAATTGTCTATTATTTCCCCGTTTTCCGAATTCTGTTTAATTTGGTCGGAAGTTCATAATTATGCTAATTTGGATTTTCTGAGCTGATTAAGCGCATTTCTGGTTGCAGGGAAGTTGTGGAAACATCATCTGGAGCATTGGGATATGGCGTGATACATTCAAAGGCTCAACATTTAGTCATTTAGATTCTAATTAAAGTTGTAATTTCGTTTTCTAGAAGCCCTTAATTAGAATTAGGTGTTTTGGACCCTTTTATGGGCAATTTTGTAAAAAACCCATATGTAGGACATGTGCCTTTTATGTTAGGGTTTTTAATTGATTGTGGACCCCATTTGGAAGGCAACTCTTGGCATTTTAGAGAGCCTTAGCCAACCACACACTCTAAGCACTTTTACACTTCATACTTCATGTTTTGAACTTTTCTCTCCTAGGGTTTCATGTATGAACATGCCTTAAGGGAGCTTGCTATGGTGCTTCGGTTTTGGGGCCATTTTAATGAATGAGATGCAGATTTTCTTCTTCTCTTAACTTAGTGTTGGTTGTCTTAGCTTATTGGGGGTGAAAAACCATCCATTTCTACTTCCATTTGCTTGTTCTTGATGCTTGGAGCTTGAGCTTTGGAGCTTGTCTTTGCATTTCCATGGTGGATGTTGGGTTTGAGTAACTTTATATTTCGTTTTCCTCTCCCTTTGCTGCTGTTCCTCTCAGTTTTCATTTCACTTTACTTGGTTGGATGATAAAAATGGAGTTCTATGTGAGTTTTGGGTTGAATAGAGCTTAAGTTGTTGTGTGGGTGTTGTGATTTGAACTCTTTCTTCTTGTTTTTCGGTTTTGATGCTTGAAACTAGGATGGGATTAGATCTTGGTGTTGTTATGGTGGCTGGACAGAGATGGAATTGATTGCTTAAGTATTATTTTCGTTTTTGCAAAGAAGCTTGAAGAAATGGAAGATTTGGTTGGGTTGAAGTGACATATGTTTGAGTTTATTTTTCTTGTGTTGATTTGGAATTTGAACTTTGGTCTCTTGGGTTTATGTTTCTGTAGTATGGAGGAAGAAAACATGAATGGTGTGTTGGTGGAGAAAGAAAACCGAAAATGGAGGTGAAAGGAGGAGAGAAGGTGCATGTAAGTTTTTGCCATTTTTGGACAAACACATATGATGCTTCTTTTGACCAAGAGAATGTTTCTACTTTGAGTTTTTGTCTTTTCCTTGCATTGTTGCTGCCGTGATTTGCATGAGGAATGGAGTGTTTTTTTGAGTTTGTTTTCATTTGGTTTAGCTTACTTGGCACATTGGTAGGAGCACCCATGGTATCTTCCATTTGCACATTGGTCTTTGAAGCTTTTTTTGTAGAATTCACTTGGTAGGTTCGTTTTTTTTGTGCCTTGGTGTGTTGATTCCGAAATTGCTGCATGGAGAAGTGATGGAAAGGTTTTCAATTGGTTGTTTAAAACATATTTTAATTTCTTTTGAGACATGGTGCACATGGGGACAAAAATACAACAAATTTGGTGGTTCATTGAAGATTGAAAATTGGTTTGGTTTTGGTGGAGAGTAATGCACGAACATGAGGTTCTATTTGGCCAATTGGACTTTTAAAATTAATTGCTAATTGTCATTTAGTCAAGTAATTTGCTAGGATTAAATTAGGCTTGTTGGTTTCTTTGGTTTTTAATTAATTTAGTTAATAGGTTGAATTTAATGTGTTTGAAATAGTGTGGAGTTTAATTATTTTTAACTGTGTTTGTTAATTTGTTTGCAAGAGTATTTGATGTTTGAATGTTGTCTAAGGTTTTTAATAGTGTTAGTTTAATTACCATGCTAGCTAAAATTAGTTTGTTTGCATTTGTGTCTTTATTGAGTTCTTTAATTTTTGCAAAACCTTTTCAAACCCCCCCATTACGTGTTAGACCTAATTCCTGAACCACATTTGGTCCTTGAGAGACAACCTAGGAGTCACTTCCTAGTCTATACTGCATTCTTTTATGCACATCAAATTTGTATGGGCCGCGACACCCATCAGCCATCGTCTGCGTACATTCAAAGAAAATCAAGACATGTTGAACAAGACGATGGATGGAGTGAATTTAACCACTCCAACACTCCTTTCACCATGAAGGAGGTAAGTACCCTCATACTTTTTATCTGCGTTTTACATAAAAGGCATACATTGAGGACAATGCATGGTTTAAGTGTGGGGGTGTGGGGAAACAATTTGATTTGTTCCCTATTTTTGTTTTTTTTTCTTTTCTTCTTTTCTTTCTTTAATAAATATTTGCAATGGATTTGAGAGTCTGAATAGTAACTGGGATGATCATATATATATAAAAAAAAAAGAGTCATGTTGATATGAATGAATTGCTTTTGTGATTTGCTAATTGAGTTGACTTGAGAATTTCCTAATTAAATCTTTTGTTAAAGAAATTTGAACCATGTGTGTTTTGAGCCTAATGATAAGGATGGACTATCATGTGCCATACCTATTTTTCTTGAGTGATTTGCCCATGTTTTGATGATACTCTAATATGTAGCTTGATTCTGTGTTGTGCAACTGAGGTGAATATGCATGATTTGATATGATTGAGGCATTTCTTGTTTTAGCTACTTGGCCAAATAAACTTACCTTAACATTAATCCATTGGAAACCCCTTTGAGCCTTAAGACTATTTTTCTTGTTTCCAGAAATTGCCAAATGAAAAAATGAAGAAAAATCATATGTTCCTCACCTTGGGAAAGAAGGAGTAATGGATTGTGTTATAAGTAAGTGATGAATAAGTGTGTGGGTAAGTGTCTCACCACAAAATAAAAGGAAGATGAAAAGTTGAAGTTTTGAAAAAAAAAAGTGATGAGAAAAAAAAAGAGAGAAAAAAAAATCTTCCTAAAAAGAGCAAGAAATAAGGTTGTTTTTTAAACTAAGTGTCATTACTCTTTCTATATCAATTTCAAAAACCCAGAAATTCCAAAGAAAATTTCCTACCTTTAAAAAGTCCTCATGATCAATAATTGCATGTTTTCTGAAGTGTGTGAATGTTAGAGTCTTGTTAAATACCAAGGGTGTTTACTTACATGGGTATTTTGAGTGTAAACACAAGCCAAAAACACTTGAGAGATTTGGAGAAAAATAGATACATTTTGACTTGAGTGTTATCTTTCATATTTGATTTTCTTGGGAATTGAAAAAGTTTAACTCATGTGTGAAGAATAAAGTGATCTCATTTGCATGTTCATGACAAAGTGATGTTTAAATGTTTGATCTATATACAGTGATGTTCATTCTTTTGTTGCAAAAGCAAATGTGGAATAAAATGACCCAGAACAAAGTTTTGAAATTAATCAATTTTTTCCAGAAGTGCAAAAGGATAAGTGTGGGGGTGTGATGAGTGCTATATTTATGTCCATATTTATGCTTTAAAATTAAATTTTTTGATAGAATATTTGTGCTTAAATGAGTGATTTGTAGAGGATATGTGATTATTGGATTTGCCGTGTTTGGAAATAAAAAGGACTTAAAAAGTGATTTTAATTGCATAAATTATTCTTAGATGTTCTAATATTTATTTGTGCAGCTGAAATTATAAGTTATTGGTCCAAATTACAATTTAAAGCCCAAAAATCAGGTTTTATTTAGAAAATAATGTACAGATGGACAAAACAGGCAGTCTTTACCCTTGCACCTCCCAAAATTCCCTACATACACCTCTGGCCCAACACTAAGCCGAACAGTAACCCTATTCTGAATACACCTCCTAATTTTCCTACACACACCCCTCCTACCACTAATTAAACCAGATCCAATCAGAACATGCCACCTCATCTTCTTGCCACGTCATCATCTTCTACACTGAAACCCTAATTTCCCTCTGCAATGAAACCCTAGCCGTCAACTTCTGCAAGCCGCCGTCAATGTCGCAAGACGCCGCGACGGCCAATTACAGAAACAGCAGCTCCCCACATCACGGTTTCGCATCTCGCCGGACCACAACGCCGTTCATCACCTTCCTTCTTCTTCATCGAGGGGCTACCACCGTGAGGATTGCCGCACCACCATCAACATAGATCTGCACTCAGAAAACCAAGAAACAGGACGCAACCGCCACTCATCTGCAGCAACCATCTTCATCCCGCAAAACACTTCTCCACCATCGCTCAGCCATCATCATCCGTCAAGGCCGCCACCATCAGAAACCCAATTCGCACCATGGCCACCGTTCATCATCATCACCGCATCAGAACCTGCATCAAAACCAGACAAAAACCCAACAACAGAGAACCCAGTTCGTAGTCTCCTGTGCTAGCCTCCATCGATCTCCACCTGCAAATCGAAACCAGAGAAGCAAGATTCTCCGCTGTCACGCCATCTTCCATCTGCGAGAGGCAACCCTCAGCCAGCCATCACCGTCACCTTCGCATCTCCATCAAAGCCGTGTGAAGGAGGAGGAGCGAAATCCATGACGGCGCAGTGCAGAAGCAATTTCCCCAACTGCAGCCCTAATTTTGGGTGGGGAAGGGGGCTGCCACGTGGTGGGCTCGCATTGGACATATCATTCTGGTCAATATTATTTGAATATGGTCAAGACTGGTCAACTGAGGGGTTATTATGCAATTTTGAAAAGAAGTTAGGGGTGCAGATATAGAAAAATTAGGGCATTTATGTAATTTTGAAAAGTCAGAAAAGCTAAAAGATAAAATTCAGTTGTTGAATTAATTTAATTTAGGAATATCAACATAAAATATCTTCCAAATAATGTTATAATTATCTAAATCTTTTAGTTATTTGGAAGATATAAGATAAAAGATTCTATGAACTTTCAGAGTCCAAGCCTAATCAAGCCTATATAAAGAGACCTAGGAGAGACAGAAAAATAATCTTCATTCATTCATTCACACTCCACTTCTCTCTTTTATTCAACTCCATTCATGGAGAGCTAAGCTCCTAGGGTTATTCTGCCGTAATTTCATTATGGATTTTGAGGTTAAGTGAATTAATGCAATTGTTTTTATTTTGATTATTGATTTAAGTTATTCTCTCTATGTCTTTCATCTCTCTATCATATTAAAAGCAAAGATTTTTGCATCGTAATGTGTTTGAATCTACACTCATTAATTATGAGTTCTAGGGTTTCTAGGTTTAATTAAGAATCTACTTTGATTGAATTTAGGAACTTTCATATTATTAAATGGTTTTTACGATCAATTGAGAATGTACTTTGGTTGGTAGTAATAATTTTAACTATAATCAATTGAGAATTTACTTTGATTGATTAGTTAGGAGATTTAAGAATGGACATGATTAAACACAATAAACTTGATTGAGAATGTACTTTGATTGAATTTGTTGTGAATAATCTAAAAAGGTCTTGCATTTGATTGAGAATGTACTTTGATTAACTGCATGATCGCCCTCAAATTAATTAAGAATGTACTTAAATTAATTTGAAACTTAAAATCTATGAATAACCAATGATGAATCTATTTTGGAAAAGCAGTGGAATAACCTGTTTCTTCATAATTGTTTTTAAGTTTTCTCTTTGCTCTACAACATTCTTTAAACATTCTAACTTTTACTCATTACTCATAAGCATTGCATAACATTCATAAGAGTCAGATATTCGAAAGCAATTTTGTGTTCGTTGGGAGACGACTTAGGGTTACTTTAGCCCAATCTACTTTCTTGAATACTACTAGGCAATACAATACTGAAGTTGCCTTGAAAAGTAGTATTAATTTGATAGCCTCAACGACAGTTTATCAGTTTCCTTCTTTGCTTGACCTTTCGGTCCTCTACTAAACTACTTCTGATGTCAGGTCTTCTCCCTAATCTTAGACCGTTCGATCCTTTGCTAGAACTCCTTTTATGTTCAGTTTTCTTAATTGTATCCGACCGTTCGAATTTTCATGTACAGTATTGTCTATATGTGAAAGAAGTATTTATGAATGAGATTATTGATGGTATGAAACGAGAATGATGAAAGTTACTATGATTATTTAAGAGTATTCCAAGGAGGAATAGCTCATGATTAGAATTGTATTGGTAAAGTATGATCGTGGCCAGACTCAGGTTTCGTTCTATCCTGATATTCCGTGATTACACATTCTCATGTAGAGAAGAGTAATGTTGAAAGGCTTTTAGGTCGCACTAAAAATCAACAAAACCTAGTCCCCACTAATGTAGTATAGGGATGACTAGGGATCAATCCAAGGACTTGGCAAAATCAAGTTTAGAATTATAGAATTGAGCTTATTTATTTATTTACTAAAACTACAACTAGGTGGGAAAAAATGAGAATTAAATGGAATCTACAAAAGAAAAGAACTAAAAGAATTAATATCTAAGTAAAACGAATGGAAAAGAAATAATGCATAATATCTATCTTCTACTAATGTAATCTAGATTCACAGAACCAAACTAATGCAATTAAGAGAATCTTAAAAACTAAAAAGAAACTAACATAGAATTCACAACTCAAATATCAATTATGAACGAAATCCTAATTCTACCTAAGAGAAGTAGTGATATAAAATCTGAAAAGAAATTTCTAATTGAAACAACAATATTGAAACAGAAAGAAACTGAAATAAAATTGAAACATAGAATTTAGGTAAAGACATTTTCTGGAATTAACAAACATTGAATTGACAAAAAGGGTCTCAGTCACTCTCAGGAAGACATCCTGTAAAGTAAAGCCCACTATGGGGTCTTGAGTTCATCTTTCAGAACTTGAAGTGGTGACTCTCACTCAATTAATCAACCCAATATTTATACAATCTAGAAACATGTCTTAGCAATCATCAAACGCATCATAAAACTATTCTAAAATCAATAAGAAACAGAATCAAAACATCAATTCTAAAAGATTATCAAACTGGAAAATGAATATCAAAAGAATAAGATCAATACAAGAGAGAAATAGAATCGATAGGAAAAGTAAAATGACATGCAGAAAAGTAAATTGAATTGAAAAGGACAATCAGAGAACTGTAAACAAGAACAAATCGAACATAAAATTTGCATTGAAAAGTAAATTCAAAATTACAGATACCAAAGTTTCTCAAAGAGCCAATGTCTGTCACCCAATGGAAAATCCAAGAACCCCAGCATAAAGATCAAAGTTTCTATTCTATGAAAGCTGTAAATTCTAAACTAAAGCAGAAAATTTGGAAATCTAGAGAGAGCAAAGTGTAGAGCGGTGTCTGTCACCCACCACTTGTGCTCTATTCATTACAAGAATTCCCTTTATATATGGTAAGTCTAAAACAACAAAAGAAAAGAAAAAAAAGAGGAAAGGGGGAAGTACTAAGTAACTAACTTTGGAGGCTTCTGGAGTACTTTTCCAACTAACTTTCTTGAACCGCTTCCTTTCTTCTTAACCTTTTATCACGAACCACTTGCGTCTTTACAGCCCTTGAATCAACTTCCCCTTCTTTGACGATTAGAACTCCAGTCACGTGCAGAAGGTCAGCTTCAATTCCACGCCATGGAGATCGCATTTGGTTCGCTGTTCTTCTCTTTGCTGGAACCCTCACTCGTGAAGAAATTGGGGAAAACTCACACCTGGTCGAGCTCTTTTACTCCAATGAAAGTACTTGAGCCTTAACCCCAAATGCAACCACTGAAACACTGCATTTCATTTAAGCAAATCAAAGGCTTCAGCAATCAATAACCCAATTCCATGTCAGTGGCCCAATCTATATCTGTAGCAGCGGTCCCAGTGTAATAGCCTAATTCTCTCCACTTTTCTTTTGCCCAAAACAACTCAAATAAGAGAAAAACAAAATTATTGAATTATAGGATAAATAAAATGCAAATAAGAAAAAGAAAAAAGTATATGCAACTAAAACCTAACAAGACATTTTTATTGAAAAAATAATCAGAAAATATTCATTTCCTACTATTTTCAAAAATACTAAAAATACACCTAAAAACTTATTTTTAGCTAAAATTCTAAAAAAACTATAGAATTAATAGAAAAACCTAAAACTATCCTAATTCTAGACAATTAGAAACAAAAACAAACTAAAATTGACTTCTAAATGCAAGAAAAGAGGGAAAAAACTGAGAGTTAACAAGTAACTCATGCGTGAGAATGACAGGAGGTCCTTTAGCCTCAGAGTATTTCTATATCGAGGTGGTTCCACTGGATTAACCTCGGGTGGCGGTCTGTTGAGTGTATCCCAGTCAGGTCCATCCGGGTGCAAAGAACGATGAACTACATGGTTCATACCGTCCGGACAAGGTTGAAGTGGTCGGTCATGTTGATATTTACCGTTCGGTTTTGATTGATATACTTGGGTTATGATAGCAGGATTGAAATGTTGATGTATGTGATTCATGTGTATGTTTTTAAATGTATTCTGAAAATGATTAATTAAAAATTTACATAAGCTTACCCTTATTTCCTGTCTTGTCCACCGTTCGGTCTTAACCGCTCGGTTGTTCTCTTCACAGCAATGATCATCCATTGGATGTGAGCAGAAAGTGATTTCGAAGATTCAGTGGAAGAAGCCTTGCAGGGCGTGCATTCAGAGGATAGTGTAGGACCGTCGGTCAATATGTGTGTGTGTACATATATATATATATATATATATATATATATATATATATATATATATATATATATATATATATATATTTATATATAGTTTTCATTACCTGTATTACCGTTCGGTCTATATATCTTTTGTGGTACTGATCGGTCTTGAACGGTTACCATGACCGTTTGGTCTTAGCTTGTAATTATATCAAACGTCTTGTTTACTGTACAGTTTTCAATTCTATATGAAATTTCATATTCCCTATCCACCTAAGTGTTTATTTTTCACTATTCTTTATTATTATTCTTGTTAACTCCTAGAATAAATTATAACTTTTGTTATAGATTTATTGAGATGTTACACTAATTGAATGTCATCTTGCTTCCTCTATGATTGTTAATTTAGATAAGTGGTATTAATGGTTTTCATGATATTTTGATTTATCTATGACAAGTTGAAAAATTTTATAGCCTCAGACGCTGCAATTATTTTACAATGAAAACATAAAACAATTACCTCTTTTTAAGTATCATGAACTTTAAGTCCTCTTGAATAAACTGTTTTCATGTAGTTGCAACAGTGTTACTTGAAGATAAAACTAAAGAATCCTAATTTTGCTTTATTAATAAACTCCTATTCTGAATTATATAGAAAAAATAGAAACGTGATACATAATTACCATGAAAATTCACAACAAATGTGACATCGTCACCTCAAACAAAATTAATCCAAAAACGCTTTATAATCGAAGAACTAAAAACCTATTTATTCCTTTCGGAAACAATACCTATGTCCATTGTTTTCACCTAAATTTTGTTCTTGAACGTTCAGTACTCAAAATTGCTATCAGTTATAGTCAAGAAGATTTCCAAATTTTGCCTTGGGGGCACAACTAACAACGTCAACATTGCTACCTCAAAATTCTTGCCATCTAAAGAACAAATGAATAAAACACTCATTCACAACCAGCACAACAACATTCCATTTTAACTATGATATCCGATTTTGATCCTATTTTCTTTAATTTTAATCATCACCTTTAAGAAATTATCATTTCCATTAAATTGTTAATTTTATACATATTAGATAACTTCTTAAGAAATATACACAAAAATATATATATTAGAGTAAAGACGTGAAAAATAAAATCACCAAAATTGTAATTTAAAATTTAAGAAAAACCCCTTGATCTCAGAATGAGATTAGGCAGACAAATTTGAGCAACAATGCATCATCATCATAAACACCATAAAATCATCGGTGATTTTCCCCCTTAATCCCATTCCACATCCCCAATTACAATGCAACAAGAAACAAAAGAAGAATGATCAATACAAGTAGGGAATAACACCCTTCCTTTGCTTCGGATAATCCTCCCCAAACTTTTCCAAATACCACCTCCGGTTGGCACGCGACCTCGGTCCGAGGTTCGCAAAAGTATAAAGAAAAAAGCCCAGCCCAGCCCATGACCAAGTCATTACAGCCCAGCCCAACCACTCCACAATCTCCCCAAAGTAATTAGGACACGCAACGAGGTCGAACAACCCTCCCCTGGGCACCACGTAGCCCTTCCCCTCGCTCTTCAGCCGCAGCAAAACCCTATCGGCCCATACATTAATCCCCGTCCCACACAAAAACACCAAAAGCCCAATAAAAAATCGGAACCAGAAAAAACCCGAGGAAGTATAATGGGCGTGGTAATGGGAGATTGAACGGGCCTGGAGGTAGGAATTGAGAAGGTTGAAGACGAAGGCCATGAGGGCGACGGAAAGTGGGAAGCCCGAGGCGGTTCTTTTGGAAGGGGTGAAGAGGAGGCGGAGAGGGTAGATGATGGTACGGTTGAAGTAGTGGAGGAGGAAGGGGGTGATGAGGGTTTGGGCTTTGGGGTTGTGGGAGTGGAGGCCGTGGGGAAAGAGAAGGAGGGTGAGCCAGAGCGTTGGGCTTTCCATGAGGAGCCAGGCGAGGGGGGGCGGGAGGTTGGGCCCCCAGCCGGGCCTGTGGTGCTTGCCGTAGGGGGCCTGGAGGAAGGTGAGGGAGAGGAAGGTGGGGGGTGCGATGAGGAAGAGCGCGAGGAGGGAGTTGTGGAAGAGGGATGCGTCGTCTTGGATCATTATTGTTGCAATGAGAAAGTCAGATTTGAAAGTGTGATTACATAGAGTTGAAGGAAGGAGGAGTTCTTTTATTCTTGTTCTTGGGGTTTGGTCACACTGTCATGACTAATAAACTTTATGCGAATGTGGAGACCTGTGGAAACGACAGAAGTTTTCATTTCATGCCAGCATTAATTATAAATTATTATTCCAGTAAATTTACTATCGTCATTAATTATAAAACATTATTCCAGTAAATTTACTATCGTCTTACTCTTTCGACTCATCTATATTTTTAAAAATTAATTAAAACAGACTTAATTAAGATTTAATTCACTCATAAATATAAATACTTTTAATTAAATATGTTTTGAAATATTGGTTTTTGATATATTTATATCTTTTAATGATTATCTTTATTTTTTGTTATTTATTATTGAATATATGTTATTTAATAAATTTTTTATTATTAGTTTTTTAATCTCTTGTCATATATTTTTAATTGTATAAAATTAAAGATCTTTATAGTCAATTTATTACTTTCTTGATAAAAATGTAATGGAAAAGTATTAAAAATTCATTTGAACTATTACATTATTTTTAGTATTTATAAGATTACTATGTTATTTAAATTTTAAAAAAAAACTAATAATATAAATTAAAGTAAGTAATATTTTGTTATATAATAATGCGTGGAACAATAAAAATTGTATAAAAGAAACTCACCACTAATTCAAACCAAGAAATTAAAATTTATTTAATTTAATTAAGATTAAACTTATTTAAATATAACAACTTGTCCATATAAAAAATATATATTTTTAAAAAATCAATAAAAAGGCTAAAATTTAACAAAAAATATTTTTTATGAAAATATAATTTTAATTACATAATAATATTGTGGTCTAAATCTTATAAATTTTATTTATGATAAAAATTTACTGTATATGGCCCAACCAGTCCAGTCACAAGCCCTATAACAAGCCCGGTCACAAGCTCGTTAGAAGTCAGTCTCTACTTACTTGGTCACAAACTGTCTACCGTACTTTATTGACATGATATAAGTGAGAGTGTTTCATCCTACATTTTCAAATATTTCATACTGTACCTCCAAATTATAACAAAATTTCAATTTTAACCCTAATTAAGAGTTGTTTTAATTTTTAAACATGGTCAAAGATTCTTTTAGAAGAGTCCAATTGAATTTCAGAAAGTGTGTGTGCATCGATTTTCACCCATTAGCTTACCCTTCTCTCTTTCTTTTTCTCTTTCTTTCTTAGACCATCTCTCTTCTCACACCATTACCCTTCTCTCTTTCTTTTTCTCTTTCTTTCTTAGACCATTTCTCTTCTCACACCATTACCCTTCTCTCATTTCTTACACCATCCTTCTTCTCCTTTCTCCTCTCTTAGAGTGCAGTCACACAACACAGAATAAAATCTATTTTTTTGAGTACAGTAGCCACCACACCACCATGATCCTCGGAAACTGATACAGCCAGCATCAAATCTCAATATACGATCTAAGCTGTAAGGTTTTTTTTTTTGGTTTTACGTTTTATCTTTTGTTGTTTTTATTTTAAATGAATTGTTTTATTTAAAATATTTTATTATTTAATTGTTTTTTAAATAATTTATTATTTAATTGTTTTATTTTAAATATTTTATTATTTAACTGTTTTACTTTAAATAGTTTATTATATAATTGTTTTATTTTATTATCTATATTAATATTTGAATTCATTATTTTATGTTATAATTATTCTAAATATTATGTTATAATTATTTTAAATTTTCTGTTATAATTATTTTAAATATTCTGTTATTATACATGCGTTTTTTTAATTTTGTTTTACAGTTTTTTTTTCCTTTTATAGTTTATTCTTTCTATTAGAAATGAATTGTTTTATTTAAAATATTTTATTACTAAATTATTTTTTAAATAATTTATTATTTGATTTTTTTATTTTAAATAGTTTATTATTTAATTGTTTTATTTTAAATAGTTTATTATTTAATTGTTTTATTTTAAATAGTTTATTATTTAAATGTTTTATTTTAAATAGTTTATTATATAATTGTTTTATTTTAAATAGTTTGTTATGTATATATTTGAATTTAATTATTTTAAATATTATGTTTTAATTATTTTAAATTTTCTGTTCTAATAATTGTACATGCGTTTTTTTTATTTTGTTTTACCGATTTATTGTATGTTGTTTTTTTCTTTGCGTTTTTTTTATTTTGTTTTACGGATTTATTGTATGTTGCTTTTTTTCGTTTCATAGTTGAAATGACTTGTTTTATTTAAAATATTTTATTATTAAATTGTTTTTTAAATAGTTTATTATTTAATTGTTTTATTTTAAATAGTTTATTATTTAATTGTTTTATTTTAAATAGTTTATTATTTAATTGTTTTATTTTAAATACTTTATTTTGTATATTAATATTTGAATTAATTATTTTCTGTTATAATTATTTTAAATATTCTGTTTTAATTATTTTAAATTTTCTTGTTATAATTATTTTAAACATTATAATAATTTTAAATTTTGTGTTTTAATTTATTTAAATGTTTATGTTAAAACTGATATTTTAAACTTTCTTTTTAATTTTAATAGGATGACGCTATTTGATTTTTATTTTAATAAAATTGTTATAATTAAATTAATTAATTATTTATATAAACATTTGAATTAATTTTAATTATTTTTAATGAAATTATTTTAATTATTTTAAATATTTTGTTAATAAAAAAATTTATAATAGACATGGTTCGTACTCGAGGAGGTTCATCTTCACATCGCGGAGAGAGTTCCTCACAGGGTGAGAGGTGGAGACCTACTACTTCTGCTCGTAAAAGACGTGGAGTAGTTGAGTTTGATGTTCATGTTGAGGATGTAGTTGAGGATCATACATTTGTGGAGCACGATATTGAGCAAGAGGAGGATCATGAGGATGTTGCTGAAGGTGGATTTCCTGGAGGTCATTTGTGGAGCATGATATCTCCCATACTGTTTCCCAATACTTTCTTTAAGTTCCAACGAGTTGACTCAACCCTGACAAAAAATCAATCACCAATATTATCAAATATTCAAATACAAAATAAACTAATATAACATTAAAACATACATGTTCGTTGTTGTATTCCCTAAATGCATAACGTTGTTTGTTCATGCCTTTACAAAATAAAACTAGTGCAAAAACGCTGTTTAACGCCACTCCTTAGACGTCGGTTTCGTGAAACCCCGACGTCTATTTCTGCACGGTGGTATTATCGTAAATATATTGGAAAACTAGACGTCAGTTTCGATGTCAGGCGACGTCTCGGACATCATAGACGTCGCACCTGCCGAAAACCGACGTCCAAGCACCTGAGGTATGTGATAAGACAGTCAATTGACGTCGGTGTTCAAGGGGACCGACGTCTAATAGGCTGCAATTAATGCTGCTCACCAATCTCCCAGGAGCTTAGACGTCGGCTAGAAAGGGCATCGACGTTCAAGTCACTGACAGGAAATCAAACGTCAACCGGTTCAGCTTTAGACGTCGAATAGACGTCGGATCCCGTGAAAAATCGACGTCGACTTGGCTACAATTAATGTTGTTCACCTAATTCCCAGGCGCTTAGACGTCACATAGTCAAACGACGACGTCTAAGGCCTGTCTAGAAGGCGGGAAGACAAAAATTCTTCAATTTAGATGTCGCTTCTGCACCTAAGCGACGTCTATTTTCACCAAATTCAAGGGTTTTAGATGTCGGCTAGGAGGGGCACCGACGTGAACTTCCCTAACAGAAATCCAAACGTCAATCTTTTCAGCTTAATAAACGTTGGATCCCCTGAAACACCGACGTCTATAGACGTCGGTTTCTGGAACAACCGACGCCCCATTTCATTTTAAATAGACCGCGTCTTCATTCAGTTTCTGATCGCGTCTTCATCTCTTCTCCTTTTTCTCTGCTTCTCCTCTTCTTTTACTCGCTTGCGAACCTCTATTTTTTATCTCTTGCGGCATTGCATTGTCGTTTCTCAATATGTCATTGTCTTCGTCCTCTCCTTTTTCTCTCTTGCATCCCAGGTGCGTGTTTTTTTAATGCTTACCGTTTAAACTTTCTTTAATTTTTTATCGATTATCTTGTGGTTCAACTGATTAAAATTTGTTTTCTTTGTGTTGTGTTTTAGTGCAGTTTTGATCCTCTCTTTGGGTAACATAGTGTAACATTCTCCCTTTGCTTGTTTCCTCACAAATAGAGTGGCGATCTTTTGAGTTTTCTATGGCTTCCGACCCAAAATGGAACTCGGGTCCTTGTCTAGTTCTCGTGTCACCATAATTTTTTTATTTTGCGGTTGAATAATGGGAAGTAGTCATGGACCCAGGTTCGGTTTTGGGTTGAATGTCATGGAAGATTCAAAAGACGCAAACTTTTTGTGGGGAAACTAGCCAGAGGAGATTGTTACACAATGTTACCGAAAGTCTGGATCAAAACTGCACTAAAACACAACGCCCTTGTTAGACGTCGATTAGTGCATGGTCCGACGTCTATAAGGACATAGACGTCGGGATATAACCTCTATATATTCATGTTGACGTCGGTTTAAGCATAGGTGGATGTCTATATAGAGTAAATAGACGTCGGTGTGAGTATAAGCAGACGTCTATATAGACGTCGGTGGATATTGTTAACTGACGTGTATATAGACGTCGGTGGCGGAAATCCGCGTCCCATAAACGTCACCCTTTTAGACATCGGTTGGGAAAGTGACGTTAAAAGCCCAAATTAACCGACGTTAAATAGCATTTCTGCATTAGTGTAAGTATTGTATGGAATAATCCAAGTATTATTCACATATTCGAAGTATAAAGGCCATGAACAACAGGTGTACTCAATGCGATTCACACAATCACCAAACATAGATTCATCTTCACAATCCATGATGTTCTCCCATGCTTCCATTACGACATCCCATGCTTCCACACAATCAACTAACATTTTGCACTTCGCTTTGACATTTTTTATAATATGGAAGCGACATAACAATTGATATGATTGAGGAAATACATTGCCGATGGAATTCATCAAAGACAAGTCTTTATCGCTGACAATGACTTGTGGATAGGCCTCAGATGTCGAAAATAAGTTTCTAAACTTTTTAAGAGCCTAAGTGAAATTATTTTGTCGCTCACTTTATAAGAATGCAAAAGCGGCTGAGTAGGTCAACCCAGTAGATGTCATACCAACAATCTCTAACAGCGACAATCAATATTTATTTGTTTTATAAGTTGAATCCATTAACAAAACAACATTAAATGCATTCAATAACTTGACTGCATTAGGATGCGTCCAAAAGAGATCACTAACAACCTCAGAATCCTCTGCACATCTACTCCAATGTATTTGTCGCGATCCAACATCATCATCAACTGTTGTAGCTCAGTTCTCGACCCTCTCAATGAGCGTTTGTATGTATACCTTGCTGTGTAAACTTGTTTTTATTGTAGTTACATTATGATCATTATTTTGTTTCAGGGTCAACAAAATATTTCCCAGTGTTACTTGGGTTTTAGTCATATCAACAAGTACTGCTTGTTCAATAGAATTTAACCTACCAGCATAAGGATGTCCCACTAAAGTTTCTGCTAAATCGTGGTTGTGGTATCCACATATCACTTGCAATACCCATCCATCGCCATTACCAGATGGCTTACCCCTTAACTGGAAAGGACACTCACATTTTCGGGTCCCATATGTACTAGGTTGGTCTGGTTTGTATTTTCTATATTTTCCGCCTCTTTCACATCCTAGCAACACAAACGTCTTCCTCCCAGGTTTACCGGTAGCTTTATCGGATCTTATAGTCACCACAACAAATCCCAGATTATATGCAATCCCTCTTATCCATTTAAGTTTTCACGAGAGGAAAATATTTCAGTGAAATGATTTGTCAGGTCTCCCTCAACACCCTCATTTATAAAGGACGAAAATTCTGATAATCTGCTAGAATTTATTTCAGAATTCATCCCATAACAATATTCGTTCATTTAGACTATATTCACCTATAATAAAATCAAAAAAATAATACAAAAATTAAAATTTATAATTATATTATAAAATTATAAACTAATGCAATACATTATACAATTATAAATTTATTAACAATGTAATCAACTTTAAAAAAAAAAAATTAAATAAACTTAAAGCTATATAACATTATTAAAAAATTTCATAAACATAAAAAATCACGTATAAATTATATCTAAAAGATAATAAAAATTAAATATTAAAAATGCATTTTTTATATTAACAAAAATTAATAATTATAAAAATGTAGTTAACTAGTTTTATTAAATTTTTGTATAAAACAAACCTATTTAAATAATATTAATAAAACAATATGCAAAAATATGAAACATTCGTAACAATTATTTTTCACCAATTACATATTATCTGATTATATTATAAATTCACAAAAATTACCCATAAACTTAAATATAATTATAAAATAATAAAATAATAAGTAATATAACTAAAATTTGTTATTTGAAGAAACAAATCGCAGTGCTTCAGCACAACTAATTCAATTTTATCGGATTTCCACATCCGATTTGTATCCAGTAATTTTTTAAAAAATCAGTTTTATTAATTTTAATAAATCCTAGAAATTAATTTATATTAATTTTAAATTATATAATTACATTATAAACTGATACAAAATCATATATAATTTTAAAATTAATTAAAAACTAATAAAATAATTAAATAAATATATTATTAAACTTTTATATAAATTAATAAACATTATGGGATTTTCATATCCGAATATATGATTATCGGAAATCCATATCCGACAATTTCATTTTAAGTTTTTTTATACAAAATTAGTTTTATTCATTTTAATATAATCATAAAATTATTTTTTATTAATTAAAAATTATAAAATATATTATAAACTAATACATAAAATTAGAAAAAAATTGAAACTGATATAAGAAGTTTTAAAAAAATTTAAACTAATATAAAAATATCTAATGTAAACATGTGGAATAAATATTTAAAATCGTGAATGTATGTCCACATTTCTATCGGATATCCAAATCCGGTGATATGTTAATTGGATATCCATATCCGATTCACACATAGGGTTTTCGTTATATGAATATTCTAACTAAAATTAAATACCTCTCTTCTCTTAATATCAATACAACGAAGAATATGCAAACAAATTTTAAAAAAATACTAACCATCCATCAGCTATATCAATCGAAGCAAGAAGATGCAAAAAAATTTTAAAATAAATACTAACCTCCAACACACAGAATGAGCTAATAGGAAGAACCCGATACAGCACCACAAGTGAAGCAGTTCAACTTACACTCAACAATCCTTCTGAAATATATATAACCAACACTCATTACCTACAAAGTACAAAACCTCAAGCGAGTTGCATTTCAAAGATGGAGGGGTGTAGGGTTTCTTTATAGATGAAACAGGATGCTGGAAATGAGAGAGTGGAGGAGTGGTGTAGGGGTGCAAAGTCAAGGGGTGCAGGGTTAAGGATTGTAGAGGTCAGCAAAATGCATGCTTACTGATTGGAACAAAATGGAGGTGGTCTCAATGCTGGTACAGAAATTCACACTAATCAAAATATTAAATTCTTCAAAAATTGGAGGTGCAGGATGAAATACTTGGAGTTACAGAATAAAACACTCTATAATTTAAATCAATGATAAATAGGTAACTGGGTCCACCTTGACCTATTTATGCGAGAACTTACAAATTCGTAATTATTTTATAAATATTATAATTATTTAAGTAAATGGGAGACATTTACATTTTTATAGTATTAATTGCTACGTGACACACTCTACTAATGTCATAATGTCTTTTAGAGGCACACTACCATCCATCAATGAAGTGTGAATACCGAGAACAAGGTTGAAGAAAGAACGCTTGTCGACGCATGGAAGATTCAAGAAATCCGTGAAACTCACATTTTCGATATATACTCAGTTTCGCAAGAACAAAAATTATATTAGTTTATTATTATTAACTAGTTCTATTAAATATTTATAATTCGATAAAATAATTTATCGATTCAAAAAGTTTGAGCTAGTAACTAATTTACTAATTATCTTATAACTTATAAATTAATTTTGTCAAACACATTTATAAAAGAAACAAACGAGTATCATTGTTTGTAAATATGCTGTTAACTTAATATAAAAGTGTCCACTGATCTTGTAAATTGTGTGCAATGTGTGGCTTAATTAAAATTTCTGTTAACACCTATTTTTTTATTGCAAGGTATTTAACAAACCTAGAATTTATGCAATAGATGGGTGGAAATAAAAACCATCATAGTCAAACAATGCAACATTTTTATCAGTTCTGTATGTCTAAAGTGAACAGTAATGGAAATATGACATGGAAGGTAATGGAGTGGCAACAGTGAAGTGCATATGGAACCAGATAAACAAAGTAATGCTTAGGAATGATAAAAGGGAGGAGGAGATAACTTTTGAGGCTGCAGAAGTGAAACCTTGGACATAGATTATACATAATTTATCTAACCAAAATTCTCATATTTCTCACTAGTATTTTATATTCAAAAGTTGTATTAAAAGTATACAATAGTGAGATGTTAGAAGTATTTTCTTTGAAAACTAGGTTGGTAAAGACAAGGGCCCAAACCGAAAATAAAAAAAAGCCGAATGGCTTTCAACCCAAAACGAAGTCCTCTGACCAAGTAGTCTTCAACTTTGGCGAGAAACTTCTATTCACTCAGAGAATTAGGTGAGATGTGACAGAATGAGATGCGAGTGTGCAGAGAGCCAAGGTCGAGAACCTCCATGGAGCAGCGGCAGCGAAGCATGAAGAGGCCATCTCCGGTGAAGAAAGAAGAAACTAAACCGAAGAAAAGGAAGAGGAGAGCCTGGGTATCACGAATTTGAGGTAAGTAAAGAACTTCTTCATACACTTTTGAGAAAAAGAGAAACTGATTATATTTCTGTATTGTATGTGTTGTTACAAAAAGTGTGAAAGAGGGAAACTCTATTTATAGAGTTTCCAAATGCAAAACCGAAACAAAAGAAAAAATCCTAACTAACAATGAAACTTGATTGCTGTGTTTAAAAACAGTAATCTACTAACAATAATCGGTTCTAATAGCCTCCCCTCAAGCTGGATGGTGTATAGTTACCAATCCCAGCTTGGGAACAATTGTCTTGAACCGAACACGATGAGGAAACTTAGTAAAAATGTCCGCTAGTTGTTCTTCTGAGTGAACTGGAAGAAGGCGAAGAAGGTAGGCTTGAATCTTTTCACGAACAACGTGGCAATCAAGCTCTATATGCTTGGTTCGTTCGTGAAAGCTCTGATTATGAGCTATATGTCTGGCAGATTTGCTGTCACAGAAAAGGGCTGGAGTTCTAGCTTCCTCAACCCGTAGGTCGTCCAGGAGATAACGAAGCCACTGTATTTCACAAGTAGTTGCCGCTAGAGCCTGATACTCAGCTTCAGTGGATGATTTGGAAACAGTGCTTTGTTTCTTTGATTTCCACGAGATTAGAGATGATCCAAGAAAGACGCAGAAGCCTGTTGTAGATCTCCTAGTATTTGGACAAGTTGCCCAATCTGAGTCACTGAAGGCCTTTAGTTGAATGGATGAGTCAGCAGGAAAGAATAAGCCTTCTGAGGGTTTAGATTTTATGTACCTAAGGATATGTTGAACGACCCGATAGTGGTAGTCAGTTGGAGATTGCATTAATTGGCTTAATAAATTAATAGAAAAACACATATCAGGTCTAGTATTGGTGAGATAGAGCAACTTCCCTATTAGTCTTCGATAAGAGGTTGGATCCTTCAAATAGCTGTCTGTTTTGTATAGAGAACTTGTGTCACTTAAGAAAGGGGTTGAAGAAGGTTTACAACCCAGCATACCTGTTTCTTCAAGAATATCCACAACATATTTTCTTTGGGATAAATGTATTCTTTCTTACACCTTGCACTTCTATCCCCAGGAAATATTTAAGGTCTCCTAGGTCTTTTATTTTGAATCTGCTGTGCAAAAGGGCTTTTATGTGCTTAATTTCAGTGATGGAGTTACCTGCCAATATGATGTCGTCAACATAAACAAGTAGGGCTGTGAATTCAGTAGTTGTCCCGTTAATAAAAAGAGAATGATCGCTCCTTGACTGTTCATAACCAACAAAAGTAAGAAAAGTGGACAGTTTTTCAAACCACTGCCTACTAGCTTGCTTTAGGCCATATAAAGACTTAGTAAGCCTGCAAACTTGACCCCCTTTGGGAACATTAAGACCAGGAGGTGGTTCCATATAGACTTCCTCATTTAGGTCTCCGTGTAGGAAAGCATTATCCACATCTAGCTGTTGAAGAAACCAGTTTTTAGAAGCTGCTACCGCAATGAGAAGTCTGACAGTGGTTAGTTTGGCAACAGGGGAAAAGGTGTCCAAATAGTCTATTCCTTCTTGCTGGGTATAACCCTTAGCAACCAGGTGAGCTTTATACCTTTCTATAGTCCCATCAGCCTTGTATTTAATTTTATATACCCATTTGCATCCAATGGTTGTCTTTCCTTGAGGCAGTTGAGTTAGGAACCAGGTTCTATTGTCTTGCAAGACCTTAATCTCCTTTTGCATTGCCTCAGCCCATTCACTCACACCTTTGGCTTCATTATAAGAACAAGGCTCATTGTTAGCAGTGATAGCCATTGTGTACTTCAAATGTCTTTTTGTTAAAGAATCACAGGACAATAAATTAGAAATGGGATAAGGAGTTTTAAGATTGCTTTTCAGGGTCAAGGATTGATTAACCTGGTGGATATAGTCGTTTAGATACCTTGAAGGCCTTCTGGTTCTATCAGACCTTCTGCATATGTGCTCTCTTTCACTGCTGTCAGCTTCATTATCAATATCATTTTCTTCCATCATGTCATGTTGTGTTTCTTCTTCAGTAAAACTCTCATCATTATTTGAGGCAGAGCTTTCTAAGGGATCATTGAGGAATAAAATTCTGTTAGTCTCCTCATTACCAATTTCTATGTTGTCTTGTTTACTCTTCCAGGGAAAAATGTCTTCATAAAAGACAACATTCCTGCTTATGAAGAACTCTCTATTGTTGATATCAAGAATAATATAGCCTTTGACACCAGCTTTATACCCAAGGAAAATTCCTTTTCTGGCCCTTGGATAGAGTTTATTCCTTCCTGTAACAAGAGTATAAGCAAAACAAAGACATCCAAAAGTTTTCAAATTCAAAAAGGTAGGAGGAACATTATAAAGCCGATCATGGGGAGTTTTGTTGCCAAGAATGGGGGTGGGTAACCTATTTATGAGATAAACAACATGACTAAGAGCATAGGACCAATAAGCTTTTGGTATGTTTGATTGAAACACAAGACTGCGAGTAACATTAAGAATGTGATGATGCTTGCGTTCCACCACTGAGTTCTGTTCAGGTGTCTTAACACAACTAGTTTGATGATTAATCCCATACTGATTATATAGGCTGACAAAATTGAACTCAGGGCCATTTTCAGATCTAATAGTTTTAATGGTTTTACCAAACTAATTCTTAGTCTTGATAATGAAATTTTGTAGTAATTCTCTAGTTTGACCCTTGTTCTTCATTAGAAATATCCAAGTATGCCTACTATAGTCATCTACTATGGTAATTAATATCTATGACCATGAATAGAAGAAATAGAAAAAGGACCCCATATATCACAATGAATAAGCTCAAAACATTCAGCAGACAAGGAATTACTTGTAGGAAAGGGCAATTTATGTTGCTTAGCATAGTGGCAAACATCACAAACAATATTAGCATTTATTTGAACACAAGGAAACTGTTCACAAATTTGTTTCACAATCATATGTCCAGGATGGCCTAATCTATAGTGCCATAGGTTTACATCAACATGTCTAAAGGAAAAAGCAGATCTTGAAGTAAAGTCTTGATTAGGATTTGGGAAAGCTTGCAAGTAATAGAGTCCCTTGTATGGGTTAGCACACCCAATCATCTTCAATGTAGAGTTTTTCCTTATCTGGCAAACCTTAAAGGAAAAAGTTAGATTACAGTCTAAATCTCTTATAAGACTTTGGACAGAGATTAAGTTGAAACAAAAATCAGGGATGTATAACACATTAAAAATCACAAAATCTTTAGAAAATTGAACAGTTCCAGCATGTTTAGCAGTAATGACAGAATTATTTGGGAGTTTAACAGTGACAGGTTTAATTTCATAGAATGTAACAAAGTTTTCTTTCGCATGGGTCACATGATCAATGACCCCAGTGTCAATAATCCAAGAAAGAGTACCTGATTTGTCCTCTTTATCATCCCTCTGCATGTGATTGATCTTATGTGTCGGCTCATCAGCCTTTTCAATCATCTTAAGAAGTTTTTCAATCTACTCTGGTGTAATTTTATTTAGGGTTAAATATGTTTTTGGTCCCTTAACTTTCAGTGAAAATTGGAATTAGTCCCTCTTCAAAACTTTGGCGTAATTTAGTCCCCCAACTTTAGAAATGTATGAATTTAGTCCTTTTAACCAAATTTTGTTAATTTTATTTGATGTTTCAAACACGTTTCTCAGTTAACATTGAAGCAAAAATGTGTCAAACAATGTAAACAACCCAAATGCTATCATGAAACGTGCTTGAAACGTTGAGTAAATCTAACAAAATTCAGTTAAAAGGACTAAATTCATACATTTCTAAAGTTAGGGGACTAAATTTGGCTAAAGTTTTGAAGAGGGACTAATTCCAATTTTCACTGAAAGTTAAAGGACCAAAAACATATTTAACCCTTTTATTTAAAATAGTGTTGGTACTTCCCTGGAGAGCAATTTCAGGTCCTGGGTTGCTCTGGCAAACATTAGTAGGTTCCATCCCCCTTTCTTTTCTTGATTGTTATCATTCTTTTTGTACCAAGGTGGGAAACCGTGTTTGGAGTAGGATTCATCTTGTTGCAATAAGAGCATTTTTTCCCATGGTTGGGATTCCTTCCTCTGCCTCTTCCCTGACCATATGACCCAGTACCACGTCCTTAACTTTTCCAAGGCTGGTTAGTTTTCCAATTGTTATTTCTGTCAGCAGTATTGGCAAAAATTCTGGTGCTTTCATTCAAATTACTCTGGCTGGCAGTTCCAATTTCAAATCTTTCCTGTTTCTCTTGTTGTATAATAATAGAGAACACACGATTAATGTTTGGTAGAGGTTCCATCAGCAAAATTTGGGTTCTGACAGTATTATATGTATCATTTAATCCCTTTAGAAAGCATATAACGTGCTCCATTTCTTTGTATTTCAGAGAAATTCTTGAAAGCTCACAACTGCAAGGGATCTTGCAGGTATATTTGGGTATGGGCCTAAGTGATTCCAACTCTTCCCAGAGGATCTTTAAATCAGTAAAAAATTGATTAACACTTATTTCCCCTTGTTTGATTGAATGAATATCCTGTAAAAGATCTGAAATCTTAAAATAGTCCCCTTTAGAGAATCTCTCATTCAATTCGTCCCACAATTCTTTTGCTTCCTCCACATATATCACACTTTCTGCAATCTGTGAAGAAAGTGTCTTTATAATCCATGAGAGTACCATCATGTTGCATCTTTCCCATGCATCAAACAAAACTTCATATTTTTCTGGTTTCTTGATGGACCCATCAATAAATTTGATCTTGCTTTTGGAGAGGAGAGCCCTTCTCATACTTCTGCTCCAAGAAGAGTAATTAGTCTCATTTAAGACTTGGGAGATGAGTGTTAGGCCAGGATTCTCTCCAGGATGTAAGTAAAAAGGGCTGATAGGGTTGGCAGACTGGTCCGGTTGATCCATAGAAGAAGAAGGCAAGAAAGCTTATTCAAGAAACTAATCAAGAATCATCCAAGAGTGGAACCTGGGCAGCGAAAACAGAGTGGGTGAAATTTCTACTCTTGATACCATAAAGACAAGGGCCCAAACCGAAAATAAAAAAAAGCCCAATGGCTTTCAACCCAAAACGAAGCCCTCTGACCAAGACTGGTAGTCTTCAGCTTTTGCGAGAAGCTTCTATTCACTTAGAGAATTAGGTGAGACGTGACAGAGCGAGATGCGAGTGTGCAGAGAGCCAAGGTCGAGAACCTCCATGGAGCAGCGACAACGAAGCATGAAGAGGCCATCTCCGGTGAAGAAAGAAGAAACTAAACCAAAGAAAAGGAAGAGGAGAGCCTGGGTATCACGGATCTGAGGTAAGTAAAGAACTTCTTCATACACTTTTGAGAAAAAAGAGAAACTGATTATATTTTTGTATTGTATGTGTTGTTACAAAAAGAGTGAAAGTGGGAAACTCTTATAGAGTTTCCAAAGGCAAAACCGAAACAAAAGAAAAAAATCCTAACTAACAATGAAACTTGATTGCTGTGTTTAAAAACAGTAATCTACTAACAATAATCGGTTCTATGTTAAAAACAGTAATCTACTAACAATAATCAGTTCTAATAGAATTGGCCTAAGCCAGGAGAAGGGAGAATGTAGTGAAATATTAAAAGAAATAGTGTATCTGGAAATCTAAATTAGATTGAGTAGAAATCTGTAAAATCAAAATAAGTTAAAGGGGTGAACAAAAAGTAGTAATGTAGTTTGGAGGCCATGAATTGTAGAGTTATCAACAAAAAATATGCCCAGAAAGAGATACACTATGACAAAAATGGAGGTTTGACTTGGAATGCAAGACTAACATATATAGGAGGTAACATGGGGAAGGAAAAGGATGGGCTCAAATAAGTCTCTGGCTTTAAAAAAACCTGTTCCTATTGACTCCTTCCGTTGTGAGGAATACTTTCGTTTGTATAGTAGACAGTGTAGGATTGATTGGATATCATTAAAAGAATCAAAATAATCTATGACTAGGCATAGTGGTTACCACATAATATGTGTATGGAGTTAGTTTTTCTATGTTGTTCAATTAGCAATAGACTTGTACAACTTTTTTGTAAATATTGTTATATATTAATATATAATTCTTTTGTCACTGAAGAAAAAAAAACCCCACTAAAATAGTTTCATTAAAGTTGCCACCTTTTAACACATGGCACGTTAAATAAGTCTGAGTATAAGTTAGGTTGATCATAAGATCTAACTTAACGAATCTAAATTTGATAATTTATTTTAAAATTTATATTCGCCTATTTAGTGAATTTTATTAATTGAATCTGAATTGTTCGAGTTCCGAGTTAATTCAATTTGATTTTCCAGATTGTAGATTTATATTAAATCAAATATTTTTAACAAAAAAATTATTTTTATTTTGAGAAATGACATAAATATAGTGAATTTTTAACAAAAAGAAGTTATATGTGTAATTTTAATAATGATTATTATAATAGACTATGATTTTAAATGACTTGTTAATAAACTTTTAAAAAAGGTAACAAATATATATAAAAAACTGTGGATGATGTGTATGTTTGTTTTGGTTAGTTCACCCTCTTGTTTTTGTTTGTGTATGTGAATGCGATGATTGTATAATGTGTGATGTTATACGAGAATAAATGATGTGACAAATGAAGATGGATCATTATAATGCGAGGATTTGGAAATGAAGACCTAAAATGAGGATTTTATATGTATTTGAATAATTTCAATGATTATGTTTTTCTTGTAGATTGGTGATTTTAAGTGTCAAAATCACAACTTGGGAAGAATTGATGTCCAAGATGCAGAGATGAAACCAAAGAGTTCCATAACCCAGTTGTGGAAAGTTCCACAACCTGTGGATTTTGCTCCAAAATGCAGATGCAAAACAGAAAGTTGCACAACTGAACTGTGAAAGTTTCCACAACCTGTGGATTTATCTCGAGAGAAATAAAAGGCAAAACAGAGAGTTCCACAAGTGAGTTGTGGTTTTTACCATAACTTGTGGATTTACTTCAAGAAATGCAAAATTGAAACCAGAGAAGAGCACAAGCAGATTGTGGATTTTTCCACGAGCTGTGAAATTTTTCAGAGTAGTTAGTAACCTTTCATATTACGTGGATTTGAAGAGATTAAGAAAATAGAAAAATAAAGGACAGTTACTTAGAGGGAGTAACCACTCTCCTAAAAAGGGGGAATGGGTGGAAAAGATATAAAAACAATTTTTTGGACGTGATTTGGGGAGGAGGAGAAAACACACAAAAATGCACAGAATAACTTCAACACTTCTTCTTCTTCTTCTTTTGGTTTTCTTTTGAAGTTTACATTATGCAGAACTAATTTTCCTTTTTGTTAGAGGATTGATGTAGTACTTTTGATTATAATTTCTAAACCTTTTCAATTGATGTTTAGTTAATTTTAATTATCCCAGTGTTATATTTATGTTCAAATCTCTATTCTATGAGCAGTTTCACAATTGGCAAATTGGGGATTGTTTGCGTTTATAAATAGAACAAATTAGATGTTGTCACAATTAGGAAATTGGGCATAACTAATTAGTTTGCAATTGAGATAATAATTGTCCTTCATGATTTTATTGAATTTTGTAACTGACCTAAGGGATTGGGGGTTAGAATTCAATGGATAAGTTTGTTTGTCTAAGGAATAGGGGTAAACAAGCTATTAATAAACTCAAGTGGATAATTATAATTGACACATCAATTGAAAATGGGAGGAATTTATATGAAAAGGTATGGAATCAATTCTCTAACATTCTTTATATCATTTGAATTTGAATTTCCATCACTTGTTTATGTTCATCATTTTACTTGATATATTTTGTTGTTCATAATTACATGAATTACTTGATATATCTTGATATGGAGGAAGATGCTAAAGTCCCAATTATATTGGGAAGACCATTTTTAGCCACAGGAAGAGCACTAATAGATGTAGAACAAGGTGAATTGATGTTAAGAGTAGCAGATGAAAAAGTCACATTTTCTATAAATGAAGCAGTGAAGCATAAATTGGACAAAGAAGACTGTTTCAGGGCTGAAATAATTGAGTCTCTTGTGTTGGAGGAGATAGACTGCCATGTGAGAAAGAATCCATTAGAGAGAGCACTACTCTCAAAAATGAAAGCAAAGGAGTTGAGTAAAGAAATCAGTGATGAAGAGGTGGTGAAGTGTGCTCATCAATTAGAAGTCCTCAAGCCAATATTCAGTTTCGCAAGAGGAATAGAAGATCTACACAAGAGTGAGGGCGGATGAGAAAAGACATCCAAGAAAGAATTGAAACAACTCCCCTCTCACCTTAAATACAGGTTCTTAGATGAGCAAAAGCTTAATCCCATAATTGTGAGTAGTGAACTTATTATCACTAGAGCTGTCAAAATGGGTCATAACCCGCGGGCCAACCCAGCCCACCACGGGTTTGAGCCAGGTTAGGTTTGAAAAAATTATATCTTTTTATGCGGGTCAGATTTCAACCTGCGGCTCACTTAAACCTGGCTCATGCGGGTTGAATCTGTGGTGAGCAGGGTTGACCCACTAACCCACCTACCTAATTTTATTTTATTAAAATTTAATTTTAATTTTATAAAAAATATTTATGAGTTTTATTTGCTTGAAAAAATTATTTAGGTTCTCTGTTTTCAAAATTAATTAAACATCCATGTTGGAAGTGAAATTTGGGAGTGAAATTTGTTTAGGTTTGAATTATAGAAAGTTTGTAATTTTTTTATTTTAAAAAAATTGTAATTAAGTGGGCTAGTGAGCCAACCCGTTTACCCACCAACCCGTGGTGGGTCGGGCCGGTTCAAAATAACAATAGCTCTTGAAGATCAAGAAAAGACAACATTTACATGTCCCTATGGATTCTTTGCCTATAGGAGGATGCCATTCAGTCTCTGCAATGCACCTGCAACATTTTAAAGGTGTATGTTTTCCATTTTTTCTAATTTGATTGAAAATTGCATTGAGATCTTGATGGATGATTTTTTTGTATTTAGCTCTTAATTTGATTCTTGCTTAACTAATCTGACCTTAGTGTTAAAAAGATGTCAAGAAACTAATTTAGTGCTAAATTGGGAAAAAGTGTCATTTTATGGTGAGAGAAGGTATTGTTCTTGGTCATCAAATTTCTGCTAAAGGTATTGAGATAGATAGAGCAAAGGTGGAAGTAATTGAACAATTACCTCCTCCAGTGAATGTAAAAGGGGTAAGAAGTTTCTTAGGTCATGCATGTTTTTATAGGTGGTTTATCAAAGATTTTTCTAAGATAGTAAAGCCTATGACTAATCTTCTTGAGAAAGAAGCTCCTTTTGTGTTTGATGATGCATGTTTGCAAGCATTTTTAACCATAAAGAAAGAACTTATTTCTGCTCTTATAATTACAACACCTAATTGGTCTTTACTATTTGAATTGATGTGTGATGCTAGTGATTATGCTCTGGGTGCTGTATTAGGGCAAAGAAAAGAAAAAGTGTTTCATGTTATATATTATGCTAGTCGTGTATTGAATGAAGCTAAAAAGAATTATGCCACCACTGTAAAATAATTTCTTGTAGTAGTGTTTGCATTTGATAAATTTAGATCTTATCTTGTTGGGTCTAAGGTTATTGTTTACACTGATCATGCTGCTTTGAGATATCTGTTTGCTAAGCAGGATGCCAAGCCATGATTAATACTTGGATTATCTTATTACAAGAGTTTGACTTGGAAATCCGAGATAAGCAAGGAAAACAAAATTTAGTAGCATATCACATTTCAAGATTGAAGTTTGATGAAGGGAACCGGGATATCAAGCCTATTTCAGAGGAGTTTCCAGATGAGAAGTTAATGGCCATTACTTCCTTACCATGGTTTGCAGATTTTGGCAATTTTAAAGCATGTGGTATAATTCCTCATGACCTTACTTTTAAGCAAAGAAAAAAAAATTATGCATGATGCTAAATGTTATTTTTGTGATGATCGCTTATTGTTCAAAAGATGTGGTGATGGTATTATTAGAAGATGTGTTCCTGAAAATGAATTTGAGAGTATTCTTTGGCATTTCCATGGGTTAGATATGGGGGGCATTTTAGTGTTGAAAGAACAACTTCTAAAGTTTTACAAAGTGGATTTTATTGGCTTACCCTCTTTAAGGATGCCCATAGTTTCGTGAAACATTGTGATAGATGCCAAAGAGTAGGAAATTTTTCAAAAAGAAATGAGATGCCCTTAAACAACATACCTGAAGTGGAAATTTTTTATGTTTGGGATATAGATTTTATGGGGCCTTTCCTATTTTTATCTCAAACCAATACAATTTGGTTGTTGTGGATTTTGTGTATAAATGGGTTGAGGCTAGTGCATTACAAAAAAATGATACTAAGGTGGTGGTTTCTTTCATTAAGAAACACATTTTGTTCTAGATTTGGGGTACTTTGAGAAATCATTAGTGTGGGGGTTTACATTTTCATAACAAGAAATTTGCATCACTTTTAGGAAAATATGGTGTCAAACACAAGATAACAACCCCTTATCACCCACAAACTAGTGGACAAGTGGAAACAAGGACATATTAGCAACCCTTATCACCCACAAAAAGTTGTGAGCTCATCTGGAAAAAATTGGTCTAGCAAAGATCGGTGGAACAAGGACATAGTCGTGATTTGCGATAGTTCTGGTTAATAAAGGAGATGCATGTGCAACGTTATCCATTTTGTTTCCAATGTTGTTGGCATCGTGATCAGTGCAAAGAAGGCCATGGTTGTAATGGCTTGCGATTCTACGATGGTTCTTGGAGCTACAGGAATGAATAATGACAAAGTGAAATAGGGTAGTGTGAGATAAGGTTTTGGTGTTAGCGACTAAGTTTTTGGGTTTTTTTAGGTTCGCTGACACTGTTATGGTGTGCTTAGCTACCATAAAAGACAAAACCCTAAAAGGAAAAATAAAGAGGAGAGAGGAGGAAGAAGATGAACCAGGTCAGGTATTTAATTACAGAAAAAAAAATGTTCATAATTACCCATGAAATAAAATTCCATTGATAAAATTTACTGATGATAATTTTATCGAAAGATTTTTTTTGTCGTCGATAATTCTATTTACCGACAAATTTTATACATTATCGATAAATTTTAGCTTTCAATAATATCATATTTTCTCATTATTATTATTATTATTATATTTATATATATATATATATATATATATATATATATATATATATATATATATATATATAATACTCATGGTAGTATTTACTTATGAAGATGAATTTGAGAGTAAAGTGTGTATTATTTTCATAAAAGAATTTGAAGGTGATAGAAAATGAATTTGGAAGTAAAATTTTTGAAAGCTTGTGAATGGTTTGATTGGTACAATAGATTAAAAAATATTTTAATACATAGAAGTAAAGATTATCAAATTGTCCTTATGATAATAGTAATATAAAATAATATATTTACAAGTGATAAAAATTATTTGAAATATAGATTATTATTATTATAATAAATAAAAATTATTAATATATTTGTTATAAAAAATGTTAAATAATTTTGTGGATATTATTTTGTTGACATGTTTAATAAGTACCAATTTAATAATGAATTGAAAAACCTATTTGATTATTAGTGAACAATAATGATTTTTATTTTGAGTAATTTAAATGATAGTATAAAAAGTAATAAAAGAAATAATGATCCATTGAAATTGTTAACCGTGATATCAACATGTGAAGCAATAAAGTCCAAATTTATATACTTATTAAACTGAGGAAAATATCCAAAAATAGAAAAAAACATAATTCGAGTCAGTGATATTTTGGTAATCACCATTTGGCATCCCAAATCCTCTCACTATACATTATACATTAGTGCAGAATTGATTTTTAACGTCATTTCTTAGACGTCAGTTAAGCGGGAGCCTGACGTAAATTAGTGATCGGTGGCACTTTCGTAAAGAAGTTGCCAATATAGACGCCAATTAAGAGGGGTCCCAACGTCTATAATATTATAGACGTCGGGGCCTTCATAACTGATGTCTATAGGCCCTCATATACGTTGACTCCCCCGAATAGACGCCAAAACCAAACGAAAAAGTTAATAAAAAATAATTTTTTATTCTATTTAGATATCTGTTATGGGGGGAACCGACTTCTAAAGCCCTTTAGATGTATGTTATTGGGGGAACCGACGTCTAAACCCTAAATCAAGAAATTTAAAAAGTCACTTTTTGACTTCATTTAGACGTCTGATCCCACCACTCCAACTTCTAAAGTCCTTTAGACGTCTGTTAATGGGGGAACCGACGTCTAAACTCTAAACCCAAAAATCTAAAAAGTCAATTTTTGACTCCATTTAGATGTCTGATCCCACTACTCCGATTTCTAAAGCCCTTTAGAAGTCTATTATTGGGGGAACCGACGTCTAAACCCTAAACCCAAAAATTTAAAAAGTCACTTTTTGAATCCATTTAGACGTCTGATCCCGCCACTCGGACTTTTAAAGCCCTTTAGACGTCAGGGGAACCGACGTCTAAACCCTAAACCCAGAAATTTAAAAAGTCACTTTTTGACTCCATTTAGACGTTTGATCCCGCCACTTCGACTTCTAAAGCCCTTTAGACGTCTGTTATTGGGGGAACCGACGTCTAAACCCTAAACCCAGAAATTTAAAAAGTCACTTTTTGACTCCATTTAGATGTCTGATCCCGCCACTCCGATTTCTAAAGCCCTTTAGATGTCTATTATTGGGGAACCGACGTCTAAACCCTGAACCCAAAAATTTTAAAAGTCACTTTTTGACTCCATTTAGACGTCTGATCCCGCCACTCGGACTTTTAAAGCCCTTTAGACGTCGGGGGAACCAACGTCTAAACCCTAAACCCATAAATTTAAAAAGTCACTTTTTGACTCCATTTAGACGTCTGATCCCGCCACTCCTAAAGCCCTTTAGACATCTGTTATTAGGGGAACCAACGTCTAAACCCTAAACCCAGAAATTTAAAAGTCACTTTTTGACTTCATTTAGACGTCTGTTATGGGGGGAACCGACTTCTAAAGCCCTTTAGACGTCTGTTATAGGGGAACCGACTTCTAAATGTCGGCATTAAAACACCGTGATCGTGAGACAGCCGTTACGTGCACTCATTGTTCATCTTCTTCGTCGCGTTTTCTCTGTACGGGTTACGCTTTTCAGGTTCGTTTTCTCACTTTTGCACCGTTTTAAATTAGTTTTACTCCAATTACATCACTCCGTGATGCATTATCTTTCATTTGAACCGATTAAGATGCGTTTTCGTTGGGTTTTGGTGCAATTATTCTCGTGTGCTTGGGCGGCGTTCTTTGGCAGCGATTTCTTGCGTTTTGCACTCTCTAATTCCCTTCACTACGTTTTTAAAACCATCTAATAAAAAAAAGATACAATACATTCTCTTCAACTAAAATATAAAGTTGTAAACTCGAATCACCATCAGTCAGGAGCAACCTCAAAGACGTCTGACATGTATGGATCGAACGTCTATATAAACGTCTGACCTATATAAGTCCGACGTCTATAGAGACGTCTGACCTAAAGGGTCTGACGTCTCATTAATGTCACCCGTATAGACGTCGGACAAAGATCAGACATTAAAAATCCAAAATAACAGGCGTTTAAAGTCCTTTCTGCACTTGTGATAGGTGAGATGTAAGGAGCGGATTATTCCGCAAATGCATGATCTACATCGTTCATAAATCACTCAATGCCAACATCAGTCATATAAGCCAACACAATCTAAATGTCTTGAAATATTGTGACTGAAAAAGTTTATGAAGAATATCAAACTACTAGTATATATGTGGTGGAGCCTTTTCAAAATTCCTTCCTCTTCCTTCTTTGTATTTTTCATGTTATTTAGAGAAAAATTAAGAGTGAGATTTTTCCTGAGGATATCTAAGATTTTGTATTTTTCTATTTTACAGAGAAATGTTTGTTTTGACTTAGTGAAGTTTTTTTTTCTTTTATATTTCTTCATCAATCCCTTCTTCTATTTCCTTTTCTCCCATCTTAATGACAACTTATAGTTTTGTTGTCGAATACATCATTGGTCTAATTCAAATGTTTGTCTTTAGAAATATATGAGGAAATAAAAACTTCCATTTTGGATACGCGTACACAAAAGTTGTCTCAAAAGGTATTAATTCCCGCCATCATTAGATCCAAAAATGATTGACGAGGACAACTTGTTCGACGAAATTACGAGGAAACTTTTTTTGACATGTAATAGAAGTAAAAGTATCTTGAGCAAGCTATCCAGGATTGAGATCGCTCAAAATATGGAGCCAAACATCATGAAGAACTACATGACAACCTCACCAGAATTCACCAAAACAGAAAAAAAGTTATAAACCACCCAAAATCATTGCAATCATGGCAGAAGACAAGTTGTTCGACGAAATTACGAGGAAAGTATTACTTGGTAGTACTTGCAGTAGTCACGGCAATTGGGTTGAGGTCAAGTCATCCTTCACACTTAGCTATCTTTATGGACCTTTTGCATGTTCAGTTAGGTATATTAAAATAATACTTTGCCAAGAAAAAAAAAAGCTGAACAATAGAATTTTTTTATATATATACAAAACCGTGGAAGTATCACAGCAACTAGTGTGATTTCTAAAAAATGTCGTGTTCTTTTCTTTTTCAACTTCCAATTCATCAAATAAAAAATATATATAGATATTAATTCTAGAAAAGTGTTGATGAAGAGAACAAGCGTAGTGGGAAACCGCGGTCGCCACCAACTTTGACTCAGCCAAAAACTAGTTTACTTTAATTGGTTCGTTCTTTATTTAAACGGCCAAATCCTTTGTTACGAAATATAAAGACGAAAATGAAGTATGGTAGCGTGACTTTATTGATTTTTGTTTTGGTGGAAGTGATATGGTGTGAAGGGTGTTGGAAGGAAGAAAGGGAAGCTCTTTGGGGTCTAAATGCTCGTTTTGGCTTCCCTTTGTCTTGGCAGTGGGAAGGCACAAATTGTTGTGAATGGGAAGGAGTAGAGTGCAACTCCTTCACAGGGAGAGTGGCCAAACTTGATCTTCAACGCCTGTGGAGTGTACCGTTCATCCCATCAGATTGGCATTTAAATTACTCTGATCTTGTTGTCTTCAAAGATTTGAAGAGTCTCAACTTGAGCCGTAGTTATGGGATATTTGATTGTGCAAACAGTGAAGGTTATTCTCTTACTCATTCTATTTTTTGATCATTCTTTACTCACTAAAAAGTAAAGTATGAATAATTATTTCCATTTAATTTGAATACTTTGTAGGGTGGAAAAATCTGGAAGTCCTTGACTTGAGTGACAGTAATATAGATGTCACCAACATTCTTGTTTGTTTGAATGGCCTTCCATCTCTCAAGTCTCTGTATTTATCATATAACAGGTTCCATACAACATTCAACGGTAAGGATATAGATTATGATGATGATGATCACGACGGCGTGATAAGCATCCTTTTAATATTTTCTTCAAAATTGGTTGGCTTCTTCTACAACCTTTGGCTAATACATGTGTATACCTTTAGTTTTTGAAACTCTATCATCGCAGTTGCTTAGATTAGAGATCCTTGACATAAGTCAGAACACTTTGACTAACTACATGTTGCCATCTCTCGGGGGATTCACATCTATGAAGGAACTGTATTTGTCTGACACTGGATTGGACTCAGATAATCATATCCCAGGTGGAATAATTTTCCCATTTCATTTGTAAAGCTATAAGGATACTGATAATAGCTTCAGGATAATATATATAAGTATGTAATGTAAGACACTTTACCTTGCAGGTTTATGCTCTATGTTGAAGAATCTTGAGGTCCTTGACTTGTCTGGCAACAACTTCAATGACAGTGATATTGCATCTGCTCTTAGTGAACTTTCATCTCTCAAGTCTTTAAATTTAGGAAACACTCAATTGACTCCAAGATCAATTCTTAGTATGTCACACTTCCTATATTTCAAATCTTCGTCGTTGCTTTTGGTTGAAAATATATGTGAGTGTGATCAATTTATTTGTTGCCAGATATATCGAAAATAATGTCTCTGGAGATCCTTGACCTAGAAGGGAACCAGTTGAATGAAAGTATTTTGAGGCGTTTAGGTTAGTTGTCCTTATTTTTTACTTAATTAAAGTAGATTTAACTCTGAAAATATTCATGCTCCTTATTTAGTGTGTACACTAAGTCAATTCTGTTTTTATCAGAGAATTATGGATTTACATGGCCAACCAATTTACAAGTCCTAAAGCTGAGTTCGAACAGTTTCACCAATGAATTTCTCTCATCTCTAACTGGGCTTCAACGTCTCAAATTCCTTGATTTAAACTACAATCAATTAAATGGGTCGGTCGATATAAGTGGTTAGTACAATTAATTTAATGTATTCGATTGGTTGATCACGTTGGCAGTGACTTCTCTTAATAATTTTTTTTATGGTGGTTGGACTTAGACTGTGAAACAGAGAATTCTTTTTATGTTGTATTAGTAAAGAAAGAGTAGTACTCTTATTCTATGAATGATTATAACATTCCATTCCTATTTGTCTCTTACAGGATTATTGGCTTTAACCAGTTTGGAGATTCTTGATCTAAGTAATAACCGAATTAACAGTTTTGTTGTCCATCAAGGTATTTAAAGCAATTGATAAATAAAGTCTTAATCGGTTGTCTTCAGAATACAATTTTAATCCTGTTGTAAAGCATGTTATTTATTTCTTTACTGTGTTTAGTTGTTGTATTTGCTATTTCATGTTTTACCAAATTAAACACCATTTTCATGTTTTAGTTTCAGGCTCAAAATGTCTAAGAAAATTGGATGTCCTTACCTTAGATTACAATATGATAAATGGAAGCAAACTGAGGGAATCACTACAACCTTTCTCATCTATTAGGGTGCTTTCTATGAACAATAATAAGATTATAAGAACAATCACTGCAGGAGGTAGAAATACTTTTGATTTTACTCTAAACTAAATTAGTTTCATTGTTATACTAAATATAACTTCTTTTTCCATTGTGCAGATTTTCGTGATTTAGGTAACCTTGAACAATTGACACTGGACAATAATTATGACCTTGACAATGAGTTTTTCAGAAGTATTGGGAAATTGACTTCTCTGAAAGTTTTGTCTGTTTTTGGATGTGGAATAAATGGCACCCTTCCTCCTGCTGGTAATTAAATTTATCATTATAGTTTTTGGATTTCCTCTTTAACCATCACATATATATCCTACACTTTTTTTCTTTGAAAATTTATTTCCTTTACAACGTGTGCTCATTAAGATAATTTATATTTTCAAATTTTCATATTGCAGATTGGTTTAAGTTGAAGAATCTAGAAGAGTTAGATCTAAGTCAAAATCTATTTGTGGGATCACTTCCTTCTTCTTTCTTTAAACATGACATCTCTTCGAAAGTTGGAACTTTCACGAAATCAATTTAGTGGACGATTTGATTCAAACATTGCTAGTCTTACATCACTTGAATCTTTTCGTTTTATAGACAATCAATTTGAAGTTCCCGTTTCTTTTACACCATTTGCCAATCATTCAAACCTTAAGTTCATATATGGTGAAGGCAACAAAGTCATTTTGGACTTACAACCTAGTCTGCAAACTTGGATACCTAAATTTCAATTACAAGTGCTTAGTTTGCCTTCAATAACTGATATTGATTCTCTTCCGCTCCCTAGGTTTCTTCTATATCAAAACAATTTGACTAGCTTAGATTTCTCTAGTTGGAGGTTGGAAGGAAAGTTTCCTGACTGGTTGTTTAACAACAACACAAAATTGATTGAGCTTCTTGTTAGAAATTGCTCTTTCACAGGTGAAATCCTGTTACCATTGCATCCCCTTACTAAGATGAGGAGAATTGATGTGTCCAACAATAACATAACCGGCCAAATCCCCAGTAACAATATTAGTTCAATTTTACCAAATTTGCAATCTCTAAACTTGTCCACAAATAACATCCAAGGTTCAATTTCTCCTGAGTTTGGGAAAATGAGCTTATTGCAGACTTTGGATTTATCAGATAATCATTTATCAGGAGAGATTCCAAAGAACTTATCCGGGCATGGGTCATTGCTTAAATACTTGATACTTTCAGAGAATAATCTAGATGGACCCATATTTCCAACTTTGAAATACTTGGAGGAGTTGTATTTAGATGACAATAGCTTTTATGGTAGCATACCAAGTAGCTTTCTTAACGCATCTCTCATTCACTTGGATCTAAGCTATAATAATTTAGTGGGGAAACTACCAAGTGTGGTTGGAAATTTGTCATACTTGAAAACACTTTCATTGTCCAACAATCATCTTGAAGGGTCTATTCCGACAAGGCTAGTGGAACTTGAAAATTTATCGTATCTAGATATCTCAGACAATAATTTGACGGGTTCTGTGCCATCTTTTATCAATGCTTCGGTGAATTACATCCATTTGAGCCACAACAGGTTAAGTGGTTTATCCAAAAGAATGTTCAGCAATAGATCTTTCTTGATGATGCTAGACCTTAGCTACAATGAAATAACTGGTAGCATTCAAGATATGATGCAAGACCTTGCTCACGCAAGGTTGAACATACTCCTTTTGAAAGGTAACCGCTTTACAGGAAGTTTACCGGAGCAGCTATGCCAATTGGTAGATTTAAATATACTAGACCTTTCTTATAACACTTTTTATGGTCCCATACCCAATTGCTTAGGTAAAATGCCTTTTGAGAATGATGACTCATTAGGGGGCGCATTCAATGGGCTTATTCGTGGAAAAAATGCACATTCAGGGATTTTGGTACCAAATATAAACGTGAAAGCAAACTTCACTACAAAAAAAAGATCTTACACATATACAGCGAGCATCCTTGCTTATATGTCCGGAATTGATTTATCCAAAAATAAACTAAATGGAAGTATTCCATATGAGCTTGGAAACTTGACTAGACTTCGAGCATTGAACTTGTCTCACAATGATTTGATTGGACAAATTCCAACTACATTCTCCAATTTAGAACACGTAGAGAGTTTGGATCTTTCTTTCAACATGTTAAGTGGTGAAATTCCTCCTCAACTAAATCAATTGAACTCACTTGCTGTATTTAGTGTTGCGCATAACAACTTAACAGGGGACACACCTGAGCAAAAAGGCCAATTTATTACCTTTGATGAAAGCAGCTACGAAGGGAATTCTCTTATTTGTGGACCTCCATTAACAAGAAGTTGCCATCCTTTTGCACAATCACCTACCATTTCTCCAAATGATGAAGACGATGACAGTCCTATTGACATGCATGCTTTTATTGTAAGTTTTGGTGTGGCATACACATCGATATTGCTAGTAATTGTTGCCACTCTCTACATTAATCCTTATTGGAGGCGAGCATGGTTTTCCTCTACGGAATTGATCATCTTTAGTTGTTATTACTTTATGCAAGATAACTGGAGGAGGTTTTCAAATTCTAGAAATTTGTAATATAGTTTATCTTGTATCCTTAGATTGTCTCGTTGTTTGCTAAGAATTGATTCAATCGAGGTCTCCTCATGTCCTTTTTGCTAAAATCTCTCAAATTTTTGTTTTGACTCTTCCTCTTCTCTAAATTTCGTTTTTGTGTTCTTCATCTATGGAGAACTAATATTTGTGGATCAATTCATTAAACGAAGATAAAAAAATGAAGCTAAAATTGAGTTTTCAACATGTTTGATATTGTGTTTATGTTAATTAGGAAAACATAGTCCTTATTCTTATTATTTTATTTTTACATATTAATTTGTATTTGGGCTTAGCCCACATTCTTATTATTATAAATACATTACTCTATGTGTATGCAAAGATACACAAGGGAGATTTCTCCTCATCTCTTTCACTATTTCATATCTATTCATTTGACAAGTTAGATGACACGAATTATGCAACATGGACATCCAACATCAAACTTTGGTTGAAGAGTCGGGGGTATGTAGATCACCTTACTAGAAATGTGACTAGTGTTACCATAGAGGACACTTCCCACTGGATGAAAATTGATGCCCAATTATGCATCGTCATAAAGTCCACCATTCACTATTCTCTGAAACAAATGTTTCGATCATATGAAACATGTTTAGAAGTATGGGCACAAGTGAAGTTATTATACACGAATGACACCCAGCGTCTTTATAGTGTTTGTCTGGATCTATTCACTGTTATTGGTCCACGCAATCCTGGTCCCATGGCAGAATATTTGGGTAAAGTTCATGCCCTCCTTCATGATTTTAATGAGTTATTACCTCCTGCTTCCACTACTGCTGAAGAACTGGAACAACGATCAAAGTTCGTCATGCTGTTGGCATTATACGGACTCTTTGATGATTCCTCCCATGTCCGTGATCAGATTTTGGGTTCTCCTGTCATACCCAACTTTACTTCTACTTGTTCTGCTCTTTTGCGTATTCCGAGCAAACCAGTCATTGAGACATCTCCTCATATTGATGATTCCTCTATTATGGCTGCCCAACGTGATGATAAAAGTCGGTCTCGCAAGCCAAGTAAAGGACGACCAAAATGTGACCACTGTGGCAAGCTAGGCCACAAAATTGATAGATGTTATGCGCTTCATGGACGTCCTCCTCGATCTGTAGCAATGGCTAATTTTGATCCACCTCCTTGGCCTGCAGACCATCCTACTTCATCAAATACTGTAGATAACCTTGTAGTCTTTAACGAATTTCTCAGATGGTATGAGGATCGTTAGCAATCTAGTTCCACTACATCTGCATATGTTGCACGCACAGGTACACCTTTTGTTGGTCTGACTCACTCCCTCCGATCTTGGGTCCTTGACTCAGGCACCACCAATCATATAACTAGTAACAAGTCCTTGTTTTCTTCCTTGTCATGTCCGGATAATTTACCCTCGGTAACAATGGCTGATGGGTCTAGAGTCTCATCTCATGGTATTGATACTGTTCATATTTTTCTGTCCATATCGATTGATCATGTACTCTATGTCCCTGGGTCTCCATTCAATTTATTGTCTGTCAGTCGTCTAACTCATTCCCATAATTGTCTTATTTCATTTACTAAAGATTCTGTTTGTTTGTAGGACCGAAGTTCAAACACATGATTGGCACAGGATGTGAGTCTCATGGCCTATATCTTCTCCGCCCTTCTCCACATGTTGGCGTCACCATGGAGTCACCATCCATTCTTCATGCTCAGTTAGGTCATCCCAGTCTTGCCAAACTGCAGCAGCTTGTTCCGAGTTTGTCAAAGTTATCCAACTTGTCGTGTGAGTCTTGTCAGTTAGGAAAGCATACTCGTAGTTCCTTTCCTCGTAGTGTTTCACAACAAGCGTCATCCCCTTTTTCATTAGTTCATTATGATATTTGGGGACCTAGTCGTGTTAAGTCCACTTTAGGATTTCATTATTTTGCTACTTTTATTGATGACTATTCCAGATGTACTTGGCTGTTTTTAATAAAGAATCGTTCTGAGTTGTTTTCTATTTTCCAATCATTTTTTAATGAAATAAAAGCTCAGTTTGGGGTTTCTATTCGAACTTTACGCAGTGATAATGGCCGTGAATACCTTTCTCAACCATTTAAACATTTTATGGCTTCTCATGGCATTCTTCACCAGACCTCATGTGCTTATACTCCTCAACAAAATGGGGTGGCTGAGCGCAAGAGTAGACATCTCATTGAAACAACTCGTACACTTCTAATTCATGGCCAAGTGATGGGTGTCGCAGCCTATACAAATTTGATTGCAATTTAGAATGCAGTATAGTACTAGGAAGTGACTCCTAGGTCGTCTCTCAAGGACCAACTGCGGTTCAGGAATTAGGTCTAATACGAAGTGGGTGGGGGGGGTTTGAAAAGTGTTTTTGCAAGGAGAATTAAACTAAATTAAAATTAGAAATTAAATACAACCGAACATTATTAAAAACATTGAAAATGCCACACTTAATTAGAAACATAAAACCTAACTCAACAAACTATGTAAAATAATTTAAAAGCAAAAGAAATAAACAACACAATTTTTCTCTAGTATTTCACATGACACATGCACCTACCAAACAAATTAAAATTGCAATTGGCCTAAAAATTAAACCTTGGCCGTAACACATCATTTGTTGAGCTTCCATGTGTTGAATTCAAAGAAAAATGAAAATGGGAATTGTTTCCCTCATTCAGCCGAGACATGTTAGGCACCATTTGCATCTCCTTTTTGCAATCCCAAGAACCGTAACTTCTCTACCTAACCACGTGTTCCTCTCTCCAAATAAAAAGATGCCTCACAGTGGACATAACAGCTCCAATTTTCTAAAGCTAAATTGAATGCCAGCGCTTCTTGAAGTAAGCAGCATGCAGCAAATAATTGCAATCAATTGCTGAAATTAAAATCAACCTAAAACTAAGAAGGTAATGACTGGACCGTGCATTCAATGCTCCAATGAAATCAGCGACTCTCTGTCACGTCTCATCCTAGCTTCAAAGCTATTTTTCATTTTATGAAATCAATAAAAGGGCTACTTTCTTTTAAGAAACCAAGACATACGACTGCATCACATGCTTTGCATTCCTCCATGAACCATGAAAGCATTCTCCAAAGTAAAATGAAATTATAGTATGCTTCTTCTATTCATTCAATGTAACAGTATAAAACATTCAAAAACTCATACTTCAAATAAAAATGTTCAAAAGCAAAAGAGCCAAAAACAAGTGGCAGCTGACTAAATGAAAAAAATCAACCATAACCCTCCATGTTCCAGACGCACCCGCTGTTCCCTCCCAGAGCACCCCCCGTTGGCTAGCTGCTGCCTCCTTTTTATTATGAAAGAGGATTCTCCTCCAGAATTGAAACCCTCCATCACGTGTTGGAGCCCAAGCTGCTGGATGTGTTGGGCCATGTGCTTTCTTCCAATGTTGCACCTCTGAATCCAAGCAGACACCCCTCCTTTGCTGGACCGTGAAGAAGAAGCTAGATGGAAGCTGTTGGGCCGGCCATGATTGGTGAAGACGTGGCTGTTTGGTGCTGCACTTTTGGTGGCTGCATGGATTTGTGCTGGACGTGGTGCAGGCCCTAGACGTTGCTGAATTGTTCCTTGTACAAGACCACAATAAAATTTGCTACTGTAGTGTGCCTAGACCGTGACATCCTATGTGCTCACTAATATGCTGCTTGCTGGACATTTTAATATGAAGCCCGTGAGCTGCACATGGCCGTGATTTAATGCATGAAGCTTGTAGCTGTGTGCTTCCAGATTAATTTGCTTCTGTAGTGCAGTCCGTCTAGGAGCCCCTCCGTGTGCACCTCCATTGCTCATGGGCCACACCAGCGTGTTCTTCTTTCATTTGTTGGACGTGCTGTTTGAAGTCCAGCCTAATTGCATGCACCCCTATGGTTGTAACGTGTTGCTTGACTTCCTCTTTGCACATGGGCTTGCAGCCATGGTGGATGCGTGTGGGCCTTCAATCTGCTTGTTTGACGTGCAACTATTATTTACCCCAAGCACCTGGACGCAGCTGCTTTCCCACGGGCTGTAAGAAGATATTGCTGGGCGTGTGCAGCTGGTGGGCGTATGAAGAAATGAAGGTCACTGCTCCCGTGAAGGTTGCCAGCTTGGGCTGCACCATGCTGAATGAAAGTAGCTCTCCTTTTATATTTTATTCTTCAAGCACAACAGTAACTTGGGCTGTGTGGAATGGATTGGAATGTTGTTGTGTGCTGCTGCTGGACCGGAGATGATGGGCTGCTGTGGAGCACCGCTTCTAATGTGGGAGTTGCTAGATGTTTGCAAATGAAGCCCGTTGCAGTCCAAGCTTCAGAACAGCCAGGCCTTGATATGCATGGTCGTGTGCTTCTTCAGAAACGTGTTGGACGCGTGTGTTTGCTTGGACCAAGCTGTTGTGTTACTCTTCTATTTAAATGAATCAGTGCTGGAGCCTTGTTGGACATGTGTCAGGCCGTGACACCTTCAGGCCCTTTCTATTTAAATGGAACCAGCGGCAATATGAAATCCCAACATCCGATTGCACCCCCAAATTTCAATGTGTTGCACCCCCTTCTCATAAGCCCAAGGAATAAAATGACTATAGTGCCCTCCTTCTTGAGCACACTTGTTTTGTGGAGAGTTTTGAATTGTTTGATGTCCTTACTAATGTCCAAAAATGTATCTCCAGAATTTCCCTACAATGAATAATGCAAATAATTAGCTCAGAATATTCAAATTAAGTAAAATTAGAATTTCTGGTCAAATTAAGCACTATCAGCGAAAACGGGAAAATACCGGACAATTAAGCACAATTCCCTAATTAATTCTAGCACAATAAACTAAGTGAAATCATAAAAATATCGACTCATCAAAATAGACCACACTTAGTCTTTTGCACTCCTAGGCAAAATATAGACGCAAATCAGGGAACAATGCAACGGACATCAGGGAATTGACACAGACTCATCACACAGAAACAAAGACTGACAAGGAAAGAAACAAAATTACACAGTACTGAAGAAATCTGGACAAAGAAAGGAAGTAGACAGTATCCAACACAAAATCAAGGAAAGCATATACTCAGAGAAATCATCCAAGCAATTCCAAGCATGGCAAATTGATCAGTCAGTTCAAGAGGAGAATCAAAAGCAACAGAACCACACAGATGCACTATTAGTGTTTCTCTCAAGTGTCTAAGGTAAACAATGTCAACTCAATGCACTCAAGAAAACAAGCAACAAATAGTCTTGGCAAGCCTCTAATATCAACACTCAAAATATATGCATGTTCAAATCAAAAGGTCTTTTTATGGTTGTAATGGGGCCAAGGACAAGGGAGGATATAATATGGATGAGAAGCTACAAACCATAAGGAACAAAGGAACAATGGGGAACAAGTGTAAACACATTCAAACACCCAAAACCTCTAATTCAATCCTCTTCTTGACTCCATTATTCACACATTTTTTTTTATTTTTCTCATTTTTCTCTGTTTGTTTCCTTTTTTTTTTCATCTTGTCTCTTTTGTTATTCAACACACAATGCAAAAGACAAGATACATGATATTTACAGTGCAACCGCAAGAAGAGGATTCACTAGCCAGTTCATCTGCAACTCCTAAGAGACCACACTTATTTCCAAAACAATTCCAAGCTCCAAAATTCCTAAGGTTCAGGTGATCATGTTTTTTTCACTTAGGCTATTGTATGAGCTTCAAAACAAAGAAATGGGGGAAGTATAGGCTCAAAGGGGCTAACAAAGAGATCAAAACAGGGTAGGCTCATTTGGCTAGAAAGGCTCAACAACAAAACTGCCTTTATCACTTCCAAACATGCATATCAATCTAGAATCATCAAAAAGAGTCAAGCCAAGTCATATGTGCAAGCAATCAAGAGACATATCACACACAAGAAAGAATATCAAGTGGCTCAAAATCTCACATAGGATGTTTCTGTCACAATCAATTCAACCTCTCAAACATCATAATCATCTTCCAATCAGAGAAAAGCAAGGATTTCCAACAAATCAGAGTATCAATAAAGTGAAAGACACATCTACAACCTAAACACAGTCCAGAAATCAAGAGAAACATGCAAAACTGTATACAAGACACAACAAAAACTACCTAGAAAACAAAAAATTTAATGCAGAAAACATAAACTAATCAAAGAAAAATCAGAGTCTCCCCCAATAGACCACACTTAAACTACACAATGTCCTCAGTGTGTCACAATCATCAGATCAAGAATCAAAACAAGCAACAGATCATGGACAAGTGCAATAAAAGCGGGAAAGGGAGGAGAAGGGAAAAGAAGACTCCCCTGATCATGGTGGCAGTTGCCAATTTTGGACTTTCAGGGAGATGGTTTCCATCACTGGATCCAACAAGGAAGTGTTGAGGAGGAACTACTTCAGTCTCCAGATTTGATCAAGCAAGGAGATGTCCTCCACAGCTGGATCTAAGAAGCAATGATTGTTGATGAGTGGGTTCAGCTAGTGCCCATTGATCTTCAAACTACTGTGTATATTGACACCCTTGTCTTCCACTGTGGGTGTGTGTTGGTCAAATTCATATGTACCTCCTGCAACATGGTTAGTGCAATATGGTTCCACAGAAATAACATGTAGGGGTATAACACCCAATCCCAGTGTAACATGCTGAACATCAGATATACTCTCAGAACATGAATCACCTTCAAATTCAGAAGCAATATCAACAACAGAATCAGATTCATGTTCAGTGCATGGAGAATAAGCATTCAGACAAGATGGCAACAGTTGTTTCTCATCATGCAAAGAGTGAAAATCAAAAGCATGCTCATCAATATCATCAACATCAACATACCTATCATCAACATGATCATCAACAATAGAATCAATCATAGGTATGTTTACCTCCACTTCCCTGAAAATTGGTAGAGTGGTGGAAGGTGAAAGTGGTCTACCTATCTCAAAGGTGTTGCTCATATCTACCTGGTCCTCTAATTCTTCATCAGTCTCCTCCGGTGCAAGAGTAGGGACATAAGAGGGTGGGAAAGTAGGTGGCACAATAGTAGACTCATGACTCTGCTCCCCATCTCCTGTGTGGATGACATCAACATCATCTGGAAGCTGAACAGCCTGAAATGGTGATTCCTCTGAAACATAAGAATGTTCCTCAGTGAGTTGAGTGGCCATCTGCCCCATATGATCAGTCAAACTCTGAATAGAGGCTCTGGTCTCTAGCTAGAACTGAATGTTCTGCATGGTCATCTACCTCAGTAACTCCTTCAATGTAGGCTCAGAAGTAGTGGAAGGATGAGGAGTTGCTTGGGCAGGCTCATGAAACTGCAGCTGCTGTGGTTCTTGAATAGGTGGAGAAGGCATACAAGAATTCGGAGATGGTTGATATTGTCGTGGAGCATGATACCATCTAGGATCGTTACTGTGATCATACTGAGCAGGGAAGAATTTATCCAAGAACTTATGCTTAAGATTTTCCCAAGAAGTGATGGATCCTCGAGAAAGACAAAACCGCCAATACCTTGCCGCTCCATGTAACGAGTACTCAAATGCCCTTAAGAACATGTCCTCATCCGGGACATCTGGAGGTTTCATTGAAGAGCATATGGTGTAGAACTCCTCCAAATGTCTATATGGGCATTCACCTGCAAAACCATGAAACCTAGGCAGCAAATCTATCAGTCCAATGTTGAAAACACAACGAATATCCTCCTTATCAATTGGAAACGGCTCCCTAGGAGCACTCTCATGAGATGGAGGAGGAACCGTTCTGTTCTCAACATAGAAATCAGCAGAGTATATATGAGAAGCAATATCAGAGTAACAAGCAGGAGGAGAATCATAGACACAAGCAAAATTAGAATTATTCACATAGCCAAAATAGGTAGACATGGGAAAGAAGGGGGAAAAGAAGAATGCAATGAAAATATGCAACTAAAGCTACCTAAATGCAACACACAATGACGAACACACAAAACAGAACATCACACTCACAACACAAGACAAGACAACATACACTAACACAACAAAAAACCTAAAACCGAACCGTTGGTCCCCGACAACGGCGCCAAAATTTGATGGGTGTCGCAGCCCATACAAATTTGATTGCAATTTAGAATGCAGTATAGTACTAGGAAGTGACTCCTAGGTCGTCTCTCAAGGACCAACTGCGGTTCAGGAATTAGGTCTAATACGAAGTGGGGGGGGGGTTTGAAAAGTGTTTTTGCAAGGAGAATTAAACTAAATTAAAACTAGAAATTAAATACAACTGAACATTATTAAAAACATTGAAAATGCCACACTTAATTAGAAACATAAAACCTAACTCAACAAACTATGTAAAATAATTTAAAAGCAAAAGAAATAAACAACACAATTTTTCTCTAGTATTTCACATGACACATGCACCTACCAAACAAATTAAAATTGCAATTGGCCTAAAAATTAAACCTTGGCCGTAACACATCATTTGTTGAGCTTCCATGTGTTGAATTCAAAGAAAAATGAAAATGGGAATTGTTTCCCTCATTCAGCCGAGACATGTTGGGCACCATTTGCATCTCCTTTTTGCAATCCCAAGAACCGTAACTCCTCTACCTAACCACGTGTTCCTCTCTCCAAATAAAAAGATACCTCACAGTAGACATAACAGCTCCAATTTTCTAAAGCTAAATTGAATGCCAGCGCCTCTTGAAGTAAGCAGCATGCAGCAAATAAGTGAAATCAATTGCTGAAATTAAAATCAACCTAAAACTAAGAAGGTAATGACTGGACCGTGCATTCAATGCTCCAATGAAATCAGCGACTCTCTGTCACGTCCCATCCTAGCTTCAAAGCTATTTTTCATTTTATAAAAGCAATAAAAGGCTACTTTCTTTTAAGAAACCAAGACATACGACTGCATCACATGCTTTGCATTCCTCCATGAACCATGAAAGCATTCTCCAAAGTAAAATGAAATTCTAGTGTGCTTCTTCTATTCATTCAATGTAACAGTATAAAACATTCAAAAACTCATACTTCAAATAAAAATGTTCAAAAGCAAAAGAGCCAAAAACAAGTGGTAGCTGACTAAATGAAAAACAATCAACCATAACCCTCCATGTTCCAGACTCACCCGCTGTTCCCTCCTAGAGCCCCCCCTCCGTCGGCTAGCTGCTGCGTTCTTTTTTATTATGAAAGAGGATTCTCCTCCAGAATTGAAACCCTCCATCACGTGTTGGAGCCCAAGCTACTGGATGTGTTGGGCCATGTGCTTTCTTCCAATGTTGCACCTCTGAATCCAAGTAGACACCCCTCCTTTGTTGGACCGTGAAGAAGAAGCTAGATGGAAGCTGTTGGGCCGGCCATGATTGGTGAAGACGTGGCTGTTTGGTGTTTCACTTTTGGTGGCTGCTTGTCGTGTGCATGGAGGTGCGCTGGACGTAGTGCAGGCCCTAGACGTTGCTGGATTGTTCCTTGTACAAGCCTACAATAAAATTTGCTGCTGCAGTGTGCCCAGACCGTGACATCCTATGTGCTCACTAAATATGCTGCTTGCTGGACATTTTAATATGAAGCCCGTGAGCTGCACATGGCCGTGATTTAATGCATGAAGCTTGTAGCTGTGTGCTTCCAGATTAATTTGCTTCTGCAGTGCAGTCCGTCTAGGAGCCCCTCTGTGTGCACCTCCATTGCTCATGGGCCACACCAGCGTGTTCTTCTTTCATTTGTTGGACGTGCTGTTTGAAGTCCAACCTAATTGCATGCACCCCTATGGTTGTAACGTGTTGCTTGACTTCCTCTTTGCACATGGGCTTGCAGCAATGGTGGATGCGTGTGGGCCTTCAATCTGCTTGTTGGACGTGCAACTATTATTTACCCCAAGCACGTGGACGCAGCTGCTTTCCCACGGGCTGTAAGAAGATATTGCTGGGCGTGTGCAGCTGGTGGGCGTATGAAGAAATGAAGGCCACTGCTCCCGTGAAGGCTGCCAGCTTGGGCTGCACCATGCTGAATGAGAGTAGCTCTCATTTTATATTTTATTCTTCAAGCACAACAGTAACTTGGGCTGTGTGGAATGGATTGAAATGTTGTTGTGTGCTGCTGCTGGACCGGAGATGATGGGCTGCTGTGCAGCACCGCTTCTAATGTGGGAGTTGCTAGATGTTTGCAAATGAAGCCCGTTGCAGTCCAAGCTTCAGAACAGCCAGGCCTTGATATGCATGGTCGTGTGCTTCTTCAGAAACGTGTTGGACGCGTGTGTTTGCTTGGACCAAGCTGTTGTGTTACTCTTCTATTTAAATGAATCAGTGCTGGAGCCTTGCTGGACATGTGTCAGGCCGTGACACCTTCAGGCTCTTTCTATTTAAATGGAACCAGCGGCAATATGAAATCCCAACATCCGATTGCACCCCCAAATTTCAATGTGTTGCACCCCCTTCTCATAAGCCCAAGGAATAAAATGACTATAGTGCCCTCCTTCTTGAGCACACTTGTTTTGTGGAGAGTTTTGAATTGTTTGATGTCCTTACTAATGTCCAAAAATGTATCTCCAGAATTTCCCTACAATGAATAATGCAAATAATTAGCTCAGAATATTCAAATTAAGTAAAATTAGAATTTCTGGTCAAATTAAGCACTATCAGCGAAAACGGAATATACCGGACAATTAAGCACAATTCCCTGATGAATTCTAGCACAATAAACTAAGTGAAATCATAAAAATATCGACCCTTTACATGCATTACCTCTTAAAGTTTTTGGGTCTACATGTTTTGTTCATGATTTTTGTCATGGTCTTGATAAGATATTTCCTAGATCTCACAAATGTGTCTTCTTAGGATTTCCACGGTCACAAAAGGGCTATAAGTGTTTTTCTCCTTCCCTCAATCGTCATTTTATCTCCGCTGATGTCACTTTTGATGAATCTTCGTGTTATTTTTCACATCTATCTTCTAGTTTTGTACCTCCACCTACTACTGTTGATATTCCTATTGTCTGTGATCCTTTAGACTCTCATTCCCCACAGGATCGTCCATAAACTCCACCCCTTCAGGTTTATAGTCGCCGCAATCGTCGCCCTCATGACTCACCTCCTGTGCCGTCTCCTATGTCTCCTCCAGCTCCAGCAAATGAGTCTGACCTGCCTATTGCGCTCCGTAAAGGTATACGCTCTACTCGTAACCCTTCCCCCATTATATTGTTCTTGGTTACCACAGGTTATCTCCATCTTTTTACACATGTCTCTCATCTATTTCTTCTGTGTCAATTCCCAAGTCTGTGGGTGATGCCTTAACTCATCCTGGTTGGCGTCAAGCCATGTTGGATTAATTAAGTGCTTTACAGAAAAGTGGAACTTGGGAGCTTGTCCAATTACCATCTGGAAAGTCTGTTGTTGGTTGCAGGTGGGTGTATGCTATCAAAGTTGGCCTTGATGGTACAATTGATCGTTTGAAGGCTCGACTGGTTGCCAAAGGCTACACACAGATTTTTGGTTTGGATTATGGTGATACCTTTTCTCTAGTGGCGAAAATGACCCCGGCTCGCCTATTCATTGCCATGGTCGCTCTTCGACAATGACCTCTTTACCAACTTGATGTAAAAAATGCTTTCCTTAATGGTGATTTGCATGAAGAAATTTATATGGAGCAACCGCCTGACTTTGTTGCTCAGGGGGAGTCATCTGGATTGGTATGTCGTATATGGCCTAAAACAATCTCCTCGGGCCTGGTTTGGTAAATTCAGCTGTGTTGTTCAACAATTTGGTATGTCTTGCAGTGAAGCGGATCATTCAGTGTTCTATCGCCACTTAAGTGCTGGATGTATCTACATAATAGTGTATGTCGATGACATTGTTCTCACAGGAAGCGACTACCTTGGCATCTCTCAGATGAAACAACACCTTTGTCACCATTTTCAAACCAAAGATCTTGGCAAACTCCAGTACTTTTTGGGTATTGAAGTAGCACAATCCAATGATGATATTGTCATATCTCAAAGGAAGTATGCGTTAGACATCTTGGAGGAAACAAGGTTAATGAACTGTAAGTCTGTTGAGACACCTATGGATCCTAACATCAAGCTCCTACCAAATCAGGGGGAGCCTTTCTCAGATCCTAAACGTTATAGAAGATTAATTGGTAAATTAAACTATCTTACTGTTACGCGTCCTGACATTTCCTTCGCAGTTAGCGTGGTCAGTCAATTCCTTAACTCCCCACGCGAAGACCATTAGGATGCAGTTGTTCGCATACTGAAGTATATTAAAGGATCACTTGGAGAAGGTTTGCTATATGGTCCTAACAACGATACAAAAATCGTTTGCTATTCAGATGCTGATTGGGCTGGTTCCCCTTCTGATAGAAGGTCTACTTCTAGATATGGTGTCTCTATTGGTGGCAACCTGATATCTTGGAAAAGTAAGAAGCAAAGTGTTGTGGCTAGGTTCAGCGCAGAAGCAGAATATAGAGCTATGACATCAGCTACTTGTGAGCTTATGTGGCTTAAACAATTACTTAGTGAATTGAAATGTGGAGATATCACTCACATGACACTTATATGTGATAATCAAGCTGCTCTTCATATTAGCTCTAACACTGTCTTCCATGAGAGAACCAAGGACATTAAAGTTGATTGCCATTTTATTAGTGAAAAAATCATATCCAGAGATATCAAGACTGAGTTCGTTAACTCAAGCAACCAGTTGGCAGACATATTCACTAAGTCCTTGCGAGGACCTAGAATTGACTATCTTTGTAACAAGCTTGGAACATATGATTTATATGCTCCAGTTTGAGGGGGAGTGTTAGATATTGTGTTTATGTTAATTAGGGAAACATAGTCTTTATTCTTATTATTTTATTTTTACATATTCATTTGTATTTGAGCTTAGTCCACATTCTTATTATTATAAATACATTACCCTATGTGTATGCAAAGATACACAAGGGAGATTTCTCCTCATCTCTTTGACTATTTCATAGAACAGATAATTTAACACTACGAATTTATTATTTTCTAATATTAGTTTTTCACTAATTACTATTTCTTTCTAATTTTAGAAATCATAGCAGAATTTAATTAAATATTAATTTGATAACTAGATATAAATTAGATTGAATGATTGATACTTTGATTTGATTTATATACTTGTTTAATTGATTAATTGAATTGGTTAATAGTTAAAACTTAGATATGGATCTTTAAAGATAATAAGAGAAATTGATTAGCTCTTGAATTTGTGAGTTGACCTTTGATCTTCTCTTGACTTTCGCTTCTTAATATGTAACATCTTTTCAATTTCTGATTTATACAGTGAAAATATTATAAATTGAATACAATTAATATATGTACTCCGCGATTTAGGTTGTGTTCTAAATTGTAGATTTTAGAGAAAATAGATTTGGTTTCAAATTGAAAATAATGGTTCCACCAAATCGAGCTTACAACCAACTCTTCAAATTGTTGCCAACAAATTGTGATCGTGTTGTCTCGCCTCATTGAATAAACCATGAATTTGTATTCTAAGATGCTTCTTCGGTGCAAGTTGAAAGGATTAGCTTTTAGATTTAATCATATTCAAAAGGGCTTATTGATGTATTCTTTAATCTAATTATGGGCAACCTCAAACTCTTCTCGTCATATAAATGAATGTAACAATTGCAGTTTTTGTTTCTGAAGAGTATTTATGGAGAATTTACTAACGGTGCCAGTTATACAATCATTTTAATACCTGCATTGTGGTTTAAGCTAATGTAATTTTGACAAGGAGAAGTAAATATGTTTTTCCCAGACATTTAATTGAAGTTTAGTCCCTTAACAACAAACAACAATCGTGCTTAATGGGTCGATGTGTTTTAAATATACTTTGCACTTGAAAAAGGAAAAAGAGAAAGAACAAATGGAACACTTGATTAGAGCTCGTGCACAAATTATAAGAGCAAAAATCAAAATGACGAATGTTTCTGTAATTATTTCTAATTATCATTTGCTTTCCTAATTTCACACTACAACATTTTTTCCTTTAGACAAAGCTAAACTTGTTCAGGGATATATTAATTTTTGTTTATCTGTTTTTCCTGGAATGGATATCAAACAGTCTCACAAACCATTTGATATTTGCTTCTTTCCTTTCTGCTTATATATGAGGATTTGTCTCTCTCGTTGGAGTAAGATGGTTTAATAAAATATACAGAGTTCTTTTTCTTCCATGCTTTGGATGTGTGATCTTTCTCAGTTTCCTTCTCTGTTTTTGCTTACTATGGAGGGATTCTGTTATGGTATTAAAGCGGGTTAATCTCGCTCTGTTTCTGCTCTGCATGTTCTTCTTGCGTACTCATGTACCTAGTTTTTCATTCATCCGTGCTTTCTGTCTATCGATTCATCCGGTACTTTTTGGGTATTGAAGTAGCACAATCCAATGATGGTATTGTCATATCTCAAAGGAAGTATGCGTTAGACATCTTGGAGGAAACAAGGTTAATGAACTGTAAGTCTGTTGAGACACCTATGGATCCTAACATCAAGCTCCTACCAAATCAGGGGGAGCCTTTCTCAGATCGTGAACGTTATAGAAGATTAATTGGTAAATTAAACTATCTTACTGTTACGCGTCCTGACATTTCCTTCACAGTTAGCGTGGTCAGTCAATTCCATAACTCCCCACGCGAAGACCATTGAGATGCAGTTGTTCGCATACTGAAGTATATTAAAGGATCACTTGGAAAAGGTTTGTTATATGGTCCTAACAACGATACAAAAATCGTTTGCTATTCAGATGCTGATCGGGCTGGTTCCCCTTCTAATAGAAGGTCTACTTCTAGATATGGTGTCTCTATTGGTGGCAACCTGATACAAATTGTGATCGTGTTGTCTCGCCTTATTGAATAAACAATGTGATACGCGGGGTTCAAGCCCAATTTCTTTAGTTTAGTATTTCTTTGATGTATGTTGTATGGTGTTAGGCATGTAGGACCTTTAGTCCTATAAATAGCCATGCCTACCTTATTGTACTTACTTTTGAGATTAATGAGAATTTAGTTTTCTAAATCAGAAAATAATTCTCTCTTGAAAGTGAGGCTAGAGAGTCCAAAGACTTCCTCTAGCCACCTTCCAGCACACTACCTCATTCTTTCCATTCTCATTTTACCATTGTGCTTCTCTCTCCTCCTCCGTATACCAATCCTCCACGTGGCACGCTACTCGTCAGCCACGGTTTCCACCAATCTGCATCCGCCACATAGCATGTCCACCTACTTTCCTACATCACCAGATCCAGCACCTTATCTCAGACTTACCATACCTTCAGAGAGTAATTTCTCTCTCGAAGCCGCGACTCTACTTAGGGTTCTTCTATTCGAGAGCTCTCCGTCATCTCAGAACCATTTTCCATCCACAGATCTGCCACCGTAAGTTTCCTTTCCGAACCACAACTCTCATCTTCACCGATCTACTTCGTAGATCTAACCTTCATCTACTAGGTTTTCTTAGATCCATCACCTTCGGAGCCTTTGACCGATTGAAATCTCACTTTATCACCATTTTCTACCGATTAGAACTCTTCTTACCTCAAACCCTAATCTTTCCACCGATTAAATCACGAAACTTAGGGTTCGTAGCCTTTGTCTTGACTCTTCCGCTGCATCGTCAACTTCCAAATCGTGTGTTCCACTGTTTCTCGAGTTCGTCAGTAGATCTGCACCGGAACTACAATTCCTCGCCGGAGTGGATCGTATCAAGTGGTAATCAAAGCATAGGTTCTATTCCTCGGGCTTCAAAGATAAGTTCATGTTCTCTGTTATCTCTTTCGTTCTGGTTGAGTTTTTGTTTTTCTCGATTCTTTGATTCATGAGCTGTTTCACATGCTTCTGTTTCGTGTCTTTGGTTTTGTGTTGTTTTGAATTTTTTCAGTTTGATTCGCGTCTTTGTCTCTGTTTCTAGTTTTGTAATGTTGATTTGCGTTTCTGTTTCGTGTTTTGCTTTGATTCAGCCTTGTTCTGAGTTGATTCGCGTTTTTGTGTAGTCCTGTTATGATTCTGAGTATCTTGTTGATTTCTTCAAATATCCGCGTTGTTCATTATGATTCTTGCTTTGTTTGTGCTGATTCATGTTGCTTTGATCTCGATCTATGCTAATCTGTGTCATTAGGATTCCTGATTTGTGTTTGAAAGTTTATTGTGCTTGTTCTGTGCTTGAGTTAGTATATTGAGTCTCTTGTTCATCTTAATCGGTCCAAAATTTTGTTTGATTGAGTCCTTTTATTTTATTTTTTTTCTCTAATCTGATTCTGTTTTGTCATAGTCATGTTAGTTGATTTTTTTTCTTGTTCATAACTTCAAGTTGTACTTCTTATTTGAGTCGTGTTTGTGGTGATCTGACTGTATGTTCAAGATGCATACTGTATGAGCCATGACATTCAATATTGAGAGCTCAGATGCATTAAATGAGCAACAGATATGTTTTGATTAATGTTGTTGAGAAATTCTGGTTTTGATCAAGCTGTTGAAACTGAACTTTGAGTTAGTTGCACTTAAAATTTGAGTTGGAATGCTGAAATGACTAGTAATAGAAAAGCAGTGATATGCTCAGCATTAGCTTATAGTGTGAAAGTCACAGCAACAACTACTTGTAAGTAGTAGGCCGAACTGCATTTCCTTGTTTTGAGTCTTTTCCTTTGATTTTTATTTGTTCATTTCAGTAGTAGATCATTGTTGGAATTCTGTGCATCCAATCCTTGCGTCATTGCAAACCATTTTTACACTTTCTAAACTGTAGAACTAAGTTGTTTCATTGCTTGCTAATCACTGTTTTGGTCCAAAATGAAATAAAGGCATAAGAGTTGAGTTAATCAGTCAAAAGAGGCAAATTCTGAAAAAGAAAAATGAGGAACTGAACACGAGAATTTTGAGTAAAAGCTTATGAATTGGTGTAAAGTGGCCTTGAATGAACAAAATAGCTATTGGACGATCAATTTTGCATCTGAAACATGTTTTGAACAACCAGTTCTGCAATTCTTTGCTGCATTTTCTTTTATTTTCTTTCTTAATCTGTTTTAGAGCTATTCCTAGGATCTGTTTGAGTGCTAACATTCTTGAAAGCTTTTGTTTCTTGCTTGTCTCGATTGATAACTCTGGTTTTTTCCATCACATGTGCCTTCTGATCTGCTGATTATAATTGAAGCTTTTCTTTGCTTTTGAAATCTGGTTTAGAGCTCTGAGTAGAGTCTGATCTGTGTTGTCCATTCTCATTGCTTGATCTGTCCTGTTCTGTCATTCCTTTGCTTTAAACCTTTTCCTGTTTGAGAAGCACTTTTATTCTTGGTTTTGGAATTTGGAAAGAAAGGATTGTGTGCTTGGTAGCATCCTAGGTGGTGGTGGTCTTAAAGACTATCCAGCCTTGCACTGACAAGGGAGAATTTCTCCTTCCAAACCTTTCTATTTTGAGTGCTTTGAGCTTCCAGAGTTAAACTTGTTTTTGTGAGATTTGCAAGGCTGCATCTAAGAGCCGATTTTCTTGCTGAGAGTGTGTTCTTGTTAAGTGCTGAAAGAAGTCTTGAACTTGAACTGTGTGCTAACTGTTTGTTGATCATTGTACAGATGGATTAAGCTGGGATGCAACCCCGTGGAATCAAAAGAAAAAGTTTTATTACATTAAAAACCGCTTATTGAATTCTGTTGCATTTATCTTATAATTTGATTGTTGACTTAGTGATATAATAATTGTTTTGAAAATGAATCATTGACTTCTTGATCTTATTGGATATGTTGAATGTGTGCTTATTAATGAATGTCACCTAGCTGTTTCATTTTCCCTTAGATATATCTATATCTGCTGTGTGTGACATAATTGTGCATAAGTTGATTCGTTTGAAGTACTTAAGCTTGTGAATCCATTCGTTCTTCATTTGCCCTGCATGGTATCAATTTTCTGCACTTAAATCTAAGTCTGTTTGAGGCTACCTATTAATTTCAATCTGCCAATGCTATCATCTGATGTATCTGCTGTTTTTGGATTAGCTGTGTAGGTCTGATTTAATTGGTGTTATATAACTAGTGCATCAATTTACAAGAATGCAGTGTAGGATGCTTACAAGTGAAGAATGAAACTGCTGATATAATTGGAGTTGCTAGGATCATTAAGTGAACACGTGAAAGCCAGAGAGAATAATAAGACTTGAACTGATTGGAGTTGAACAACTAGAAGCAGCCATATAAGTTAAAAGGGAGTTGTTTAATTCATTACTTCTATCTTGTTTGAGCTGTTTCTAATTAAATTGCCAAATTTAAGCCTTGGAAGTTCGGATGAATTCAACTCTGAATTTTCCATGCAGTAGATTGTAAATGGATAGCAAGATTTGGGACACGTGATTTTCTGCTGCATGGAACAAGGGGCTATAGTGGCCGTGGGTTGTAGCAGTAGAGAGCAATAAGGAGCTGTGAGCTGCATCAACTGCACCGAGAGCAAGGGAAGTCCTTACTGCCATTTATATATCTGTTGTGCAACTTGATTAAATGGTGTAAGTGACAAGCTGTGTGCATTTGTCTTTATAGGTTAGACCCACAGAGTTTCGTGATTTAGGTCTGAGAGTTGAAAGGAACATGAACACTTGAAGACTTGGTGCAAGGTGAAGCAAGAAAGCTTAATGAAGTGGACTAGGACCAGGACCGTAGCAGATCAGTAGCGTAGTTTTAGCTTTGTAAATTTGTTCTTATTTTTTGTGTGTAATCTGATGGGCCTGTGTTTAGCCCACTGGTAGCTTTAGCTTGGTTTGTAAATGGCCTTCTATAAAGTCCAAGTAGATTGGAAGAGTTCTTAGTGCTCTTTCCAACTCTTGGCATCTTTTATTGTTTTCTTTAAATTTTAGCATAGCTAGACATAGGAGTAGAATTTGATTGTCTTTGCATGTGTTTGATTTTCACGTTAGGTGTGATCTTTGTCACATTAGAAGTCCGAACGTATTAGGGGTCTTAGAGTCCGTTTTTATTGTTTATTTCTTTTGAGTCTTGTAAAGAACAAAGATATCTTGTTATTCATATAGTTCATCTAGGGTCCATAATGAGTATCAAAGTTCATACCTTAAGGATGATTTGTGTACTAAAGCTAGAAAAATTCCCTTCTTTGGTAAGGATACAAATGTCTTAACATACTTAGTTTGGGAAAAAGAAATTAATCAAATGCATCCTGTCCTTCTTAGACAAAGTGAACTTGAGTCTTATAGCACAATTGTTCTTTCTAGAGAATGTGAATGTCGTGTTCTTAGTCTATATCTTTCTAGGTTAGAAAAGCATGCATATGAGTGGTGGGATAAGAGGCAATATTGGGTTCATAAAGGAAGGAAATCCACCATTAAAAATTGGTATGAATTGAGAGCGTGCATGAGAGAAAAGTTTGTGCCTCCTTTGATTATAAGAAACTTGAAACTTATGAGAGATAGTATTCAAGAGGGAAAATCATTTCTTGAGAGTTTAAAAGATCAAGGTTTCTTACGTAGAGAACTAGAATTTAGAGATAAACTTATGAAGTTCTTGAATGAGGGAAGTAAAAGAGACCTAGAGAGAAAACGTAGAAAACAACAAGAAGAAAGAAGAAGAGAAAGAGAGAGGAAGCGAGAACAAGAGAGAAAAGAAGAGGAAGAACGAGTGAGAAGAGAAGAGGGAGACAGAAGAGAAAAAGAGATGAAGAGCGAACAAGAGAAAAAAGAAGAGGAAGAAAGAAGAGAAAGAGAGAGGAAGAGAGAACAAGAAAGAAAGGAAGAGGAAGAAAAGAGAAAAGAGGAAGAAAGGAAGAAAATGGAAGAGAAGAGATTGATGGCAACATCTCCTATTTTTACCATAGAATCCAAACTTTTAAGGGGAGGTTTTCTATATTTTCACTTACCAATTATTATTGAATGTTCTAATTCTACCTTTTCTTTCCAAGGCATTGCCATTAAACCTTTTCAAAAGTTTCAATTTTTAAAATATGGCAATCAAAAACTTGAGTTAGAGTTACCATTAATTTTAACTCAAGACAAAAATAAATTTTCAAATGAAGCATGGTTTCTTTATAATCATCATATTGAAAATTTTAAACCATCTTCTCAAAATTTTCTTTTATATACTGATGGTCATGGAAAACTAATTAGTGTTATGTTTAATGTTTATTGTAGATTTATCTTTGACCCAAGAGGAGTTTGTAAAGAGTCAACTAAAAATAAGTCCTCAAGAGAACCATCAAATTTGAGGACAAATCCTTTCCAAGGGGGAGGGGATGATACGCGGGGTTCAAGCCCAATTTCTTTAGTTTAGTATTTCTTTGATGTATGTTGTATGGTGTTAGGCATGTAGGACCTCTAGTCCTATAAATAGCCATGCCTACCTTATTGTACTTACTTTTGAGATGAATGAGAATTTAGTTTTCTAAATCAGAAAATAATTCTCTCTTGAAAGTGAGGCTAGAGAGTCCAAAGACTTCCTCTAGCCACCTTCCAGCACACTACCTCATTCTTTCCATTCTCATTTTACCATTGTGCTTCTCTCTCCTCCTCCGTATACCAATCCTCCGCGTGGCACGCTACTCGTCAGCCACGGTTTCCCCCAATCTGCATCCGCCACATAGCATGTCCACCTACTTTCCTACATCACCAGATCCAGCACCTTATCTCAGACTTACCATACCTTCAGAGAGTAATTTCTCTCTCGAAGCCACGACTCTACTTAGGGTTCTTCTATTCGAGAGCTCTCCGTCATCTCAGAACCATTTTCCATCCACAGATCTGCCACCGTAAGTTTCCTTTCCGAACCATAACTCTCATCTTCACCGATCTACTTCGTAGATCCAACCTTCATCTACTAGGTTTTCTTAGATCCATCACCTTCGGAGCCTTTGACCGATTGAAATCTCACTTTATCACCATTTTCTACCGATTAGAACTCTTCTTACATCAAACCCTAATCTTTCCACCGATTAAATCACGAAACTTAGGGTTCGTAGCCTTTGTCTTGACTCTTCCGCTGCATCGTCAACTTCCAAATCGTGTGTTCCACTGTTTCTCGAGTTTGTCAGTAGATCTGCACCGGAACTACGATTCCCCGCCGGAGTGGATCGTATCACCATGAATTTGTATTCTAAGATGCTTCTTCGATGCAAGTTGCAAGGATTAGTGATGGGTGTCGCAACCCATACAAATTTGATTGCAAATTAAGAAATGCAGTATAGTGCTAGGAAGTGACTCCTAGGTCGTCTCTCAAGGACCAAATGTGGTTCGAGAATTAGGTCAGACACGAAAGGGGGGGAAGTTGTTGAAAAGGCTTGTGAATGCGGATAAACAAAAACAAAATCATGACAATTAAATTAACACTGCCAAACATACAAGATAATATTAAAATAAAAGACGATGCTAAACCTAACACTACAACAAACAAATATCTAAACACAATTAAAACTATTAAAATGTTACACTAAATTAAAAAGATGAAAAGTAATTAAACATATAATGCAGAATATTATAAGACAAAAGAAATAAAAAATAAATAAAGGAACTCACGTGCCTCTCTTCTAGATGAAACCCGTGAACTCACCCTTTGCATATCCTAATTTGAAAACCAAAACTAAAATAAAACTTGCATCATGAGCCGTGACGTGAGCTAGAAAACGAGAATCAAAAAGTAATTTGAAAATGAAATATTCAATGTAGAAATGATGAAGTAAAATTCGAATGCACGTATATATAATTGAATGAAAATTCTAGAAATGCTATTCAAATGCTGGATGAGAAAATTGAAATGCGTGAACGTTAAAAAAAATTCATCACTGCTTAATACTTTTAAAGAAAATTAATGATACTAAACTTCCATCCACAAGAACCATAACATGTGTGTCTCTCAAAAGTAAATCAACAGGCACACTTGAAAATTAAATTAAAAACAACGTTAGCTAATGCCTCTCTCCAAAGTGTGCCACCAACAGCTAAATTAAATGCACTGGTCCATCATTCAAAAACAATTCCAGCAAATAAAATAAACTAAATCAACGTATGTTCCTTTAAACAAAGATTAAATGCCAGCATTTTTCTAAATCAAATAAAATGAAAGGTGCTCATGGAAATGAATGTCTGCTCCAACCAAGAAAAGAGAATGCGTGTGCTGCACCCTCCTATCAAGTAATGTCACCATCCATCATCTCCAAGTGATGAAAAGTCCTCCCTCCTCCGTTTGGCGGCTTCTCTAAAAAAAAGAAAAGATGACCCCCTGGTATGGATGAAGAGAATTCACCCTAATTCCCTGCTGCCTGGACTGTGTGTACCCTGTGGGCTGTTGCTGCCTCCCCAAATGTTGTTGGCCCGTGAATGCTTACTCCCAGAAAAGCCAAAATGTTTATCCAATTTTAAGCCCATCACGTGACAACACATGCTTCTTTTAATTCCATGTATATGCTCCAAACTTTAATTACCAAAGGGCCCGCTGCACCATATCATAATTTCTTTCTTTATAAAGTTTCGTGGTGCTCCCTTTTAATGTTGGCTGTTGCACCTTTTTTTCAATGTAAATGCAACGTCTCCTGTGCCAACATTTTATTTCCAATTGCCAAAATCCTCCCTACCAGACCGTGACCCACAACCTCATTAAACACCTCTTTTTTTTTTCTTTTTTTTCTTTTTTCTTTCTTTTCTTTCTTTTTCTTTTTCTTTTTTTTTATTGAAATAACATCTCACTTTTTTCATTTAATCTCCAAATGTCCTAAATTGTATTTCCAAAATTTTCCCTGCAATTCATAATGCAAATAATTAGCTCAGAAAATTCAAATTAATTAAAATTAGAATTTCCGGTCAAATTAAACACAATTAGGAAAAACGGGAAAGTACGGGACAATTAAACACAATTCCCTGATCAAATCTGGTACAATAAACTAAGTAAAGTCGAGAAAATATTGATTCATCAAAATAGACCACACTTAGTCTTTTGCACTCCTTGGCAAAACCAAGACGAAAATCAGGGAACAGTTCAACGGACATAAGGTAATTGACACAGACTCAACACACAGAAAATAAAGACTGACAAGGAAAGAAACAAGCAGAATTACAGTCCTCAAGAACTTTGGACAAGGGAAAGTAGTAGACAGTATCCAACACAGAATCAGAGAAAGCAGATACTCAGAGAAATCATCCATGCAATTCCAAGCATGGCAAAATAATCAATCAGTTCAAGAGATGAATCAAAAGCACAATAAACTAAGTAAAGTCGAGAAAATATTGATTCATCAATTAGCTTTTAGATTTAATCATATTCAAAAGGGCTTATTGATGTATTCTTTAATCTAATTATGGGCAACCTCAAACTCTTCTCATCATATAAATGAATGTAACAATTGCAGTTTTTGTTTTTGAAGAGTATTTAAGGAGAATTTACTAACGGTGCCAGTTATACAATCATCTTAATACCTGCATTGTGGTTTAAGCTAATGTAATTTTGACAAGGAGAAGTAAATATGCTTTTCCCAGACATTTAATTGAAGTTTAGTCCCTTAACAACAAACAACAATCGTGCTTAATGGGTCGATGTGTTTTAAATATACCTTGCACTTGAAAAAGGAAAAAGAGAAAGAACAAATGGAACACTTGATTAGAGCCCGTGCACAAATTATAAGAGCAAAAATCAAAATGACGAATGTTTCTCTAATTATTTCTAATTATCATTTGCTTTCCTAATTTCACACTACAACATTTTTTCCTTTAGACAAAGCTAAACTTGTTCACGGATATATTATTTTCTGTTTATCTGTTTTTCCTGGAACTGATATCAAACAGTCTCACAAACCATTTGATATTTGCTTCTTTCCTTTCTGCTTATATATGAGGATTTGTCTCTCTCGTTGGAGTAAGATGGTTTAATAAAAAATACAGAGTTCTTTTTCTTCCATGCTTTGGATGTGTGATCTTTTTCAGTTTCCTTCTCTGTTTTTGCTTACTATAGAGAGATTCCGTTATGGTATTAGAGCGGGTTAATCTCGCTCTGTTTCTGCTCTGCATGTTCTTCTTGCGTACTCGTGTACCTAGTTTTTCATTCATTCGTGCTTTCTTTCTATCGATTCATCTTGAAGAATCTTACTAATCTTGGCGTTTGTTGCATCTTATGAAGATAACTACAACAATTGTGACATGATGGATGTTTATCAGAATCTTGAAAGTCTATAATATCTTCAGGAGAAAACCCTACTCAAAATTTGATCAATATTCAACTCAACCGGATAAACTCACATCAATGGAGTCGTGTCATGCGACACATGTTATTGTTATGAGAAAATAAAGTATGAAATTTTTGTATTGCATTAAATGATAAAGAGAGAATACGACTTATATATACAGCTGTGTAAAATAATATAAAAACAGAATATAAATATAAAAATAGAATGAATAGAAAATAAACTAAATCCAATATCCCCTCAAGCTGTAGCATATATATATACTCAACTTGGACAACAAAGATTGAAACTATGCTGGATGCAAAGCTTTAGTATAAATGTCTGCAAGTTATGCTGAAGTAGAAATGACACTAGTAAAAAATTGGTATTTTACATATTGCATGAATTTCTCTCAAGGTTTGACATATGCTAAAGCCATACTTTCTTATAGTTGTTTTGTTTTAATGTTTTTCACTAACTATTTACAACTGTGATGATATATTGTAGTGTAATAGACAGAGTGGGTCATATGAGTGCGGATACTATGTAATGTATTGGATGACCCAGATTATTCGTTCTCATATCACAAGAGGCTGGGAAACGGTAATATTTAAATCTAACAAATTTTGATTTTCTCCAAAATTTGGAATTCATATACACTTATTAATATCAATTATTTTGTGCAGAGATTCAAGACTACTACACCAGCTCCTGAGAAGCCAATTTCATTCATAAGGAAAGCTGCTGCAAAATATTTCATTAGATTATATAATAAGTCATAGTTATTAGATTTAAACATTCTATTTTATTAGATTGTATTTTATTAGACATTGTACTTTATGTGATGTTAAAATACATTAGAACATTTGTTTGATGTGTTGAAATTGAATTTGAACATGTATTTCATATGCAGGTCTGTTTTTGTGGTAGTGGATATCACAAAAACAAACCTGCTATTTTAAAAAACTACAGGAGAATATGCCGCGGTTGTTACCAAAACCGAGGTAGAAAGTAGAGAATATGCCGCGGTTTTGACCAAACCCGCGGTAGAAAGTCTGTTGTTTTTTTATTTTATTTTTTTTAAATTACTTTTGGCCGCGGTTGTTGCCTGAACCGCGGTCTATACCTGGTCTTTTACCGCGGTTCGAACCAAGGCCTAAAGTGGAACAATTTCTTTTTTAAAAAAATGGGGTTTTGGTTGCGGTTCCTTGTGCAACCCCGCTCTATTCCCAGAACTTTTGGTCGCGGTTGCAACTGCGACCTATAGTCACAGGCTTTTTACCGTGCCTGTATATGCCGCGGTTTGTAAACCACGACGTATAGGGAAAAACAACCGCGGTCGTTTCCCTGCGCTGCACTAGTGTGGACAGGAGCTTAATTACACCAGGTTGAACTTTATCCCTTATGAGATGACAATCAATTTCAATATGCTTTGTCCTCTCATGCATGGCTAGATTCTGTGCAATTTATATAACATATTGATTGTCACAAAACAGAGGAACTGGTTATGGTAGAGGTTGTTTCAAATCATGGAACAAATGCAGAAGCCATTGAATTTCACATGTTGTGGAAGCTAAGACTCTATATTCTACTTCGGTTGATGATCTAGATATAGTACCTTGCTTCTTGGATTTCTAGATGATTAAGGATGCACCATAGAACACATTAAAACCAGTCACAGATCTTCTAGTGTCAAGCCAAGCAGCACAATCAGAATCACTAAAAGCCTTGAGAGCATGTTCTGTGTTGGAGGGAAAGAATAATCCTTGTCCTAGATTGTTCTTGATGTAGCTCAGGATCCTTATTGTTGTTGCATAGTGATCTTCCAAAGGATTGGAAAGAAATGAGCTTAGAGTACTAACAACAAAACATAAATCTGGTCTTGTGTTGGTTAGATATAGTAACCTGCCAAGAAGTCTTCTATAGGCATGTACATCTGAATAGGGTTTCCCTTCTGTCTTTGAAAATTTTGTGCCTGGTTGTATAAGAGTAGAAATAGGTTGACATCCCAACAATCCTGCATCTTCTAGTAACTCTAGAGCATACTTTCTTTGTGAAAAAGTAATGCCCTGTTGAGATCTTGCAATTCCTAAGCCCAGAAAATACTTGAGTTGGTCTAGGTCTTTAATCTTGAACTTTGCATTCAATAGAGCCTTCATAGTTTGGATTTTCTGGATGTCATCACTGGCCAAGACTATATCATTTGCATAAACAAGTAAGATGGTGATATGAGCATAATCACTTTTGACAAAAAAAAGAGTGAATAATCTGATTTTGATTGTATGTAGCCCGAAGAAAGTAAAGTAGTTGCCAACTTGTAATTCCATTGTCTAGAGGCCTGTTTAAGTCCATATAAAGACTTCAACAAGTTCCAAACTATCCTAAGTTTTTCTGTTTTATAGCCAAGAGGAAGAAATATATACACTTCTTCATCTAGATCCCCATGTAAAAAGGTATTATTTACATCTAGTTGATGTAAATACCAATGTTTGGAAGCTGTTAAAGCCAGAACCAATCTTACTGTTGTGAGTTTGACAACAGGTGAAAAAGTCTCAAAGTAATCTAAGCCTTGTTGCTGTGTATAGCCTTTGGCTACTAACCTTGCCTTGTATCGTTCAATACTTCCATCAACATGTCTCTTTATTTTGTATACCCATTTACATTCGATAGGTAGATCAGTAAAAACCCAAATTTTGGTATTTTCTAAAGCTGTAATTTCTTGATCCATGGTATTTCTCCAACAATCATGTTTGATGGATTAGTTATAGGTTTTAAGTTCACTAACGTGGAAAAGATTAAGGACATATGATTTATGAAGAGATGGTAATGCATCATATGAGAGATATGAGGAGACAGGATATAAGGTACCTGTGGATGACTGAGTGACAGAAGAAATAGATAACATGTTGCAATGATAGTCCTACAGATAAGATGGTTTATGTTTTGGCATGGTTGATTTCCTTTGTGGAGTAGCAGTGGCAAGTTGAGAAGGAAAAATAACAGGGTCTGAAACAATAGAAGGAGGAGATGTAGGTGGTAAAGAGGGTTGATCAGTAACTTCTGAGAAAAGAGGTCATGGAGATGAAATAATTTTGGTGACAAAATCCAAGGAATTTTGTGTATCAATAGGTGAGTGCTTGTCACTAGTAAGAAGAGAAAACATGTTTTCATAAAAGACTACATTTCTTGATAGAAAAATTTCCCTAGAGTTGAAATCTAACAAAGGTAGTCTTTCACTCCTGTTTTAAAACCAAGTAATACACATTTTCTTGCATGAGGTTGAAATTTTGTTCTATGAGCTTGAAGAGTTGAAGCATAGCAAAGTGAGCCAAAAACTCGTAAGTAAGTAATGTAAGGTTTAACATTGTGTAACAGATGAGATGGAAAAAAGTATACCAAAACTTTGGAAGGTAAAATATTAATGAGTTGCATAGCATAACGAACAACAACAGACCATAAAATTATGGGCAAATGGGATTGAAACATTAAAGATCTAACAACATTGAGAATGTGTTGATGTTTTCTCTCAACGACTCCTTTTTGTTGAGGTGTTTCAACACAAGATAATTGATGTTGTATCCCTTTTTGTCTATAAAATTCTGTCATTACAAACTCATTACCATTATTTGATCTAACAACTTTTACATCAATGTGATAACGGTTGAAAAACCGTTATTTTCATGCTTAAATTGATATCAAAATATACCTTTTATAGCTTAGAATGAGCTTAGAGTCAAGTAAAACACTTAAGTTGAGTCATTTGAGAGTCAAAAGCTGTTTTTGAGAGATATTATGCTTGTTTTGCAGCGTTTTTGATGAAAATAATGGGATTGAAGATGGAAGGTCTTAGACTCAAGAAAGAAGAAGAAACATGAAGAAAGGAAGAGTCTAGGAACCGCCCAGCGCCAAAATCCAATGTTGGGCGGCCAAATGCGAGGAGTAGCCACTGTCTGGTGCCCAGGCGGTGAAGCCGGGCGGTTTTGCGGTACGAGGCAAACTGTCGAGCGGTGTAAGTTACCACCGGGGGGTGGTGTGATTAAGGGGAAACCGCTGGGCGCCAAAGTGTGACGTCGGGCGGTTGTCTGTTGGGCTTGGGCCTAAATTCTGTGACGCTCCTCAGCTATAAATAGCCCTAGTGCGACTTTAGATGCATTCTTTTGACAGAAAAGGCCAGACCTAGTTTTCACTCCTTGGAGAAGATCTCTTGAATGCTTAGGCTCCTTTTTATCCAATCTAGGGTTTGTTTTTCCATTCTTCCATTATTTTTCATCTAGTTTCACCATGACAATGGTGAATTAAACCCTTTTGTTGTTGGGGAACAATGTAATCTTTTGAAATTCTCTTTTATTGAAACTCTTATTTATTTATATGCTTGTCGTATGCTTTGATTATCAATTGTTGGGTTTCTCACATGCGCTTAATGCTTTTATCATTTAACTCATTCGATAATTGTTGTTTATCTTTATTGATACGGGAACGTACGATACTGTCATGAACTACGAGAAATTCCTTGATTAAGCAATACCACCAAGGGATAGGGGGTAGGACGATTGTTAATGGAATGACAAATGTACCATATCGTATCAAGTAATATAAATGGTATAACCCATTATCGTTCTTCCAATGAGACTCGAAAGGCCTTATTGTTCGTGTGAACCAAAATCGTAAGACTTGCGGAGAAAAATTCAATAATTGTGGTGAATGCATAGACAAAAAATAAACATGCAATGTGTTGATTCAATTGACTAGAAAAGAGTATGAATGAATGAAGTTGTTGGGGGTTTACAATTTCATCTAATCCTCTCTCTCTTATTTATTGCTCTTGTTTAAATTGCTTTATTATCTAATTGTTATGCAAACTTTCTTGACCTCCCCTTAACTCGATCCCTCGGTGAAAAGGGCCTATTACTATTTACCGGCTTGCTATCCCTAGCCTCCCCTAGTAACTAGCAACGCATTACAAACAGAAGCAAAAACAATTGGTCGTCCTACTCCCCTATCCCTAGGTGGTATTGCTTAACCAAGGAATTACTCACCAGTTCATGACATTACTGTACGTCCCCGTATCAATAAAGACAAATTAACAGTTATCGAATGAGTTAAACGATAAAAGCTTTAAGCACAGATGAGAACCCAACAATTGATAATAAACGCATATGAAAATCATATAATTAAATAAGAGTTTCAATAAAAGAGAGTATCAAAAGATTATGGAAGTACAAGGACAGTTGCCCGCCATCACGGCTCTTGCCCAATATTATGACTCTCCTCTAAGATGTTTCACTTTCCATGATTTCCAGCTGGCGCCGACCATAGAAGAGTTTGAACATATCTTGGGTTTACCATTAGAGGGTACCACGCCATATCAGCATTTGGAGCACCACGCTTCTATACCTACCATTGCCGCCATCATGAAGTTACATCCCAAAGAGCTTGAAGATAGGATGGTGAGGAGGCATCAAATGCGTGGGTTGACACAAGAATATCTAGAACAATATTTGCAACATTTGGCTGATAAGGAGGACTGGGAGACTTTCATGGATGTGCTAGCTCTTACTGTGTATGGCATTGTGTTATTCCCTAAAATAGAAGACTTTGTGGACCCCATCGCGATAGATGTCTTTGTGGCAAGAAAGATGAGATCGGAGAATCCTGTGATAGCAATTCTTGCTGATATTTATGGGACCATGAGCTTCTGTCACAAAAGGAAGGGAAAGAAAATTCTTCGTTGTTTGCCTGCGTTGTATACATGGATGACTGCACGCGTATTCAAGGGGACAGTTGATGTTAGCAGTCCGTCTGAGAATTTGTCACATCAAGGAGGCAATGAGTGGGCTCGTTTCTTTACTGGTTTGAGCGAAGGAAATGTAAAGTGGTGCCTTCGTTGGCTTGGAATTAAACCCTCTATCCAGTATTGTGGTGGCTTTCCCAATGTACCTCTTATAGGTGCCCGATATTGTATTAACTACAATCCTATTTTGGTGCAAAGACAATTCGGGCATCCTATGAAGGGGGCGCCTTCGCCATATTTTCTTACTACCCTATTCATCTACTATGAAGATGGACATTTCATCGAAATGTTGAGAAAAGTTAGAAGTGCTTGGTAGAATGTTGTACGGGCAGAAAAGGATCAAAGGTTGGGAGTGGTGGACAGTAAAGTTACTTATCATACATGGATCCTAGAGAGGGTAAAGGAAGTCAAACTCCCTTTCAAGCCAGTCAGCGATCAACCTATTAATGAAGGACCTTCCCAAGACCAAGAGAGTGAAGGCATGAAACAATTGAAGGCAGACATGGAAAAGTTGAGGGACAAAAATGTTAGGTTGGAAAGAGAGCTGCAAAGTGCGCGCAATGATTTTGTTGATATGAGGAATGCTAAAGAAGAAGGAGCCTGGGCTTATGAAGAAATTCTTAGGAGTCAAAAGGCTGAGAGAGATTATACATTCCGACTGAAGCAAGATCTCGCGGCTGCAAATAAAGAGTTAGATATGAGAGTGAAAGAGAAAAAGGCGGCATTGGATGAAGGAAAACAGTGGAAAAACCTCTATGAAGAAACCAAGAGGGATAAGCGGGAAGCCCTTAAAACACTGAGAGAAGCACAAGTTCAAGTAGAGAAAGTGGGGCACCAAATGAAAGAAATGGCTACATCGTTTGAGGCGGATATTAACCGTGAGCGCTGGAAGCTAGCAGAGGCAGAAAAGGGTCATCGCGCCATGGTGCAAGAAATGGAGAATTATATTGAGGAACAAGAAGAGCGATGGAGGTCAATGGAGTTCGAAGAAAGGCATCAAGCCTTGGTAAGGCGAATGGAGGACAACATTGCAGAGCAAGAACAGGCTGTGAAACACTGGAAAGAAAGTTTCTCCCAGTTGGCTGCTATGGCGAATGGGGCAATTGAAGATATCCCCAGAATGGTGTTAAAAGCCGAAGCAAACACTCATTTTTATAGCCCACCAAAGGAGATATAATTGTTTATTGATCATTGTAAATGGTTGGTAGGAGAAATGAAATCTTTCATTGCCCGAGCTCGAGATTGATGTACATATGAAATGCTTGTTTTGTTCCTTAGACGCTGTAATGAATTGAATTTTCTTTAAATGAGAGATGCGGGATGTTCATTTGGTACTGGCTTGTGTTAATTTCCATCCGTAATGTCATTGAGATCCTGTGATTTCCACCTACCACTAGCATGCATCATGTTTTCTTTTGTTTTACATATTTCATTCTTACCTAATTTAAATTATTCAAAATAATAAAACAGTACGAGTGAGAAAATAATGGCAAATTTTCCACAACATCCGTACAGGACCAGAGCTAACTCAAAGGTCATGGAGAACTAGGAGCAGTCACATGAATCTATTAAGGCTGATGTCAGTCAGTTGAAAGATCAGATCGGCCAGATCTTGGCAGCTCTTGAATCCTTGAAGACTACTAGGGAGTCGTCATCTGCTCGGGTTGAGGGGAATGCACAGTATTATCCCTCGATGTTCAATGCTGCAGGACAATCCGTTCCTTTCCCAATGTACGGACTAGCCCCAGGCTACACTCCACCTGTGGGAGAATACACAGAAGCGGAGCATGCTTCGTTCTCTTTCCCTACTACTGTCAATGTACTGCCAATCGGTACTCAGATACCTGTTGTAATGTCAGCACCCATGGTAAGTGGAGAAATGAATGCAAACACTGTTGAAGGAACACGAGTAATTGTGGTGCCACACATGGTTACCGGGGAGGGCTTCTCTACCAAAGCTGCACCACATATTTTGTTCCAGGGGGTAATCAGTAGTGTCGACGGAGCAAAGGATAGACTGGAAAGCATAGAGGCGAGATTAAGGGCTGTTGAGGGAGTCGAAAACTATGGGTTTGGAGATCTTGCCAGATTGAGCTTGGTTCATGGCGTAAAAATACCACATAAGTTCAAGACGCTAGAGTTTGAGAAGTATAAGGGAAATACATGCCCTAAGAGCCATCTGACCATGTATGGCAGAAAGATGGCTGCATATGCTTATGATGAGCAGCTGCTCATCCATGTTTTTCAAGATAGGAGTGACATTAAACTGGTATACCCACCTGGAGCCATCTCGGATCCATTTTTGGGCGGACTTGGCTGATGCTTTCGTGAAACAGTACATATACAATACGCATGTTGCGCTAGACCGTTTACAACTGCAAAACATGTCGAAGAAAGACAAGGAAACTTTTAAGGAATATGCCCAACGGTGGAGGGAACTAGCAGCACAGGTTGAGCCAACTCTGTATGATAGAGAGATGGTGGCGATGTTTGTAAATACGCTCCAACCACCATTTTATGAACACATGGTTGGGAATGTGAATTCAAATTTTGCTGATATTATTGTAATTGGTGAAAGGATAGAGATTGAGATGAAAAATGGGAAGATTGCATATGGCTCGTCAGTGGTTGCAAACTCCAAAAAACCCAGTTTCAACCCAGGAAAAAGGAAGGAAGATGATGTGCATGCAACATCTGCAACCCCCGTGTGGAGAGGGCAAGCTCCCACTCATAACTATCGACCGTACTTGGGTCAACCTCCATATGCAGCTAACGCGTCATTTGGTCATCAACTTAGGCCTCATCAATAACATGGGTACTATCAACCACAATACATCCTGACCAATAATTGGAGGGGAGATGAAAATGTAGGTCCCAATATGAATGTGGGTCTGAGTACTTATCCAAGAAGGAACGAGGAAACAGATTTCACCCCAATCCCCACAACTTACGCGGAACTGTTACCCCATCTCATCAAGAAGGGTTTGGTTGCTATCTGTCCGATGAAGCCCATGCAACCTCCATACCCAAGGGGTTATGATGAAGAGGTCAAGTGTAGTTACCACGGAGGAGACATTGGTCACTCCACTGAGAGGTGTTTGGCTTTCAAACATAAAGTGCAGACTCTAATTGATTCGGGGTGGTTGAAGTTTCAGGAGGATAAGCCTAGCATTGAGGCCAATCCACTATCCGGACATGGAGGTGCCTCGACGAATGTTGTGGAGGTGAAAGAACATGAGTTGGTAAGAAACACGAGCGAGATTCAAAGCTCTAGGAGGTTTATCTTGAATATGTTGTTGAAGGTGGGCCTTTTGAAAGGCGATTATGATGAGAGTATAGCATGCGCGCTCCACCCAGATGCTGAGCACTCTATTGAGGAGTGTGTTGAGTTTGAAGAAATTCAGCAAGACTTGTTAGATCGTGGTCTGATGCAAGTATGCTACAAGAGTAAGGAGGAGGAAGTATTTGCACAAACTGGTGATGAATCCGGTATAACTTTACCAGAACCGTTGGTGATTCATTTCACTAGAACCACCCCTATACCACCAGCTCAAGGAAGGTCACCCGTTGTTATCCGTGTACCTGCCCCTTTTCCCTACAAAAATGAAAAGGCCGTCCCATGGAGATATGGGACACATGCGTTAGAAGAAGTACAAGGTGCTGATCCTGCCGTTGAAAACATATCGGGCATAGGGGGAATGACTAGAATTGGCGAATCTTCACACCGCCTGTGTTGTTAGGAGAAGCCACCAATAATGAGGAAGCACCAACGGCGGCGAAGACTAAGGAATTCTTAAAAGGAAAGAAAGTACAGGTAGAGGTGATTCCTGAAAAAGAAGAGAAAAAAGAAGTGTCCGAAGAAGAGGCTTGTGAATTCTTAAAATTCATATAGCAAAGTGAGTATAAGGTGGTAGAGTAGTTAAACCGCATGCCTGCTCGGATATCCTTGTTAGATTTGCTCATGCATTCGGCATCACACCGAAAGATGTTAATGAAGATACTTAGTGAGGCTCACGTGGAGCAAGGTATTTCGCTGAATAAGTTCGAGGGTATTGTTGGTAACATCGTTGCTAATAATTATCTCACCTTCACTGATGAGGAGATACCTGCTAAGGGAAGAGGGCATAACAAGGCTCTTCACGTCTCTGTGAAATGCTTGATCATGTTATAGCTCGTGTAAAGCGAAAGGAAGCATTTCATGCCAATCTTTATATTTGACCTCCATCTTCTGCACAATCTTCTTGATATTCTTATTAGCAGCCTCTACTGCCCCATTCATCTTCGGCCGATAAGGAGAAGAATTATGATGATGAATTTTGAACTCCTCACATAACTCTGCCATCATCTGATTGTTCAGGTTGGTGGCATTATCAGTGATGATCTTGCTAGGTAGCCTATATCTACAGATCAAATCCTTTTTTATGAACCTAGTCACCACCTTTCTAGTCACATTGACATAAGAAGCAACCTCAACCCACTTGGTGAAGTAATCAATTGCGACCAGTATAAAACGATGCCCATTGGACGCCTTTGGCTCTATGGCCCCGATGACATCTATTCCCCACATCGAAAATGGCCACGATGCAAACAACACGCTTAGGGTCGTAGGTGGCATGTTGATATTATCTGCATACATCTGACATTTCTCACATTTTCTCACGTGTGTACAACAATCATTTCCCATGGTCAGCCAAAAATAACCGGCCCTCAAGATCTTCCTAGCCATTGAATGCCCATTCATATGTGTGCCAAAGGTACCTTCGTGCACCTCTTTCAATATCAGCTCGGCTTCTTTTGCATCTACGCATCTAAGGAGAATCATGTCATGATTCCTCTTGTATAAAATATCCCCACTCAAGATGAAACCGCCAGCCAATCTTCTTAGTGATCTTTTATCATTTTCAGACGCACTCTCTGTATATTCTCGGGTCTTAACATAATGCTTGATATCAAAATACCAAGGTTTGCCATCTATCTCCTCCTCGATGAAGTGGCAATATGCTGGCTCTGCATGGCTCTTCATTTCAATCATCGGTAATTCCGCATCTTGATCAACTTCAAACAGTGATGACAAAGTACCCAACGCGTCTGTTAATTGATTATCTTCTCGCGGTATATGATTAAACGTGATGGAATCGAAATACTCAATTAATTCCCTGATGTAAGCTTGGTATGGAATTAATTTTGTATCCCTAGTCTCCCATTCTCCCTTCAACTGATGGATGACCAAAGTTGAATCTCCATATACATCCAGAATTTTCGCTTTAGACTCGATTGTTGGTCGAATACCCATAGCACAGGCTTCATATTCTGCGATGTTATTCGTGCAATTAAAAAGGCCTTGCAGTCATTGGTATGTATTGATTCTCAGGAGAGATAAGCATTGCCCCTATTCCATGCCCCATCACATTCGATGCTCCATCGAATAATACCATCCAGGCTTTTTCATTTTTATCCTCTTTGTTCTCAACAAATAGAGCCATGATATCTTCATGGGGAAACTCAGGTTGCATTGGCTGATAATCACTAATGGGTTGATGGGCTAAATATTCCGCTAAAGCACTACCCTTGACAGATTTCTGAGCGACATATACAATGTCATACTCTGATAGTAGCATCTGCCATCGAGCTATTCTTCAGTGAGAACAGGCTTTTCGAAAATATACTTGATAGGATCCATTTTAGAGATCAACCAAGTAGAGTGACTCAACATGTATTGCTTTAAACGATGAACAGCCCACGCCAGTGCACAACAAGTTCATTCTAACGACGAATATCGTTGTTCGTAGTCTGTTAACTTCTTACTCAAGTAATATATAGCATGCTGTCTTTTCCCAGTTTCATCATGCTGACCCAATAAACAGCCCATCGATTTATCCAACACAGTCAAATACAAAATGAGTGGTCTTCCTGTCTCAGGTGGACGCAATACGGGAGGGTCTTGCAGGTATTGTTTGACCTTTTCAAAAGTGGCCTGACAATCTTCATTCCACACCACAGCCTGATTTTTCCGTAACAACTTGAACATTGGTTCACAAGTAGCGGTTAGTTGGGAAATGAATCTAGCAATGTAGTTCAATCTACCCAAAAAACCTCAAACCTCCTTTTCTGTTCTAGGAGCAAGCATTTCCATTATCGCTTGCACTTTGTCAAGATCAACTTCAATCCCTCTTTGGCTGACAATGAAACCCAACAATTTTCCGGATTTCACTCCAAATGCGCATTTGGCGGGATTTAACCTGAGTTTGTACTTTCTCAATCTCTCAAATAATTTTCTCAAGTTGGAAATATACTCCTCTTCTGACTCAGACTTTGTAATCATGTCATCCACGTAGACTTCAATCTCCTTATGCATCATATCATGAAAAAGTGCCACCATCGTCCTTTGGTATGTTGCTCTAGCATTCTTGGGCCCGAAAGAAATCACCTTATAACAAATCGTTCCCCATAATGTGATAAAGGTCGTCTTCTCCATATCTTCTGGCGCCATTTTGATTTGATTATATCCCGAGAATCCATCCATGAATGAAAATAACGAAAATTTGGCCGTATTATCAACTAGAGTGTCGATGTGTGGTAACGGGAAATTATCCTTCGGACTTGCACGATTCAAATCACAATAGTCAACACACATTAGAACCTTTCCATTCTTCTTAGGCACTGGTACAATATTCGCTACCCATTGTGGGTATCTTGCCACAACCAAAAATCCGGCGTCAAACTGCTTTTGGACCTCCTCCTTAATTTTTAGGGACATTTCCGGTTTTTGCTTGACTGGGGGGCATTCTGGCTTGAGTGGGAGCTTATGCTGCACAATATCGGTATCCAGACCCGACATGTCATTGTAAGACCACGCGAACACATCTTTAAACTCTTTCAATAGGGTACGCAATCTTTCTCTCACTCCTGTTTTCATACTAATACCGATTTTCACTTCGTTTATCTCATCCTTCTCTCTCAAGTTGAGTATTTCAATCTCCTCCTCATGGGGTTTTATCTCCTTAGATTCTTGTTTCACTAATCTCAACAGTTCCGGAGAGGGTTCCACATCATCTTCGAAATCATCTTCCGTATTATTGATATGGTGCTCAAAATTAGGAATATTGATATCGTTATTTTCACAACAATCATTGTCACATCTGCATTATTTAAATTTTTGAAAAAGTACAAATAAAATAAGAAAAACGATGAAATATGCCAAATGATGATAAAATGCAATTCTAATATCACGCTGAGTGTAAAGTAAAAATTCAATCCGCAAAACATCAGTTCTAAAGCCCGAAGTGAAGGATAGACTTAATTAAAACTATTACATTTTATTCCCATTAAGCATCATGGGTAAATCCAGTGTTTCCCAATTGTTGAGCTGGGTAGCTGGGGAGCAAGCCCACACGAAACTCGAGCTTTGAGGCTTGTCTTCATCCTCCACGATTGTTACCTGGCCCGTGTTGATCCACCCAGCACTGCGGAAGCTTTCCTTGATGTCACAAATGCGGATTTTGCTCTGATGATTCGTTTTTTCTTGAACTATATTTAGTTTATTGCACTTAAATAAACACGAGAATTGTGTTTAATTGTCTGTTATTTCCCCATTTTCCAAATTCTACTTAATTTGGTTGGAAATTCGTAATTGTGCTAATTTGGATTTTCTGAGCTGATTAAGTGCATTTCTGGTTGCAGGGAAGTTGTGGAAACATCATCTGGAGCATTAGGATATGGCGTGACACATTCAAAGGCTCAACATTTAGTCATTTAGATTCTAATTAAAGTTGTAATTTCGTTTTCTAGAAGTCCTTAATTAGAATTAGGTGTTTTGGACCCTTTTAGGGGCAATTTTGTAAAAAACCCATGTGTAAGACATATGGCTTTTAGCTAGGGTTTCATTAGAAGGTGGTCCCCACCAATTTTAGAGTCTTGGATGGTCTTTAGAGAGGAGAATGCTGAGACACACTCTTGGGCACCCATAGCCACACTTCATACTTCATGTTTTTAAACTTTTCTCTCCTAGGGTTTCATGGAAGAACATGCCTTAAGGGAGCTTGCTTGGTATTTAGGTTTTGGGCCATTTGAATGAAGAAAGTTGCAGATTTTCTTTACTCTTGGTTGTCTTAGCTCATTGATGGTGAAAAACCATTCATTTCTACTTCCATTTGCTTGTTCCTGATGCTTGAAGCTTGAGCTTTGAAGCTTGTCTTTGCATTTCCATGGTGGATGTTGGGTTTGAGTAACTTTATATTTCGTTTTCCTCTCCTTTTGCTACTGTTTCTCTCGGTTTTCATCTCATTTTAATTGGTTGGATGATAAAAATGGAGTTCTATGTGAGTTTTGGGTTGAAAAGAGCTTAAGTTGATGTGTGGGTGTTGTGGTTTGGACTCTTTCTTCTTGATTTTCGGTTTTTGATGTTTGAAACAAGGATAGGACTAGATTTTGCTGTTGTTATTGTGGCTGGACAGAGCTGGAATTGATTGCTTGGTTATCATTTTCGTTTTTGCAAGGGAAATTGAAGAAATGGAATATTGGGTTAGGTTGAAGTAGCATATGTTTGGGTTTATTATTCATCACTTGTTTTGAATTGGATTCTTTGAGTTTTATGGTGTATGTTTCAGTAAAATGGAGGAAGAAAACATGAATGGTGTGTTGGTAGGGAAAGAAACACGAAAATGGAGATAGGAAGGAGGAGAGAAGGTGCATTAAGTTTTTACCCAATTTGGACAAGCACAAAAGATGCTCACTTTAACTCTAGGAATGTTTCCACTTTTGAATTTTTTCTTTTCCTCGCTTGTTCCAGCCGTGAATCACCATGAGAATGGAGGATGTTTGAGGTTATTTTCTTTGCTTTTACTTTGCTTACATGGCACCTTGGTGAAGCACCTTAAGTATCTTTCATTTACACTTTGGTTTGAAGCATTTTTTTTGGCAATTCCACTTGTAGTTCACGTAAATTGTGTCTTGGTGTGTGGTTCCATTTTATTTTTCTGCATGGGAAGAGTGAGAGGACGAATTTATGGTGTTTGGAAGGCACATGTTAATTTCCTTGAAAAATGGTGCACATGGGAGAAGAAGTCAACACATTTTATGGCTTATAGAAGGTGAAATTGAAGTTTGACTTGGGTGCATGGTGACTCACGGCCATGTGTTTTTCCTTGGCCAATTGGACTTTTAATTTATTTGTTAATTGCACCTTGGTTCACATAAATTACTAGAAGTTAAATAGGCTTGTTAATTTCTCTTGTTTTCACTTAGTTCAATTAGTAGGTTGAGTTGTTTTTCATCCACTTAATTTAGTGTTGCATTTTAATGGCTTTAATTGTGTTTGGATATTTATCTATTGCAGTGTTCAATTTACTTTTTCCGTTCACTACGTTATCTATTTTGTTTGGTTTCTTTACCTTCTTGCATTTCCATTTTCCTCACTTGGTTTAGAGATAGTTTGGTCTCAGTGTAAAATCGTTCGGTCATCTGTAGGACAGTTCGGTCTTCATGCTTTGTCCATTTATTTCAAAGTTTTCAAGTATGTTTGGTTGCTTTTAATTTTCAGTTTTAATTTAATTTAATTTTCCTTGTAAAAACCTTTCACAACCCCCCCACTTCGTGTTAGACCTAAGACTCGAACCACATTTGGTCCTTGAGAGACGACCTAGGGGTCATTCCCTAGCTATACTGCATTTCTCATATGCAATCAAATTTGTATGGGCCGCGACACCCATCATGCTCTCTTTGGGCTCTCGTCTTTCCACGCGAGCTAGACTGCGTTCCCTTCTTTCTTCAATCATCCTTTTCCTGTCTTCCTTGGTAGGCTTGTACCCTAAGCCATATCTGTTCTTATTTTCCACAACCTCTAGAGGGAATGCTCGCCCCTGCCCATATTTGCCCAAACCTTCCCCGTACATATAGCCTTCTTTCAGCATAACTCTAGCCATCATAATGGAAGCACATGACAGATGAGGATTTACTGGGAATGGCTCCACACAAGCGTTTCCCACAATCTCCAAAGATTGAAAGGCTGTCTCCAGAGCTTCCTCGGCTGCCTCAATGTATCGCGTGGATGATGGTCCACTCACAAGGAGATCCTCTTCTCCCGATACTATCACCAATTTATCCCCCATCACATATTTCAGTTTCTGGTGTAATGTAGAAGGCACAACCCCTGCCGAATGAATCCATGGGCGACCCAATAGACAACTGTAAGCCGGAAGGATATCCATGACTTGAAATGTTATTTGAAACACGCATGGACCAACTTGAACTGGCAGCTCCACTTCTCCCATTACTTCTCTTTTTCTACCGTCCAACGCCCTCACAATCATGGAGCTCGACTTCATATGCATTCCTTCGCAAGGTAGCTTTTCCAATGTTGCCTTTGGCATGACATTTAAAGAGGAACCATTATCCACCAATACATGGATATCGCACATCGGTACGAACATCAACTAGGGCAACACCTTTCTCGCTTGTGTATGGAATGGAGGCGGTACTTCCATTTGAAGTGGAAATCCCATCCTTACGAGTATTGATGGAAACCCAATTAGAAGAAGCCGAATGGGTTCAAGCTTGATTCGACCAACTTAATCTCATCGAGGAAAAAAGGTTAATAGTTGTTTGCCATGGACAGCTATACCAAAGAAGAATGAAAAAGGCATTTGATAAAAGGGTGCACCCAAGGGAGTTTCATGAAGGCGAGCTAGTGTTGAAGAAGATTTTTCCTATACAAAAAGATCATACATGCAAATGGACCCCAAACTATGAAGGGCCTTTTGTAGTAAATAAAGCATTTTCTGGTGGGGCACTAATTCCCACAAGAATGGATGGAGAGGAGTTACCGTTGCCAGTTAATTTCGATGCTGTAAAAAAGTTTTACGCATGATGATTCCGTGATAGGGGTTGCTATAAAGGAATATTGTTGTTATCTTTAAAGCATATTGTATTCTGTGTTATTTCATGCAATAAATTTTGCACAGTATCCTTCATATTTTTTGTAGTTTGCATTCATTAGGTGACATTGCATGTCGCGCTGAGCTTTTAGGTAAAATGAAAAATAATGATAATTAAATGCATGTTAATAAAAGCATCACGGGTATGTTCGGTCGGCGCGAGCTCAGTCCTGAAGGATGTCGTAAAAAATAATAATAATAAAAAATAATAATAAAAAAAAGGGGGAATGGCACATGTTGAATTCATTGTCAATAAAGTCGTCAAGGGCCTAGTACTTTCAATAGGCAGAAAGGAAGAAAATTTCGAAAAATACATGTGATGAGTCTTTTCCCGATTTAAGGTTTCAGGGGCAACCGATGTTCTTTTCCTGCTAAAGCATATGCATCCATTTTACTTGAGCCCTTAACCTTTTCATTTCACCTCAAAACAAGGATTGCCATAGATATAATACTGGGGCAATTTTCATCGTGGTACGCGTGCCCAATGATCCGTTGATCGGGGAGATAAAAATAATAAAAAATAAATAAATAAAAAAAATATATAATAAAAAATAAAATGAAAACAAAGGAAAAGAGAAGGAAAAATGAAGTCGATGTGTCAAACACTACAAAGTTTTATTTCAGGGTTAAAGTCGCGAGAAAGTAAGGCAGACAAAATTCAGAGTGACGTGTGGCCATTTTTCGTTATCCAAACGTCAAAAGAAGTTTATCCAATTGCACCCCTTTTGAGCCAAAATTTATAATTGTTTTCATCACCCTAGATAAGAATCATTAGCATATCGATGTCAACCTAAAAGGGTACATCATAAGCATCCAAAATTGAGGATGAAATCTCTGAAAAGAAGAAAAAACAAAAGTGAAAAAGGAAAGTATCATAAAGGGCCACAATAGGGGCAACGAAAAGAATGATCCAAAGGGAAAGATAGAAAAAAAAACAATAAAAAGGATGCCTGAAGTTCAAATCTCTAGAGATAGTTGACTGGACACCTTGCAAATGATTCTTGTTAAAATAATTTAACCTTCAAACACTTATTTGAGCCTTCATTATCCATTTCTTTCATAACCTTTTGCCTTTTAGCCACGATACAAGCCAATTAAAGTCCGCGCCGACTGAAGAATGTTTGTCCTGATCTCTTTCACGAACTTAACTTCGGAACAAAATGATGTGGCGAATGACACAATCACTTGAAAAAAAAATCGAAATCAAGCAAAGATAAAAAGACGTGAAGTCTCCCTGTCAATCGAGAATCACTTAATTAGGGCAATCCTTCCTACCCTAACCTTTTCACCTCTCCAAAGCATATTTACTGTGCAAAATTGGGGCAACCTTTGTGAACCCTGCATGTTTGAATGTTAACAATACCTCCCCAACTGAGGAAAATTCAAATGCTAGTGTTGCCCGTAGATAATCAGTTGGCCATTTGCCTTTCATAACCATTTTCCTACACCTTCTCGGGTTCAAGCTAATTTGGATTACAAAAAGCGGTAAAAGGAATGTGAACTCATGGTTACGCCATCGTCCTTTTAATCAAAGGACTCACTGTCTCTTAACATTATTTTCGATGAATGCATTTTGAATGTACATCGAGTTTGACGACAATATTGACAACGAATTCCCAACATGGAAATTTCGAAAAAAAAAATATTAAATAAAACAAAAGAAAAAAAAGAGAAGGAAAAATGGAGAAAGAGAAAGCGAGAGCAAAAGAAAAGAACGAAACGAATGTTTCATGTGTTTGTGCATTCATGTACCATCATGACATAACATCATCTCAAAGAAAGCAATGAGAATTGTTCGAAAAATCCTCATGTTTTACTCAACATTTATCAACTTTTCAAAAGTATTAATTCAAGGTTTTGTTTTCTGTTATCAGCCCTCTGCTTGGCAATGGTCGGGTTTATTTTTCTATTTTGTGAGTTTGGCGCTCTGCGAGGCTATGGTCAAATCCAGGTTTTAGTTTTCTGTTATCGGCCCTCTGCTTGGCAATGGTCGGATTTATTTTTCTATTCTGTGAGTTTGGCCCTCTGCGAGGCAATGGTCAAATCCAGGTTTTAGTTTTCTGTTATCGGCCCTCTGCTTGGCAATGGTCGCATTTATTTTTCTGTTTTGTGAGTTTGGCCTTCTGCGAGGCAATGGTCAAAACCAGGTTTTAGTTTCTGTTATCGGCCCTCTGCTTGGCAATGGTCGGATTTATTTTTCTATTCTGTGAGTTTGGCCCTCTGCAAGGCAATGGTCAAATCCAGGTTTTAGTTTTCTGTTATCGTCCCTTTGCTTGGCAATGGTCGGATTTATTTTTCTGTTCTGTGAGTTTGGCCCTCTGCGAGGCAATGGTCAAATCCAGGTTTTAGTTTCTGTTATCGGCCCTCTGCAAGGCAATGGTCAAATCCAGGTTTTAGTTTTCTGTTATCGGCCCTCTGCTTGGCAATGGTCGGATTTATTTTTCTGTTATGTGAGTTTGGCCCTCTGCGAGGCAATGGTCAAATTCAGGTTTAGTTTTCTGTTATCGACCCTCTGCTTGGCAATGGTCGGATTTAAATTTCTGTTCTGTCACTTTGGCCCTCTACTAGGCAATGGCAATTTGGTCGTGATTTGTTTCATTTTTTTGTTCGCTTTCTTTCAAGTTTGAAACCTAGACAAAATTAGTATTTCTATCTTTACTTAGTTATACTCAAATAATACGAAAATGTCAAATTTTCATATTATTTAGTAATATCTAAGTAAAGAGGAGCAGCTGTCAACACCCGATTTTGTCCAGGTGGTAAAAATATGTTTTGACTTTTAGCTTTTATTTATTTATTTATTTGTTTTACTTTTTTTTGTTTTATTCCATCTTATTGTATTTAGATTTTCTTATAACTAATTTCTATTTTATTTTGTTTTTATATATCTAGTTATTAATCAATAAGTAAAATATTATATAAAATAAGAAATGGTAATTAAAAAAAATGTGGAGAACGTGAGGTGTGTGTTGGCTGATGGCGAATAGGGGAAATTTATTAGAGGGGTGGTGAAAAAAAAAACGGTTGGAGGAAGATTCGAAAAGGATTTGTAGTAAGAAAAAACTTTTTTTAGGGAGAGGGGGGATTTTCGAAGGCAACAGAAGGAAGACCTAAAGGGGGTAATCTTGACTACAAGGGTTACTTTCTACAGAGAGCATCATCAAGGCAGAGCGTCATCTAGGGAGAGCATCATCCAGGCAATAACACAGTGATCTCAAAGGTAAATTCGTTTATTAATATCATATAGCTCGCTTGCATATTGTATGGTGTTAGAGCTACTATTGTATCATCATGGTTGCCATGGTTCTATTCATAAACATTACTACATTACTGGGAAATAGACTTAGGAAGTGTATACAGAGAGCAAGCGTGGTCCTGCTACCCAACTCGATTCACCCCCACTGAAACCACCGTCCTAACCCATGCAGAACATTATCTGAATCACTCCCTTCCCCCATTTGAACCTTTATCATGGACTTTTTCCTGAGCGTCACCATCATTGATCTCAGAAATCATACACAGCCTTAAGCAAAAAAGAGAAAAACAGAGAAAAGTTGTTGTTCACCCAGGACCAAACTCACACGCACACAACGCTATAACAGAAACCTGCAGAACACCCAAACAAGCACCAAATTGGAAATTCCAAATCATCGCCAAGCAACCCTTTCCCTATCGGAATTCAAGCCGAAGATGAGAGTTGAGAAGGAGGAAGCGACGTGCCCTGTTCGGAAGCTATGACCTCGGAGGTGGCACTGGTGAGGTCGACGGTGGTGAGGTAAACCGGCGGCCGTTCGGTAGGCGGTGAGGGGAACACGAAACAAAAGGAGAAACGGTAGCTGCCCGGGAAGCGAACAGAGACATTTTTCTCTCAGGCGAGAAACGAAAAAGGAGAAGGAAGGTGGCGGTGCAGTGATGCCGGCCCTAATTCTGGTGACATCTGTCGTCGCCGGCGACAGCGAGAGAGAAGGGGAGAGAATGTCGTGGCCTGACGCTGTGGTTCTGGCGGCGTTTGCTGTCACCGGCAACGTCATTGACGGTGTAGAGGCGAGGAAGCGTGGCCGGGCATGGTTCCAGTGGCTACTGCCGTCGCCGATGATTGTTTGAACGGAGCCTGATGCATGCGGAGGCTGATCGGGATGTGGTGGTGTGCGGCCTCAACCCTAGACTGGTTTGAGAGAAGAGGATTTGAGTCCCTGGGTGCTTAAGACGTGAGAGTGGAAAATGAAGGAAAAGAATTCGACCCCTAGAAAGTGTCTAGGTCAGGAGGGAGAGTTATGGGCTTGGGGTGTCAGGCCCAACAAAAAACAATATGCTTCTGCATCCCTCAAATTTCGTTAAACCACACCCCTTTCCTATTAAGCTAAGGCCCAATCCTTTGTTAACTCTAAAATCGGTTTGCACCCCTTTGTTTTTTAATTTTCACCTCCCCTTTTCTACTTGGGCTTAGGCTCAACCTGTCTACAAAAAGGAACAGTGGTGTGGGCACCCCCCTCATCTTATTTAAGTACCACCACCCTTTTTATTTATTGTTTTCTTTTATTATTATTATTATTATTTTATTTATTTTTACTTTTTATTTTTATTTAGGTATTTACCCATTTATTTTATTTTTATTGTTCTACTTTATTTAGTTATTTATTTATTTTATTTACTTTTAAATAAATATTAAAATAACAAAAATATTTTAAAGGTTTAAGCGTGTGTGCGATCATTCGAATCAGCCTCGCGCTAAGACCTTTTTTCCCTTTTATAAAATAAAAAATATGTTAAAGGTTTAAGCGTGTGTGAGATCATTCGCATCAGCCTCACACTAAGACCTTTTTCTCTTTTTTAAAATAACAAAAATATGTTAAAGGATTAAGCGTGTGTGCGATCATTCGCATCAGCCTCGTGCTAAGACCTTTTTCTCTTTTTTAAAATAACGAAAATATGTTAAAGGTTTAAGCGTGTGTGCGATCATTCGCATTAGCCTCGCGCTAAGACCTTTTTCCCTTATATAAAATAAAAAATATGTTAAAGGTTTAAGCATGTGTGCGATCATTCGCATCAGCCTCGATCTAAGACCTATTTCCCTTTTATAAAAAAAAATATGTTAAAGGTTTAAGTGTGTGTGCGATCATTTGCATCAGCCTCGCGCTAAGACCTTTTTCTCTTTTTTAAAATAAAAAAAATATGTTAAAGGTTTAAGCGTGTGTGCGATCATTCGCATCAGCCTCGCGCTAAGACCTTTTTCTCTTTTTTAAAATAACAAAAATATGTTAAAGGTTTAAGCGTGTGTGCGATCATTCGCATCAGCCTCGATCTAAGACCTATTTCCCTTTTATAAAATAAAAATATGTTAAAGGTTTAAGCGTGTGTGCGATCATTCGCATCAGCCTCGCGCTAAGACCTTTTTCCCTTTGAGAAAATAAAATAAAAATATGTTAAAGGTTTAAGCGTGTGTGCGATCATTCGCATTAGCCTCACGCTAAGACCTTTTTCCCTTTGACAAAATAACAAAAATATTTTAAAGGTTTAAGCGTGTGTGCGATCATTCGCATCAGCCTCGTGCTAAAACCTTTTTCCCGTTTACAAAATAAAAAAAATGTTTTAAAGGTTTAAGCACGTGTGTGATCACACGCCTCGTCCTCGTGTTGAGACCTTTCTTTTTTACATAAAAATACCCAAAACACAAAACATCGAGATTTTCAAACAACAAACAAATTTTCCTAGAACTGCGTAACCCTGATTTCTCAGTTTGACTGAGAATACGTAGGAGCAAGGTCAACCCTTGTCGGGCCCAAAAAAATAAAAAATATTTTTGTTTCTTTGATTTTTGTTGTTTAAGGGAAATTGAACATTTTTCAAAACATCATCTTATTCGTGTTTTTAATTAAAGGTACTACTTTAGGGTAGGCGTGTAGGGTGCTAACACCTTCCCTACACGTAACCGACTCCCGAATCCAATCTTTGTTTTTCGCAGACCAAGCCTTATCATTTATGGTTTTTCTATAAGAGAAATTTTATGAATGGATGTCTACTTAAAATAATTACTGTTGACGTCAAAGCAAGTTTAAATCGACGTTTTATTGGTTGATTTAAAAGTAAAATAAAACAATAACTACTAGTTGTAATATACAACGTCCATCTTTTGTTATTGTGACGTCATATTATTTAAAACAGAATTTTATATTTATTTATTTTGTATTGAATGTCAATTGTTTCCTTAACTGAAGTTATGTGATTACCTAGGTTTCGTACACCAAGGACCATCACGTCAGACCCCAAATTGTTCGACGTTCTACATTGGTATAAACGTCGAAACCATAAAGTGGGTGACGTTCTGTCTGGTTTAAAAGAGAAAAGAAATAAAGAATAAAAAATGGATTCACTCTCTGTCATATAAAACGACGAATATTTAGCATGGTGGACGTCAAATGTGGGAAGAGTGATACTGTTGGAAGCAAACCACTATTTTGTTATTTTTTTATTTTAAATTGAACGTCAGTTGTTTCTCAAAATGATGTTAAGTGTTTCTAAGGTCATTGTTTTACGTCGTTCTGGCCCCTTGTTTTACATTAGCACATTTTAGATTACGTCTATATGATCTTTGTTTGTCGTTAATAAATATTAGTCGGCGAACGGTTTCAAAAGAGGACGTGGAGCGATTGAATTTATTTACGGTAATGCCACCGGTCATTTTTAACGTTGCGAATTGGGCGGTGAGACGTTGACCGCGTGACGTTATAGCCCGTTTTTGCACCAATGAGGCTACTGCCAGGAGGAAGGAATCGACTATGATGAGACTTATGCACCTGTGGCCAGATTAGAAGCTATTATGATACTCCTTGCAATTGCCTCTATTATGAAGTTCAAACTGTATCAGATGGACGTCAAAAGTGCCTTCCTAAATGGATACATCAAGGAAGAAGTGTATGTAGAGCAACCACCAGGGTATGAAGATTTTGAACGTCCAGACCATGTATACAAACTCAGAAAAACTCTGTATGGACTAAAACAGGCTCTAAGGTCCTGGTATGCCTAAGTGAATTCCTTATGAGAAAAGGGTTCTCAAGGGGTAAAGTTGAAAAAAGATAAATTGTATGTACATATTTATGTTGATGATATCATTTTTGGATCAAGTAATTCCATACTTTGCAAAGAGTTTTCTAAGACAATGCAGGATGAATTTGAGATGTCTATGATGGGTGAGCTAACATATTTTCTTGGCCTTCAAGTAAAACAAGCCAAAAATGGAATCTTTGTTCATTAATCAAAGTATTGCAGTGATCTACTGAGGAAATTCAAGATGCTAGATTGCAAGGAAACAGCTACTCCAATGGCAACAAACTGTTACTTAGATCTTGATGAGATTGGAAAAAGCGTTGACCAAAAAATGTATCAAGGTATGATTGGTTCTTTATTGTATCTAACAGCCAATAGACCTGACATTATGCATAGTGTATGTCTTTGTGCTAGGTTTTCAATCTTCTCCTAAAGAATCACACTTAACTATTGTTAAAAGGATTTTAAAATACCTAAAAGGAACCAAAAGTCTTGGACTATGGTATCCAAATGGTACAAAAATTTTCTGGAAGGTTACAGTGATTCAGATTTTGGAGGTTGTAAACTAGACAGAAAGAGCACCAGTGGTACATGTCATCTACTTGGATCTGCATTGATCTCTTGGCATTCAAAGAAACAGGCATGTGTGGCTTTATCCACCACAGAAGCCGAGTACATAGCAGCAGGAAGTTGTTATGCACAGTCTCTTTAGATTAAGAGTCAATTAGAGGATTATGGCATTAAGTTAGAAAATATTCCTTTAAAATGTGATAGCACTAGTGCAATCAATTTGACAAAAAATCATGTTTTACATTCAAAAACCAAGCATATTGAGATAAGGCATTGATGAGTCGATATTTTATTGATTTCACTTAGCTTATTGTACCGAATTTAATCAGGGAATTGTGTTTAATTGTCCGTTATTTTCCCTTTTTCCTAATTATGCTTAATTTGATCGAAAATTCTAATTTTAATTAATTTGAATTTTTTGAGCTAATTATTTGCATTATTATTTTCAGGGAAAATATTGGACAAACATTTTGGAGCACTAGGACGAAGACAAAATAATTCAAGACTCTCTACATAGACACTTTACAATTAATCAAAATTTTAATTTAGTAGATTAGGCTTTTTAAACCAAGTTTTGTAATTTTGGGCCAATTTTTGGTAGTGTAGACTAAGCCCAATTGTAGAGGGAGATGATTTGGCACCTAGGGTTTCTTTAGGGTGGACCCCACCCTCTCATTTAGAGACTCATGACCTCTTAGGAATTGGACAGCCGTCACTTTTGGAACCTCATTTTCTCTCGGCAATTACTTGTAGGCCAGTTGACTGGAACTGTTTCCTTGTCTTTGGAACCATGCTTATGTTTTTGGATTTTGGCTGAATTGAAAGAGTCGCTTGGTAGGAATGAAAACGCTTTCAGTTTGTTTTCTTTGCTTGCATTCAAGTAATTTATTTTAGGAAAACATTCAGCTCATGGCATTTGAGATTATAGCTATCAGCCGCCACTTACTCTGCACTTTTAATTTTCATTTTGGCTCTTTGAACGTTACCGAGAGCACTATGCTTGTGCTGCAATACTTTTTTTTTTTTTTTTATTCTGCTTCCAGCCGCCAATCTTCATATTAGGTTTTGATTTTGAATGATTTTGAGCACCGCCACTTAGTTCTTGGGAGCATCTTCCTCCTCCTTCCCCTTTGGGGAGGTTTAGTTTTTTTTCTTTCATTCCATTTTCATGTAGTGAACTCCATTTACATTGCAATTTAAGAGTTGAAATCATTGTTGCATCTACTTCTCAGTTTCATTTTGATGTTCATTGTCTTCGTCACTGTTGCATGTTACTGTTCCAACATTTTGTTTCTCCAATTTCGTTTCCGCTGCACTGTGTTTTGATTTCTGCAAGTTTACCGTCTGGTTTTCCAATAGCACCGTTCGGTCTCTAACAAGCTTCACTATTAGAGACCGTTCGACTTTCTTCTACATTGACTTGCCCAATTTTTACATTTTTATTTGCATTCGGTCTTGCTTTTAATCTGTTCGGCTTCTTTGTTTTAACTAGTTTCCTTTTCTGCTTCAATTGTCGTTCGGTTTCCTTACCAGAACCGTTCGGTCTTATGAACAGAACCGTTCGGTATCTGGCACACTCGTGTTAAAACCGTTCGGCCTTGCGAAGAACCGTTCGGTTTTCCTGTTTTTCCACATTCAATTCAATACTTTAAATTCTGGTTACATCTTTATTTAAATTCCAGTTTTAATTAGGTTTAATTCTTCTTGCATTCACAAAACAATTTCAAACCCCCCCCCACTTCGTGTTAGACTTGACTCTGAACCGCAGTTGGTCCTTGAGAGACGACCTAGGAGTCACTTCCTAGTCTATACTGCATTTCTAATATGCAATCAAATTTGCATGGGCCGCGACACCCATCAGGCATCATTTCATTCGGGATCACATTCTTAAGGGTGAGATCAACATTGAATATGTTGACACCTTACATCAATGGGCTGACATTTTCACAAAACCACTCAGTAGGGAAAATTTTTTACTATTCGGAATGAACGAGGAATTTTAAATGATAGTAATATAAAATGAATGATTGATTCGACTGTATGCTGAATGAAGTTGACTATGCATGTTTAAACTGTCACATTTTCTACATATTAACTTCTTATGGATTAATTTTTCTTGCATAACTAAATTTGTCAGAGCGGTGCAGCGGAATGGTTAACGCGTTCAACAAACCAAGAGGGAGTGAATTGGTTTCTTATCGCAAATCGTTCTTTTAATAATTTTCTCAATAAAAATAATTTCCTTAAAACAATTTAAATAAATTAAAAGAGTAAGGAAGAGAGAAAATTGCACAGGTAATTTTTATACTGGTTCAGATCATAGAGATCCTACATCCAGTTGTTAATCTCAACCGAGAATTAACGCTTCACTAGCACAAACCAACAAACTTTTGCAATCACAAAGAAAATAAAACAGTTTAAGGTTAGAACACCTCTCTTGTTACCCCAAGAGATGAAACTCACTTCCCCTGTAACCCACAAGGGATGAACACCTCCTCTGAATCTTCACAAAGGATGAACACCTCCTCCGAATGCTTCACGAAGGATGATAGGCTTTCAAATCAGCAACAGCAACAATACTCAATCACATTCCCTGTGAAAGTTCTCGCTTTATGCCAATAGCAACAACACTCAATCACACCACCTGTGAAAGTTCTCGCTCTATGCCAACAGCAACAACACTCAATCACACCACCTGTGAAAGTTCTCGCTCTATGCCAACACGCCACGTTCTCAAAGCCGCAGCACAGGGGTTCAGCAAACCCCAGAACAATTATCACCGCACACTGCAGATAAGAATATAGAAAAATACACGTTGTATTTTCCGTCGTATTTTAGAATTAGAGTCTCAATCTAATTTATAGAGATCTCACTCAAGGATACCTCCAAAAATCCGTTGTCAACTAATTAATTGTGATAATCAATTTTCCACTTATGGTAATTGATTATGCATTTAATGAATGCACAACGGTAAAAAACTTGCTTAAAAATTCTCATAATTGCTCATGATAATCAATTATGGCAAGTCATAATTAATTATTGATAATTGATTATTATAATATAATAATCGATTATCTTGAGTATAAAATGAGGTTTTCTAATTTAAAAATTAATTTTAACACAACGTAAGACAAACAATATATAAAATCAAAGATAAACCACATCCTATACATCAATCTACTAAATTAAAAAAGCTTTAATATAAAAACAATTCTTCATGAAGATCTTCCTGGAATAAGAGCACTTGAGACTTGACTTTGAGACATCATCAAAATTTTTTCTCTTTAGCTTTATGCTAACAAAATTGCTTGATCTGCAAGAGATCTTTGAAAGGTTTTGCAGGAAAAACATTGCTTTGAAATCACTGTTGGAATTACAACTCACAAAGAAGCAATGAAATCGACTAGATTACTAATTCAATTGACTTATCCTCAACAGGACTATAAATTCCTACACTGGAATTTGGTTATAGTGTTGATTGATTATTTCTCTGATTATCTACAATATATCTCAGATTCTGATTCTGTGATTCATATTTGAGATTATATTGTGAGATTGTTGATGAGTGTATCTATGTATGATAAATTTGCTTGAAATCATTTTCATGATACAACTTTGTTTTTCACTGATTGTACTGTACTGCATTGTGCATTTGAATTTAATTGTGAAAATATGCATAATGACAGGGGAAGCATTACACATTTACACATATTTCTTCATATGCTACTCTTCAGGGGGAGTTCTCATTTTCATGTGAATATATATGATAGGGGGAGCATCACTGCATGTTTTTAAACTGATTATACATTCTGTTTGATGCATCTTTATTTGGTTTATCAGCTCATTATATCTAGAAGCATACCTTTTTTGTTAATGCACAAAGGGGGAGAAGTGTTGTGAAAGTATTGTGAAATGCTATCTCCTTGATATACTGATTATGGTTGATTGATTGTGTGTATTCAGAGTAATGTCTGAATCTGGTTTGGTATTATACAAACATGGTTGTTTATTAATCATGGTTGTGCATCATCAAAAAAGGGGGATATTGTTGAGATTGTTGACAACACAATATCTATATCAATCTAGTTTTTTATGATGACAACACATTTTTAATAACACATGTATTGTTGATATGTTTACATGTTTTATTACTTATTGATTGATATATTGTTGAACATGTTTTATGATATGTGAATGCACATTTATTAAGCTTATGTATCTTACATTATATTTGGTTGCATTACACATGATTTGAAAGATAAAAACCACATGCACATTTATGAACTTACATTGTGTTGCATATCTGCAAGTTGTAAGTCGACTACATTATGGGTGATGAGTCGATATTTTATTGATTTCACTTAGCTTATTGTACTAGAATTAATCAGGGAATTGTGCTTAAATGTCCGGTATTTTCCCGTTTCTGCTAATTGTGCTTAATTTGACCGAAAATTCTAATTTTAATTAATTTGAATTTTTTGAGCTAATTATTTGCATTATTAATTATAGGGAAATATTGGATAATATTTTAGGACTTAAAGAGAACTGACACATCAATTATATTCTCAAATGGCTAGGGTAGAGATGGTGTCATGACCTGAAAGAAAAAAATATGCACACGGCTTTTGGGCCTTTTAAAAATAACATGTTACTTTCAATTTTAAAAAAATAGAAGCAGCACAAAACAATCTTTCTTTATCTTCATTTGAGGGCTGCAACACGTTGAGAATTGGGCTAAGCATCCTACAGCGGTCCAAGCACACAACAACTTGCACATCTGCACCTCCATCACACGCTGCAGCAACCCATGTGCAATCAACAAATTTGATGCAGCAAAAGAAAAAAAGATAGCTGGTCCAGCAAGGAAAAGGTGCATCACGGCCTGTACACATGGCAGCTCCTTAAATCTTCAAGCTCCCAACTCTTCACGGAAGCAAGCACAAGCATTCAGCTTTAAACGACCCATCAATTGTTTTTAAAATACATCTAGCTGCTGCCACGTGGAAGGGTTTGGATGGTTCAGCTGCATCCAGCAAAGAAGAGGTGTGGCCCATGAGCAAAGAGAGGCAGACAACCCTAGGATCCACAGCCGCCACATGACAGATATAATATTCCTTGGAGGTTTTTCAAAAGGGGGAAGACTGTTACATTGGAATACACATCACTTGGAGAGGCTCACGGACATTGAGGATGGAGGGCTACGGTTGAGCTCCAAAGGGTTCTTTTTTTTTTTACTTCCTGCTTAGACTTAGAAGAGAATTTCCATTCATAAACTTTTCATTTAAATATACTTTGTACTTAGCGGTGATTTATGTTCTTTCTTATTTTTTTTACGTTTGCTGTTGTCCGTAAGTTTGAATTGGGATATGAACTTTTGATTTAAGTTTTATTCAGCTCTTGTTCCTTGTTCCATTTGAATTAAATTTTGGTGGTCCAGTCCTGCGTTGAATGTGCACACGGGTTGCATCACAAATTTTTATTTACAATCTTTTTTTTTCTTTTTCATATTGAACCGAGAGGCTTTGAGATTGTCTAAATATTGGATTGTATTAATTAAAGTAACTAGCTCATTTAATTCATTTCAATGTTGACGCCTTTTAGAAGTTTTAAGTGGGGATTTGGTGATGACGTGCTGGGATAGATGATTTAGCATTCACTTTTTAATTTACATTTCATGCATTTATAATTTAATTTACCTTTTACATTTTATGCATTAATTATATTTTATATTTAATGTGTTTCCATGTCTAATTTTCCTTATGCAATGCATGCTTAAGTAATTTTCAGCAGGTTATTTTCTTTAGTGTCTTATCTTTTATTTTTATTTTTATTTTAATTCTAATCTTTATTTTAATGTTTTAAATCAAATTCGGTTGTATTGAATTTTTATTTTTAATTTCATCCACATTCACAAAACTTTCAAAACCCCCCCACTGTGTTAGATCTGATTCTGAACCGCAGTTGGTCCTTGAGAGACGACCTAGGAGTCACTTCCTAGTTTATACTGCATTCTTTGTGCACATCATATTTGTATGGGTCGCGACACCCATCAAATTTTGGCGCCGTTGCCGGGGACCAACGGTTCGGTTTTAGGTCTTTGGTTGTGTTAGTGTGTGTTGTGTCTTGTCTTGTGTTGTGAGTGTGATGTTCCGTTTTGTGTGTGGTGTTATGTGTGTTGCATTTAGGTAGCTTTAGTTGCATATTTTCATTGCATTCTTCTTTCCCCTTCTTTCTCATGTCTACCTATTTTGGCTATTTGAGTAATTCTAATTTTGCTTGTGTCTATGATTCTCCTCCTGCTTGTTACTCTGATATTGCTTCTCATATATACTCTGCTGATTTCTATGTTGAGAACAGAACGGTTCCTCCTCCATCTCATGAGAGTGCTCCTAGGGAGTCGTTTCCAATTGATAAGGAGGATATTCGTTGTGTTTTCAACACTGGACTAATAGATTTGCTGCCTAGGTTTCATGGTTTTGCAGGTGAATACCCACATAGACATTTGGAGGAGTTCTACACCATCTGCTCTTCAATGAAACCTCCAGATGTCCCGGATGAGGATATGTTTGTTAGGGCATTTGAGTACTCATTACATGGAGCGGCAAGGGATTGGTGTTGTTGTCTTATTCCAGGATCCGTCACCAGTTGGGAAGATCTTGAGCATCAGTTTCTTGATAAATTCTCCCCTATGCGGTATGGTTATAGCGACGATCCTGGGTGGACGAATCCTAACTTGGGATGGTATGGTACTTCAGAGCATCAATATCAGGAACCATCATTGCAGACTCCTTTTATGCCTTCTCCACCTGTTAAGGAACCACAACAGCCGCAGTTTCATGAGCCTGCCCAAGCAACTCCTCATCCTTCCACTACTTCTGAGTCTACATTGAAGGAGTTACTAAGGCATATAGCCATGCAGAACATTCAGTTCCAGCAAGAGACCAGAGCTTCTATTCAGAGTTTGACTGATCATATGGGGCAGATGGCCACTCAGCTCACTGAGGAACAGTCTTATGTTTCAGAGGAATCACCATTTCAGGCTGTTCAGCTTCCAGATGATGTTGATGCCATCCACATAGGAGATGAGGAGCAGAGTCATGAGCTTACTACTGCGCCATCTACTTCCCCACCCTCCTATGTCCCCACTCCTACACCTGAGGAAACTGATGAAGAATTGGAAGACCAGACAGATATGAGCAACACTTTTGAGATAGGTAGACCACTTTCACCTTTCACCACTCTACCAATCTTCAGGGAAGTGGAGGTAAACATACCTGAGATAGATTCTGTTGTTGATGATTATGTTGATGATGGGTATGTTTGTGATTGTATTGTTGATGAGCATGATTTTCAATCCCCCTCTTTGCATGATGAGAACTACTTTGTGTTATCACATCTGAATGTTTGTTCTCCATGCACTGAACATGAATCTGAACCTGTGATTGATATTGTTTCTATTTCTGAAATTGATTCATGTTCTGAGGGTATATCTGAGGTTCAACCTCTTACACTGGGATTGGGTGTTATACCTCTGCATGTTATTTCTGTGGAACCACATTGCACTAACCATGTTGTAGGAGGTACATATGGATTTGATCAACACACACCCATGGTGGAAGACAAAGGTGCCGACAGTTTGAAGATTAATAGCCACCAGCTGAACCTGCTAATTAACAATCACTTCTTCTTAGATCCAGCTGTGGAGGACATCTCCCTGCTTGATCAAATTTGGAGACTGAAGCAGTTCCTCCCCAAGACTTCCTTGCTGACTCCAGTGGTGGAGAACTTCTCCTTGAAAGTCCAAATTTGGCAACTGCCACCATGACCAGGGGAGTTTCCTTTTCCCTTCTCTCCCCCCTTACCTACTTTTATTGCACTTGTCCATGATCTGTTGATTGTTATCATTGTGATCTTATGCTTGTGACACATTGAGGACATTGTGTAGTTTAAGTGTGGTCTATTGGGGGAGACTCTGATTTTCTTTGATTAGTTTATGTTTTCTGCGTTAAATTTTTTTGTTTTCTAGGTAGTTTTTATTATGTCTTTTGTACAGTTTTGCATGTTTCTCTTGATTTCTGGACTTGGTTTAGGTTGTTGACTTGTCTTTCACTTCATTGATACTCTGATTTGTTGGATTCCTTGCTCTTCTTTACTTGGGAATATGATTATGATGTTTGAGAGGTTGATTTGATTGTGACAGAATTACCCTGTGTGAGATTTGAGCCACTTTATATTCTTTCCTGTGTGTGATATGTCTCTTGATTGCTTGCACATATGCCTTGGCTTGACTCTTTTTGATGATTCTTGATTGATATGCATGTTTGAAAGTGATAAAGGCAGTTTTGTTGTTGAGCCTCTCTAGGCAGATGAGCCTACCTTGTTGTGATCCTTTGATAGCCCCTTTGAGCCTATGTTTTCCCCATTTCTTTGTTTTGAAGCTGATACACTAGCCCTAAGTGAAAAACCATGATTACCTTAACCTTAGGGAATTTTGGAGCTTTGGAAGTGTTTTGGGAACAAGTGTGGTCTCCTTGGGGATTCAGATGAATTGGCTAGTTGGTTCCTCTTCTTGTTTGTTTTTGTATATATGTTGTTTTATCTTGTCTCTTAGAGTTGTGTTCTGAAAAGAGAGAAAAGGAAAGAGACAAGATGAAAAAAAAAAAAAGAAAAAAATACAGAAAAATGAGAAAATTAAAAAAATTGTTGTGTGAATAACGGAGTCAAGAAGAGGATTGAATAAGAGGGTTTTGGGTGTGATTTGATTGTATTTTCACTTGTTCCCCATTGCTCCTCTATTTCCTTTGGTTTGTAGCTTCTTATCCATATTATATCCTCCCTTGTCCTTGGCCCCATTACATCCATAAAAGACCTTTTGATTTGAACATGCATATGTTTTGAGTTTTGATATTAGAGACTTACCAAGTCAGTTGTTGCTTGTTTTCTTGAGTGCATTGAGTTGACATTGTTTACCTTAGACACTTGAGAGAAACACTGATAGTGCATATGTGAGGTTCTGTTGCTTTTGATTCCTCTCTTGAACTGATTGATCATTTTGCCATGCTTGGAATTGCTTGGATGATTTCTCTGAGTATCTGCTTTCTCTGATTCAGTGTTGGATATTGTCCACTTCTTTTTCCTTGTCCAGATTTCTTGAGGACTGTAATTCTGTTTGTTTGTTTCCTTGTAAGTCTTTGTTTTCTGTGTGATGAGTCTGTGTCAAGTCCCTGATGTCCATTGAACTATTCCCTGATTTTCGTCTTGGTTTTGCCCAGGAGTGCAAAAGACTAAGTGTGGTCTATTTTGATGAGTCGATATTTTATTGATTTCACTTAGCTTATTGTACTAGAATTAATCAGGGAATTGTGCTTAAATGTCCGGTATTTTCCCGTTTCTGCTAATTGTGCTTAATTTGACCGAAAATTTTAATTTTAATTAATTTGAATTTTTTGAGCTAATTATTTGCATTATTAATTGTAGGGAAATATTGGATAATATTTTAGGACTTAAAGAGAACTGACACATCAATTATATTCTCAAATGGCTAGGGTAGAGATGGTGTCATGACCTGAAAGAAAAAAATATGCACACGGCTTTTGGGCCTTTTAAAAATAACATGTTACTTTCAATTTTAAAAAAATAGAAGCAGCACAAAACAATCTTTCTTTATCTTCATTTGAGGGCTGCAACACGTTGAGAATTGGGCTAAGCATCCTACAGCGGTCCAAGCACACAACAACTTGCACATCTGCACCTCCATCACACGCTGCAGCAACCCATGTGCAATCAACAAATTTGATGCAGCAAAAGAAAAAAAGATAGCTGGTCCAGCAAGGAAAAGGTGCATCACGGCCTGTACACATGGCAGCTCCTTAAATCTTCAAGCTCCCAACTCTTCACGGAAGCAAGCACAAGCATTCAGCTTTAAACGACCCATCAATTGTTTTTAAAATACATCTAGCTGCTGCCACGTGGAAGGGTTTGGATGGTTCAGCTGCATCCAGCAAAGAAGAGGTGTGGCCCATGAGCAAAGAGAGGCAGACAACCCTAGGATCCACAGCCGCCACATGACAGATATAATATTCCTTGGAGGTTTTTCAAAAGGGGGAAGACTGTTACATTGGAATACACATCACTTGGAGAGGCTCACGGACATTGAGGATGGAGGGCTACGGTTGAGCTCCAAAGGGTTCTTTTTTTTTTTACTTCCTGCTTAGACTTAGAAGAGAATTTCCATTCATAAACTTTTCATTTAAATATACTTTGTACTTAGCGGTGATTTATGTTCTTTCTTATTTTTTTTACGTTTGCTGTTGTCCGTAAGTTTGAATTGGGATATGAACTTTTGATTTAAGTTTTATTCAGCTCTTGTTCCTTGTTCCATTTGAATTAAATTTTGGTGGTCCAGTCCTGCGTTGAATGTGCACACGGGTTGCATCACAAATTTTTATTTACAATCTTTTTTTTTCTTTTTCATATTGAACCGAGAGGCTTTGAGATTGTCTAAATATTGGATTGTATTAATTAAAGTAACTAGCTCATTTAATTCATTTCAATGTTGACGCCTTTTAGAAGTTTTAAGTGGGGATTTGGTGATGACGTGCTGGGATAGATGATTTAGCATTCACTTTTTAATTTACATTTCATGCATTTATAATTTAATTTACCTTTTACATTTTATGCATTAATTATATTTTATATTTAATGTGTTTCCATGTCTAATTTTCCTTATGCAATGCATGCTTAAGTAATTTTCAGCAGGTTATTTTCTTTAGTGTCTTATCTTTTATTTTTATTTTTATTTTAATTCTAATCTTTATTTTAATGTTTTAAATCAAATTCGGTTGTATTGAATTTTTATTTTTAATTTCATCCACATTCACAAAACTTTCAAAACCCCCCCACTGTGTTAGATCTGATTCTGAACCGCAGTTGGTCCTTGAGAGACGACCTAGGAGTCACTTCCTAGTTTATACTGCATTCTTTGTGCACATCATATTTGTATGGGTCGCGACACCCATCAAATTTTGGCGCCGTTGCCGGGGACCAACGGTTCGGTTTTAGGTCTTTGGTTGTGTTAGTGTGTGTTGTGTCTTGTCTTGTGTTGTGAGTGTGATGTTCCGTTTTGTGTGTGGTGTTATGTGTGTTGCATTTAGGTAGCTTTAGTTGCATATTTTCATTGCATTCTTCTTTCCCCTTCTTTCTCATGTCTACCTATTTTGGCTATTTGAGTAATTCTAATTTTGCTTGTGTCTATGATTCTCCTCCTGCTTGTTACTCTGATATTGCTTCTCATATATACTCTGCTGATTTCTATGTTGAGAACAGAACGGTTCCTCCTCCATCTCATGAGAGTGCTCCTAGGGAGTCGTTTCCAATTGATAAGGAGGATATTCGTTGTGTTTTCAACACTGGACTAATAGATTTGCTGCCTAGGTTTCATGGTTTTGCAGGTGAATACCCACATAGACATTTGGAGGAGTTCTACACCATCTGCTCTTCAATGAAACCTCCAGATGTCCCGGATGAGGATATGTTTGTTAGGGCATTTGAGTACTCATTACATGGAGCGGCAAGGGATTGGTGTTGTTGTCTTATTCCAGGATCCGTCACCAGTTGGGAAGATCTTGAGCATCAGTTTCTTGATAAATTCTCCCCTATGCGGTATGGTTATAGCGACGATCCTGGGTGGACGAATCCTAACTTGGGATGGTATGGTACTTCAGAGCATCAATATCAGGAACCATCATTGCAGACTCCTTTTATGCCTTCTCCACCTGTTAAGGAACCACAACAGCCGCAGTTTCATGAGCCTGCCCAAGCAACTCCTCATCCTTCCACTACTTCTGAGTCTACATTGAAGGAGTTACTAAGGCATATAGCCATGCAGAACATTCAGTTCCAGCAAGAGACCAGAGCTTCTATTCAGAGTTTGACTGATCATATGGGGCAGATGGCCACTCAGCTCACTGAGGAACAGTCTTATGTTTCAGAGGAATCACCATTTCAGGCTGTTCAGCTTCCAGATGATGTTGATGCCATCCACATAGGAGATGAGGAGCAGAGTCATGAGCTTACTACTGCGCCATCTACTTCCCCACCCTCCTATGTCCCCACTCCTACACCTGAGGAAACTGATGAAGAATTGGAAGACCAGACAGATATGAGCAACACTTTTGAGATAGGTAGACCACTTTCACCTTTCACCACTCTACCAATCTTCAGGGAAGTGGAGGTAAACATACCTGAGATAGATTCTGTTGTTGATGATTATGTTGATGATGGGTATGTTTGTGATTGTATTGTTGATGAGCATGATTTTCAATCCCCCTCTTTGCATGATGAGAACTACTTTGTGTTATCACATCTGAATGTTTGTTCTCCATGCACTGAACATGAATCTGAACCTGTGATTGATATTGTTTCTATTTCTGAAATTGATTCATGTTCTGAGGGTATATCTGAGGTTCAACCTCTTACACTGGGATTGGGTGTTATACCTCTGCATGTTATTTCTGTGGAACCACATTGCACTAACCATGTTGTAGGAGGTACATATGGATTTGATCAACACACACCCATGGTGGAAGACAAAGGTGCCGACAGTTTGAAGATTAATAGCCACCAGCTGAACCTGCTAATTAACAATCACTTCTTCTTAGATCCAGCTGTGGAGGACATCTCCCTGCTTGATCAAATTTGGAGACTGAAGCAGTTCCTCCCCAAGACTTCCTTGCTGACTCCAGTGGTGGAGAACTTCTCCTTGAAAGTCCAAATTTGGCAACTGCCACCATGACCAGGGGAGTTTCCTTTTCCCTTCTCTCCCCCCTTACCTACTTTTATTGCACTTGTCCATGATCTGTTGATTGTTATCATTGTGATCTTATGCTTGTGACACATTGAGGACATTGTGTAGTTTAAGTGTGGTCTATTGGGGGAGACTCTGATTTTCTTTGATTAGTTTATGTTTTCTGCGTTAAATTTTTTTGTTTTCTAGGTAGTTTTTATTATGTCTTTTGTACAGTTTTGCATGTTTCTCTTGATTTCTGGACTTGGTTTAGGTTGTTGACTTGTCTTTCACTTCATTGATACTCTGATTTGTTGGATTCCTTGCTCTTCTTTACTTGGGAATATGATTATGATGTTTGAGAGGTTGATTTGATTGTGACAGAATTACCCTGTGTGAGATTTGAGCCACTTTATATTCTTTCCTGTGTGTGATATGTCTCTTGATTGCTTGCACATATGCCTTGGCTTGACTCTTTTTGATGATTCTTGATTGATATGCATGTTTGAAAGTGATAAAGGCAGTTTTGTTGTTGAGCCTCTCTAGGCAGATGAGCCTACCTTGTTGTGATCCTTTGATAGCCCCTTTGAGCCTATGTTTTCCCCATTTCTTTGTTTTGAAGCTGATACACTAGCCCTAAGTGAAAAACCATGATTACCTTAACCTTAGGGAATTTTGGAGCTTTGGAAGTGTTTTGGGAACAAGTGTGGTCTCCTTGGGGATTCAGATGAATTGGCTAGTTGGTTCCTCTTCTTGTTTGTTTTTGTATATATGTTGTTTTATCTTGTCTCTTAGAGTTGTGTTCTGAAAAGAGAGAAAAGGAAAGAGACAAGATGAAAAAAAAAAAAAGAAAAAAATACAGAAAAATGAGAAAATTAAAAAAATTGTTGTGTGAATAACGGAGTCAAGAAGAGGATTGAATAAGAGGGTTTTGGGTGTGATTTGATTGTATTTTCACTTGTTCCCCATTGCTCCTCTATTTCCTTTGGTTTGTAGCTTCTTATCCATATTATATCCTCCCTTGTCCTTGGCCCCATTACATCCATAAAAGACCTTTTGATTTGAACATGCATATGTTTTGAGTTTTGATATTAGAGACTTACCAAGTCAGTTGTTGCTTGTTTTCTTGAGTGCATTGAGTTGACATTGTTTACCTTAGACACTTGAGAGAAACACTGATAGTGCATATGTGAGGTTCTGTTGCTTTTGATTCCTCTCTTGAACTGATTGATCATTTTGCCATGCTTGGAATTGCTTGGATGATTTCTCTGAGTATCTGCTTTCTCTGATTCAGTGTTGGATATTGTCCACTTCTTTTTCCTTGTCCAGATTTCTTGAGGACTGTAATTCTGTTTGTTTGTTTCCTTGTAAGTCTTTGTTTTCTGTGTGATGAGTCTGTGTCAAGTCCCTGATGTCCATTGAACTATTCCCTGATTTTCGTCTTGGTTTTGCCCAGGAGTGCAAAAGACTAAGTGTGGTCTATTTTGATGAGTCGATATTTTATTGATTTCACTTAGCTTATTGTACTAGAATTAATCAGGGAATTGTGCTTAAATGTCCGGTATTTTCCCGTTTCTGCTAATTGTGCTTAATTTGACCGAAAATTTTAATTTTAATTAATTTGAATTTTTTGAGCTAATTATTTGCATTATTAATTGTAGGGAAATATTGGATAATATTTTAGGACTTAAAGAGAACTGACACATCAATTATATTCTCAAATGGCTAGGGTAGAGATGGTGTCATGACCTGAAAGAAAAAAATATGCACACGGCTTTTGGGCCTTTTAAAAATAACATGTTACTTTCAATTTTAAAAAAATAGAAGCAGCACAAAACAATCTTTCTTTATCTTCATTTGAGGGCTGCAACACGTTGAGAATTGGGCTAAGCATCCTGCAGCGGTCCAAGCACACAGCAACTTGCACATCCGCACCTCCATCACACGCTGCAGCAACCCATGTGCAATCAACAAATTTGGTGCAGCAAAAGAAAAAAAGATAGCTGGTCCAGCAAGGAAAAGGTGCATCACGGCCTGTACACATGGCAGCTCCTTAAATCTTCAAGCTCCCAACTCTTCACAGAAGCAAGCACAAGCATTCAGCTTTAAACGACCCATCAATTGGTTTTAAAATACATCCAGCTGCTGCCACGTGGAAGGGTTTGGATGGTTCAGCTGCATCCAGCAAAAGAAGAGGTGTGGCCCATGAGCAAAGAGAGGCAGACAACCCTAGGATCCACAGTCGCCACATGACAGATATAATATTCCTTGGAGGTTTTTCAAAAGGGGGAAGACTATTACATTGGAATACACATCACTTGGAGAGGCTCACGGACATTGAGGATGGAGGGCTACGGTTGAGCTCCAAAGGGTTCTTTTTTTTTTACTTCCTGCTTACACTTAGAAGAGAATTTCCATTCATAAACTTTTCGTTTAAATATACTTTGTACTTAGCGGTGATTTATGTTCTTTCTTATTTTTTTTACGTTTGCTGTTGTCCGTAAGTTTGAATTGGGATATGAACTTTTGATTTAAGTTTTATTCAGCTCTTGTTCCTTGTTCCATTTGAATTAAATTTTGGTGGTCCAGTCCTGCGTTGAATGTGCACACGGGTTGCATCACAAATTTTTATTTACAATCTTTTTTTTTCTTTTTCATATTGAACCGAGAGGCTTTGAGATTGTCTAAATATTGGATTGTATTAATTAAAGTAACTAGCTCATTTAATTCATTTCAATGTTGATGCCTTTTAGAAGTTTTAAGTGGGGATTTGGTGATGACGTGCTGGGATAGATGATTTAGCATTCACTTTTTAATTTACATTTCATGCATTTATAATTTAATTTACCTTTTACATTTTATGCATTAATTATATTTTATATTTAATGTGTTTCCATGTCTCATTTTCCTTATGCAAAGCATGCTTAAGTAATTTTCAGCAGGTTATTTTCTTTAGTGTCTTATCTTTTATTTTTATTTTTATTTTAATTCTAATCTTTATTTTAATGTTTTAAATCAAATTCGGTTGTATTGAATTTTTATTTTTAATTTCATCCACATTCACAAAACTTTCAAACCCCCCCCCCCCCACTGTGTTAGACCTGATTCTGAACCGCAGTTGGTCCTTGAGAGACGACCTAGGAGTCACTTCCTAGTTTATACTGCATTCTTTGTGCACATCAAATTTGTATGGGCCGCGACACCCATCAATGGGGAAGTCGAATTAAGCTCGTGACTATGCACAGATTTTCAGAAACAATGCTATGTGAGATTTTACATTGAAAAGAATTTCAAAGTGAACTACAGTGTCGAAGTCGACTGTGTGCGCCACACATTTTGTTATGCTCATGAACTACAACGGCTATATTTTTAAAAGTTAGTTGAGCATTGAATGTTGGTCAACTACATTAACTGAAAAATTAATTAGTTTGACTGGATTGCTACTATTATGTCTTAATTGTTATAACTATTATAATACAGTCGACTCTATTAGTAGCATAATCGACTACAGGAGTGTCTAATGTATAGAAATCTATAAATAGACGAGACCTGATCATTTACAGAGAACTTTTGGAATACTAACATTTTCATATTCTGTTTCAGATTGATTCTCTAGATTTTAGAGCTCCAAGAACTCATCAAGAAGACGATTGTGATCTTGCTTGAAAGAGTTTCTGAAGGAGAACTGTGTTGTGCGTACTGCTTGATCAGAATATGCACAATTGGGGTGTTTCTGGTTGATCAAGAACTTGTTTGGCATTCGTGGTGATTGTTGTGATTGTTGTTACCTGTTGTGACTATGGGAGTTGGACTCGTGGAGTCTGGTACACTTTGAGGATTGTTCAAAGTGGGTTGCAGATTGCAGAAGAGGGAACATCCTGCTGCAAGTCTTGTTGTGTTGTTTGCCTATATTTTGGTTAGAGGGTTAAAGAGGTGTTTTATATTTTTGACTGAAGGTCTTCTATAAAAGCCTTGTTGTAAAAACCCTGACCATTATAGTGTAGTTGCTTCCTAGTACTAGAAGGACACTGGATGTAGACTTTGAGGCCGAACCAGTATAAAAACCTGCGTTTGAATTCTCTATCCCTATACTTTTACATTCAGTCGACTCTATTATTTGCGTAGTTTACTTTGAATTTCCACTGCAAACAAATTTCTATAACTTGCGATGCAAGAAAGTTTGTAAAGTTTTGTACTTTGAATTAAAGATTGCGAAAAGACTCTAATTTTGAAAACCCATCAATTCATCCCCCCCTTCTTGGTGTTAAAACGAAGCCTACCTGTTTCCTAACAAAGTTAACCCCAAAGAAGAATGTAAGGCTATAGCAAGCGTGGAGAATGAGATAGAAAAAGAGGAAAGTGAGAGAAAAAAAGAGAAAAATAATGAAGAGAGGGAGAAAGAAAAAGAAGGAAGAGAAGAGAGAGAAAAAAATTGAGTTGGTAAAAGAAGAGAGAAGAAAAAAATGAGTTGATAGAGAAAAAAGAGAAAGAAGAAAAAAACGAGGGCGAAGAGGTTGAGAGAGAAAAAGAAAAAAATATTAAAAAAATTGAAAAAAATTTCCACTACCCTGAAAAATATTCCATACAACCAGGGTGCTTTGATGAGATCTCCAAAGAATTGGGGATAAAAATTCCTGTGACAGAGGCATTGCAAGAAATCCCTGAATATGCCAAGTTCTTAAAAGAGCTCCTTAAAAGGGAGAAACATCCAAAGGAGGAGATAACTGAGATACAGGGGGATTGTAGTGTGATCTTGCAAAAGGCACTTCCTCCTTAGGTAGAAGACCCACGAAGTTTCACTATTCCCTCCACCATTGGGAACCACAAAATAGGGAAAGCCTTAATTGATTTGGGATCCAGTATCAATCTAATGCCCTTAACTGTTCTCAAAAAGATTGGGGACTTGGAAGTTAAGCCGACAAGGACGTCTCTTCTCATGGCAGATGGATCCCCCAAAAGGCCCTATGGTGTGGTAGAAGATGTGATGGTGCGAATCAACAACTTGAGATTCCTGGCGGATTTTGTGGTGCTAGAGATGGAGGAAAATGTGGAGATCCTTATTATCTTGGAAGGCCGTTCATGAAGTTGACCAAAGTAATCATCAATGTTGATGAAGGTACCATAGCCCTCAAGGACCAAGAAGATGAGGTGATTTTCAATGCCTTAAATATTGGGCAGCAATGCGTGATTCAATAATTGTGGTGGATGCAATGATAGAAAATAAATATGCAATGCGTGATTCAATTGACGAGATTTAGGCAATGGATGAATGAAGTTGTTGGGGGTTTAAAATTTCATCTAATCCTCTCTCATTTATTTACTCCTCTTGTTTAAATGGCGTTATTATCTAATTGCATGCAAACTTTCTTGGCCTCCCCTTAACTCGATCCCTCGGCGAAAAGGGCCTATTACTAATTACCGACTTGCTATCCCTAGCCTCCCCTAGCAACTAGCAACGCATTACAAACAGAAACAAATACAATTGGTCGTCCTACTCCCTTATCCCTAGGTGGTATTGCTTAACCAAGGAAAAATCTCACCATTTCGTGTCATTACTGTACGTCCCCGTATAAATAAAGTCAAATATCAATTACCGAATGAGTTAAACGATAAAGGCATTAAGCACAGTATGAGATTCCAACAATTGATAATAACGCATATGAACCACATATAATTCAAACAAGAGTTTCAATAAACGAGAGTATCAAAAGATTACATTGTTCCCCCAACAACAAAAAGGGTTTAGTTCACCATAGTCATGGTGAACCAAGATGAAAATAATGGAAGATATGGAAAGCAAACCCTAGAAAAGATGAAAAGGAGCCTAAGCATCCAAGAGATCCTCTCCAAAGAGTGCAAAGTAGGTCTGGCCGCCCTCCTCTATCAAAAGAATGAATTGAAATTCGTCACAGGGCTATTTATAGGTGAGAAGCGTGATGGGCGTCGCAACCCACACAAATTTGATTGCATATTAGAAATGCAGTATAGACTAGGAAGTGACTCCTAGGTCGTCTCTCAAGGACCAACTGCGGTTCAGAGTCAAGTCTAACACGAAGTGGGGGGGGTTGAAATTGTTTTGTGAATGCAAGGAGAATTAAAATAATTAAAACTGGAAATTAAATAAAGATGTAACCAGAATTTAAAGTATTGAATTGAATGTGGAAAAACATGAAAACCGAGCGGTTCTTCACAAGGCCGAACGGTTTTAACACGAGTGTGCCAGATACCGAACGGTTCTGTTCATAAGACCGAACGGCCTGGTAAGGAAACCGAACGACAATTGAAGCAGAAAAGGAAATTAGTTAAAACAAAGAAGCCGAACGGATTAAAAGCAAGACCGAATGCAAATGAAAATGTAAAAATTGGGCAAGTCAATGTAGAAGAAAGTCGAACGGTCTCTAATAGTGAAGCTTGTTAGAGACCGAACGGTGCTATTGGAAAACCGGACGGTAATATCAGTAAATGCAAAAACAGTAAACTTGTAGAAATCAAAACACAGTGCAGCGGAAACGAAATTGGAGAAACAAAATGTTGGAATAGTAAACTCGTAGAACAGTAACATGCAACAGTGACGAAGACAATGAACATTAAAATGAAATTGCATTCAAGCTTTTCACAAAAGTGCATAGACCCGTAAACTATAGTGATCTCCTCTCTTGAACATTCAAAGATCCAAAATGACAACAAGATGTAGAGTAAGTACGACTGTTGCTCCAATATTTATTCGACCCCAAAACAACCGAGAGTCCATTTCTTTACCAAAGACCACGTTCCAGACAAAAGAAAAAGAAGGAAAATAATGTGACTGCTCTTCATTCCACACAAACAATATTTAAAGAAAAGTTTAGCAAAAAGAAAGTGCCATTTCATTCAACCATGAGAGAAACCTGGTGACAACATTATTAGCCTTCGAAGAAAAAACGTTCCAGATGCAAAGAGAATGTTCAGCCGAAAAATGAAAATCTTCCAAACCCACAATGACGGCTTTCAGCTGAATCATGCAATGCTAAACTTCCAAAGTAAATGAAAGGGAAATGTTGCAGCCAATAAAACACAAATGCATCCTTCATTCAGCAAAGAGCTAAAACCGTCGACTACAATTAATGTTCCAGCATTGTGTTTAAAAGCAAAATAATTCTCTCCAAAAACCTAAGCAAGTTACGGCTGCAGCTCTCTCTATTTTCTGTGAACCATCTGTGACCAAGCTAAAGTTCTGAAAAACAGAATGACGGCTCCCCTCCCCAAACCTAGGACCAAGTATATGTCACTAAAAACTAGGGTGGGGTCCACCTAAAACCCTAAGGACATGTCATTTTTTTCTATTGGGCTTTTGTCTACTCTACAAAATTGGCCCAATTATTACAAAACTTAGTTTAAAAAGCCTAATCTACTAAATTAAAATTTGACTAATCCTAAAGTGTCTTTGTGGAGAGTCTTCACGTAATTGGTGCCCTTCCAAAAATCTCACAGTGTGATTCCAAAATTTCCCTGAAAAATAAAAATAGGAATAATTAAGCTCAATTAATTCAAATTAATTAAAATCAGAATTATTGGTCTAATTAAGCCCAAATGGTGAAAATGACACAATAACTAAGAATTAAGCGCAAATCATCAACACAATTCGGCGTGAAAAACTAAGTTAATGGTATACAATATCGACTCATCAAAATAGACCACACTTAATCTTTTGCACTCTTGGGCAAAATCAAGACGCAAAATAGGGAACAGTAATGAGGACATCAGGAAGTGACACAGACACAACAGACAGACGACAAAGACTCACATAGACAAACACAGAGTTGCATAGTTCTCACAAAATCTGGACAGTGAAAGGAAGTGGACATTATCCAACACAAAAGCAATGCAAGCAGATACTCACAGAATCATCCAAACAATTCAGTTCATGGAAAACAGTCAATCAGTTCAAGAGATGAATCAAGAGCAACAGAGCCTCACAGATGCACACAATCAGTGTCTCTCTCAAGTGTTTAAGGTAAATCGATGTCACTCAATGCACTCAAGAAAGCACACACATATAGACTTGGCAAGCCTCTAATATCAACACTCAAACACATATGCATGTTCAAATCAAAAGGTCTTTTCATGGTTGTAATGGGGCCAAGGACAAGGGAGGATATCATATGGATGAGAAGCTACAAACCAAGGGAAATAGAGGAGCAATGGGGAACAAGTGTAAACACATTCAAATCACACCCAAAACCTCTAATTTAATCCTCTTCTTGACTCCATTATTCACACAATTTTTTCTTTTTTTTTTCTTTTTTTTTTTCATCTTGTCTCTTTTCTTTTCTCTCTTTTCAGAACACAACTCTAAGAGACAAGATACATGATATTTACAAATGCAACAGCAAGAAGAGGACTCACTAGCCAATTCATCTGCAACTCCTAAGAGACCACACTTATTCCCAAAACAATTCCAAAGCTCCAAAATTCCCTAAGGTTCAGGTAATCATGGTTTTTCACTTAGGCTATTGTATGACCTTCAAAACAAAGAAATGGGAGAAGTATAGGCTCAAGGGGGCTAACAAAGAGATCATAACAAGGTAGGCTATCTGGCTAGAGAGGCTCAACCAACAAAATGCCTTTATCATTTTCAAACATGCTCATGAATCAAGAATTAACAACAGAGTCAAGCCAAGGCAAATGTGCAAGCAATCTAGAGACATATCACACACAAGAAAGATCATCAAATGGCTCAAATCTCACACAGGTAATCGGTCACAATCAATCCAACTCTCAAACATCATGATCATCTTCCAAGCAAAGAAGAGCAAGGAGTCCAACAAAACAGAGTATCAATGTAGTGAAGGGAAACTAGCAACCTAATCACAGTCCAGAATTCATAAAAAGCATGCAAAACTGTACACAAGACTCAACAAAATTCACAAGAAAACGAAATCTAAACAAAGAACAACCTCCCCTAATAGACCACACTTAAACAACACAATGTCCTCAGTGTGTCACAAAAAACAGATCAATAATCATAACAATCATCAGATACAAACAAAGTGCAATAAAAGTGAGGAGGGAAGGAGAAAAGAAACTCCCTGAGTCAGCTGAGAGGGTAGGTGGGGTAGACCAAAGACGTCTCCTCCACCACTGCATCCAACAAAGAAGGATTGCTGAGGAAAGGCTTCAGTCTATGCCCGTTCACCTTGAAGCTTGTAGCTGTAGATGGATCCTGGATCTCTACTGTACCATAAGGATAAACATTAGTCACAACAAAAGGTCCAGTCCACTTTGATCTCAACTTACCACCCACGAAGCCAAGCCTAGAGTTATACAACAAAACCTGCTGGCCAACCTCGAAGTCCTTTCTAACAATGGAACTATCGTGGAACCTCTTGGTCCTTTCTTTGTAGAACTTCGAGTTCTCATAGGCCTCCAATCGGATCTCATCCAACTCATTCAGTTGCAACTTCCTTTCCTCTCCAGCTTGGTCAATGGAGAAGTTGCAAATCTTCACAGCCCAATATGCCCGATGCTCAATCTCAACTGGTAAATGACATGTCTTTCCAAAGACAACCCGATAGGGAGACATCCCAATGGGTGCTTTGTAGGCAGTCCTGTGGGCCCAAAGAGCATCGTCCAACCTATTGCTCCAATCCTTTCTGTTGGGCTGGACAATCTTCTCCAAAATCCTCTTGATCTCCCTGTTGGAGATCTCAGCCTGCCCATTTGTTTGGGGGTGGTAAGGTGTAGAAACTCTGTGCGTCACCCCATATTTCTTGAGCAAGGCTTGCATGGATCTGTTGCAAAAATGGGTTCCCTGATCGCTAACAATTGCTCTAGGCACTCCAAACCTGCAAAAGAGGTGAGATCTAACAAAATCCACAACAACCCGAGCATCATTAGTCCTGGTGGCTCTAGCTTCCACCCATTTTGAAACATAATCCACAGCAAGGAGAATATAAGAGAAACCAAAAGAAACAGGGAAAGGACCCATGAAATCTATACCCCAGACATCAAACACCTCACAGAACAGCATAGGTTGTTGAGACATCTCCTGTCTCTGTGAAATAGGTCCTCCTTCTCTCTGACATGGCTCACAGGTGCTACAAGTCCTCTCTGCATCCTTGAAGATGGAAGGCCAGTAGAAACCGCTATCAAGCACCCTGCGAGCTGTTCTCTGTATCCCCAGATGACCACCAGGTGAGAAGGCATGGCAAAACTGCAGGACCGAGTCAATCTCATGGTCCGGAATGCATCTCCTAGTAACCTGGTCACTGCACAACTTCCACAGATATGGGTCATCCCAAACATAATACTTAGCATCACTCTTGATTTTGGCAATCTGAGCACGTGATGCTAAGGGAGGAAAAACAGAAGCAACCAAATAATTCACAATGTGTGCAAACCAAGGAGTAGGGTGAGAAGAAGAAATCAGTAACAAACTCTCATCAGGAAAGTCATCCTGGATGGGCAACACATCAGCTTCATCCCCAGCTCTCTCAATGCGGCTGAGGTGGTCTGCAACCAAATTTTGTGCTCCACTCCGGTCTTTAATCTGCAAGTCAAACTCCTGGAGTAGTAGCATCCACCTGATCAATCTAGGCTTTGACTCAGCCTTTCTCAACAAAAACTTCAGAGCTGCATGGTTAGTATACACAATAACAGGAGATCCAAGCAAATACGACCTAAATTTATCAAGGGCAAAAACAATTGCCAACAACTCCTTCTCAGTCGTCGTGTAGTTTACTTGGGCAGCATCCAAAGTGCGTGAGGCGTAGTAAATCACTCTAGGCACCTTGCCAATCTTCTGTGTCAGGACAGCTCCCAAAGCATGATTTGATGCGTCACACATGAGTTCAAATGGGGCTGTCCAATCTGGTGCCTGAATGATCGGAGTGGTGATTAAAGCCTCCTTCAGGCAATCAAACGCCTGCTTGCACCTGTCATCAAACTCAAAGTCGATGTCCTTCTGCAGTAGTCTAGACAAGGGAAGCACCTTCTTGCTGAAATCCTTGATGAAGCGCCTGTAGAAACCTGCATGTCCTAGAAAAGATCTAACCTCTCGCACACAAGAGGGGTAAGGCAACTGCGAAATCACAGATATCTTGGCAGGATCTACCTCTATTCCCTTTTCAGAAATGATGTGCCCTAGAACCAAACCTTGTTCAACCATGAAGTGACATTTCTCAAAATTGAGAACAAGGTTTGTTTCTATGCATCTTTTCAAAACTTTTTCCAAACTGTCTAAACATGCATCAAAAGAGGATCCATACACAGTAAAGTCATCCATAAACACCTCTATGCAACTCTCAAGAAAGTCGCTAAAAATGCTAAGCATGCACCGTTGGAAGGTACCAGGGGCGTTGCATAGGCCAAAGGGCATCCTCCTATAGGCAAAAGTGCCAAAGGGGCAGGTAAATGTGGTTTTCTCTTGGTCCTCAGGAGCAATATTGATTTGAAAATAACCAGAAAAACCATCAAGAAAGCAATAATGAGATTTACCTGCCAGGCGCTCCAGCATCTGATCAATGAATGGCAGGGGGAAGTGATCTTTCCTGGTTGCTTGATTGAGCCTCCTATAATCAATGCAGACTCTCCAGCTGTTCTGCACTCTTGTGGGAATCAGCTCAACCCTCTCATTTTTCACAACAGTGAGACCGGTCTTCTTGGGCACAACATGGATGGGGCTCACCCACTGACTGTCTGAAATAGGGTAGATGATCCCAGCTTGCAAAAGCTTCATCACCTCCTTCTTAATCACGTCCAAGATCACAGGGTTTTGCCTTCTCTGTGGCTGTCTCACTAGTTTGGCCCCATCTTCCAACAGAATCCTATGCATGCATGTGGATGGGCTAATACCAGGGATGTCCGCCAAACTCCAACCTATGGCTTTCTTATGCGCCCTCAACACTCCAAGCAACCTCTCCTCTTGAACAGAATCAAGGGAGGTGGAAATTATGACCGGTTTCCTCTCATCATCCTCCAAGTACACGTACTTGAGGTTTTCTGGGAGCTGTTTCAGCTCAAGAGTGGGTTCCTGCAAGTCAGATTCAAGTGTACTTCCTGCAACGTGGTTAATGCATTCTGACTCTAAAGAATGAACAGGTAAAGGCAGAAAACCCATCTCATCACAATCCAGATCAATATCCATCACAGGTATATCAACAACATCATCAATATCATCCAAATCATCATAAACACGCATATCATCAATAACCTGGACATCATCAATACCCTGGACATCACAGTTCTCATCCCAATCAACATCCAATTCAACATCATATTCAAATCCTGTCTCAATTCCAGATTCAATGCATGGATGTAAAGAAGATAGAAAAGAATGCTTCTTCTTATGCAAAGAGTGAAAGTCATGAACAACAAATTCATCAATAATGTCATCCAATGCATCAATCCTAAACACAGAATGGTCCTCAGCTGGAAATTTCATTGCGTCAAGGATATTAAAATGAACAACAATATCAGCAATTTCCATAGACAAAGTTCCAGCATACACATCAATCTTAGTTCGGGCAGTTTTAAAAAATGGCCTACCTAAGATAATGGGAGCGGATCCATGAGAGAATCCCTCCTCCATCTCCAAAACATAAAAGTCAGCAGGAAAAATCAATTCACCAACCCTAACCAAGACATCCTCTATGAAACCTGTTGGGTGGGTAACACTCCTATTAGCCAACTGAATGACCACACCCGTGGTTTGCAAAGGACCAAGAGACAAAGAGGAGTATATAGACAAAGGCATGACATTAACAGAAGCACCCAAATCAAGCATGGCATTCTCGAATTTACTATTTCCAATCACGCAAGGAATGCAAAATATACCTGGGTCCTTGCACTTCTCAGGAATGTGCGGGACCGACTTACCAATAAGCGCAGATACATTCCTTCCCATGCTAATCCTTTCATCGCCCTTCATCTTCCTCTTGTGTGTGCACAACTCCTTCAAGAATTTGGCGTATCTTGGAATCTGTTTGATGGCATCAAGTAGAGGTATGTTCACCTCTACTTTCCTGAAGGTCTCCAGAATTTCCCTATCCACCTCTTCAGTCTTTTTGCTAGGAAGTGCCCGTGAAAGGAATGGAAGAAGGATAGGTCGGTCAACCAATGGAGTAGGTGCAGCAGCGGTGGTGGTGGTAGAGGAAGAAGATCCACCTGAAGAAGAACCATCGGCTGAAGAAGAAGATCCACCCACCTCAAATGCCCTGCGTGGACCGTCATGGTCGTCCTCTCTAGGACAAGTGGCAGGCACCGGTGTAGGTGTAGAAGCGGGCTCTGAAGGCACAACAGTCTGCTTCCCTGATCTGAGGGTAATGGCACTCACATTCTTCGGATTCTGCACAGTCTGGGATGGTAACTTATTAGAATTTTGAGACTGCGCCTGGTTCATCTGAGTAGCCATCTGACCCATCTGGTTAGTGAGACTCTGTATGGAAGCTCTAGTCTCTTGCTGAAACTGCAGGTTTTGCATAGTCATCTGTCTCACTAACTCTTCCAATGAAGGCTCAGAAGAAGTGGACGGTTGGGCAGCTGGTTGGGCAGGTGCCTCTTGCTGCTGCTGTTGTTGTTGTTGTTGCCTCTGGTGCTGTTGCATAGGTGGAGGCACATATCTGTTAGGTGCTCCAGCATTCTGGAAAGGTGGCGCCTGCTGCTGATGCTGTGGCGCATTGTTCCATCTAAGATTGGGGTGATTCCTCCACCCTGGGTTGTACCTGTTGCTGGACAAGTCATGACTTTGCTGTTGTGGCTGCCTGTTGTTATATATGTTAGTAGCATAAGCCTGAGGCGCATCAGAGGCAGCTGAGGACTGCAAGGTAGGACAAGCATCTGTATAGTGGTCACTGGAAGGACAAATAGCACATAGTCGTGCAACAGATGCAGATGGAGCTGCAGATCTCTGGTTAGTAGTCAACTGTGTCACCAACTTTGTAAGAGATTCAATCTTGCCTTCCAACTTGCTTTCAATGGCTGATAAAGACTGGGCAACCACATCATGTACGCCCCTCACCACAATGGCATCATTCCTGGCGCTAAACTGTTGGGAGTTGGAAGCCATCTTCTCAATCAAATGCCTGGCCTCAACAGGTGTGGTGTCTCCAAGAGCTCCACCACTGGCAGCATCAATCATACCCCTATCCATGTTGTTCAAACCCTCATAGAAATACTGGATAAGGAGTTGTTCAGGTATCTGATGGTGGGGGCAACTTGCACAAAGTGTCTTGAATCTCTCCCAATACTCATACAAGCTCTCTCCACCAAGCTGCCTAATCCCAGTGATGTCCTTCCTGATAGCTGTCGTCCAGGATGCTGGGAAAAATTTCTCCAAGAACAACCTCTTCAGATCATCCCAGCTAGTGATGGATCTAGGCGCCAAAGCATATAGCCAATCCTTAGCAACACCTTCCAATGAGTGAGGAAATGCTTTCAAAAAGATGTGCTCTTCAGGAACATCATGAGGTTTCATAGTGGAACAGACAATGTGGAATTCCTTCAAATGCTTGTGTGGACTCTCACCTGCAAGACCATGAAACTTGGGCAACAAATGGATCAGTCCAGTCTTGAGAACAAATGGGACGTCCTCATCAGGATATTGGATGCACAAGCTTTCAATATCGAAATCAGGTGCAGCCATCTCCCTAAAAGTCCTCTCACGAGGTGGAGGTTGTGCCATATTGTTCTCAGTGTGAAAAACAACAGAATCAGAATCAGAATCAAGTGTAGATGCAACAGATGTAGTGGATGCAGTATGCACAGAATACTCAACAGTTGGATGAACAGTATCTAATGGGACAGACTCAAAAACAGACTCAATTGACAAATTCCTAGAATGCCTAACTAACCTATGAAACGTTGATGAGTCGATATTTTATTGATTTCATTTAGCTTATTGTGCCGAATTTAATCAGGGAATTGTGCTTAAATATCCAGTATTTTCCCATTTTCACTAATTGTGCTTAATTTGATCATAAATTCTTATTTTAATTAATTTGAATTATTTGATGCTAATTATTTGCATTATTAATTGTAGGGAAATTGTTGGATATTATTTTGGGACTTAAAGAAAATGCCACATCAATTTTATTCTTAGCTTAAATTAGAGTGGTGGTGTGGAATTTATATTGGGAGGTGCAAACAGCTACCGGACCACAATCAGCAACTCCAACCTTGCAGCAGTGGCCACGTGGAGGATTACAAAGGTGTTTCAATTGGAGAGGGGTGCTTCAATTGAATTTGGGAGTGACGTGCAGCAACCTTCCAGCAGCAGCTTGATCCATGAGGGAAGCAGTCCAGAAACCAACACGTCCTGGTGTGTGGAATGAGTAGCACGTGACATTTTAATTCCTTTTGAAGTGAGCACACATTCCATGGCCCACAAGCTGATTCTGTGTGGAAGAAAAGCAAGATGGCTCAAGGAAAGTTGTATTGTCCCAAGGAATAAAAAGATAAATAAATAAATAAATAAACTGCACCCAAGGAAAGTTGTATTACCCAGCAAAGAAGTCCAACCTCCAATTTAAAAACACAACACCTCCACGTGTGAGGGCGGTTATTTTTCTTAGAAAAATTTGGTATGTTGGCTGAAAGATATAGCATTCAAGGCCCAAAGGAAAAAAAGAAATCAGTCAATCACACATCATCACGGCCCACAATGTTCAGAGGCTGCAGAAAAATTGAAGCAGATTATTCACCCTATTAAGAGGGCAGCTCGTCCATATGGGGAGTTGGTGGGGAGACGCACACAGAACCCTAGACGTTTTTCCTAGGATAGCCGCCACCCAGGAAAACAGATATCTCTCCATCATTTTCTTTAGAAAAGCAAAAAAATCGAACTGGAAAGATGTAGAGCTCCAAGAGGTTTTAGTTTTTTTTTTTATTTCTTCACGCCTGACCAAAAGCCTAATTTAATATTATATGTAGTGCACTTACATTCCAACCTTGAATGATTAACCTATTTAATTTGATGGGCTGCTTCATTTATTGTGCCTTTCAATGTTCATCATCATGAAAGCTTATTCTCGTTGCATGTGTTAATTAAATGTGTTTGGCATTTCCCTTTTCTTTTTTATTTCACCATTTCATTTCCGCTGTCTTCAATTGCCTCACGCATGGTGCATTGCATATTTTATTTTTATTTTTTATTTTTTTTTAATTCCGCTTGTTACGTTCAAGAGTTGGTAGATTCGTTTTTATTTATTTATCTCTGGCAGCCAACTAGCGTTAGATTAGTTAGAATCTCTTGCATCTTAATGGATTCACCTTGTGCAAATTGAAGACTCGTTTCCAAACTGTAATGTGCCTTTAAATTTTAATTTAGCAATTTAATCTCAAGTTCAGTTGCCTTTTAATTTCTCCTCATGCTGATTGCACATCTTGTTTTAGGACAGTTTAGTTTATTTTTTTTTTCATTCACTATGTTGTCTATTCTGTTTGGTTTCTTTACCTTCTTGCATTTTCAATTTCCTCACTTGCTTTAAAGATAGTTCGGTCTTAATGTAGAATCGTTCGGTCATCTGTAGGACCGTTCAGTCTTCGTGCTTTGTTAATTTATTTAAATGTTTTTAATTATGTTTAGTTGTATTTAATTTCCAGATATAATTTAGTTTATCCGCATTCACAATCCTTTCACAAACTCCCCCTTCGTGTTAGACCTAAGACGCGAACCACATTTGGTCCTTGAGAGACGACCTAGGGGTCACTTCCTAGTCTATACTGCATTTCTAATATGCAATCAAATTTGTATGGGCCGCGACACCCATCAAACGTCCTATCAATTTCAGGGTCAAAAGGTGGTATGAATCCAGGATTTCCTCTAGTCATGCACTAAATCACAACACCCTTTAATCATGAAACAATAGCACAAAAATCTCAAATCACAGAAAACAATCACAAGACACAACAAAGACTATCACAACACGTCAAAACACAGTCACAAGACACACAAACACAAACAAAAGACTCAATACTGAACCGTTGGTCCCCGGCAACGGCGCCAAAATTTGATGGGCGTCGCAACCCACACAAATTTGATTGCATATTAGAAATGCAGTATAGACTAGGAAGTGACTCCTAGGTCGTCTCTCAAGGACCAACTGCGGTTCAGAGTCAAGTCTAACACGAAGTGGGGGGTTGAAATTGTTTTGTGAATGCAAGGAGAATTAAAATAATTAAAACTGGAAATTAAATAAAGATGTAACCAGAATTTAAAGTATTGAATTGAATGTGGAAAAACATGAAAACCGAGTGGTTCTTCACAAGGCCGAACGGTTTTAACACGAGTGTGCCAGATACCGAACGGTTCTGTTCATAAGATCGAACGGCCTGGTAAGGAAACCGAACGACAATTGAAGCAGAAAAGGAAATTAGTTAAAACAAAGAAGCCGAATGGATTAAAAGCAAGACCGAATGCAAATAAAAATGTAAAAATTGGGCAAGTCAATGTAGAAGAAAGTCGAACGGTCTCTAATAGTGAAGCTTGTTAGAGACCGAACGGTGCTATTGGAAAACCGGACGGTAATATCAGTAAATGCAAAAACAGTAAACTTGTAGAAATCAAAACACAGTGCAGCGGAAACGAAATTGGAGAAACAAAATGTTGGAACAGTAAACTCGTAGAACAGTAACATGCAACAGTGACGAAGACAATGAACATTAAAATGAAATTGCATTCAAGCTTTTCACAAAAGTGCATAGACCCGTAAACTATAGTGATCTCCTCTCTTGAACATTCAAAGAGCCAAAATGACAAAAAGATGTAGAGTAAGTACGACTGCTGCTCCAATATTTATTCGACCCCAAAACAACCGAGAGTCCATTTCTTTACCAAAGACCACGTTCCAGACAAAAGAAAAAGAAGGAAAATAATGTGACTGCTCTTCATTCCACACAAACAATATTTAAAGAAAAGTTTAGCAAAAAGAAAGTGCCATTTCATTCAACCATGAGAGAAACCTGGTGACAACATTATTAGCCTTCGAAGAAAAAACGTTCCAGATGCAAAGAGAATGTTCAGCCGAAAAATGAAAATCTTCCAAACCCACAATGACGGCTTTCAGCTGAATCATGCAATGCTAAACTTCCAAAGTAAATGAAAGGGAAATGTTGCAGCCAATAAAACACAAATGCATCCTTCATTCAGCAAAGAGCTAAAACCGTCGACTACAATTAATGTTCCAGCATTGTGTTTAAAAGCAAAATAATTCTCTCCAAAAACCTAAGCAAGTTACGGCTGCAGCTCTCTCTATTTTCTGTGAACCATCTGTGACCAAGCTAAAGTTCTGAAAAACAGAATGACGGCTCCCCTCCCCAAACCTAGGACCAAGTATATGTCACTAAAAACTAGGGTGGGGTCCACCCAAAACCCTAAGGACATGTCATTTTTTTCTATTGGGCTTTTGTCTACTCTACAAAATTGGCCCAATTATTACAAAACTTAGTTTAAAAAGCCTAATCTACTAAATTAAAATTTGACTAATCCTAAAGTGTCTTTGTGGAGAGTCTTCACTTAATTGGTGCCCTTCCAAAAATCTCACAGTGTGATTCCAAAATTTCCCTGAAAAATAAAAATAGGAATAATTAAGCTCAATTAATTCAAATTAATTAAAATCAGAATTATTGGTCTAATTAAGCCCAAATGGTGAAAATGACACAATAACTAAGAATTAAGCGCAAATCATCAACACAATTCGGCGTGAAAAACTAAGTTAATGGTATAAAATATCGACTCATCAAAGCGCAGCAGAAAAATAGGCCCAAGCCCAGCTGACAATCACCCGGCGTCACACTTTGGCGCCTGGCGGTGGACCTTGAATCGCACCCCCGTCCGGTAGGGGTCTACCGCCCGGCGGTTTCCTCTTGCCGCAAAACCGCCCGGCGGCAGGGGACTGCCGCCCTGCGCCCAATGCTGGTGTCTTCTCCTCCTGTTTGACCACTGGCGCCGGGCGATGCCTAGACTCTTCTTTTCTCTAATTTTCTTGCTTTTCTTGAGTCTATGACCTTCATCTCTATTCCCAATCTTCACTTCTGTCAATTTTGCTGCAAAACAAGCATAAAATCGCTAAAAACAGCTTTTGACGCTCGACTGACTCATTTATTGAGTTTTGTTTGATTTCAAGCTCATTCTTAGCAATAAAGGGCGTAATTTAGTCCAAATTAGCATATGAAAATAACGGTCTTTCAATCGTTATCACAACCCCAAACTTAGAACTTTGCTTGTCCTCAAGCAAAACAAAACAAAACCACAAAACAAAACAGACCTTGACTTTCTACCCTTTCATCCAATGATTCAACATTTCCAAAGTACATGACAAAGCTTACTAAATTTCAGATAATCAGCAAACTCAAATCGAGATGCATGCTTGTTCTCAACTTAATTTATCTCATGCGTTCCTCCACAGATGCTGCACAGTATGAATGATCAGTCTACTAAACAAAGAATGCAATCATGAACTTTAGAAGTTCTCACCAAGCAAGTGTTTCACTCAATCACTCAAGTGTTTAGGGTAACACTCCACTCTTTATTGTTCACAAGTCACATAAAATAAAATTGCCATTCATCTCAAACAATCAACATCTTTCCATGCAAATGCCATCAAAAGGACTTTTCCAAGGCTTGTAATGAGGTCAAGCTATCAACAAAAATTGGTTTTTCTGGATCACAAAATTCTTGAGTCAAAAGAACTATTTCATCAATGAAAAGGTTCAAGTTTAAACTCTCTCTTGTTACCAATTTCTCTCATTCCCAGCTTCTTCCCTTTTTCTTTTTCATTGAGCTCATCTTCATGCTTTTATTCTTTTCTTTTTCTCTATTCATGTATTTTACTTTTCAACACTTGAGCTCAATGCTTTTCTTTTGCCTTCCCAATTTTCCCATGCAACCCCAAACTTGAACCTTTTCATTCCATACAATTATTCTCAACCCAACTCAAGATAAATAATTTCAAATCAAAGGGTTTCATCATGTTCCAGGCTAAGGTTCAAAAAGGATATAATCTTTAAAGCTTTTTGGTTGGAAACTTGGCTAGAAAAGGGTTTTCAAACATGGCCTTGATCATTTGACATTCACATAAAAATCAATCAATCATCAAGATTAAGGCAATAAAATTTATGCTTCAATGTGAACAATACATGAAACAATAAAAACTCTGGGGCTCAATACCTCACAATACATGCTTTCTCACGCACAGTCATTCATACATCCTGTTTAGCATCATGACCATAATCATACTTCATCACACATCTGTTTCACAGGATGTTAACATGCATACAACTCAAAAATCATTCACATCAAATCATCATCAAATAAACTCATCATGCAAAGTAGTCATTCAAACATCTTCAGAAAAAGTATTTAAGTCAAGCATACACACTGAAAAATAAAATTCAAAAATTTAAAATGCAAGGGTAAAGAAGAAATTCTAGGTTGCCTCATAGAATTTCTCTACATCATTACTGAAGCAAATTGCTCTACATCTCCTCCCACATAATGTTTGAGCCTCTGCCCATTCACTATCCAGCTTCGTTGTTGATCTTCATCATTTGAATGCTCTAGTTCCACTGCTCCATTTTGAAATACCTGCTTTACCATAAAAGGTCCTAACCATTTTGATTTCATCTTTCCAGGAAACAGCTTCAGCCTTGAGTTAAATAATAACACCAACTCCCCTGGATGGAAGGTTCTTTTGAGCAGTTTTTTGTCATGATACAATTTCACCTTTTCTTTGTAGATTCTTGATGAATCATATGCGTGCAACCGCATTTCTTCAAGTTCCAACATCTGGTTTCTTCGTCTGCTTTGAGTGTCAGTAGGATCAAAGTTCAAAAATTTCAAAGCCCATAGAGCTTTATGAAATCCATCTCTACTGGTAGATGGCATGCTTTTTCATAGACCAACTGAAAAGGTGAGAGTCCCATAGAATTTTTCATTGCAGTTCTGTATGCCCAAAGAGCATCATCCAGTTTCTGTGACCAATCTCTCCTTGAAAGAGTGACAGTCTTTTCCAGAATTCTTTTTATCTCCCGGTTAGATACCTCAGCTTGCCCATTTGTTTGTGGATGATAAGGTGCAGCAACCTTATGTTTCACCCCATAATGTTTTAGCACCCTGGCAAGCTGAGCATTACAAAAGTGCGATCCCCCATCGCTGATGAGTACTCTGGGGGTGCCAAACCGTGAGAAAATTTGCCTCTTCAAGAATTTGATCACCGTGTTAGCATCATTCTTGGGGCATGCTAAAGCTTCCACCCATTTGCTCACATAATCAACAGCTACCAAAATATACTCGTTATTAAAGGATGGAGGAAAGGGTCCAACGAAATCAATACCCCAACAGTCGAAAACTTCAACCTCCAGAATTCCTTGCAACGGCATCTCATGCCTTCTTGAAATATTCCCCGTCCTTTGGCATTTGTCACAACTCCGAGCATGGTTATAGGCATCTTTAAACACATTTGGCCAGTAAAATCCAGCTTGCAAAACTTTTGCAGGTGTGCGCTCACCATTGTAATGGCCTACATATGGAGAATTATGGCAATGCCACAAGATCCTTTCTGCTTCCTCCTTTGTTACACATCTCCTCAGAAGATTGTCAGCTCCTATCTTGAACAAGTACGGATCATCCCAAGTGAATTGTTTCGCATCATGTAAGAACTTCTTTTTCTGTTGCCAATTGAGTCCTTCAAGAAAAACACTTGCAGCTTTGAAATTAGCGAGGTCAACAAACCAGGGTCTTTGCTGAATATATAGAAGAGTTTCATCTGAAAATGACTCCCAGATTTCCTTCTCCTTTCTTGTTACTTCATCATTAACCAATCGGGATAAATGGTCAGCAATCAAATTTTCACTTCCCTTTTTATCTCGAATTTCTATGTCAAACTCTTGAAGCAGAAGTACCCATCTAATCAATCGTGGCTTTGAGTCTGGTTTAGTCAATAAATACTTTATAGCTGCATGGTACGTTTATATAATCACCTTGGACCCAATAAAATAAGATCTTAATTTCTCCAATGCATAAACTATATCCAAAAATTCTTTTTCTGTGGTGGCATAATTCTGTTGGGCTTCATTCAAAACTTTACTGGCATAGTAAATAGCATGAAAAACCTTTTCTCTTCTTTGACCCAATACTGCGCCTATGGCATAGTCACTAGCGTCACACATAAGTTCAAACTCTTTACTTCAGTCTGGAGCAACAATTACTGGAGTGGAAATCAATCTTTTCTTCAAAATCTCAAAAGCTTGCAGACATGCCGGACTCATTAAAAAGGGTGTACCTTTAACAAGCACATTACTTAATGGCTTAGCAATCTTTGAAAAATCCTTAATAAAACGACGATAAAATCTAGCATGACCCAGAAAACTTCGAATTCCTTTCACATTGGAGGGTGGTGGAAGCTTCTCAATAACCTCCACCTTTGCTTTATCCACTTCAATTCCCTTTACCGAGATCTTGTGCCCTAACACAATCCCTTCCGTAACCATGAAATGGCACTTCTCCCAATTCAGAACAAGGTTTGTTTGAACACACCTTTTAAGTACTGCATCCAGGTTAGCCAAACATCTTTGAAAGGAATTCCCAAAAACAGAAAAATCATCCATGAAAACTTCTATGCTTTTCTCCATGAACTCAGTAAAGATTGCTTGCATACACCTTTGGAATGTAGCTGGTGCGTTGCATAACCCAAAAGGCATTTTTTTGTAGGCAAAAATGTCAAACAGGCATGTAAATGCTGTTTTCTCTTGGTCTTCAGGATCAACCACAATTTGATTATATCCAGAATAACCATCCAGGAAGCAATAATAGGTTTGTCCAACCAATCTTTCTAACATTTGATCCATGAAGGGCAAGGGAAAATTATCTTTTCTGGTGGCTGTGTTTAATCTTCTGTAGTCAATGCACATTTGCCACCCAGTGACTGTCCTTGTGGGAATAAGCTCATTCTTTTCATTATGAATGACAGTCATCCCTCCTTTCTTAGGTACAACTTGAATTGGACTCACCCATTTGCTATCAGAAATAGGATAAATAATTCATGCTTCTAATAGTTTCAAGACTTCTTTTCTCACTACTTCCTTCATTACTGGATTGAGTCTCCTTTGCGGTTGCGCCACCGGTCTATAGTCTTCTTCCATCAGAATTCTATGCATACAATAAGTGGGGCTTATGCCCTTGAGATCTGCAATTGACCAGCCTATAGCGCCTTTGTTTGCCTTTAAAACTTCCACCAACTTTCCTTCTTCTTCCGAAGATAATAACGTACTAATAATGACAGGCTTTTCTCCATCATCCTCCAAAAACACATATTTCAAATGTGGTGGTAACTCCTTCAGTTCACTTTTACTTTCTGGAATTTTCTCTCTACACTCAATCTTTTCAAAAAAGAGTCTGTTCTACTAGAATTTCTTTAGTTGCCTCCAATTCTTGGACACATTCCTGTTTCATTTTTTCCTCTTCTTCGTTCAGATCCTCACATTCGTCAATCAGAGCTCTTTCCAGTATGGATGCATTACGGACTCTACCACTTTGTGTCATGCAGAGTTCTTCTACCACATCAATTTGAAAGCAAGACTTGTTGTCTTTGGGATGCGACATTGCCTGAAACACATTAAAATCCACTTCTTCATCTTGCACCTGCACTTTAAGCTTTCCCTTCTCCACATCGATTACAATCCTAGCTGTCTTCATGAATGGCCTTCCCATAATCAGAGGTGCATCTCCATTTTCTTCCATCTCCATTATAACAAAATCCACAGGAAATAGGAATTTATCTACCTTGACTATCACATCTTCAGCAATTCCAAAAGGATATTTGAGTAATCCGTTTGCTAATTGAAGGACCATTCTTGTTGGTCTACTTTCCACTCCTCTAATCTTTTTGAACATAGAGAGAGGCATCAAATTAATGCTAGCTCCAAGATCAATCAAAGCTTTTCCAACATCTAACTCTTCAATAGTACAAGGAATAGTAAAGCTGCATGGATCCTGTAATTTGGGAGGTAATGACATTTGTAGGACTGCACTGCAGTTTCCTTGTATCTCAATTGTTTCCTCTTCAAGGTGCTTCCTCTTCTTTGTAATGAGCTCTTTTAAAAACTTTGCATAAGACGATATCTGCTGAAGTGCCTCAGAGAACGGTATGGTTATCTCTAATTTCTTGAACAGTTCCATAAAACGCTCAAACTGTTTCTCTCTCTCCTTTCTAGAATATGCTTTTGGATATGGCACTGGTTTTTCATAATCTTTCTCTTTGGCTTTCACAATCTCCTCTACTTGATCTCTCTGCAACACATTTTTCTCTGTCTCCTGCTTACTTTCCTCTTCAATATTCTCTTCCTCTTTTTCTTCTTTTTCAACCTCTTTCTCCTTTAATATTTTCCCACTTCGAGTGACAATCTCACATGCTTCTTCCACATTGCTATTCTCCACCGAGTTTACAGTACACATACTTCTCTTCAAAATTTTCTGAAAAATTTCTTCAAAATCTACACTCCTTTGTATAGGCACAAACTGAGGTTGCTGTGGTACCATAGAAACCTTTTTAACTGTCTGTGACAAATCAGATAATGTGTTTGCCACCTTCTCCAACTGCTGCCAAATTGCATTGCTCTGCTCCCTTGTCTCAATGTTCTTTTGCAATAGTGCAGCATCAACACCACAGGTATCATACATCTCCTCATTGTCCGCCATGAGTTCTATCAAATCATAAGCTTCATCCTCTGTCTTCCTTCTAATATCTCCTTGAGCAGCAGCATTCAATATCATCTTTGAGTGTATGTTCAAACCTCCAATGAATATGATTAAGTAGGCCGCCTTATCAAACCCATGGGTTGGGGTTTTTCTCAACAAGCCTTTAAATCTGCCCCATGCATGCCCAAGGGTTTCTTCCATTCTTTGATGAAAAGACGAGATTTCTAGCTTCCCTTGATTGATCTTCGATTGCAGAAAGAATTTGGTTACAAACCGTCTTGCTAAAACATCCCAGTTTCTAAACGTCCCTCCATCAAATGAGTGCAACCAATCCTTGGCGTTTCCTCCTAAAGAGAATGGAAATAGGCTAAGTCTGATCCTTTCATCTGAGACTCCGACCATCTTAACAGTATTACAAATTTCGCCAAAGATAGTCAAATGTTTGTAAGGATTCTCACTTGACAATCCATGAAACTGGTTGCTTTGGACCAACTGAATAAGTGCAGGGCTCATCATCAAATTCGCTGCATTGTCTGCAGGAATGACAATGCTGTTGAAATTCAAGGGACCCACAGTGTTGGCTGAGTCCCCTAGTGTACGTCTCTAAGGAGGAGGTTGTTCCGCCATCTCCTACAAGTCCTGTGCAAAAGGTTGCAAAAGTGGTCCAGGAAAAGGAAAGTTTTCACGTTCAGAATGATTAACTCTCCTCCCTCTCCTGTCTGGTAGCCCCTTGAGAAGAGGTTGCTGATCTTTTCTACTCCTAGTGTGTACTCCTTCCTGCGTACACAAGAAAAATACCCCTAAAAGCACTTTTACAGAAAAATAAAATAAAACAAAACAAAAGAAAAATATAAACAAATAATTACAAACAAGTCAAATTCATTCAATTCACATACTTAATAAGTCAATCCTCCAATCCCCGGCAATGGCGCCAAAAACTTGTTAACGGATTGGCAAGTGTACCAAATCGTATCAAGTAATAAAAATGGTAAATCCCATTATCGTTCTTCCCATGAGACTCGAAAGGCCTTATCGTTCGCGTGAATCAAAATCGTAAGACTTGCGGAGATAAATTCAATAATTGTGGTGGATGCAATGACAGAAAATAAATATGCAATGCGTGATTCAATTGACGAGATTTAGGCAATGGATGAATGGATTTGTTGGGGGTTTACAATTTCATCTAAACATCTCTCATTTATTTGCTCCTCTTGTTTAAACGGCGTTATTATCTAATTGCATGCAAACTTTCTTGGCCTCCCCTTAACCCGATCCCTCGGCGAAAAGGGCCTATTACTAATTACCGGCTTGCTATCCCTAGCCTCCCTTAGCAACTAGCAACGCATTACAAACACAAGCAAATACAATTGGTCGTCCTACTCCCCTATCCCTAAGTGGTATTGCTTAACCAAGGAAAAATCTCACCAGTTCGTGTCATTACTGTACGTCCCCGTATCAATAAAGTCAAATATCAATTACCGAATGAGTTAAATGATAAAGGCATTAAGCACAGTATGAGATTCCAACAATTGATAATAATGCATATAAACCATATATAATTCAAACAAGAGTTTCAATAAATGAGAGTATCAAAAGATTACATTGTTCCCCCAACAACAAAATGGGTTTAGTTCACCATAGTCATGGTGAACCAAGATGAAAATAATGGAAGATATGGAAAGCAAACCCTAGAAAAGATGAAAAGGAGCCTAAGCATCCAAGAGATCCTCTCCAAAGAGTGCAAAGTAGGTCTGGCCACCCTCCTTTGTCAAAAGAATGAATTGAAATTCGTCACAGGGCTATTTATAGGTGAGAATCGCAGCAGAAAAATAGGCCCAAGCCCAATTGACCACTGCCCGGCGTCACACTTTGGCGCCCGACGGTGGACCTTGAATCGCACGACCGTCCGGTGGTAGGGGTCTACTGCCCGGCTGTTTCCTCTTGCCGCAAAACCGCCCGGCGGTAGGGGTCTGCCGCCCGGCGCCCAATGCTGGTGTCTTCTCCTCCCGTTTGACCACCCGGCGCCAGGGGTCTACCGCCGGGTGGTGCCTAGACTCTTTTGTTCTCTGATTTTCTTGCTTTTCTTGAGTCTATGACCTTCATCTTTATTCCCAATCTTCACTTCTGTCAATTTTGCTGCAAAACAATGGAAAACAAGCATAAAATCGCTAAAAACAGCTTTTGACCCTCGACTGACTGATTTATTGAGTTTTGTTTGATTTCAAGCTCATTCTAAGCAATAAAGGGCGTAATTTAGTCCAAATTAGCATATGAAAATAATGGTTTTTCAAACGTTATCAGTGTTCACCAAAGTCCTCTAAAAGAACATGAAGGATTGAGACCAGGGAACCACAAAATAGGGAAAGCCTTAATTGATTTGGGATCCAGTATCAATCTAATGCCCTTAACTGTTCTCAAAAAGATTGGGGACTTGGAAGTTAAGCCGACAAGGACGTCTCTTCTCATGGCAGATGGATCCCCCAAAAGGCACTATGGTGTGGTACAAGATGTGTTGGTGAAAATCAACAACTTGAGACTCCTGGCGGATTTTGTGGTGCTAGAGATGGAGGAAAATGTTGAGATCCCTATTATTCTTGGAAGGCCATTCATGAAGTTGACCAAAGTAATCATCAATGTTGATGAAGGTACCATAGCTCTCAAGGACCAAGAAGAGGAAGTGATTTTCAATGGCTTAAATATTGGACAGCAAATTCAAGGGAAGAAAACTAGTCCCAAAGCTACATTTAAAGATGCACCCAGAACTAGTACCAAGGCTGCCAAATCAAAAAAGAAAGGTAAAAGGTGTTTTCTGTCATAGGTGAAAGATGGAAAAAGACAGCAAAGGAACAAGTGTTCACCAAAGTCCTCTAAAAGAACATGAAGGATTGAGACCAGGCTTGCCTGTGCAGTTGAACAAAATGCTTTGGGTTGTGAAAGAACTCAGAGCTGATGGACTGATAGAAATTGAATCTCCTACTTCAAGGAAAACCAAAAAGGTGAACAAGAAGCTGCTAAAGACCAGTTGGTATGTTGAAGGAAATGAAACCAAGATAAAAGATGTGACATGAGCTTATTGGGTCAAGCTAGTGACGTTAAAGAAGCGCTTGCTGGGTTTTGTGTGATGGGTTTTGCTTTATGAGATTCTAGTGTTTGATTGATGTTGAGATGATGCATGATGTGATTTAAGAGATGACTCACAATATCTAAAATAGGTGCTTGAGATAAAATTTGATTGAGATACTAAGCAGGATGTTTTTCTGAATTTTAGAACTTGTGAGTTTACTTGTGAGAGTTTTGGGCTTGAGAGTTGTTTGTAAATAATTGTTATTACTTTGAAAGCATGAATGACTTTGCACAAATTTTCTATGATTCAATTTGTTGCTTGCAGGTTTCATGTGATCAAGGCCGTCTTTTGTTATCCCTTATTCTTTTGGCCTTCATAATTGCCCACTGAAAAGAGAAAAAATTCTTCTAACCTTTGAACCTTGAACCTTATGCATGTTTGAAAAACCTTTTTTGTTTGAAAAAAATCTTTATCTTGAGTTAAGTTGAGAACATTTGATGAGGTACTGATAAAGGTTCAAGTTTGGGGTTGCTAGGTAACAACCCACTTCTCTAGGAAGTGAGCAATAAAAAGCAAAAGCAAAGGAAAAAGAAAGGAAAAGAAAAATAAAAGGAGAAGAAAGAGCTCACTACAAGGGAAAGCTGGGAAAAAGAAAGAGAGTTTGTTCTTAAATGTTAAATTCACAAATGTCTCTCTTAACTCAAGGAACTTTGTTTTCCAGAAAAACCAATTTACTTCTTAGCCTAGCCAAGTTACAAGACATGAAAAACCCTTGTGATGATTACCTTCTTGTGAGTATGTTTGATTGTGGTTAAATAAAAGGCAAAATTAATTTGTGTGACATTGTGATAGCAGAGTGCAACACCTTACTATAAACCTTTGAGTTGAGTGAAACACTTTTGAGTGCTTGAGTGAAACACTTTCCTTGGTCATGAGTGGTTCTTTGAATTTTTTATTACATCTCTTCTTGGTTGATTGATCATTGTTATAAGGGTAGCATCTGTTGAAAGTGCATGAGCATCACATGAATTTTGAATTAAGGCATCTGCACATCTTGACTGAGATCTTTATGCTGAATTGATAAAAGTGATTCCTTGTCTTGAAAGAAAAAGTTTTTGAAAAATGTTGAGTCATTGTAGTGATTGTTCTGAAGAGCTGAGTTACATGTTGTTTGCTTGAGGACAAGAAAAGTTCTAAGTTTGGGGTTGTGATAACGGTTTAAAACACCGTTATTGGTGATGTAATTTTGATACTAAAAACACCCTTTTTTCACTTAGAAACTTGCTTGGACTCATACTTTTTCCTTTAGTTGTGTGAATAAGAGAGTTGAGGTTGATTTTAATGGTTCTATGACTAATTCCCCTTGTTTTGACAGAGATTGAAGTAATACTCGAAGAAGAGATGAAAAGCCAAGAAGATGGAGCTCATAAGGGCTCAAAAAGGCACCAGAAGGAGGGAAAACACGAAACCCGGGCCACCAGAAGCAAGGCTCAAGCGTGATGTATCGACATCCGCCGCCCGGGCGACGGGGCTTCGTAGCGTAGGCATCAAAATCTGACGCATGGGCCTTACATAACCCTTTCTGACCGCCTGGGCATCGACATTCATGGACCGGGCTCTGTTTCTGCTCCGTTTCGATTTTTTTGGATCGGACCCTGTTTTGGCATGCCTCTGACACTATTTAAAGGATCCTGAGGCTCTAGGTTTTGCATCCCTGGCAGAGAAGAGCATAGCAACACATTTTTTTCCCAATTCTTAGGCTTTCATTCTCATTCTTTCTTCCATTGTTCATAGAGTTCCCTCATGTCTATGGGGAACTAATTTCTATTTGTTGTTGGGAAATGATGTAACCTTGTAGACTCTCATGTATTTGAGTTGATTCTTAAATTACATATGCTTTTCCATGAATTGTTAGAGTAATTCATCTGTTTTTATTCTTGCTTTTGTTTAACTCATTCATTAACATGATTTATGAATTGCATGAGTGCCGGGAGGTTCCTTATAATTCAGGTTCTTGTTGAATTACTCGTAAGGGTTATATTTCTCAGGGATGAGGGTATGAGTCTTGGTCGTCTTAACCTCTTGATCTTCACATCTTTTTACCAGGAATGCTAGGAATTATATGAGCTGGTAACTAGGGACATGCTTATTTACCGAGGGATCGGGTTTAAGTGATTTAGTGAGGGACGTTGGCATTAATGCATAAAGAAGAATTCTTATGTACATGAGAGGGAACTTGGTGAAATCTAACCCCAACAACATATCCATCTCATATAAATCAACCTCCATTCATCTATGTGCTCCTTTGTCATTGATCAATTGCATTTTTTATTCTATTTATTATTTTTGCATTCAAACCCAATGGTCTCTTTTTATTTGTAAGTCTTAATTAATCTTATTATCACACAACTATTCTGCGCCGAGAGTCTTCTAGGATACGATACTTGGCCTTACCATTTTATATTACTTGTGTGACTCTGTACACTTGTTGATCCGTCCCAACACTTTTTTAAACAACATTTATGCTCTCTTTTTTTTCGATAATCGATGTTGTAAAGGCTTCATGTTTCAGTTTTACTTTGAACCCAAGCCAAAAGTATGTTTTAAATTTCAAAATTGCCACTGAAAATTTTGATTTTCTAATCTTGCGGATGACTTTAGGCAGCGGTTTTTGGTAAAACCAAGGCCATATGGTAGTTATTGCTTCGGTTATTAAAATAATCGAGGCAATATCTCATTCCAAGGTTAAACTTTCACAAAAATTACAAATGACCCACTACAACAGTTTTCTTCTTCCTTTGCGAACGAACCGACACTGCTACAACCACCGTTGCTTCTCTGAACCAAAACATCATTATCATTGTTCCGAAAATGTCATCTTCTTCTTTCGTTACTATTACTGTCACACATCTCTTCCTTTGTTCGTTCTTCGCTTTCTTTGTTCATCTTCTTCTTGGTGGTGTGCATGATTTTTTTCATTTTTTGTGCATTTTTGTGCTTGCTTTGTTTCCTAAGACTAATATGTTGTTTGTATTTGTGTCTAAGTATAGCATTTTTGTGGTGGAATTTCGTACCATTCCCAAACGTGAGTAGTTGAATCATTCTCCATTGTTGTCCGCCTTTCAAGCTCTAAAGTTCCTATTATTATGTTTAAAATTTAGTGTTTTAACATGACTATAATTTTGTAGTAGGTTATTCATTTTTCTATGTTGGATATGTGATTAATTGTATGCTTAAATATATTGTTTTATTGAGTTAGCCTTAGTTTCTCGTTTGAGATTATACAAAAATTATTTATTGTCTCCAAGTTTTTTTAAGAAATGTAACTTTTAAAAATGAAAATAAAAGAAGACGATACTAATAATTTATAAGTATTAAATCTTGTATTATCCGGTTGAACATTTAAGAAGATTTATCATTCTTTCATAATTTACTAGTACATATAAATTTTAATATAAATGTCTTAAATTTCATGAATATTTGCAATCGTGTTTTATATTGATCTTCGATTGCATATTTAATTGTAGTTTATAATCACTTTCATTTTGTGTAATCTGAAGACCAATGTGAAATGTTGAAAAAATTGTGAAATATATGTATAATAAACTAAGAATGTTCAAGTGAATCTTCTTGAATGAGATAAACTCAAACTTTGAATACAAAATCTACCGAAGTGATCCTTTAAGATTATTGAAATTGTTACTTTATCTTTCTTGTGTTCAAATCGGTATAAACTTGTGTTTGTGTAAACATTAATGCTAAGTATGAATCAAATCGGTATAAACTTGTGTTCCTTTATCTTTCTTTTCCTATTATTTTTTTATCTTTGATGGTTTTAAAAGACTCAATACTTAGCATCTTAAACGTAACTTGTTAGTTTTTTAAAAAGATTGTAAAATCTAATTTAAAAAAAAAAATTAAAAACCAATTACCTCATCCCTCCCCTCCCTCCTTTGATTTGTGAATATTTTAGATTTGTGAATATTAGTAAAATCTATTTTTGAACATATACTAATCAGACAAATTTATCATTGTATTTATTAGAAGAATCTTGCAATATACATTAAATCAATACATCACATTAATATTTTTATAGAATTTACTCCATATTTTTGCATATATTTTTTACAAAGCTTACTATTTATATTTTTACTAATATATTAAATTTCTAAATTTATAAATATTTTTTCATGTTAATTTTATTTTAATTATAAATTTAAAATTATTTCTTATTTATTTTCTCAATCTCTAAATCTCTTTTAATAAATACACAAACAAACACCAAATATCAATCCAAATAGGGACTATCATATACTGTCAGGGACTAGATTGATTCTGTCACACAATTTTAGATACGAATTTGATATCATTTTGGTATTTTAAGGGTGAGAGTTTGATGATGACTCATTGGAAGAAAAACAAAATGAAAACTCAGTGGAGAAGACTCGTTAAAGGAAGATTCAAAACATTAATGATTTATCTACTTCAAGTATATTGCTTGCAGTAGTCATCACGGCCTTTGGGTTGACCTCAAGTCATCCTTCATTATTACCGTGGTTGCAACTAACTTCCACTCAGCCATAAATTAGTTTACTTTAATTGGTCCTTTCTTATTTAAACGGCCAAATCCGTTGGTACGAAATATGAAGACGAAAATGAAGAATGGTAGCGGGACTTTATTGATTTTTGTTTTAGTGGGAGTGATATGGTGTGAAGGGTGTTGGAAGGAAGAGAGAGAAGAGAAGCTCTTTGGGGTCTAAATTCCCGTTTTGGCTTACATTTGCCTTGGCAGTGGGAAGGAACAGATTGTTGTGAATGGGAAAGAGTGGAGTGCAACTCCTCCACAGGGAGAGTGGCCAAACTTGATCTTCATGGCCTGTGGAGTGTAAGATTAAGTTACGCTGATCTTGTCTTCAAAGATTTGAAGAGTCAACTTGAGCTATAGTGATTGGATATTAGATTGTGCGGACAGTGAAGGCTATTCTCTTATACATTATGTAGTGTATGAAGGGACGAGCGGTCAGTGAGTTCAGAAAGGGAACGGTCAGTCAGTAAGTTCAGAAAACGATAGGAACAGGTAGACGATCAGCAAACTCCAATCCCAATTAGAATGAGGTGCATGGCCGGTCGGTAAAGGACGAAGACTGGAGGTGGCGGTGAAAGCAAAGTTAAAAGGTATTTAATGGTCATAATGGGTAATGGTCACCAAAAAGGAAATAGGAGATGGTAATTATTGATAGTTAATGACAGTTACAAATAAAGAGCCTATAAATACGTGATAAATGACTAGGTACGATACTTTTTTCTGATTACGATCACTCATCTCTGATTAGTGACCTTGCTGACTTGGGCGTCAGAGTGTTTTCTTGCAGGTCACCACCCTTCGGTATCTGAAGAGAAGGCTTTGGCGAACGGGTTAGACGATCGAACTTTGAGGGATAATCTAATCTCGTACCCTACACCAAAACATTTGGCGCCCACCGTGGGGCCCGAGAGTGAAAATTACCTAAGAACGATCACCATGGCTGAACAAATGCATTTGCAGTTACTTCAGGAGATGCAGAGGCAGATGCAGGATATGCGGGCAGAAATAGCTGCGCTGAGGGCTGAACGGGAGAATAGGGTGGGAGAACCCTCAGTACAGTCGGTGAATGTTCAAACTATTCACACTGAGAATGGTGACGAGGTGGAGGGAGATGGCATTCACGAAGTGGTGCATGCTTCGGTAAACAGGGGGAGAGGTAGAGGGAGTAATGGGAGGGGAAGGAATAAGGGACGTGGAAGTAGGCAAGAACGAGGAAGAGTTGGACAGGGACAAGGAAGCCATGAAGTGGGGAGAATAGACGATTTGCCTCATGTGGAGGAAGTCCAGCAGGTGACGGAACCTCTAATACCAGTGGACGAGTTACCTCCGGCCGGGCAGCCCGATCAAGCTGAAGGGCTTCATCCTTTCACAGAAAATGTGGTGAGAGCAGCTATGTCAGAAAATAGGGTGTTCCCGTTCGTCGAGAAGTATGGAGGGTTAGCAGATCCTGTGAAGGATCTCCGATCTTTTGTGGATGCTATGGCAGTATATTCATCTGACAAGTTGGTTTGGTGTAGAGTTTTTTCTCTAACACTTAAGGAGGAAGCACTGGATTGGTTCCATTCTTTACAACCGAGGACAATTGATAGTTTTGCTACGTTAAGGCAGTTGTTTAGCCAACAATATGCATCTAATCGGACTCGGGGTTTAACTTATACAGCTCTTATGAGAATGAAACAAGGAAGAGAGGAATCTCTCAAGGAGTTTATGGAGCGTTTCAACCGAACGGCCAGGCAGGTGAGGAATGCTGACCAAGGGTTGATAGTGGGTGCCTTGACAAATGCGTTGAGACCAGGACCCTTTGCCGATTATATCTATGAAGAAGAACCACAAACTATGGATGAGGTGCAGAATAAGCTCGCAGGATTTATCCGAATTGAGGAAGGAAGAGTCCATCAAGGAAGGCAAGTGGAGGAGACTTCCCAGTCGGTTAAAGCGGGACATCCCCAGACGAACGGTCAGGCTGAAGAGATGAACAAGATCATTGTCCAGGAGTTGAAGAAAGGGTGGGGGAAGCAAAAGGGGGATGGGTAGATGAATTGCCTCAAGTACTTTGGGGATATTGTTGTTCTCCACACGGGGCGACAGGAGAATCCCCTTTCAATTTAACCTATGGAATCGATGCTATGGTACCGGTCGAAGTCGGAGAAGTTACTTTGCACAGGCAGATGGCTGATATGGAAATAAATGGTGAAGGCTTAAGAAGTAACTTGGATGTGTTACAGGAACGAAGGCAGGTGGCGGCCGTTCGAGTTGAAGCTCAGAAAAGATTAGTAGCGCATTTGATAGAAGGTTTGACCTAGGCATTTGATAGAAGGAGATCTAGTATGGAGGAAAACCGCACAAGCCAGAAAAGAATCTGCTCATGGCAAACTTGCAGCGAATTGGGAAGGACCGTTCAGGATAAGAGAGAGTTTAAATAACGGAGCTTATAGATTAGAGTACCTGAACGGGAGGAGTATACCAAATACTTGGAATGTTTCACATTTGAAATTTTATTTTAGTTGAAATATTATAAAGACCAATTAAAGTTGAATAATAATACTACACGTTGGGATTTTCCAAGTCGATTATTGGTGAAAAGTGTTGGAAGTCGTTCGGGGGGAAGTCAGAAAAATGACTTCAGAAATTCCCAGCCCTACGTAGGAAGTCAGAAAAATGACTCCTACTTGATGTCGTTCGGGGGGAAGTCAGAAAAATGACTTCAGAAATCCCCAGCCCTACGCAGGAAGTCAGAAAAATGACTCATGCTTGATGCTGTTCGGGGGGAAGTCAGAAAAATGACTTCAGAAATCCCCAGCCCTACGCAGGAAGTCAGAAAAATGACTTCTGCTTGATGCCGTTCGGGGGGAAGTTAGAAAAATGACTTCCAAAATCCCCAGCCCTACGCAGGAAGTCAGAAAAATGACTTCTGCTTGATGTCGTTTGGGGGGAAGTCAGAAAAATGACTTCAGAAATCCCCAGCCCTACGCAAGAAGTCAGAAAAATGACTCTTGCTTGATGTCGTTCGGGGGGAAGTCAGAAAAATGACTTCAGAAATCCCCAGCCCTACGCAGGAAGTCAAAAAAATGGCTCCTGCTTGATGTCGTTCGAGGGGAAGTCAGAAAAATGGCTTCAGAAATCCCCAGCCCTACGCAGGAAGTAAAAAAAATGACTCTTGCTTGATGTCGTTCGAGGGGAAGTCAGAAAAATGGCTTCAGAAATCCCCAACTCTACGCAGGAAATCAGAATAGTAACTCCTGCTTGAATTCGTTCGGGGGGGAAGTAAAAATGAAAACATTCGGGGAAAATGAAATTATCGAGGTATTCGAATGCAAACATAACTTAGACTATTGAAAGCAACAAACAATGAATAAAGTGCTATAACAAAAGTAATACCCATAGGATATGCTATTACAAATTCGAGAGTGCAGAAGGTTCTCAGAAATTTAAAGTTTCCTTGGGGAAGTTTTCTTTTTCCTTTTGATTTGACAACAACGGTGACGACCGGTTTATCATCCTCCACCAAGTCGTGAATCTTCAAAGCTGCGTTGACAAGGGGGGCTTTGGAGGCCGATGGAGCGGAAGCCTTAGTAGGGGTTTTGATGGAACTCTTATTTGCCTTGTTTGTGAGGGCCATAGCACGGACGAATTTCTGATGCTTTTCCATTCCTCCAAAGAGTTCTGCAGTGAGTAAGCAAATTTAGAAAAGTTAATATTGACCGACCAGTAAGAGGAGAACAAGGGAAAACTTACCATACACTCTATCACGTAGAGTGTCAGACCCGAGGAGATTGATGAGTTTACGAGAGGAGGTTTTCCGGGGTAACTGACCGATTTGGCAGATCACGTCTAATTCATTTTTGGACAAATTTTCCCCATTCCAGGATTCAATTCTCGTGGGATCCTCGGTCCAGTATAAAGGAAATTTGGGTTGGCTATCATAAAAAAAGTACTTTGATCGCCCGGGTTCACAGATGGCCACTTTAAGGAAGTAAGCCTTGAAATCTTTGTAAGAAGAGTTAAACGAGGTAAATAGCTGTTTCTCCTTTACAGGAAGTAGCGATACCCAACATCTGTTAGGGTGAGGTCGAGTACAGAAAAAGTAGAGGAAGGATGCTGGAGTGGGAGTTAGTTGCAAACCCGAACAAAGCATGGTAAATGCCCGAATGAATGCCCACCCGTTCGGGTGCAGTTGGGCAGGGCATATGTTTATTCTCTCAGAACCCCCATTTGGAATTCTGAAAAGGGTAATCGCACACCCAGATCCCGAAACAATGTTGTGTAAATGTAGAAGAAATCCAAATTGTAGCTTTCCCGACCGTGACATGCTCGTTCGTTTGGACGGCTCACAACGATGGTTATGTCTTTAGCATCTCTGATGTTGGATAATACATCTACTTGTTCTAATAGCTGCACCACCGATGTGGAGGTCATATAGGCAGGCACAATGTTGCGAACTTCATGATGAGTGTTACCAATAAGGGAGTAATTGGTAAAACCTGAAGACAAGTTTTGATGATGCTGTAAATTGTATTTCTTGATTGTAATAGGAGAATACGTAAAAAGCAACTTGTAGTTTTTAAATGTAGTAGGAAATTGATAAATATTGTAATTTCTACTTGTATAATCGATTATGTTTAAGGTATAATCGATTATCATATGTTTTTGAACTAAAATAATCGATTATCATGAAGCAATAATCGATTATCACAAGTCACACTTGAATAATCGATTATCACTTCAAATAATCGATTATCACTTTTTGAAATTTCTATAACGGACTTGAATAATCGATTATCACTTACAATAATCGATTATTCATGGCAGTTGGGAGCTGACCTTTGGCATTCAGTGTGCTTGGCTATATAATGGATGTTTGAGAGCTTCAGAAAATAACTTTGTGAAAACTTAGAAAGCTTAGAACACTGAGTTGTCAGAGGAACGTTCTTGAGAGCTTTGGTTTTCTTTGTTCCCTTGCTTGATCTTGTGAAAGGAGAGGCTTACGTATCGTGTGTCGATAGTCGAAGTGGACTCTCTTCAAGTTGGCAAGGTTCTCTACCTGGTCTTGTGAAAGGAGAAGCTAGTGAATCGTTTGTCGATTGCTGGAGCTGGTCTCTTCAAGTTGGTAGAGTAGTTCTTTTCATTCTGTTCTTGTTCATTTCATTGTAAACTGTTAAACTATTTTTAGTGGAACTGTTAATCACTTTTTGTAGTGATTAACGACTGGACGTAGATTCTGTTGAATCGAACCAGTATAAAAATCCTTGTGTGCTTTTCTTATGCCCTTTACTCATTCTACTTTAACGTACATCAACTACTTGGTTAATTTTCTAAAAGAAAATTATTTTCTTTTAAAAAAAAGGGAAAATCGTTTCAACTGTGACTTAATACGCTTTACGCTCTCTGTGTTTTTTAATCCGCTGCGTTAAACTCTTTAAGATTTACCCCCTCCGATACCGTCAATTGGTATCAGAGCATGCTTTGATAGTTTTTCAAAATATTTGCGAAAATGGCCGGTCACAGTCAAAACGCTGTTTATGCTGAGGGTGCGTCTATTAACAGACCTCCATTGTTTACTGGAGATAATTATGCTTTTTGGAAAGTAAGAATGGAAATCTTTATGGGGTCTGTTGATAGAGGCATTTGGGAAGCTGTACAGAATGGTCCTTATATTCCTATGAGTACAGTAGATGGTGTAGAAACAGAAAAACCTTATTTTAATTGGACTGCTGAGGAAAATAGACGAGCTCAGTTTGATATTAAAGCTCGTAATATTATTTCATCTGCTGTTGTGCTTGATGAATTTTATAGAATTTCAGTGTGTAAGATAGCACAGGAAATGTGGGAAGTTCTCAGAGTCACTCATGAAGGAACGAAGGACGTGAAACGAGCTAGGAAGAACACTCTCATTCAGGAATATGAGATGTTCAGAATGCAACCTGGAGAAACTATCTCTGACATTCAAAAACGATTCACTCATATTGTGAATCACTTAACAGGTTTGGGTAAGACTTTTGATACTAATGAACTTAATGTGAAAATTTTGAAATCTCTGGACAGGTCTTGGCAACCAAAGGTAACTGCCATATCTGAGTCTCAAAATCTTGCTCAAATGACAATGCCAATCTTGTTTGGAAAGCTCCGGGAGCATGAACTTGATCTGAGGAGATTAACTGCTGAAGAGGATCAAGGCAAGAGGAAAACTCTAGCTTTCAAGTCAGAAATTTCTAAAGGAAAAAGCTCCAAGAGGATCGAAGAAGATGATTCTGATGATGAAGAAAACATGAGCTTGATGATAAAGAAATTTGCTAAATTCATGAAAGCAAAGGGAAAGGACAAATTTCAAAAGGAAAAGAAGGAAAATCAAGATTCTTCATCAAACGTCAAATGCTTCGGTTGTGGAGAAAGAGGGCACGTGAAATCTGAGTGTCCAAAGAGCAAGAAGAGTGAAGACAAGAAAGAAAGAAAATTTCAAAGGAAAAAGAAAGCATACATAGCTTGGGAAGATAATGCCTCTAGCTCAACAAGTTCTAGTGACACAGAAGAAGAAGCTAACCTATGTCTTATGGCAGATTCTGAAGAAACAGGAAGCCAAGTAAGTGATTCCAGTTTTAAATCTAGTGAATTAGATTTACAAAAGGCTTTCTTTGAATTAATGAATGAATCTGAAAAACTTGATGCTGCACATAAAAAACTTAAAAAGGAGCACAGTGATTTAAAATTGAAATATGATAAACTGCTTGATGATGAAGTTGTATTAAGAAACAGAGTCAGTACTTTAGAAATAAAATTGTCTGACTCAAATGCTATTGTTAAATGCTTATCATGCAAGAGCTATATGTTTGATATTGATATACTTGAAAATTTGCTTGCTAAGGCAACTAAAACTAATTCACATGCTAAAACAAATTTTAATAAAAGCAAAATTATAAATAGAAACATGCACCAAAATTATAAATCCAAGGTAAAAAGAACTCGAAAAATCTGGGTTGTTAAAGGAACTTTTGTTAAAACTAAAGTTAGTGATGTATGTTGCTTTTACTGTATGAAACATGGTCACACATCAAACAAATGCAATATCAAACATGTTGGTGTTCCAAATGGCAAATATGCTTGGGTTAAAGCTGTGAAATGATGTATTCTTGTATAAACTAACCCCAAGGACCCATGTTGAGATTGGGGACCTAAAAATTCTTGCTAAATTGTTTTGTAGGAACAATCGAAATCAAAGAAGTCATTGTGGTATCTTGACAGTGGTTGTTCAAGACACATGACTGGTGACAAGAATAGATTCATCTCTTTTAAGAAGAAAAAGCAAGGATTTGTAACTTATGGGGATAACAACAAAGGCAGAATAATTGGAACCGGAGATATTGGAGGAGGAAACACTTTGACAATAAAAGATGTCTTATATGTTGAAGGCCTCAAACATAATCTTCTAAGCATAAGCCAACTATGCGACAAAGGTTTCAAGATAGAACCTAAAAATATAAAGGAAGCTCTTCAAGATGACAAGTGGTGCATTGCTATGCAAGAAGAGCTAAATCAATTTGAAAGGAATGAAGTTTGGGAACTTATCCCAAAACAAGAAGAATTTCAAGTTATAGGAACCAAATGGGTTTTCAGGAACAAGCTTGATGAGGACGGAAACATCACAAAGAATAAAGCAAGGCTAGTTGCTAAGGGATACTGTCAAGAAGAAGGTATTGATTACGATGAAACTTATGCACCAGCAGCCAGGTTAGAAGCAATTAGATTATTACTTGCATATGCATCTTTGATGAAATTTAAACTATATCAAATGGATGTTAAAAGTGCATTTTTAAATGGTTTTATAAAAGAAGAAGTTTATGTTAGTCAACCTCCTAGTTTTGAAGATTTTAAATTTCCTGATCAAGTTTACAAGTTGAAAAAGGCTCTTTATGGTCTTAAACAGGCACCTAGGTCTTGGTATGAAAGACTTAGTACTTTTTTGATTGAAAATAAATTTTCTAGAGGAAAGGTTGATTCAACCTTATTCATTAAGAAAGTAGGAAAACACATTTTGGTTGTGCAAGTTTATGTAGATGATATTATTTTTGGTTCAACTGATGACTCTTTATGTGAAGAGTTTGCAAAAATAATGCAAGGAGAATTTGAAATGTCTATGATGGGTGAGTTAAATTTTTTCTTAGGACTACAAATAAAACAAATGAATGGTGGAACATTCATATCCCAAACTAAATACTGTAGAGAAATTCTTAGGAAATTTGGAATGAATAGCTGCAAGGAAGCTAGTACACTCATGGGTACCTCTTGTTATTTAGATAAGGATGAAACTGGAAAGGGAGTGAATGAAACCATGTTTAGAGGCATGATAGGATCTTTGCTATACTTAACTGCTAGTAGACCAGATATTATGCAGAGTGTTTGTGTATGTGCTAGATACCAAGCCAATCCTAAAGAGTCACATCTGACTGCAGTTAAGAGAATTTTAAAATATCTTAAAGGAACTACTTCATTTGGACTTTGGTATCCCTCTGATGCTTCACCTAGTTTAATAGGATACTCTGATGCAGATTATGGTGGCTGTAAAATTGATAGAAAAAGTACTAGTGGAACCTGTCATTTCTTGGGATGTTCTTTAGTGTCATGGCACTCAAAGAAACAAGCATGTGTAGCTTTGTCTACCACTGAAGCTGAATATATTGCAGCTGGAAACTATTGTGCTCAAATTTTGTGGATGAAACAACAATTGGAAGACTTTGATATCTTTCTTGAAAATATTCCTCTAAAATGTGATAACACTAGTGCTATAAACTTGACCAAGAACCCTATAATGCATTCAAGAACTAAGCATATAGAAATTAGGCACCATTTTCTAAGAGATCATATTCAAAAAGGGACTGTCAAATTGAATATGTTGATACCTTGCATCAGTTAGCTGATATTTTTACCAAAGCTCTACCTAAAGATAGATTCATTGAGCTTAGGAGAGAATTAGGAGTATTAGACATGTCCTAGAATAAAAATCTATGCAAAATATTGCATTTTTCGTGACTTTAGCGAGCCATAATCGATTGTCACTGAGCCATAATCGATTATCTAGTCATAAAAGTAAATCTGGAAAACTTTGAGCAGATAATCGATTATCATCAGGCATAATCGATTATCATGCAATACTGGGCAGAAATTAATGAACTGATAATCGATTATCACGAGCCATAATCGATTATCACGTTAACAGGTTCAAAAATAGAGCCGTTGGAGCATCCCATAACGGCTATAAACGGCCATAAACGGCTAGTTTCTTCATTTTTTCTTATACATAGCCTCCCATAATCGATTGTTAGACATTCTTTTGCAACCAAATACTGCTAAAATCAAATCCAGAGCTCAAAATCTCCTCATTTCTCCTTCACTTCATAAACCTTCATCTCCTCTATCTTCATCCATGGCTGAATCAAGAAGGTATCGTCGCAAAACAGCTGGAGCCCCTTCCTCTTCTCAACCACGACTAGCCAACATAGATGGATGGATCTCAGATCAAGAGAAACATGCAGATTTCGTAAACTCCTGGCAAGAAAGGAAAATCATGGCGGTAAAGTACATCCGTCTTGATTTTTTTCGCTTTTATGGATTTCAATTTCCAGATACTTTTGCTGAGCAGGGGTTAACACATCTGGTAGAACAAAAAGGAAATATTTATCCAGATCTCATAAGAGTTTTCTACTTCAACTTGCGCTATCGAGATGGAATAATTTCTACCAAGGTCAAAGGCGTACGCATCATTTTAGATGATGACGTTTGGACAAATGTTGCTCAACTTACTATTTGGGATGATGCTGTCAAAGTCCATTTAGGACTTGAAGACTTCAACAGGATGCTAACTTTCCAATCTTTTCTGCGACATCCTGAGAAGCAAGTAAATAGAAGGTAACTATTGGTTGGAGGATTCAAAGTTGAAGAGAGGATGATCCACTACTTGATTGTTTGGATTCTCTGTCCTAGAGCAACCAACCATGCTCAATGCTCTGAGCAGGACTTACTTCTCTTGTATGGGATTTTAAATCACATACACATCGACTGGCCTGCTCTCATTGCTGACACCATGGTAAAAGCCAAGAAATCCCACTCTTATCAGTTTCCTTATGCTCTTCTTGTTTCTAGGATTTTAGAATATAAAGGAATACCTGTTGAAGGAGAACTTGTTCAAAATATTGAGACTGTGGGATCAGAAATCGGAGATACTACCTTTCGTCAGATGGGATTCATTACTAGAGGAAGGGTCCTTATTCACAAAGATGATGATCATTCTGATGATGATGACGATATGGACACTCATATGGCTGACCCAGTGAGTGCTGCAGCTCCATCATAAGCTGGACCTTCCAACATACCCTTCTCTTCCTCAAATTCTATGGAAGAACACTTTGCAAGATTATCCAAACAATTGGAGGATATGAGTCTCGCACAGAAGACACATTTTGATCAAGTACATGAGTGGCAGCAATCTCTTGATGAGTACTTAGTCGATCAGTTTCTTGAGTTTGATGTTCGACTACATAACATTGAGAATCATCTCAATATCCCTCCCACTGAAAGATCTCCTAGTCCTGAATTTTAGTTTTTTTAGGATTTTAAGTTTGATTGTTTTCTGTGTGGCATTTTAAATCTTTATAAATTTTCCAGTTATTATTAATAAAGGGGGAACTCATATTAAGGGGGAGATTTTTTACTTTTTGCTTATGATCAAAAAGGGGGAGATTAATATCTATATTATAGGGGAGAAGAAATAATATTCTTCAAAGTATACAGGTACTACTAACTCTGTGATCTTTTTAGTGAGAATGTATTGCAGGTAAAATTGAGTTGCTTTTAATAGAAGATTTTTTGATCATCATCAAAAAGGGGGAGATTGTTACCAATAAGGGAGTAATTGGTAAAACCTGAAGACAAGTTTTGATGATGCTGTAAATTGTATTTCTTGATTGTAATAGGAGAATACGTAAAAAGCAACTTGTAGTTTTTAAATGTAGTAGGAAATTGATAAATATTGTAATTTCTACTTGTATAATCGATTATGTTTAAGGTATAATCGATTATCATATGTTTTTGAACTAAAATAATCGATTATCATGAAGCAATAATCGATTATCACAAGTCACACTTGAATAATCGATTATCACTTCAAATAATCGATTATCACTTTTTGAAATTTCTATAACGGACTTGAATAATCGATTATCACTTACAATAATCGATTATTCATGGCAGTTGGGAGCTGACCTTTGGCATTCAGTGTGCTTGGCTATATAATGGATGTTTGAGAGCTTCAGAAAATAACTTTGTGAAAACTTAGAAAGCTTAGAACACTGAGTTGTCAGAGGAACGTTCTTGAGAGCTTTGGTTTTCTTTGTTCCCTTGCTTGATCTTGTGAAAGGAGAGGCTTACGTATCGTGTGTCGATAGTCGAAGTGGACTCTCTTCAAGTTGGCAAGGTTCTCTACCTGGTCTTGTGAAAGGAGAAGCTAGTGAATCGTTTGTCGATTGCTGGAGCTGGTCTCTTCAAGTTGGTAGAGTAGTTCTTTTCATTCTGTTCTTGTTCATTTCATTGTAAACTGTTAAACTATTTTTAGTGGAACTGTTAATCACTTTTTGTAGTGATTAACGACTGGACGTAGATTCTGTTGAATCGAACCAGTATAAAAATCCTTGTGTGCTTTTCTTATGCCCTTTACTCATTCTACTTTAACGTACATCAACTACTTGGTTAATTTTCTAAAAGAAAATTATTTTCTTTAAAAAAAAGGGAAAATCGTTTCAACTGTGACTTAATACGCTTTACGCTCTGTGTTTTTTAATCCGCTGCGTTAAACTCTTTAAGATTTACCCCCTTCGATATCGTCAATGAGCCCATTCATAACCTTGCACTAGAGGTGGCATGACCAAACTGGTCCATTCTAAAGAATTGTCTATGGTGAGTTCACAGTCTTCGTATACGATTTCTTTCTGACCAGAGGAACCGGACGGACTCGTGGATGAAGAACTGGGCGAAGAAGACGAGACTGCCGCATCGTCAGTATACCCCCAACCTTCGCTCTCGGACCCATCGGTAGACCAGGAAGAGGATGACATTACCTTTACAAAAATATGATCGGTACAGCCGGATAAGAGAGGAGAAGAAAGCTCAAATGAGGGGGGACCCTCCACCTATTTATAGCCGAAAAAGATGTTTCTGGGGATGAATCCTAACCATCCAATGGGCCAAATCGGAGGGTGGAGAATTGGCGACTCTTCGGTATCAACCTTGATTGATAGGCTAAAAAATCCTGGCCTTTGGATGTGAACTAATCGTATGGCTAATAAACCTTTATGTTTGAACCCTTTCACTTGGGAAATCGTTTGAAGCTGGGGAGTGACCGGTTACAATATTCTCATTGCATCGCTCAAACCCCTTCGCTTGTGGTAACTCTTGGGGCTTGGGGGGCTTATGTAGTGTATGAAGGGACGAGCGGTGGGTGAGTTCAGAAAGGGAACGGTCGGTCAGTAAGATAAAAAAACGATAGGAACAGGTAGACGATAGGCAAACCCCAATCCCAATTAGAATGAGGTGCATGGCCGGTCGGTAAAGGACGAAGACTAGAGGTGGCGGTGAAAGCAAAGTTAAAAGGTATTTAATGGCCATAATGAGTAATGGTCACCAAAAAGGAAATAGGAGATGGTAATTATTGATAATTAATGACAGTTACAAATAAAGAGCCTATAAATACGTGATGAATGACCAGGTACAATACTTTTTTCTTATTACGATCACTCACCTCTGATTAGTGACCTTGCTGACTTGGGCGTCGGAGTGTTTTTTTGCAGGTCACCACCCTTCGGTATCTGAAGAGAAGGCTTTGGCGAACGGGTTAGATGATCGGACTTTGAGGGATAATCTAATCTCATACCCTACACCAAAACACATTCTATTTCTTGATCACTGTTTACTCACTGAAAGTGAAACATGAATAATTATTTCCACTTAATTTTAATACTTTGCAGGGTTGGAAAATCTGGAAGTCCTTGACTTGACTGCGGATAGACTGAAGCATTGTGTCACTCATATTCTTGTTTGTTTGAATTTTCTTCCATCTCTCAAGTCTTTATATTTATCATCCAACAGGTATTTATCACACAACAGGTTCAATGTATTCAACGGTAAGGATATATATTATAATGATTATAATGTGTGATAAGCATCTTTTTAATTTTTACTTCAAAATTGGTTGGCTTCTCTACTACCTTTGCAAGTACTAACACATGTCTATGCCTTTAGATTTTGAAACTCTGTCATCGAAGTTGCTTAGATTAGAAGTACTTGACATAAGGTCGAACTATTTGACTAATGACATTTTGCCATCTCTCAGGGGATTCACGTCTTTGAAAGAACTCTATTTGTCTGACAATGAATTGGACTCAGATAATCATATGCAAGGTGGAATAATTTTCCCATTTCATTTGTAAAGCTAAGGATACTGATAATTAGCTTCAGGATAATATATATACGTATGTAATATAAGACACACTTCGCCTTGCAGGTTTATGCTTTATGTTGAAGAATCTTGAGGTCCTTGACTTGTCTGGCAACAACTTCATTGACAGTGATATTGTATCTGCTTAGTGGACTTTCATGTCTAAAGTCTTTAAATTTAGGAAACACTCTATTGACTACAAGATCAATTCTTAGTATGTTACACTTCCTAAATCTTCATCATGCTTTTTGGTTGAAAATGTATGTGAGTGTAATCAATATGAATATTACTAGATATATCAAAGATAACGTCGCTGGAGATTCTTGACATAGAGGCGAACCAATTGAATGAGACTATTCTGTGGCATTTAGGTTAGTTGTGCTTATATTTACTTTAACAAAGTAGATTCGAATCAATGCAAATATGCATGCTCCTTATTTAGTGTGTACACTCATAATTAGATGTAGTCAATTTTGTTTATATCAGAGAAGGATGCATTTACGTGGCCACCAAATTTACAAGTCCTAACGCTGAGTTTAAACAGTTTCTCCAATGAATTTCTCTCATCTCTAACTGGGCTTCAACGTCTCAAATCCCTTGATTTAAGCTATAACCAATTAAACGGATTGCTGGATATAAGTGGTTAGTACAATTAATTTTTTTTTATGGTGTTGGACTTCTTAGACTGTGAAGCAGAGAAGTTTTTTAATGTATTACCTCTGTTTTATGAGCGGAGAAAGAGTAGTACTATATATATTCTATGAATGACTATAACAATTCATTCTCTATTTGTTTCTAACAGGATTATTGGCTTTAACTAGTTTGGAGATTCTTGATCTAAGTTCTAACGAAATTAACAGTTTTGTTGTCCCTCAAGGTATTCAAAGCAACTGATATAAAAATGTGATAATTGGTCTCCTTACTTTGCATAGTTGTTTGTATTTGTTTTGTCATGCGTTGGCTTATTAAATATTATTGGCCATGTTTTAGTTTCAGGCTCAAAAAGTCTAAACAAACTGGACGTCCTTATTTTAGATTGAAATATGATAAATGGAAGCAAACTGAGGGAATCACTGCAAGCTTTCTCATCTATTAGGGTGCTTTCTATGAATAGTAACGAGATAGTAGGAACAATTACTGCAGGAGGTAGACACACCTTTTTAGATTACTCTAAGTTTGTTTGCTTGATATATTAAGATTCATATACCTTCTCTTTCTATTGTGCAGATTTTCGTGATTTAAGTAGCCTGGAACACTTGGCACTCAACAATAATTTTTACCTTGACAATGAGTTTTTCAAAACTATTGGGGATTTGACTTCTTTGAAAGTTTTGTCTGCTTTTGGTTGCCGAATAAATGGCCCCCTTCCTCCTGCTGGTAATTCGACTTATTGAAAGTTAATCATCACATTCATTCTACACCCTTTTTTTACTTCAAAATTATATCCTTTGCATCATGTCCTCCATAGTATGATTTTTTTTTTCAAAACTTGATATTTCAGATTGGTTTAAGCTGAAGAATCTCAAAGAGTTAGATCTCAGCAACAGCCTATTTATTGGACGGTTTCCCTCATCTTTCTTAAACATGACATCTCTTCGGAAGTTGGAACTTTCATATAATCAATTCGGTGGACAATTTAATTCTACCATTGCTAGCCTTACATCACTTGAATATTTTGGATTTGCAGAAAACCATCATTTGAAGTTCCTCTTTCTTTTTCACCATTTGCCAATCTTTCAAACCTTAAGTTCATAAAAGTGCAATAATTAGCGCCAAGTGGCAATCGACTACTGATGAATCGATATTTTATTGATTTCACTTAGTTTATTGTGTTGGAATTAAACAGGGAATTGTGCTTAATTGTTCGGTATTTTCCCGTTTCTGTTAATAGTGCTTAATTTGACCGAAATTTCTAATTTTAATTAATTTGAATATTTTGAGCTAATTATTTGCATTATTATTTTCAGGGAAAACTTTGGAAATACAATTTAGGACATTTGGAGGAGACAAAAATAAATTCAAGACTCTCAAATGAAACATTTTAAATTTTAGTTGTATTGTAATTTAATTGTTTAAACTTTTTGGACAAACTTTTGCACATTGGGCCATTAAAATTTATGTTGGGCCCAAAATTCTAAGACACTTGTCACTCTAGGTTTTCCTTTAGGGTGGACCCCACCCCATTTTTGTAGGAGACATGGTCCTAGGAAACCTAGCAGCCGACACTTGATAGAGAGGTTTGTTGGTCTCGGCATTGGTAGAAAAAATTCAAGAGAGCTGCTGCAACGTTAAAAAGAAAAAAACACAATGTTTGCAATATTGGATTTTGGATGATGGGTGATTGAGAAATGCACCAGCCGCCACACTCAATTGATGCACTTCTTTTCATTTAGCACTTGTTACTGGAACATGTTTATTTTTATTTGAATTTGAAGAATGAAGGAGTACACCTTTTCTTTCATTTTTGGGAAAAAACAAGCACACACGTCAATTTGCTTAGAAGTTGCATCTTGTCCTGGAAGCGGCAGCAGCAGGGCACACTTGATGGCATTTAATTGCACGGATTTGGATTTTGATATTAAACGTTGAAGCTGATTGATTTTGCTGCTGGATAGGAGGTGTGTTCGGTGATACAATTTTGGAAGGAGTTTTATTTTGCTTTTAAAGAAACATGGGGTGACTCATTGCTGGAAGATTGAGGTGCCACGACAGTAGATAGTTGCAAACGTTGTTTTCCTATGGAGAATGCAGTGATTGAGTGAAAGCATCACATGAATTGCCACCTCATGGCCAAGAGGTTCTTTTTCATATTATTTGCAGTTTTAATTTGTTTAGTAGATGCATGTGTCATGTGAATTGGTAGAAAAAAAAATATATGTTGTTTATTTTCTTTAGCTTTAAATTAGTTTGAATTGTAGTTTAGTTGTTTTTCCTTTCTTTAAATTAGTTTTGCATTTGATAGTTTTAACTGTGCTTAGATATTTGTTTTCTCTAGTGTTGGGTTTAGCATTTTCACTCTCTGGACTCGATTTTAAAAAAATAACTGCAACCATACCAGAGGTCCAAATGCTACGTTTTATATGTCACATGAAAGATAATTGAGTCTACTTTCCAGGAAAAAAAACCTCATCTCATTTAGAGCTCTGTAGAAAAAGTTATGGGTAAAACATTGAGCAAAGGTCAGAGCTGTCCAATTCCAGTGTGAATTTTCGTATTTACTGTAGCAGTTTCGTTTTTACTGTTTTAATTTCATTTTCCTTGCAAAAACCTTTCACAACCCCCCCACTTCGTGTGAGACCTAATTCTCGAACCACATTTGGTCCTTGAGAGACTACCTAGGAGTCACTTCCTAGTCTATACTGCATTTCTTAATTTGCAATCAAATTTGTATGGGTCGCGACACTCATCAAATTTTGGCGCCGTTGCCGGGGACCAACGGTTTGGTTTTAGGTCTTTGTTGTGTTAGTGTGTGTTGTCTTGTCTTGTGTTGTGAGTGTGATGTTCCGTTTTGTGTGTGGTGTTATGTGTGTTGCATTTAGGTAGCTTTAGTTACATATTTTCCTTGCATTCTTCTTTCCCCTTCTTTCTCATGTCTACCTATTTTGGCTATGTGAGTAATTCTAATTTTGCTTGTGTCTATGATTCTCCTCCTGCTTGTTACTCTAATATTGCTTCTCATATATACTCTGCTGATTTCTATGTTGAGAACAGAACGGTTCCTCCTCCATCTCATGAGAGTGCTCCTAGGGAGTCGTTTCCAATTGATAACGAGGATATTCGTTGTGTTTTCAACACTGGACTGATAGATTTGCTGCCTAGGTTTCATGGTTTTGCAGGTGAATGCCCACATAGACATTTGGAGGAGTTCTACACCATCTGCTCTTCAATGAAACCTCCAGATGTCCCGGATGAGGATATGTTCGTTAGGGCATTTGAGTACTCATTACATGGAGCGGCAAGGGATTGGTGTTGTTGTCTTATTCCAGGATCCGTCACCAGTTGGGAAGATCTTGAGCATCAGTTTCTTGATAAATTCTCCCCTATGCGGTATGGTTATAGCGACGATCCTGGGTGGACGAATCCTAACTTGGGATGGTATGGTACTTCAGAGCATCGATATCAGGAACCATCATTCCAGACTCCTTCTATGCCTTCTCCACCTGTTAAGGAACCACAACAGCCGCAGTTTCATGAGCCTGCCCAAGCAACTCCTCATCCTTCCACTACTTCTGAGTCTACATTGAAGGAGTTACTAAGGCATATAGCCATGCAGAACATTCAGTTCCAGCAAGAGACCAGAGCTTCTATTCAGAGTTTGACTGATCATATGGGGCAGATGGTCACTCGGCTCACTGAGGAACAGTCTTATGTTTCAGAGGAATCACCATTTCAGGCTGTTCAGCTTCCAGATGATGTTGATGCCATCCACATAGGAGATGAGGAGCAGAGTCATGAGTTTACTACTGCGCCATCTACTTCCCCACCCACCTATGTCCCCACTCCTACACCTGAGGAGACTGATGAAGAATTGGAAGACCAGGCAGATATGAGCAACACTTTTGAGATAGGTAGACCAACTTCACCTTCCACCACTCTACCAATCTTCAGGGAAGTGGAGGTAAACATACCTATGATTGATTCTGTTGTTGATGATTATGCTATTGATAGGTATGTTGATGATTATGTTGTTGATGAGCCCATTTTTAATTCTCCCTCCTTGCATGATGAGAACCACCTTTTGCTATCACATCTAAATGTTTGTTCTCCATGCACTGAACATGAATCTGAGCATGCTATTGATATTGTTTCTACATTTGAGATTGATTCATGTTCTGAGGGTATATCTGAGGTTTAGCCTCTTACACTGGGATTGGGTGTTATACCTCTGCATATTATTTCTTTGGAACCACATTGCACTAACCATGTTGCAGGAGGTACACATGCATTTGATCAACACACACCCATGGTGGAAGACAAAGGTGCCGACAGTTTGAAGATTAATAGGCACCAGCTAAACCTGCTCATCAACAATCACTGCTTCTTAGATCCAGCTGTGGAGGACATCTCTCTGCTCGATCAAATTTGGAGGATGAAGCAGTTCTTCCTCAAGACTTCCTTGCTGAATCCGGTGGTGGAAGAGATCTCCCTGAAAGTCCAAAATTGGCAATTGCCACCATGATCAGGGGAGTTTTCTTCTTTCCCTTCTTCCCCTTTTTCCCACTTGAATTGCACTTGTCCTTGATCTGTTGACTATTATAATTACTGATCTTATGCTTGTGACACATTGAGGACACTGTGTAGTTTAAGTGTGGTCTATTGGGGGAGACTCTGATTTTTCTTTGATTAGTTTGTTTTTCTGCGTTAAATTTTTTGTTTTTTAGATAGTTTTTGTAATGTCTTGTATACAGTTTTGCATGTTTCTCTTGATTTCTGGACTTGGCTTAGGTTGTAGACTTGTCTTTCACTCCATTGATACTCTGATTTGTTTAAAATCCTTGCTTTTCTCTGCTTGGAAGATGATCATGATGTTTGAGAGGTTGAATTGATTGTGACAGAAATACCCTGTGTGAGATTTGAGTCACTTGATATTCTTTCTTGTGTGTGATATGTCTCTTGATTGCTTGCACATATGCCTTGGCTTGACTCTTTTTGATGATTCTTGGTTGATATGCATGTTTGGAAGTGATAAAGGCAGTTTTGTTGTTGAGCCTCTCTAGCCAAATGAGCCTACCTTGTTGTGATCCTTTGATAGCCCCTTTGAGCCTTTACTTTCCCCATTTCTTTGTTTTGAAACTCATACACTAGCCCTAAGTGAAAAACCATGATTACCTTAACCTTAGGGAATTTTGGAGCTTTGGAATTGTTTTGGGAATAAGTGTGGTCTCTTGGGAGATTCAGAGAATTGGCTAGTTAGTTCCTCTTCTTGTTTTGTTTTGTAAATATGTTGTGTATCTTGTCTCTTAGAGTTGTGTTCTGAAAAGAGAGAAAAGAAAAGAGACAAGATGGAAAAAAAAGAAAAAAACTATATACAGAAAAATGAAAAAAAAATGAATAAAGGAGTCAAAAAGAGGATTGAATAAGAGGGTTTTGGGTGTGATTTGATTGTATTTTCACTTGTTCCCCACTGCTCCTCTATTTCCTTTGGTTTGTAGCTTCTTATCCATATTATATCCTCCCTTTTCCTTGGCCCAATTACATCCATAAAAGACCTTTTGATTTGAACATGCATATGTTTTGAGTGTTGATATTAGAGACTTGCCAAGTCAGTTGTTGCTTGCTTTCCTGAGTGCATTGAGTTGAAATTGTTTACCCTAGACACTTGAGAGAAACACTGATAGTGCATTTGTGAGGTTTTGTTGTTTTTGATTCACCTCTTGAACTGATTGATTATTTTGCCATGCTTGGAATTGCTTGGATGATTTCTCCGAGTATCTGTTTTCTCTGACTCTGTGTGGGATACTGTCTACTTCCTTTCATCGTCCAGATTTCTTGAGAATTGTGTAATTCTGTTTATTTCTATCCCTGTTAGTCTTTTTTGTCTGTCTTCTGAGTCTATGTCAATTCCCTGATGTCCATTGAACTGTTCCCTGTTTTGCGTCTTGATTTTGCCCAGGAGTGCAAAAGACTAAGTGTGGTCTATTTTGATGAATCGATATTTTATTGATTTCACTTAGTTTATTGTGCTAAAATTAAACAGGGAATTGTGCTTAATTGTCCAGTATTTTCCCGTTTCTGTTAATAGTGCTTAATTTGACCGAAATTTCTAATTTTAATTAATTTGAATATTTTGAGCTAATTATTTGCATTATTATTTTCAGGGAAAATTTTGGAAATACAATTTAGGACATTTGGAGGAGACAAAAATAAATTCAAGACTCTCAAATGAAACATTTTAAATTTTAGTTGTATTGTAATTTAATTGTTTAAACTTTTTGGACAAACTTTTGCACATTGGGCCATTAAAGTTTATGTTGGGCCCAAAATTCTAAGACACTTGTCACCCTAGGTTTTCCTTTAGGGTGGACCCCACCCCATTTTTGTAGGACACATGGTCCTAGGAAACCTAGCAGCCGACACTTGATAGAGAGGTTTGTTGGTCTCGGCATTGGTAGAAAAAATTCAAGAGAGCTGCTGCAACGTTAAAAAGAAAAAAACACAATGTTTGCAATATTGGATTTTGGATGATGGGTGATTGAGAAATGCACCAGCCGCCACACTCAATTGATGCACTTCTTTTCATTTAGCACTTGTTACTGGAACATGTTTATTTTTATTTGAATTTGAAGAATGAAGGAGTACACCTTTTCTTTCATTTTTGGGAAAAGACAAGCACACACGTCAATTTGCTTAGAAGTTGCATCTTGTCCTGGAAGCGGCAGCAGCAGGGCACACTTGATGGCATTTAATTGCACGGATTTGGATTTTGATATTAAACATTGAAGCTGATTGATTTTGCTGCTGGATAGGAGGTGTGTTCGGTGATACAATTTTGGAAGGAGTTTTATTTTGCTTTTACAGAAACATGGGGTGACTCATTGCTGGAAGATTGAGGTGCCACGACAGTAGATAGTTGCAAACGTTGTTTTCCTATGGAGAATGCAGTGATTGAGTGAAAGCATCACATGAATTGCCACCTCATGGCCAAGAGGTTCTTTTTCATATTATTTGCAGTTTTAATTTGTTTAGTAGATGCATGTGTCATGTGAATTGGTAGAAAAAAAATATATGTTGTTTATTTTCTTTAGCTTTAAATTAGTTTGAATTGTAGTTTAGTTGTTTTTCCTTTCTTTAAATTAGTTTTGCATTTGATAGTTTTAACTGTGCTTAGATATTTGTTTTCTCTAGTGTTGGGTTTAGCATTTTCACTCTCTGGACTCGATTTTAAAAACATAACTGCAACCATACCAGAGGTCCAAATGCTACGTTTTATATGTCACATGAAAGATAATTGAGTCTACTTTCCAGGAAAAAAAACCTCATCTCATTTAGAGCTCTGTAGAAAAAGTTATGGGTAAAACATTGAGCAAAGGTCAGAGCTGTCCAATTCCAGTGTGAATTTTCGTATTTACTGTAGCAGTTTCGTTTTTACTGTTTTAATTTCATTTTCCTTGCAAAAACCTTTCACAACCCCCCCACTTCGTGTGAGACCTAATTCTCGAACCACATTTGGTCCTTGAGAGACGACCTAGGAGTCACTTCCTAGTCTATACTGCATTTCTTAATTTGCAATCAAATTTGTATGGGTCGCGACACTCATCAAATTTTGGCACCGTTGCCGGGGACCAACGGTTTGGTTTTAGGTCTTTGTTGTGTTAGTGTGTGTTGTCTTGTCTTGTGTTGTGAGTGTGATGTTCCGTTTTGTGTGTGGTGTTATGTGTGTTGCATTTAGGTAGCTTTAGAGGCTACACCCTACCACAAAGAAAAACGATCCGAAACAATACTAGTCGACCTGGACCCCAGGACCAACACGGACGACCGAATCCAACCCCAGGGGGAAACCAAACCGTTCGTCCTCGGCAGGAATGCCGAACAGACCACTACCATTGGGGCCGACCTGACCCCAGAACAGGAAAACGACCTAACTACACTGTTGAGGTCCAACAACAAACTTTTTGCGTGGACCGCCTCCGATATGCCTGGAATTCATCCCAGTATAATCACTCACAAGCTATCGATATTTCGGGAAGCCCGTCCGGTAGCTCAGAAAAAACAAAGACTCGGCACCGAAAAGAGAGAAGCCGTACGGAATGAGGTGGACAAACTGGTCAAGGCCGGATTCGTCCGAGAGATCCGGTACACCACCTGGCTGGCAAACGTTGTGATGGTAAAGAAAGCGAACGGTCAGTGGCGAATGTGCGTCAACTTTACCGATCTCAACAAGGCCTGTCCCAAAGACAACTATCCCCTTCCCAGCATCGACCGGCTGGTTGACGGCGCTTCTGGACACACTGTCTTAAGGTTTCTCGACGCATATTCGGGATATAACCAAATCCCGATGCACATTCCGGACCAGGAAAAGACAACCTTCATAACCGAACGCGCCAATTACTGCTACGAAGTAATGCCGTTGAAAAACGCAGGTGCCACTTATCAACGACTCATGGATAAAGTCTTTCGTGATCAAAATCGGGCGGTGTTTGGAGGTTTATGTCGACGATATGGTGGTAAAGAGTTCCTCCCCCCAACAACACTTGAAAGACTTGGCTAAAGTCTTCCAACAACTGAAACGGTACGATTTACGGTTGAATCCGTTAAAGTGCACATTCGGCGTACAGGCCGGTAAATTCCTAGGCTTCATGTTAACAAACCGAGGAATAGAGGCCAACCCGGACAAATGTCGGGCAATTCTGGAGATGCAGAGCCCAACCAAACTAAAAGAGGTCCAATGCCTGGTTGGCCGCCTCACCGCCCTATCGCGGTTTATTCCGAAACTCTCGGACCACATCAAACCCATACTGAAAAATATGAAACAGAATGTACCCTGACACTGGGATGATCAATGTGAAGCCGCCTTCTCCACAGTCAAAAGCATACTAACATCTTCGCCCATCATGGCGCGTCCAACCGAGGGGTTCGATCTACAATTGTACCTAGCGGCTTCCAACCACTCGGTAAGCGCGGCTCTCATTCAAGAATCCTTAGTTTTTAAGCGAATATACTTTGTTAGCAGAACTATGCAAGGGGCCGAAGAACGGTATTCCCAGGTGGAGAAAGTGGCTTTGGCCCTGCTCACTGCAGCACGAAGACTTCGACCATACTTCCAGAGCCACTAAGTTGTTATCCGGACGAACCACCCGATCGCCAAAATCCTCAGGAAACCCGACCTCGCGGGCCGCATGGTCGCTTGGTCCATCAAATTGTCAGAATTCGGTCTACGTTTTGAACCACAAGGCTCCATTAAAGGCCAACATCTGGCCGACTTTGCGGCTGAACTCCCTCCAACAGTCGTACCTCCCACGTGGAATTTGAACGTGGACGGATCCTCGGACAAAAGAGGAGGCAGAGTCGGCATAGTACTGGAAGGACCGAACGGTCTCCTGGTCGAGCAGGCCATATCCTTCAACTTTCAACTCAGCAATAACCAGGCAGAGTACGAGGCCCTGATCAACGGATTACTCTTAGTCGCGGAACTGGAAATCGAGCACGTGAAATGCCGGATGGACTCTCAGTTGGTCGTCGGACACATCAACGGAACCTTCCAGGTCAAAGACAATCACCTGTTGCGATATTATCAAAAAGTTAGTGATCTGATCAAATCATTTTCCACTTTCAATATTACACATGTACCGAGGGCGCAAAACTCCTGAGCGGATTTACTGTCTAAACTGACTCAAGCCCGGGAAAAGTCTCAACTAACTTCAGTGATCAAAACCACGCTAAAGAAACCTCTTCTATAAACGTGTTCCATCGACCTTACCTCTTCAAAGGCCGACTGGCGACGCGACATAATACAACTGATGATCCAGCAGGAACAGGGCGGGCTCGTAAACGCAGCCGATTCTAAACGAATCGCCAGCTATACATTTGTTGAAGACGACCTGTATCGACGCGGGTATACCACCCTGTTATTAAAGTGCTTGTCGACAGATGAAGCAAGGTACGTCATGCAGGAACTACACCACGGAATCTATGGCATACACTCGGGCAAAAGGATGCTTAAGGCCAAAATCTTACGAACGGGTTTCTATTAGCCTACCATCGAAAATGATTGTGCAGAGTTTGTACAAAAGTGCATCTCCTGTCAATCTCACGGACATGACACTCGGGTTCCTCCCTCGGAACTTATGGGGATCATCTCCCCATGGCCTTTCGCCCAGTGGGGAATGGACATAGCCGGCCCCTTGTCGGTCGGTAGAGGACAATGCAAATACCTCCTTGTGGCAATCGACTACTTCACCAAGTGGATCGAAGCGGAAGCCCTCACAACAATTAGCGCCGGAAAAGTGAAAAGCTTCATCTGGAACTTGGTATGCAGATTCGGCATCCCACAAAAAATCATTACTGATAACGATCGGCAATTCATCGACCGAACGCTGGAAGATTTCCTTCAGGGACTAGGCATCAAACACGTCACTAGCTCAGTCGAACATCCGCAAACCAACGGTCAGGCGGAGGGGGCAAACAAAGCCATAATCTCCAAACTAAAAAAGCGCCTGGGACAAGCCAAGGGCTTATGGGTTGAAGAATTACCCGAAATCCTATGGGCCTATACACCGCACAGATCTACCGGCGAAACACCTTTCAACCTTACGTACGGGACAGACGCCATGTTACCGGTTGAAGTGGGAGAACCATCCCTCTGACGGAGCATACAAGACATGAGCCTCAATGACCAACAATTGAGGGTGAACTTAGACACCTTGCCCGAACGGCGCGAGACGGCCCTAATAAAAAATGAAGCTCAAAAACGACTCATTACTCGGCGCTATAACACCAAAGTTAAGCCCCGCAATTTCACTGAAGGAAATCTAGTCTGGCGCAAACGGGGAGACGCCCGGAAAAACAGAGCGCACGGCAAACTGGCCGATAACTGGGAAGGACCCTTTTGCATCGGGGAAGATTTGAAGAACGGGGCATACCGCCTGGAACATCTTGATGGGAAAGTCATTCCCAACACATGGAACGCCACCCACCTGAAGTTCTACGAAAAATACTGTTTTTGCAAACAATTTTATGTTTCTAGTATAATTTCAATGAAGTATTCCAGTTCAACATACTGTACCATTTACTAATAAATAACGGCCCGGAATGAACGAATCCGGACTACCGGCGACCAACGTGTCCGTCGGACTGACACGCCCTCTAGACTAACGAGTCTAGAAATTCTAAGGGCCACCGCATCCTCTAGACCACCGAGTCTAGAAATTCTAAAGGCCACTGCGTCCTCTAGACCATCGAGTCTAGAAATTCTAAGGGCCACCGCGTCCTCTAGACCACCGAGTCTAGAAATTCTAAGGGCCATCGCGTCCTCTAGACCACCGAGTCTAGGAATTCTAAGGGACACCGCGTCCTCTAGACCAACGAGTCTAGAAATTTTAAGGGCCACCACGCCCTCTAGACCAACGAGTCTAGGAATTCCAAGGGCCACCGCGTCCTCTAGACCAACGAGTCTAGAAATTCTAAGGGCCAACGTGCCCCCTAGACCAACGACTCTAGAAATTCACCGGAACAACACGTCATCAGTATGCTACGAACTAGTGTATCTATCGGACTACTAGAATCCAAATGTCCTAACTAGTCGTTGAATGCTCAGATAAACATTCCAGCTCGAGCCCAACATACTCTCATCTCACCGAACGGTTAGCTGGTCAATATATCAAACACAATTCATCCATCAACGCAATTCAAGTAAAACAAAAGAAACAAGCAAAGTTCAACAAACAGAGTGCCAAATATTACAAAGTTGGGGCAAAATAATCAAATTTTCAAAGTCTCAGGCCTCTAAGTTGGCCTCTTTCTCTTGCCTTTCTTCTTCAATGGAAACTTCCTCCACTGGCTCGGCCAGATCCCCTTCCTTGTTGAAGGTACCATCCGGGATATCATCAATTGCGTCATTTGCCCCTGGTAGACGTCTTGATACATGTCGAAACCGAGGCCTTCCGGAGACACCTTGGCTAAGCAAGCCATCTGCCTCAACACCTTCTTGAAACCTTTGGTGTGTTCCTGACGAATGGCAACGTACATCTCTACCTCGTTGCTCACTCCTCCGAGGCTTGTTTCAACTCATCCCTCTCCTTCCGAATGGCCTCCAATTGAGAGATGGTCTTCCTGGCCGATTCCATATCTTTCACAAGGCCATCCCGCTCGTTCTGCATTTCGGTACTTAACTTCTTCAACTGTTCGGTCATAGCGCGACCTTCCGCTATCACCTTAGCGGCTTCTTCAGCATTTCTCGCGAAGCTAGCATGAGCGGCATGGGCTTCTCCCAATTCCCTTTTAAGACGTTCGACCTCATTCCGAACGTCCCCACGGTTCGACTCGTAGGCTATCTTGTAGGCCGCGGCACCACATCGCAGTATGTGGTCAAGCAGAAACTCCGTCATCTGCTGTTCGGACATCGCCGCCATCACTTTCTCCTCGGCAGCATCAAAGTTAAACTCGATCTTGTGCCTAAGATCAAATCCCGGATCCGCCATGCCTAGCAGTAAAGACTGCTCTTCAACCAACTCTTCAGGCTCAGCCGCCACCTTCTTTCCCTTCGATGCCCCACCGGCCTCATTTGCCTTCCTTTTGTGAGTCAAAGCTTGGACCGGGGAAGATGGAGTGTCGTCTATGTGTACTATCGTTGCTGGGTTGGACGATGTGCCGCCTGAACGGGCGGTGTGAGAACCGGTCGCCTGGTTAGTTACTCGAGACTCCTTAAACCAATCGCGACCACCTTTTTTGGCCATAACTTCTGCAAAATGGCATCAGCACACGAGATAGAATATACACAACACAACAGGGAAACATTTGGCAAAGAAACCTACCAGACACCCTCAACTTGAGGTCGTTGTATTTCAGGCAATTTACCATCTTCCTGGAGGAATATGGGCGAGGTAACTTGACCAACCTATCCAAATTCCTCCGCTCAACATCGGTCATATCCTCTACTGACCAGGAAGTTAATATGCGAGGATTTTTGGTCCAGTACAAGGGAAATCTAGGGCTTCCGTGATACCCGGGGCCCAAGCCTAATAAATAAAGTCCAAAAACCCAAACCAAGGAGAGGGATAAAAAGAGACATTTCCACAAATGGAGGGGTGAATTTAGCACAACAGAAGGTGCACCAGGAATCCTTCCCAAATTAGAATGTTGTCACATGCTTTTATAGTGTAAAACGTGTTACACATGTAGGCTTCTAGAAACTCATCACATTCTGCACATGCTTGTACACGTGGAGTCCGATCCACACTTCACGGACACACTTTAAGCACCAGCCAAGGATGGTGAAGTCTATAAAACTCACCGTGGCTGCACCATATATGCACTTTTGTTGATATATGAGTTTTTCTCTGTTGATGAATTTCCAGCCCCTAAAACTCTGTCCAAAAGTCACTTCAATGAGCTTTCCTTCTCCACCTAGCTTCCTTCTAGTGAAGGCTGCCTGAGCTAGTTCTCACCACCACCAAATAGCTCTTCAATCCATCACCGATACCCTTAAAATCCACCTCTGCACGCTGCTGCCAAACCACAAGCATTACCTCCGCTGCATCTAATTCTGATCTCATCTCTAGATCACCATCTAACATCTTCCACTGCCTTCAATATTCACCCCTGGCTGGAGCATCCGTATCATTCCATCATCATTTAAAAAGAACGGTTGATCCGTCTCGGTTATAGACACTTTAAAGAAGTGGTTTTTGAAGTCCTTATACGACTCGGCAAATAAACTAAAAATGGAATTTTTGGCCATAGAAGTCAAAGACACCCAACCCTTCTTAGCATTAGGGCGGGTCTTAAGGAAAAATAGAAACACTTTAGCCGTTAGTTCTATATCCAAGGCCTGGCACAGCAGGCCGAACGCTTGAATGTAGCCCCAACCGTTCGGATGCAACTGAGAAGGGGCCACGTTAAAGCATCGCAGGACATCCATCTGAAACCTAGGCAGAGGTAGTCTAACATACATATCATACAGAGAATACAGATACATATAGAAGCAATTTCTCCTAGCCACGTCTTCCCCATGGAAGACTCTTTCATCTTTTCTACATGCTATTAATTTAAGGGCACGATTATAACCTAGGTTTATGAGAATGCAGTTATCCTCCACCCAACCTAACAAGATTTCCCTAGTAATAAAATACTACCTTGTTCCCCAACCTCACGGGAAGCCCATGAGTATCCTGATGGGGAAGATGAACAGCCCTCTTCAGGGCCATCAACAGCAACACCCCCACTGACAAAAACCCTATCGCCACTAAGCAGAGACTCGATACAACCCGTAACTACCGGTTGAACAAGCAATGAGTCATTGCGGTCCCCCTCAATATCAGAAAAATCATTAACGATAGAGGAGGAAGCCATTGTTACCTGAGAATGGGTGCGCGAAACGGGGAAGAAAAGTTGAAACTTGGAGGAAGAAGTACCAGAGACAAAGACGAAGATGGAAATGCAATGTAACGGCTCGTTTTGATTTCACCAAATTATTAAAGGCGTGGAGGTTACGAAACCGCCTGCGCTATCTACACCGTTGGATGCATTTGATCCAACGGCTTCTTTTTGGCGACTCTGCCACTAACCCCAACGCGGGAAAAGACAATTATGTTTTAATCTTAAACGACGAGCCAACCATGTCGTTTTCAAGGCCCTTACAGAACTAAACAAGTCTGTATAACTACCCGGCTTACTCGCATCCAAGTCGAACTACTTTCACACCGAACGACAACTACACTTCTATAAGTCCTTCGGTCAAACAAGTACAAACACCTTCATTTCCCTCGTACTTGGGGGGATGATGTACGGTAGTAGATCTCTAACGATCAGTTACACCAAACGGCCTTACTGGGCTAATAGCCCATCACTCGGATCATTTCTTATTGGGCTCACGGTCCATTACATCAGAAATATATCAAACAGATATATCAAAACATATCCAAACAGAGATATGCCAATCCAAATAAAGATATATCAAACAGATATATCAAAACGTATCCAAACAGAGATATGTTGATCAAAACAAAGATATATCAAACGTATCAGATAATATCCGAACAAAAATATTATATATGTCAAGTAAGTTTGTTTATATTTTATTCTGTTAATCTTATATCAATCCAAAGCCTATAAATAAAGGCTAGGGGGCTCCAAACAAGGTACGATTCATTCATACTATACATTTAGCATACTCTCTGCTAGATTACACTTTCAATTCTCTCCCACAGAGGATCATTGAAATTCTCTCCTACTGAGAATCTGTCATTCACGCCTAACTTGAGCGTCGGAGTGCCTTTTTAGGTACCTCCCCCCTCGGTCAGGATCATCGGACGGTTGAGGCCAACACAGGACGTGCGGTCAAGATCCAGAAGAGACAGATAGAAAACAAGAAGACAACGTCATCAAGGTCAGTCCTTTCAGTCCCCAAAATATTCACCGAAACATATGGTAAAGGCAACAAAGTCGTATTGGACTTACAACCTAGTCCGCAAACTTGGATTCCTAAATTTCAATTACAAGTCCTTAGTTTGCCTTCAATGACTTGGAATGATTCTCTTCCACTCCCATGTTTCTTCTACATCAAAACAGTTTGACTAGCGTAGATTTCTCTAGTTGTAGATTGGAAGGATTGTTTCTTTATTGGTTGTTTGAAAACAACACAAAATTTACTGAGCTTCGTGTTAGAAATTGCTCTTTCACAGTTCTCCAGCTACCATTACACCCTCTTACAAGCATGAGGGGAATTGATGTGTCTGACAATAACATAACTGGCCAAATTCCCGATAAGAATATTAGTTCAGTTTTACCAAATTTGCAATATCTAAATTTGTCTAGAAACCACATCCAAGGTTCCATTTCTCGCGAGTTTGGGAAAATGAGCTTATTCCGTACGTTGGATCTATCAAATAATCATTTATCAGAAGAGATTCCAAAAAACATATCCAGAGATGGGTCACAACTCAAAAACTTAAAACTTTCAAACAATAGGCTTTATGGACCAGTATTTCCATGTTTGAAATACTTGGAAGAGTTGTATTTAGATAACAATACCCTTTATGGTAGCATACCCAATGGCTTTCTTAACTCATCTCTCCAAGTCTTGAGTCTAAGCTATAATAATTTAGTGGGGAAACTACCAAGTCTGATAGGAAATTTTTCAAACTTGGCTAAGCTTTCATTGTCCAACAATCATCTTGAAGGGACTATTCCGACATGCCTAGTCGAACATCAACCTCTATTATATCTAGAAGTCTCCAACAACAATTTGACCGGTTATGTGCCGCCTTTTGTCAATTCTTCAATGACTTACATCCATTTGAGCAACAACAGGTGATATACACTTTAGCGAAAGGGCCAATTTATTACCTTTGATGAAAGCAGCTATGAAGGAAATTCTCTTCTTTGTGGACCTCCATTGCTAAAAAGTTGTCATCCTTATTTACAATCACCAACTGTTTCTTCAAATGATGAAGACAATAACAGTCCCATTGACATGGTTGCTTTTTATGTAAGTTTTGTTGTAGCATACACATCGGTATTGTTGGTAATTGTTGCAACTCTCTGCATTAATCCTTATTGGAGGCGAGCATGGTTTTCCTATGTGGAATTCATAATCTTAAGTTTTTATCACTTTATGCAAGATAGTTGGAGGAGGATTTCAAATTCTAAAAATATGTAATATATAGTTTGTCTTGTACGCCTTATATTGTCGTGTTGGTTGGTAAGATTGATTCAATCATGAGTTTCTTATTTATATGGAATTCAGTTTCTTTTTGCAATTAAATAATAATGTTTCGATTCAAAGATCATTATTTTATTTTTTATTATTTTATAGTTCTGGCTCCATGTGGATTGATACATTAAAAAAGAGTTATAACGTTGATGTAGGAAACAATTAAGTATTACAATTAAATGGTATAAGGGTTGATTGCATAATTCAATTTTTTTGTCCTCAATTTTATTTTCCTATTCCCAAACAGGAATGACTTTTTAAATTATACTATCTCATTTTGCTTATTTAAGTCTACTTTTAGTAATTATTTATATAAGTTGCATGTTGTTGAACATGAGTGGAGTAAAACTTTGGGGAATTGCAGCAAGAGAGAAGAAAAGAGATCATAATTATATATTAACATCAAAATATTTTATGAAAACAAAGGTAAACTAAGAAGAGAATTTAGAACGAGCTAATAGAGTTAATGAATAAGAAGAAAATAGAGTTAATAAATTGTAGAGCTAATAGAGGTGCCGCAAGAGAAAAAGGAGAAGAGGAAGACGATATCAGAAACTGCAATGCCGCGAAGGGTCTGCTGTTTATTTCAAAAGAAATGGGGTGTCGGTTCCCCCTGGACACCGACGTCTATAGTCACCTAGACGTCGGTTATCTAACTAATTCGACGTCCAAGATAACATTTAAAATGACTTTTTGAATGCCATTAGACGTTGGTGTCTAGGGGGGCCGATGTCTAGTGCGCTGAACCGATTGACGTTTCATTTCCTGTCAGGGAAGTAGATGACGGTTGACAAGAGGCGCCGACGTTTATAATACTATAGACGTCCGTGCACTGCTACCGGACGTCGACATGCCTCGGATTTTGGTGAACATAATTAATTACAGGCACATAGATGTCGTGCACCCATAAATGCGACGTCTATTTTGCAGAAATTTCTGTCTTCCTGCCTTCCGGACAGGCTATAGACGTCGGTGGTTGACCACGCAACGTCTAAGAGTCTGGGAATCAGGTGGTGAGAATTAATTGCACCCCTAGTAGACGTCGGGCCCCCAGCATAACTGACGTCAACGACCAACAGAAGTTTGTCTTCTCGCCTACCTCCATACATTGGACGTCGGTTTACGTCAGAGCGGACGTGTATTATATAATAGACATCGAGTCCCCTTCAAACCGACGTCTAGGTTACCACTTATTTACGTTAATGCCACCGTGCACTCATATACGTCGCGCCACTCGCTAACCGACGTCATATGGGTGACGTTAAACAACGTTTTTCCACTAGTGATCTCTCCCATTACATCTCTCTTGCTCCCATCAAAAGCTCTTACGATCATAGTACTTGGCTTCACGTGAGTCACGTTGTATGGTAATTTTTCCAACGCCACTTTAGGCATTACATTCAAGGAGGAGCCATTATCTATTAGAACTCGTGCTATGGCATGATCCAAGCATTTTGTAGAGAAATGAAGGGCCTTATTGTGCCCTCTCCCCTCAGTGGGTATCTCTTCGTTAGTGAAGGTGAGGTAATCATTAGCAGTGATGTTGCTAACAATCCCTCGAACTGGTCCAAGGAAATATTTTGCTTCACGTGAGCCCCACCGAGTATTTTCATTAACAGTTTTCTATGCGAGATTGAATGCATGAGTAATTCCAAGAGGAAGATCATAGTTGACATGTGTTTCAGTTGATCCACCACTTTATACTCGCTTTGTTGTATAAACTTCAAGAATTCACAAGCTTCTTCATCGGAAACTTCTTTACCATAGCTCTTATCTGACAACACGATCTTTCCTTCTGAAAGTTCCTCCTCCTTCTTTGATAAAAGCGATGGCGAAAAGATTCGTCCACTTTTCGTTATTTGGCCAGCGCCTGATATATTTTCAATGATCGGCCCGTCACGTTCTTCCTCCAGCATACACGCGTCATATCTCCATGGGACAGTCTTATCACTTTTATAGGGAAAAGGGGAAGGTGTCTGGATAACGACAGAGGACCTTCTTGGTGTTACGAGCATAGAAGGGGTCCTGGTGAAATGAATCACTAATGACTCTGGTACAGTCATATTGGGTTTTCCACCAGTTTGTGCAAATACCTCTCCTTCTTTATCCTCATAGTATATTTGTAGGAAACTTTTGTCAATCAGATCCTGGAGGATGCTCCTAAACTCAATACACTCATTGATGACATGTTCGGCTCCTGGATGGATTCCACATGCCTCCCCAAGGTCGTTTCCACCCTTTAGCCATCCTAGTTTTGCCATCTTTTCAAAAATGAATTTTTTCAAACTCTAAATTTCGCTTACATTCTTTACTAGCTTGTGTCGTCCCATATTAATGGCATTTGTTGATGTATTCCCGTGCTCAGCAAGGGGGTTGACTTCGACACTAGGTTTGTCCTCTTGGAACTTCAACCATCCTGCATCAATTAGTGATTGTACTTTGGATTTAAGAGTCATGCACCTCTCTGTCGAATTGCCAATGCCTTACCCATGAAAACTGCATCTTGCATTTGGGTCATAATTATGAGGTATGGCGGCTGTACGGGTTTCATGGGACGAATATTGGCCAGAGCTTTCTTTAAGAGATGAGGTAACAAATTTGTATATGTCATGGGAATGGGAGTGAAATTTCTCACCGGGTCCCTCTTAGGGTGAGTGTTTTGACCAACATTTTGATCAGGAACCAAGCATTCTCCAACTCTCTAAGCATTATTTGAGGCCTGTGGGGGCTGATAATATCCTGGCTAACGAGATTTCAATTAGGGACCAGGTGTGGTGTTGCTGACATAGGGAGGGTAACTTGGGTTTGGTGGATAATTATGACCTCTCCACATAGGTACTGTTGATGTTGCAAACACTCCCCCCTTTTTCTTTTTCCTTGAATTAAAAATAGATTTCTTCGGAGTGGTGGCTTGTGACGTAATTTTCCCACTTTTCAGTCCGATCTCAATCCTTTCGCCTATGATGATGATATTAGCGAAATTGGAAGACACATTTCCAATCATATGCTCATAAAAGGGTGGCTTTAACGTGCTCACAAACATTGCAACCATCTCCTTGTCATATAAAGGTGGCTAAACCTGTGCTGCCAATTCTCTCCATCGTTGTGCATATTCTTTAAAAGACTCTTCCTCTTTCTTTGCCATGTGGTGCAATTGTAACCTGTCTGGCGCGACATGTATGTTGTATTTGTATTGCCTTACCAAGGCATCTGCCAGATTTGCCCAGGAACGGATATGAGAGGAATTCAAATGCGTGTGCCAACTTAACGCCGTATCAGCCAAACTGTCTTGGAAGAGATGAATAAGTAACTTGTTATCATGAGCATAAGCAGCCATTTTTCGACAATACAGGGTTAAATGATTCTTCGGGCATGTGTTACTCTTGTACTTCTTGAATTCCAGCACCTTGAACTTGTGTGGAATTGTCACTCCTGGGGCCAGACTCAACCTTGTCACATCACCAAACCCGTAGCTTTCAAACCCTTCTATGGCCCGCAGTTTGTCTTATAAAATGTCGAGTTTATCTTTTGTTCCTTCTACCTTCACATGCAAGGGAGTTTCTTGTGTGATAATGGCGTGTAGAGACTTTGATGCTTCATTCGTTTTTGTCTCAGTCGTGTGGATAGGCCCTTGAGTATTATTGGTTATGGGAAACGCCAAAGAAGTGTGCTCTTCCTCTAAATGATCTTTAATGGGCGGTGTGTATCCTGGTGGCAAACCATACATCGGAAACGTGAATTGTGTGCCCACTGCGTTATGTACTGAAGGGTGAGCATTATCCTCGGTCTTCGCAGACGAAGTCTCTCCTGCAGTTTTCATGGCTTTCAGAGCCTCTAAAATTTGACCGACTTGATCCTTTAGTTGACTAATATCGGCCTTTACAGTTTCACGTTCCTCCTCCAAATCTTCCATAGCTTTGGAGTTCGCTCGAGTTCTATAAGGGTGTTGTGGAAGTCACGTCGTTTTTTTTATTTAACTTTATATTGTTGTTATTAATTTGGATTAGATGAAAAACGAATTATGTGAAAATGTAGAGATGATGAATGCTAAAAAGAAGGTGGAAATCATAGTTCCTTGATATCGTTATAAGAGAAATTAACACAGTCTGATACCATCACAAACAAACCAAACTTTATTTAAACAAAAAAAAAAACGAATACAAGTTATGAAAATATCAATTCCTAGCGCAGGCGATTAAAGTCTTCATCTCACCCACTAGCCGTTTATAATAACTAATAAAAATAGTGACTTCTTCAGGTGGGTTACAAAAATGTGTCATTATTTCAGCCTCAGATACCATCCTGGGAATATCTTTGATAGCTTCATTGGCAAGGGCAGCTAGTTGGGAGAAATTCCCCCTCTAGTGCCTCACGAGCTGCTCTTGATTTTGAATATGAATCTCCATCTGCTTCATCGTAGCCTGATTTCTCTCTTCAACCTCTATCAATCTTGCTTGCTTAGCAATGGAACTCTCCATCTACTTCACCACAGCCTGTCGTTTTTCTTCTGCCTTTTCACGCTCCTGATCTGGTTCTACCTCACATGACATTGCCATCCTTTTCATTTTCCCCTCTGTTTCTTTGACTTGAATCTGGGCTTTCCTCAGTCTTTTTAGGGCTTCTTGTCTATCTCTCTTGGTCTCTTCATAAAGATATCTCCAATGTTGCTTAGCCTCCAGTGTCGTATTCCTTTCTTTTACCCTCAAGGCTAACTCTGTGCTGGCGCCTGCGAGATCCTGTTTTATTCGGAGCGTATAATCTCTTTCGATGCTTTGTTTCTTGAGAATCTCTTTATATGCCCGCATCATTTCTTCTTTTTTCCGACCTCAAATCTACAACATCGTTGTGAGCATTTCGTAGCTCTTTTATCAACTTAGCGTTCTAACTTCTCACTTCTTCTATTTTTGTCTTCAATTGTTTTACTTCATAAGACTCTGGATTTAGAAATTACCTTTCATCTGCCAGCTGACCTGTGATAGATTTTAATGGCAATTTAATGTCCTTTATTGATTAATCACTCATGTCCTTTCATCTACTTCAAATCGCATGACGTTTCCCCAGGCTCTTCTGATCTCCCTTAGTTTTTCAATAAAACATCCATCTTCATAATAAATGAAAAGTGGCATGAGATAACCGGATGACGGTGCCCCTCTCATGGGATGCCCAAACTATCTTTGAACCAAAGTAGGATTGTAATTGATACAGCACCGTGCTCCAATGAGTGGAATGTTGGGGAAATTACCACAATAATGGATGAAACACCTACCCCTAAGCCAAGAAGGACGCCACCTTATCTTCCCTCCATTTAGACCTGCAAAGAAATGAACCCATTCCTCTGCCCCTATGCTATGGTCCACCGTTCCTTTGAACACATGAGAATTCAACCACAAATATAATGCCGGCAAACAACAAATGACTTTTTAAACAACAGATGATCTTTTGTCCTCTCCTTTCATGGCAGAAGCTCATTGTCCCATAAACATCAGCAAGAATTGCAGTGACAGGATTCTCCGCTCTTGTCTTCTTTTCCATAAAGACATTCATTGTCGTAGTCCACAAAATCCTCAATCTTAGGAAACAACATGATGCCATATATGGTGAGGGCCAACACGTCCATGAAGGTTTCCCACTCTTCGCTGTCAGCCAATTGATGAAGGTATTGCTCCAAACACTCTCGAGTGAGTCCTTTCACGTGGTTCTTTGTTAGCAACCTGTCTTCTAACTCTCTAGGGTGCAATTTCATGATAGAAGCGATAATAGCAATAGAAGCACGATGCTCTAGATGTTGGTACGGAGTCGTACCTTCCAGTGGTAAGCCCAAGATGTGCTCGAAACTCTTCTACAGTCGGTGCCAACTAGAAGTCTTGAAACATAAAACATCTTAGTGGGGAATCATAATATTGAGACAGAGTAGTAATAGCGAGTGATGGAACGTCCACCTCCATCAGACTGAGTAGATTTCCATACTTCCTTCTAAACGCTTCCCTCTTCATAGTCTTCATTCGCTTTCCTAATCTTATCAGTCCCGCCAGATTCATACAGGAGGCTTTAATGTGTGGTCTTCTTCTTAATATGGTAGAATTAGTTTGTTGCATAGTTTCAGATTCCATTTTAAGTTCCAACTTTTACGATATCAAAGAACTATGTGATTTCCGCTAGTACTGGTAAAAGGAAAAATGTTGCTAATGCATGGGATGTATGAAAACATATATGCCAAATAATAATTAAGACAACATGTTTTATGCCTCTAAAGTGGGTCCAATGTCCTAAGGACTAAACATTGTATATGCAATCTCACAGGGATGACTTCTTAAACCTAAGATCAAGGCCATCAGAGCTATGGTCCTTTTCACAGCTTTTCCACAACAGTTGATCGCAACTAGATGTGGAATTACATGTAAAGAAAACAGCCACTGGCTGGGGTTTTCACGATAGCCAAACTGGAATTAGTCCAGACGTGACACCGCTACACAACCCCTCTAATTCTAGGTTACACTCAGACCCGGGTATAGGGTCTCACTCATGATATGTACAATAATAATAATGATAAAAAGGAAAATAAATAAAATACTGAAATAAATAAAGACAATAAAAATAAAGGGAAAATAAAATAAAATAAAATAAAGGGAAACCACATCAATTTTTCACATTTAATTAACAGGCCTAATTCTCTAACATCCCTAGTGGAATCGCCATCTGTCGCAACCGGGATCGCGACGGGACGGCGAATCGAAAAACAAATGGAGTTTAAGAAAAGATTTTGGGAGTTGCCACCATAATTTATTATTGAAAACTATGGAAAAACCCTAAAATAAAAGCATGGTCTACGAAAAAAAGATTTTCAGGTTCAGGGATCGGTTATACGTAAGGAAGGTATTAGCACCCTAGCACGCCTACCCAAAGGCAGTACCTCTAATTAAATGTATAAAATTAATGTGGTTTTCCAAAATATTTAAATTTCCCCAAAAATAAAATTAAAATAAAATAAAAGAAATTATTATGAAACAAAAATATTTTTTTGTTTTATGAACCCGACAAGGATTTACCTTATGCCTACGTATATCCATTTATAATAGACAATCAGGGATCGCGTAGTTCTTTATCTAGAAAAAGGTTTGTGAGTTTGCTTAACAAAAATTATGGATTGTTTGAGATTTTTGAAAAATGAACTCGACATGGATTGACCTTGCTCTTATATGATGGAAAATCAGGGATCACGTAGTTATGGTAAAAAAAGGTTTACTTTAACAAAAATTAACCTTTTTTGGTTTTAAATATTTTATATTTTTTATATTTTAAGAATGGTGGGAAAAAGAAAGACACCGGCCATAGGCCTATGCGTACCCTTTATTTTATTATTTAAAAAAAAAACATTATTTGTGTGTAGTAAAAAACCTTTTAAAAAAAAAAGTTCAGAGCACAATAAAAAAGAAAAAGAATGGTGTAGAGATGACATACCTTTTTAGCTTTTGGTACTCCCTTGTTTCTTCTTTGGTGATCGCAATGGACAAGACCCTTATGTATGAGAACCTATTTTTCTCTATACTCTCTTTCTCTCTTTCTATTATTTTTGCAAGTCTCCCTCTTTCTCTTTTTTCGTCCCCATTTTTTCTTTCACAAGGTTCGTATTTATATACACACATTGTAATATTATGACAATCTTGTTTTAATTGAGAATTAATTGACAATGGACAAAATAAGGAAAGAAATGGTCTTGATTGCAAGAAAAATAAATCACATAATATTCAAGACATTGATTATAATAATTGTCTGAAAATTTGTCCATTTTAAGAAGAAATCATATTTTCCTCTTTAGAAAGAAACTGATGCAGCAATATATTTTTAATTATTGCTTAGAATTATTGCCATAATATTGATTCAAATTATTACCATATTACACTAATATTTCAAAAACATTCTGAAGTGATGTGTCCTGCATTAAGGAAGATTATTTTATTATTTTCTTTTTTCCTTTTTTCTTTACTCACCATTAATGATTATTCTCTTATTTTTTAATTTTTATTATTTACCTTCCGGACGAAATTGGGTGTTGATAGTGTCCAAGTATTGTATTTTTGTGGTGGAATTTTGTACCGTTCCCAAACGTGATTAGTTGCATCATTCTCCATTGTTATCCGCCTTTCACGCTCTCAAATTCCTATTATTATGTTTAAAATTTAGTTTTTTAATATGACTCTATAATTTTGTAGTAGGTTATTCATTTTTATATGTTTGATATGTGATTATTGTATGCTTAAATATATTGTTGTATTGAGTTAGCCTTAGTTTCTCGTTTGAGATTTAATAAAAAAATTAATTACTGTCTCCAAGTTTTTTTAAGAAATGTTACTTTTAAAAATGAATATAAAAGAAAATGATATTAATAATTTATAAGTATTGAATCTTGAATTATTCAGTTAAACAATTTAAGAAGACTAATCACTTTTTCATAATTAATTAGTGCATATAAATTTTAATATAAATGTCTTAAAATTCATTAATATTTGCACCCGTATTTTGTATTGATCTTCGACTACATATTTGATTGTGATTTATAATCACTTTTATTTTGTGTAATCTAACAATGTGAAATGTTTGACAAAATTTTGTGAAATATAAAATATAGTTTAAAATTATATGTACAATAAACAAAATAAATTAAATATTCTTGAATGGAATATGATCAAACTTTGAATACAAAAGTTATCAAAATGATCATACAAAATTACCGAAATTGTGTGAACAATTTAAGTAAATATATATATAGATCAATATTAGATTAATTCAACATGCATTGCATTAATGTTAAGTATGAATCAAATCGGTATAAACTTGTGTTCCTTTATCTTTCTTTTCTTATTATTTTTTATCTTAATGGTTTTAAAAGACATAATACTTAGCATCTCAAATGTAACTTGTGAGTTGATTAAAAAGATTGTAAAATCTAATTTTAAAAATTAAATAAAAATATAAAAACCAATTACCTCCCCTCGTCCCTCCTCTCCCTCCCTTTAGAGCGTGAATGTTAGTAAAATCTATTTTTTAGCATATACTTATTATACGAATTTATCAGTGTATTTATTAGAGAAGTTTAGCTATATACATTATATTAATACATTAGATTAATATTTTTATAGAATTTACTCCATATTTTTGCATATATTTTACAAAACTTACTATTTATATTTTTATTAATATATTAAATTTCTAAATTATAAATACTTTTTTACGTTAATTCTATTTTAATTATAAACTTAAAAATATTTGCCTTTTCTTTTCTCATTCTCTAAATTTCTTTTAATAAGTACATGAACAAACACCAAATATCAATCCGTAAATAGGGACTGTCCTATATTTTTAGGGACTAGATTGATTCTGTCACACAATTTTAGATACGAATTTAAATATCATTTTGGTATTTTAAGGGTGAGAGTTTGATGAGGACTCATTGGAAGAAAAAAAAAATGAAAACTCAGTGGAGAAGACTCGTTGAAGGAAGATTCAAAACATTAATGATTTATCTACTTCAAGTATATTGCTTGCAGTAGTCATCACGGCCTTTGGGTTGACCTCAAGTCATCCTTCATTATTACCGTGGTCGCGACTAACTTCCACTCAGCCATAAATTACTTTACTTTAATTGGTCCATTCTTATTTAAACAACCAAATCCTTTGTTGCAAAATATGAAGATGGAAATGAAGAACCTTAGTGTGACTTTATTGTTTTTTGTTTTGGTGGAAGTGATATGGTGTGAAGGGTGTTGGAAGGAAGAGAGAGAAGCTCTTTGGGGTCTAAATTCCCGTTTTGGCTTACCTTTGTCTTGGCAGTGGGAAGGAACAGATTGTTGTGAATGGGAAGGAGTGGAGTGCAACCCCTCCACAGGGAGAGTGGCCAAACTTGATTTTAATGACCTGTCGAGTGATTTTGATGGCCAAACAGATCAGAATTTAAGTTTAAGTTTGGCTGATCTTGTTGTCTTCAAAGATTTGAAGAGTCTCAACTTGAGCTATATTGATTGGGTATTAGATTGTGCGGACAGTGAAGGTTATTCTCCTACACATTCTATTTCTTGATCACTATGTTAAACATGAATAATTATTTCCATTTAATTTTAATACTTTTCAGGGTTGGAAAATGTGGAAGTCCTTGACTTGAGTGTGAAGAGAGAGAAGGATAGTTTCACTGTTATTCTAGTTTGTTTGAATTTCCTTCCATCTCTCAAGTCTTTATATTTATCATCCAACAGGCATTTATCACACAACAGGTTCAATGTATTCAACGGTAAGGATATATATTATAATGATGATGATGTGTGATAAGCATCTATTTAATTTTTATTTCAAAATTGGTTGGCTTCTTCTACTACCTTTGAGTACTAACACATGTCTATGCCTTTTAGATTTTGAAACTCTGTCATCAAAGTTGCTTAGATTAGAAGTTCTTGACATAAGTTGGAACTATTTGACTAATGACATTTTGCCATCTCTCGGGGGATTCACGTCTCTGAAAGAACTCTATTTGTCTGGCAATGAATTGGACTCAGATAATCATATCCAAGGTGTTGTAAAGGATACTGATAATAGCTTCAGGATAATATATATACGTATGTAATGTAAGACACACTTTACCTTGCAGGTTTATGCTTTATGTTGAAGAATCTTGAGGTCCTTGATTTGTCTTACAACAACTTCAATGACAGTGATATTGCATCCGCTCTCAGTGGACTTTCATCTCTCAAGTCTTTAAATTTAGGATACAGTCAATTGACTCCGAGATCAATTCTTAGTATGTTACATTTCCTACATTTCAAATCTTCGTCTTGCTTTTTGGTTGAAAATGTATGGGAGTTTAATGAGTATGTATATTACTAGATATATCAAAGATAAGGTCTCTGGAGATTTTTGACATAGAAGGGAACGAGTTGAATGAGACGATCTTGTGGCGTTTAGGTTAGTTATCCTTATTCTTTACTTTACCGATGTAGATTCGAATCAATGCAAATAGGCATGCTCCTTATTTAGTGTGTACACTCATAATTAGATGTTGTCAATTTTGTTTCTATCAGAGAAAGATGGATTTACGTGGCCGCCCAATTTACAAGTCCTAAAGCTGACTTCAAACAGTTTCTCCAATGAATTTCTTTCATCTCTAACTGGGCTTCAACGTCTCAAATCCCTTGATTTAAGATCAAATCGACTAAACGGATTGGTCGATATAAGTGGTTAGTATAATTAATTTTTTTTTATGATGGTTGGACTTAGACTCTGAAGAAGAGAATTTTTTTAATGTATTACCTCTGTTGTATGAGCGAAGAAAGAGTACTACTATTATTCTATGAATGACTATAACAATTCATTCTCTATTTGTTTCTAACAGGATTATTGGCTTTAACTAGTTTGGAGATTCTTGATCTAAGTCGTAACGAAATTAACAGTTTTTGTTCTTCGTCAAGGTATTCAAAGCAACTGATATAAAAATGTGATAATTGATCTCCTTACTTTGCCTAGTTGTTGTTTTAGTTTCAGGGTCAAAAAGTCTAAACAAACTGGACGTCCTTATTTTAGATAGCAATATCATAAATGGAAGCAAACTGAGGGAATCACTGCAACCTTTCTCATCTATTAGGGTGCTTTCTATGAACAGCAACGAGATAGTAGGAACAATTACTGCAGGAGGTAGAAACACCTTTTTAGTTTACTCTAAGTTAGTTTTGCTTGATATATTAAGGTTCATATACCTTCTTTTTCTATTGTGTAGATTTTCGTGATTTAAGTAGCCTTGAACACTTGGCACTCGACCATAACTTTTCCCTTGACAAGGAGTTTTTCAAAACTATTGGGGAATTGACTTCTTTGAAAGTTTTGTCTGCTTCTTTTTGCCTAATAAACGGCCCCCTTCCTCCTGCTGGTAATTCGAGTTATCATTATAGTTTTTATATTTCCTTTTATAGTTAATCATCACATTATTTTACACCTTTTTTTACTTGGAAATTTATATCCTTTGCATCATGTCCTCCATAAGATGATTTTTTTTTTCAACACTTCATATTTCAGATTGGTTTAAGCTGAAGAATCTCAAAGAGTTAGATCTAAGTCAAAACCTATTTATTGGATCGCTTCCCTCATCTTTCTTAAACATGACATCTCTTCAGAAGTTGGAACTTTCATATAATCAATTCAGTGGACAATTTGATTTTACCATTGCTAGCCTTACATCACTTGAATATTTTGGTTTTACAGAAAACCAATTTGAAGTTCCTCTTTCTTTTTCTCCATTTGCTAATCATTCAAACCTTAAGTTCATATATGGTAAAGGCAACAAAGTCGTATTGGACTTACAACCTAGTCCGCAAACTTGGATTCCAAAATTTCAATTACAAGTCCTTAATTTGCCTTCAATGACTTGGAATGATTCTCTTCGACTTCCCATGTTTCTTCTACATCAAAACAGTTTGACTAGGGTAGATTTCTCTAGTTGTAGATTGGAAGGATTGTTTCCTTAGTGGTTGTTTGAAAACAACACAAAATTGACTGATCTTCGGGTTAGAAATTGCTCTTTCACAGGTGTTCTCCAGCTACCATTACATCTTCTTACAAGCATGAGGAGAATTGATGTGTCTGACAATAACATAACTGGCCAAATCCCTAATAAGAATATTAGTTCAGTTTTACCAAATTTGCAATATCTAAATTTGTCTAGAAACTACATCCAAGGTTCGATTTCTCGTGATTTTGGGAAAATGAGCTTATTGCATACGTTGGATCTATCAAATAATCATTTATCAGGAGAGATTCCAAAAAACATATCCAGAGATGGGTCACGACTGGAAAACTTGAAACTTTCACACAATAGGCTCTATGGACCTGTATTTCCATCTTTGAAATACTTGGAAGAGTTGCATTTAGATGACAACAACCTTTATGGTAGCATACCCAATAGCTTTCTTAACTCATCTCTCCAAGTCTTGAGTCTAGGCTATAATAATTTAGTGGGGAAACTACCAAGTGTGGTAGGAAATTTTTCAAACTTAGCTAAAATTTCATTGTCGAACAATCATCTGGAAGGGTCTATTCCGACGTGCCTATTCGAACATCAACCTCTATTATATCTAGATGTATCAAACAATAATTTGATGGGTTTTGTGCCATCTTTTGTCAATGCTTCTCTGAGACACATTCATTTAAGCAACAACATGTTAAGTGGTTTACCCAAACGAATGTTCAGCAAAAGATCTTCCATAATAATTCTAGACCTTAGCTACAATGAAATAGTCGGTAGCATTCAAGATATGATGGAAGACCTTGCTCATACAAGGTTGAATATATTCATTTTGAAAGGTAACCGCTTTACAGGGCATTTACCAGAGCAGATATGCCAAATCGAAGATTTGAGTATGTTAGATCTTTCTTATAACAATTTTTTTGGTCCAATACCCAATTGCTTAGGTAAAATGCCTTTTGAGAATGATGACCCTGTCATGTTAAGGGAAGAAATTAATGGCTTTATTCGTCCAAAAAATAACTATGCAACAATTTTGACACCAAATACAAACGAGAAAGCAATCTTCACTACGAAGAAAAGATCCTACACTTATACAGGGAGCATCCTTGCTTATATGTCTGGGATTGATTTATCCAAAAATAAACTAAACGGAAGTATTCCATCCGACCTTGGAAACTTGACAAGAATTCGAGCATTGAATTTGTCTCACAATGATTTGATTGGACAAATTCCAGCTTCATTTTCCAAATTAGTACAAATAGAGAGTTTGGATCTTTCTTTTAACATGTTGAGTGATCAAATTCCTCCTGAACTAAATCAGTTGAACTCACTTGCTGTATTTAGTGTTGCATAACAACTTATCAGGTGATACACCCGAGCGAAAGGGCCAATTTATTACCTTTGATGAAAGCAGCTATGAAGGAAATTCTCTTCTTTGTGGACCTCCATTGCTAAAAAGTTGTCATCCTTGTTTACAATCACCAACTGTTTCATCAAATGATGAAGAGAATAACAGTCCGATTGCTATGCTTGTTTTTTATGTAAGTTTTGTTGTGGCATACACATCGGTATTGTTGGTAATTGTTGCAACTCTCTGCATTAATCCTTATTGGAGGCTAGCCTGGTTTTCCTATATGGAATTTATAATCTTAAGTTTTTATTACTTTATGCAAGATAGTTGGAGGAGGATTTCAAATTCTAAAAATATGTAATATATAGTTTGTCTTGTATGCCTTATATTGCCGTGTTGTTTGGTAAGATTGATTCAATAATTTGTTTCTTATTTATATGGAATTCAGTTTCTTTTTGCAATTAAATAATAATGTTTCTATTCAAAGATATTTTTATTATTTTATGTTTAAGTTCTACATAATCTTAACATAGGAATGTCAAACGTACTGACATAAAATCCTAATCTTCAAACTAAATATATCATTGCGACCTTATACTAGTACAGATTCATTTTGCCTGTCAAACTTCACATGCAAACATTATTCCTATCCATGTAAACAACCCAAGAAGCAACTATCCCAAGAATAAATACAAAGAGAAAAAAAACTTATTCTAAACTATTTTATTTTAGTAGATTATATTTTCCTCCCTCTAAGACAAGGATCTTGAAAAGGATGAATGAGTCATTGTGAAACCAGAAAATATGATTTTTATGATTCTCGTTAAATGAAATTTAAATACAAGTTTTTTAGTTTAACTAATAAAAGCAAAATTTTATAATATATAAAAATAAGTTATGAAATAAAATATGCTTTGTTATGTAATTGTAAAATAATAATTTCATTACTTAATTGTATTATAACTAAAAACGACATTATTATCTTAGTTTAAATTATTTTTCATTAAACTACTGATTTTGTGACAGATATTTTCTACAAATTTATAATTTTATTATATATTACAAACACTTTTTATATTGTGTCTAACACATTTTTTTAATAGTAACAATTTGAGTTCAAAGTACATATTTATTTTAATTTTGTATATTAATATGACATTTATGTATTGTTTCGGCCATAATTTGTTTTTGAACTTTAATGTACATAGTTATTTTTAACTAATTCTAATTTTATTAGATTCTAAATTTTTAATTAAAAATAAACATATGATTTGTCAAATATGGGATTCTCCTAATTTATATGATTTTTATAACTTAGGACAGATTTGGTGAATTTTTGTAAAAGATTCCATCCAGATTCAATTTTCTTTTCATTACTTTTTGTAATTGGATATTTGGATATAATCAGAGTCATCGGTTCAATATATTTTAGACTTAAAGGGAACAGAAAGAGCAAAAGAAACACTTATTACATATAAAATCAAGGGTTTTTTTTCCTGCATATTTAATTTTTCTTCATGCACCTCCAAACTTTTTTAAATCTCTAGATAAAATTTCTCTCTTTTTATACATACCTCACCTATCCACTTTTACCGACTCTCCTAACTATAGCATCCCACCACCCACACACAAAGAAATCTTCTTCCTCTCTCTTACCCCTGCATCTAGCATTGCACACCTGATAACGGTTGAAAATCGTTATTTTCATATGTTATTTTAGACTAAAGTACACCCTTTACTGCTTAGAATGAGGTTAGAATCAAGTAAAACTCAATAAATGAGTCAATCGAGGGTCAAAAGCTATTTTTAGCGATATTATACTTGTTTTGTATTGTTTTTGCAGCAAATCTGATGGAAGTGAAGATTGGGAATGAAAATGAAGGTCCTAGACTCAAGAAAAAGAAAAAAAATTGAAGAAAAGAAGAGTCTAGGGACCGGTGTAAGTCTGAAATTGCTCTCGTGCAGTTTAGTAAAATCTTTTTAAGTAAAATGTTTGTTCAAAGGGAAAAGGCTCCAGTCTCTTTGATGAAGTTACATATAATAAATCTGAAACGCAACAATAGTATTTGATACATAATATTCACTCAATATTCATCAATAAAACTAACTCTAATTGAATTTATTATATTAGATATATTATGTATAATGAACAATTCAAAGTACTGTAGTATCTGTTAGGCAATTGTAGTTCCCTTTCATGTTGAACGTGACTTATTTTGGTTTTCATCTGGGATGGATAATATTATCTTATTATTAATTTCGTAAACTATTCTCTGTGCAGTTTCCATGTCATTTTCTGGAAGTAACATTGTTCTTGGTCTATATTGGTGGTTTATATTGTTAATTCCTAATTTGAACCTCGCTTTTTTTAATCTGGGCAATAATCTGACTACCCATTGAAAGAAAATGAGTGGGTGCAAGGCATCTGTGACATAATCATACATTATTGATAATTTAAGTAGAAAAGTGAATATGATAGTTGGTGGGTGGAAATGGATATATCATGTGTTTTAATTTCTAGTTGTAAATTAAGAGTTGGATGTTCATATTGGACAAAATGACGAGTTGTAATAATAGGTGTATGTTTGGGGGATGTTTAAAGGGTTAAATGTGATTGTATGAATGTAATTATTCTTATGAAAATATGTGTATCGGTGTTGTTATTTTCGTTTGTGTTATAAAGTCATATGCTGTAAAGAGTCTATGAATGGAAGTTGTTCTGCAAAATGTTCTTGGTTATGCATTCTCATGAAATGGTGGCTTATTAAATTGAAATGGAAACTAGGCAAATCTGTGAGTGTCGTACTGCTGTCTGCCTGAACAAATAGAAGATTATTTCATTAACTTTCTCAATGTACTTCACTGAATTTTTTGGACATGTTTGGGTATGAAACGATGTGATGTAGGATTTAATTGATGGTTTCAATGTTGCAGTAATCTGTCTAGTTGTTATCAAAATTGCATGAGTATTTATATTCGGTTTTGTGATATCAAAGATGATTGTAATATGCAGATAATATAATCCTACTTGCTTTTAATACTGTAGCAATAAATGATAGATATGAGAAGGAAACATGATTAGCTTCTGGTATGCTAGGTGATTGTTGAAATTAGTAAAACTTTTTTACACATGATAGCACTATATAAAAGAGTAGGTATGATAGTGTGACACAAACTGTAATAATTGTTGATGTACTTGGATGGTGGATATAACTGAAGTTACTGCCTAAAATAATTTATTTGTATAGAAGCTAATGCTTACTAGTAATCTATTTGCTGCATGATTCTCTTGAATATATTTTTGATTTGTTATTATATGGTTAACTCTGATCCATATCTTTAAGAGACTTTTTAAAATGATTTTGTACTAAATGAAAAAGAAAAACCATTATAACTTAAATTATTCGTTCTAAATCCAAAGATATAATTCATATGATAAAATAATTATCTATTATGAATTTTAATCATAATATAATTTATATATTGTAAATTTTAATATATTAAAGAAAACATTTATTTTGTTTAGGACACTTGTGCTATCATTATTGAAGTTCTAAAAGTTCTTGTAATTTATAATACAAAGTACTACATCATATTTATATTGAAGTGTTTGTTTAAGGTATTTTAAAAAAAAATTCCATTTAATAAAATAACCACTTATTACCATAATAGTATTATGCTTTTCAACAACCAAGTACTTTGTATGTTTAATTTTCGAGGACAAAAATTTTTGATGTATGGGAGAATGTAAGGACCTGAATAAGAAAGGGCGATTTGACCCTAATTAGAGACAGTCAGGCCCATCAGACTAAGAGCACATGATCTTAGAAAGGATTTTTTTCAAAGTCAGATTCTTCAATTGCTAATTTTCCACTCTCTCTCTTAAAACCCTTATCCTAAAGTTAATAAAATTAAAAAATATTTGTAAAAAATTATAAAAAAAATAAGTATCATAGTTTATAAATATTTTAAATGTTTATTTATTTATTTTCTCAAAATTGTAATGAAATCTTTTCTTTATACAATTAAAATTCAGCATATTGGTAATAAATAAAATTCATTAGAAGATAACTATTATATTATAATCAGTAATTTGAAAATTGTATATAATTAATGTTATTTCATGATTTCTTGTAGTTATTTTGAATGGTAAAACATTTGTAAAAATTACACTTAACTTGTTATTACTCATTATTAATAAAGTGCATTTGAAAAATAATAATAATGTCATGAGTAAAATGCATTAAAATATTTATTAATTTAAAACGATTCCAACTAATTTAAAAAAATATTTCAAAATTAATACCGTGATAATTTGATTATATAAACAAGAAGGGTAGGGATGGAAACCGAGGGGATGAAGAAGAGTTTGATTATCATGTACTCATTTCTAACAAAAATCCATATACATCTATATATAATTCTTTTATTTCATCTCCATTAAATGATATATTTATATTGATCTTGTTATTTATTTTCTTACTATCTTAATGTTAATTAACTATTTTTAAAAATAAAAATAAAAAATAATGAGAAAGAAACTTGATATTATGAAATATTTAATTTTAAAAGATGTATTTTTATTTTTTAATATTAAATATTTAAAAATAAAATATAATTATATATATTTTAAATTAAAGTACTAAATAAAATTTAAATAGAATCAAAATATTTTTTAATTTTTATAAATATAAATGAAATAAAGTTAATAAAATTTAAAAATATTTGTAAAAAATTATAAGAAAAAATAAGTATCATAATTTATAAATATTTTAAATGTTTATTTACTTATTTTCTCAAAATTCTAATGAAATCTCTTTTTATACATTAATAAAAAAATTATAATATACAATTTTAATGAAATTGTAAAAAGAACAAAGATTAAACTAATAATAATTAAAATTCAGCATAAATTTTTTTATCTTTTGAATTTCAATCTATGTTAAATGATGATAAATAAAATTCAGTACAATGACATTAAGTTATTATAATATAGTATACAATTGCAATAATAAAATTACATTTATGATAATGGATTAAGAAATAAAAATAATTGTATAAAAAATCATCAAAATAGCATTTCTACATGATATAAATAAACAACCAATTAAAAATATTACAAACAAGTAAAAATAAAAAATGTCTCTTAGAAACAATTTGATTCATCATTTAACGAAATTTACGAAACAAATCCAAATGAAAAATTAAATGCACGATAAGATGAAAAAGTAAGAGTAAAAGCTTTTGAAGTAAAAATGTTAAATATATCAAACTAGTTAAACTGTTGAGAGATAACCAAAAAAATAAAATAAAAGTTCTATAAATGAAATAAAAATTAAAGATAAAAAAACTAAAAAAGATAAACTTTTTATATTATCAACTAAATGAAAGGTTTATATGATTTCAATTTTAAAATTTAATAGTAAAATATTTTAATGAGAAAAAAAATAAAATTATTAAAAGTAGTATAAATATTCAAATAACATATATAAGCTATTTGATTGATTCTAGTTGATAATACATTTGAACTTAATCATGCAAAGGTTATGATAATGAGAAACACTTATGTGAGTGAATTTTATGAATATAAAACAATCCAAATAATTATATAAAAAAAAGATAAAAGTGTGAAAATGAAGAAAAAAAAGATAATAAAACTAACCGAATAATATATCATATATATATATATATATATATGGTTTTCTAATAATACGTGTTTACTTTAATAATTTAAACGAATAGAAACAGGTATACACATACATATTCCCCATCGATACTAATTGAAAACAATTATATATATGGATAAGTTTATTTGGCATTCTTAAATAAAATACAAATTTAACAATTTAAAATGACAATAATTAAAGAAAATATTTTCAAAAATAATATTATGATAACTTAGTTGTTTTTATTTTAATTGTATTTAACTTTTTAAAAATCATATTTTGTGAAAATCTGTGAAAAAAAAAATAAAGGTTCAATTGTATAAGAATTTATAAAATAGAGTGGTCTAAGTGAAAATTAAATATCTTATTTTACTTTATGAATAAAAAAAATTGTTATTCGAGTTTCAAGGTGTAAAAATCATTATTTCAATAAAAGTTTAATATTTATTTTGATCCACAGTTTGTTAGTTTTGTTTAAAGTGGTCTTACATTTTTTCAAATATTCATAGTTATCTTATATTTTACAAAAACGGTTCAAGATCATTTTTGTTTACGAGGTTAAAAATGACATAATGTCCAACTTTGCCAATAGTGAATATCCTATTCAATTTTTCATTAGGTAGCGATTATGACCCAATTGACATGACAATGCTAATGTAAAAGGAAAGAAGAAAACCTAGTATTTTAAAATACCTAGGGTTTGCTTCTTCACCCAGGAACCAAGGAGCAACATCAACACCAACCACCGCGCCGTCACAGTGCAACCGAAGACGTCGTCGACGTCGTGTTTTGGCGTCTTCATCTGTGATACTCTCATCTTGTTCTTCTTCTTTGCACAAGATTTTTTCTAAATCCCCAAGCCTTTTTTTTCAGAGCTTTCTCTACATTCATTAGGTCTTCCCAGTTCCTCCTCCTTTTTTATGTTGCTACAAGCATTCTAAAATTTTAAACTAGTCACATAAATCAAGTAAAAAATATAAAATAATCATGTTATACCCATTTTCCATCAAATACTACAAAAGACCACATAGTAGACAATCAATATAAATATAATCTTCTTTGATACCTCAACTGAACATGCATCTCTTTTGTGATTCATGATCTTTTAGTTCTTTTGGTAGATAATCATGGCCCGTTTTATATATTAACTGTCTCAAATTTAGTTTATTTAATGTAATATGAACATAAGCATTCAAGTGAATTCATGTACATGAACAGTTAGACAAAAAGGCTTTCACTATTGAAAAATAAAGGTTTCAAACTAATTACTGTATATATAGAGATGCTCCAATTCAAAATGAGACAAGTTCAAAGTTGTGTTCGATAAGAATAATAACTTGCTTACTCTTTTGGTATCAAACTAGATGAGATCATCCGTGACGCGTCTCATATTGATGAATCTGATTATGTGACCCTACAGGCTACAGTCATAACTTTACATTGACAAGTACGAACAAAAGAGGCACCGTCTTTTATATATATATATATATATATATATATATATATATATATATATATATATATATATTACATCATAAGTTGAAATTTCACTTTTCACTTCCTCCACTTTCAGTGTATTCAGTCTAGGAGGTACCATTTGCACAAATCTTATGTTTACTAACTTCATATAAAAAAACAATTAACAATCATACAATATGATTGTACCATTTCAAAGTCACAACAGTCAAATCCTTCACACCATTTATCTAAAACAACTCAATTGTAAATTTTGAGAACTATGTGTAGTGTTTATGAATTCGATGTTAGAAGGAACTTTTACTAATGTTATGTTTCTTGAAAGTTATCTCCATGCTTCAAACTTGCTTGTTTTTCTGATCTTACCTCCATTTAGTGAAAAGAATAATCACATTACATGTATCTGAGGTGCCGAACTTGGTGACAGATTTACAGTGTTTATATGTTCATATGAGTAGTCCTAAAAGTTCTAAATTAGTTTGAAAAATTTGAGTGTTCTAATACTAGAAGTGATATTCTGATTAAACTGTTTCACATTACTACTATGTCTGCCATATTGTGCTTTTTATCATATCAAAGTTATATTTTTAATCTAGGTATGATGGCAAGTTGAGCAATAAATGTGGTAAGAGGCTCAAGGTCATCGGTTGCAGAACTGTTGCAAATATACAACCACTCTGAAAGGTTTGTCTCATCTTCGATAATCTGATTATGTTACTTCAGGCTGATCTTTGCACATTCACGTTTTGTGATTGATTGTGTTCTATTAACTAAAAGGTCAAAATGAATTGTTCTAAACAATATTACTACTGGTTTCCACGTTTTTTTAAGTGCTCATTTTTCAATCTGAATTGGTGAGACTTTGCTGCATATGGTATTGTTATTCAGCGTTGCACTATAGTGGTGGATAACCCCGAAACAACCGGGATGCAAATGTTGTAATAATGATTATACTAGTGCAAAAGAAAATGTTCAAAACTTTAATTGCCAATAATGTTCAAATTCATTTTCTTAAGTACTCCAACCCTAAAATATTTAATGCTTTTAATTTATTTTATTTTATTCTTTTCTAGCTCTAAATAGAGCTTTTTCTCCATTGCAATAAAAGACCCCAGTTCAGTCTTTTTATTTTCCTCTCTTCTTAGTTTTCATTCTCTCTTCCTTCTCTACAAATATTCTGGGTTAATTTATACTCTTTATAGAGTTTCTTGCTAGTTGTGACCCTTGAATACATTTCGAGAAGTTCCTGTTGTATCCTAGGGGACTTGCGCAACACACCGCGGATAAGTCCTTAAGGATAGTGGATCTACACGTCTCAGAAAATTACGGTTTGAGTTTTGATAAACATCTTTTACTACAATCTTAAGGACTTATATTTCAATCTCTTACTGTCAAGAGTAAAAAAGGATCAAATTTTGAAATGAAGGACATGGGTGAAGCCAATGTGATTTTAGGTATTAGAATCATAAGGAAGGAAGATAGTATATTACTATCTCAAGAACAATATTTTGAGAAACTTCTTAAGAAGTTTGAGTTTTATGACTTGGAAGCAGTGAGTACCTCTTATGATGCTAATTTTAAATTAATGGAAAATAGAGGAAAACTTTTATCTTAGCCTCAGTATGCCCAGATAATTAGGAACTTACTGCATTTGATGAGCTTTTCTAGACCTGATATTGCTTATGCAGTAGGTAGACTAAGTAAGTACATTCAATGTCCAAATCAAGAACATTGGGATGCACTTGTTAGGCTTATGAGATACTTAGAGGTTCAATGGATTATGCCATTGAATATAGTGGATTTCCCACTGTACTAGAAGGATACAATGATGCTAACTGGATCTCTGATTCAGATGAGACAAAATCCACTAGTAGTTATGTATTCACACTTGGGGGTGGTGCGATTACATGGAGATCAGCCAGGCAATCAATTATTGCTGGATCAATAATGAAATTTGAGTTTGTTACTCTTGAGATGGCTAGTAATGAGACTGAGTGGTTGAAAAACTTCTTAGCGAACATTCACTAGGAATGAAACCAACCCTATCGATGTCAATACACTGTGATTGCCAATCGACAATAGCTATAGCTAAAAACAAGAATTTGGTGAAGCAGCTGCTAAAGAGTGGAACTATCTCCATTGACTATGTGAAGTCAGAATGGAATCTAGCAGATCCTCTGACAAAACCCTTGGAAGAAATATGATCTTAGAAACATCGAGGGGAATGGGACTTAAGCCACTGGCAGACAAACAAGTGATGGTAACCCAACCTTTGTGATTAGAGATCCCATGAATAAGGTTCATATGGGTAAAAACAAGTCACTTGTTAGTTCTGATAGCACTAAATTGATTTTAATCAATTATGTCCCTTCCTATGGTGTGTGTGAGAAAGTGCTAGAGACTGCATTATTGAGAGGTTAAACTTTGTCATTAAAATTCTATGTGGTGAAAGAATTCTAGTTTTATCAAAGTTTTTAATGATTTTCATATCCCTTATGGGTGGTGTACAATTTGCAGCATACACTTGATGAAATGACCTATATGAGTGTCAAGTGGGGCTGCTTGCATGAGATCTTGGCATGACCTCTAGAGCACTCATGAATACCGGGCACGCGCATGGCCTATTTTAGCACAACACAACGATAACAACAAGAATTGTGGGGGTGTATTGTGATTGATAAACCTCTAACACACATCAAGTGTCTTTGGTTCATATAGCTTGCTATACCAACTACATTGTGTGTTAAGTATCTCAATCTAAGACTGGTTCATATAGCTTGCTATACCAGTTCTGATGCATTACATCCTATGAGACCCAGAATAAAAGTTTCTTATTTTTTAGTATTTAAACTGTTTGAGTCAAAGACTTTTTCTTCAACTTTCTTTTGCAATAAGTGGGGGATTGTTGTAATAATGATTATATTATTGCAAAAGAAAACGTTTAAAACTTTAATTGCCAATAATGTTCAAATTCATTTTCTTAAGTGCTCCAACGGTAAAATATTTAATGGTTTTAATTTCTTTTATTTCTTTTATTTTATTCTTTCCTAGCTCTAAATAGAGTTTTTTCCCCATTGCAATAAAAAGACCCCAGTTCAGTCTTTCTATTCTCATCTCTTCTTAGTTTCATTCGCTCTTCCTTTTCTACAAATATTTTGGGTTAATTTATACTCTTTATAGAGTTTCTTGCTAGTTGTGACCCTTGAATACATTTCGAGAAGTTCCTGTTGTATCCTGGGGGACTTGCGCAAAACACCGCGATAAGTCTTTAAGGACAGTGGATCTACACGCCTCAGGAAACTACGGTTTGAGTTTTGATAAGCATCTTTTACTACAACAAACACATTCTATTCAAGCACTACCATGAGGTTTATTATTTTTCTTTGGGGAGAAAAATCGGAGCTGGTTGATCAAGAAAACAAGCACGTGCTAGTGTTTACTTTCACATAAGTCATAGATTTGGGACGAGAGAGTGGCAAGCCATTATCTTAATGTGAAACTAAAATATATTTATTTCTTAAACTATAATATACTTCAGTCTTTGAATTTTAAAAAATAATAAATATAATTTTTTTAATCAAAGATATTACTTTCTTAAATATTAAATCACATTGTAGATTGACATTTGAATTGGAATTTATAAAATAATATAAACACTCAAACGTTAATATAAAATTTCAATTAATATGTCAAAATTTAACTTAGGATAAAAAAATTATATTTATTTTTAAAGTTTGAGGCATTATAAAATTTCAATTTCAATTCAAATTTTAAGAATTAAATAAAAGTAATGAATAAAATAAAATTTGAATACTTAATATAAGTATTTCCTGCCCCTTGAGAGTACTAATGGAAAAATACTTTTCTATGACCACCTATTATGACAGATAAAAATTATCCATCATAATAGGTTGATCGGTGACAGAATCGTAACAAAAGTAAGACATATTATAATGTAGTTTTGTACATCAGTCATAATATGAAACGCGGTGACAACTTGTAAATGAAAGCAACTGGTTTGATTCGAGGAAAACATGTTGAGCTTGGTGCCATAGGTGACGGTTGTATCAATGGTCTTTATCCTCATTTGTTGGAGGTATTTTTATTTTTCTGGTTCTAATTACTTAATCCAGAAGCGTTGGAAAACAAGTAGGCTTCGTTTTTACACCAAAAGGGGGATGAATTGGTGATGTTTCAAAAACAAAATCTTTTCGCAATCTTTTATCAAAAGTACAAAGCTTTTTAAACTTTCTTGAAATGCAAGTAATGAAAATTTATATGCAACAGAAAAACGTAGTTGACTGCGTGAAAAGTAAAGTCGACTGGAATTAAAGAGTTTAGGGATAGAGAAAATCAAACACTGGTTTTTATACTGGTTCGGCCAACAATGCCTACATCCAGTGTCCTTCCAACCCAGGAAGCAAATGCACTATAATGGTTGTGGTTTTTACAACAAGGAATTTATAGAAGACCTCACGTCAAAAATATAAATCTCTTCTCTAACCCAAAACCAAAATATAGTTGCAATAACAAAAACCAAACTTGCAGCAAGAATCCCCTCTTCTGCAATCTGAACACCACTACGTTGAACAATCCTCAACGTGAAACCCCTGTATCACAACAGGTCCAATTCCAGCAGTCTTCATAGGATGCCAAGCCTCAACAAGTGCCGTAGTCTTCAAGGATGCCAAGCCTGAAGTGATCAACCCAGAAGCACCTTCTTCGTGCACTATTTGGTCAAACAATAAGTGTGCATGCTATCTCCCTTTGAATCTCCTTCAAGAAAGATCGCCACGGTCTTCTTGGAGCTGTAATCACAGAGAATTCAATCTGAAACAAGAATGAAAATGTTAGATCCTCAAAAGTCTCTGAAGAACTTGTGTTCAGCCAACTTATAGTTTCCTGTCTATCAGATTGTTTCTCAGTCGAATAGGCTACTAATTTAGTCGACTGTATTATTATAGTTATAACAGACAGTCAACATAGTAGCTCTCAGTCAACCAAAATCAACACACATTTAATACATTTGACCAAGTCATCAATGCTTAACTAACTTTTAAAAATATAGTCGTTGGAGCGCAAGAGCATAACAGAATTCCAAATCAGATTAAAGACACAGTCAAATGTAAACCAAACAAAGTCGACTGACACATGTAAAAACACTTTGAAATTATTTTCAACTCAAAACATAACAGAACACTGATTCTCAAAATCTGTACAAAGACTTTAGCATAGTGATGGCAACCCCTAAAGGGACTTCCCATCCAGAGAGGCATCAACTACAATAAGACTATGAAAGGGAAGTTGATTGAGAACTTAATCTTTTCTTTCTAAAGTCTCAGCATGTTTCTCTCTAACTAAATACATTCTACTATGTTTTGTAGGTCATTAATAAAGCTTTGCAAACACTTAGATGAATAACCAAGCAAGGAGAAGCAAAAGAGCTTAGGTTGAAGACCTTGCTGCTAGCGCTCAGCGACAAGCTTCTACCACTCAGCGGTGACGAGAGTCATCTTCTTCCTTGAGCACGTGTTTCAGATGGAGCACCTAGCCAACTGGACAAGCTTCCTCCGTAAGCTACCTTGGTTTCCATCACATGTAATTAGGATAGCTTCTACTGCAAGATTGATAGCTCTCCTTCTCCTATAAAAGAGAGCTTCATCTCATTGCAATGCAACTTTGAATTGATAATGAAATGCTGTTGAGATTTCTCTAGACATTGTTTTCAGAGTTCAAACACTTTGTGCTTATTCTGCACATTCTCCTCTAGCTTCCTTCCCTTTTGGAAGGCTTTCGGAGCTTGAGAATCCTTGCTTCTTCCACACACCTTCATTGAAGCCTTCATCAAACACCTTCCGTGCTTCTTGCTGCACCTTCATTATGCTGCCATCTCTGGACTTGGAGGTTGTTCGTGATTGAAGTCCAAGGATGCTTCCATCACATAGTCAAATCCATTAATAATGTAGTCGACTGTACTATAACTTTGTCACACAGTTATAAGTTCATGAAAGTGCTTGTGGTTTTTCACTTTAAAAAATGTGCAATAAAACATATGTGATAAAGTATTTCACATTGCATATAAGCATGTAAGCATGTTCCACAAATATATCAAACAATCAACATAGGAACATACAACACAATACATCAAACATGTTCAACAGATATAACAATCAATTCAACGTAAGAACATGTAATGCAACAACATGTGTACTGTTATTAAGCAAAGTGTTGTCATCATAAAAACCTAGAGTGCTATAGAGTTTGTGTTGTGATGGGCTGTCGCGGCCCATACAAATTTGATGTGCAATTAGGAATGCAGTATAGCTAGGAAATGACTCCTAGATCGTCTCTCAAGGACCAATTTTGCGGTTCGAGAATTAAGTCAGACACGAAGTGGGGGGGTTAGTGAAAAGTTTGTGGTGAATGCGGATGAACTAAATCAAAACACTGACGCAAACAGATAATTAAACACAGATCTAAAAAGAGTTTCCAAGACAGACTGAAAACGGTTGGTCATTAACTTAATTACAATGCTTCCTATCACAGATCAACAAAATAAAGTCGACTCAAACCTCTAATCCAACACAATTAATCCACTAAGCGCAGGATAATTATGTTTTCATAAAAGCAGACTAAGAGATCGTAATGTTAACGTCAAATCTAATTTACACCATACAGTCTCATCAACTAAGAGACGACTCAACACCAACTGGGTAACCAAGTGTATACCCAATTGCAAGTGCAAATACAAATTTGATATCAACCAAGTCAGAGTGGCAATCACACATACGGTCCAAAAATCTCAAAGAAGCAATGCAATATCGCTAATGACCAACACAGTTAACTTAAGCTAAGATGACAACTAAAGCAACAAGACTAAACATATTAGAGAACATTTAAACAAATTAAAATTCTAAATACCAACACTGTTACAACCAACTATCTAACACAGTTAAATAAAATTAAATGCAAAACTAAATTAAAGAAATCAAAAGCAACTAATCCTATAATATAAACTAATTCAAAACAAGGAAATAATCAACCATGCAATGAAAAGCATTCAAGCTATTTCCCAACACATTACGTTGTACCTCTTCTTTCCAAAGACAATAATTGTATCAAAATGGAATCAACGCCTAGTGCTTCCCATCTCTTCTTCATTTCTTTTTTTCTTCATTCAATAAGCTATAAAGGAAACATCACATGCTCCAGCCAATACCGTACACCATCATTCATTCAATGCAAGATAAAATGAAACGTAGCTCATCACCTCACGTCCAAACAACATTTTGATTGTTTAAAGAATATAAAATGAAAACAACAGCAGCCAAGTAGATCACCCTTGCACAAAAATAGAAAATGAAAATTTTTTTCCTTCATTCAAGCCATGAAAAACCGTGACAAGTATGTATATTCTCCAAGCAAACGTTCCAGACCGTGAGCCAAATGTGTCCCAGCCAAAAAAATTCTGAAAATCAAGTGACGGCTGGACTAGAATCCCTAGGCCGTGTATGTGTCCACCAAATGGGGTGGGGTCCACCCTAAAAGTCTAAAACCCTAAAGTGTCATGTCACTATTTTTTCTATTGGGCTTGGTCTATCCTAGCAAAATTGGCCCACATTACAAAAATTCATCTACAAATTCTAAATTACTAAGCTAAGCTTGATTAATTATAAATTGCCTTGTGGAGAGTCTTCACTTTATTGGTGCCCTTCCAAAAGTCTCACAGTGTGATTCCAAAATTGCCCTGAAAATAAAAATAGGAGTAATTAAGCTCAATTAATTCAAATTAATTAAAATAAGAATTATTGGTCTAATTAAGCCCAAATGGTGAAAATGACACAATAACTAAGAATTAAGCACAATTCATCAACACAATTAGGCGCGAAAAACTAAGTGAATGGTATAAAATATTGATTCATCAAAATAAACCACACTTAGTGATGGGTGTCGCATCCCATGCAAAATTTAATGTGCATAAAAGAATGCAGTATAGACTAGGAAGTGACTCAAACTGTGGTTCGAGAATTAGGTCAAACACGAAGTGGGGGGAAGTTGTGAAAGGGTTTTTTGTTAATGCAATGAAGAAATTAAAAATAAAACTGGAAATTAAATACAACCAAACATAATTGAAAACCTTGAAATAAATGGACAAAGCATGAAGACCAAACGGTCCTACAGATGACCGAACGGTTCTACATTGAGACTGAACGGTCTCTAAAACAAGATTAGTAAACTAATTAAAATGCAATAGATATTAAAGAAACATGTGGTGTGCTATTCAAACATAATACTTAAGCTAAAACATTAAATACCCCATCCAACTTGGAATTAAAATTAAATGTTCAAGATGCGTGACAAATTGAAATGCAAGACATAAATAACAAAACACATAAATGCTATTAAATTGCAATGTTAAGCTAACAATAATTAAATGCAAATAAAACTTGAATGAGAAGGCCATGCTTAAAACTATAAATTAAAATGCAACAGAGAAATGAGATACTTGGAAAGCTTAATAAAAAAAAATATGTGCAGCTTGTAAAAGAAAGAAAATAAGGAAACCCATGAGCACATCTCCAGCTGCCATGACACCACATGCTTCCCCAAAATGCAAAGTACTGTGAATGCACCAAGCATTAAATGACCGTGAATGCACCAAGCATTAAATGACCGTGAGCTTCTAAAAATTAAGATTGGATAAATCAACGTGCTGCTTCTCACCAACCAAATCACCGTGCACCAACAGCAGGCCAAGACATTGTGCTCTATCCAAATGAAATGTAAGTATTCAACTAGTAGCTACTAATTTGGAGCTCTCCTCCCAAGGTCGTGACATCCAGTCGCGATTCCAGCCACCTCTTCAATCACCGTTTAAGCCTTTCGAATTCTCTGGACATCACCGTGAATACCATTCTTCAATTGAAAACGTAACAACCCGTTTTCCAAAAGTAATAATGCTTTCATAAAAAGAAAACTAAAATGCTACTTCATTCTCAAAATAAAATGCAAAAGGTGCTTCTTCCTTCATTCAACAATTTAAACCACAAAAGATGTTCACATCCGCATCCATCAAGACGTTACCACTGCAACGTGATTTGTTTTTAACGAAAGCTCAAAAAAGAAAAAGGGTGTGTCAGCTTCTTCCCGTGACAGCCCTAAAGCACCGTCCCTTTTTTTTTAAAATGCCGAGAAATGTGTTCCAAAGAGAATGACGGCTGGACAGCTTCCAAATGCCATGAGGTGTGCCTCCAAAATTAGGATAGGGTCCTTTCAACCCTAGGTGTCAAGTCAACATCTTTTTTTTTTTACAATTGGGCTTTAGTCTATTCTACCAAAAATGGCCCACATTGCAAAAATTCTAAACTACTAAGCTAAGCTAGATTAATTCTAAATTGTCTTGTGGATAGTCTTCACTTAATTGGTGCCCTTCTAAAAGTCTCACAGTATGATTCCAAAATTTTTCTGAAAATAAAAATAGGAATAATTAAGCTCAATTAATTCAAATTAATTAAAATAAGAATTATTGGTCTAGTTAAGCCAAATGCTGAAAATGACACAATAACTAAGAATTAAGCACAATTCATCAACACAATTTGGCGCGAAAAACTAAGTTAATGGTATAAAATATTGATTCATCACTTAGTCTTTTGCATTCCTAGGCAAAATCAAGACGCAAAACAGGGGACAGTTCTGAGGACATCAGGCAGTGACACAGACTCAACATACAGAAAACTAAGACTCACAAGGACAGACACAGAGTTGCACAGTTCTCAAGAAATATGGACAGTGAAAGGAAGTGGACAATATCCAACACAAAATCAAGGAAAGCAGATACTCAAGAATCATCCAAGCAGTTCAGAGCATGACAAAATGATCAATCAGTTCAAGAGATGAATCGAAAGCACAAAACCTCACATATGCACACTATCAATGTTTCTCTCAAGTGTCTAGGGTAAACAATGTCAACTATATGCACTCAAGAAAGCAAACACAAACAGACTTGGCAAGCCTCTAATATCAACACTTAACACATATGCATGTTCAAATCAAAAGGTCTTTTATTGATGTAATGGGGTCAGGGACAAGGGAGGATATAATATGGATGAGAAGCTACAAACCAAAGGGAATAGAGGAGCAATGGGGAAAAAGTGTAACACATTCAAACACCCCCAAAACCTCTAATTCAATCCTCTTCTTGACTCCATTATTCACATATATTTTTTTTATTTTTCTCATTTTTCTATATTTTTTTTCATTTCATAACACAACTGTATGAGGCAAAATGCACACATATGTACAAAACAAAACAAGAAGAGGAGCCAACTAACCAATTTATCTGAATATCCCAAGAGACCACACTTATTCCCAAAACAATTCCAAAGCTCCAAAATTCCCTAAGGTTAAGGTAATCAAGGTTTTTCACTTAAGGCTAGTGTTTGAGCTTCAAAACAAAGAATGGGGAAAATAAAGGCTCAAAAGGGGCTATTGATGGGTGTCGCGGCCCATACAAATTTGATTGCAATTTAGAAATGCAGTATAATGCTAGGGAATGACCCCTAGGTCGTCTCTCAAGGACCAACTGCGGTTCAGAGTCAAGTCTAACACGAAAGGGGGGGGGGGTTTGAAAAGTGTTTTTGTGAATACGAATAACTAAATTAAAATGAATGGACATTAAACTCAACTGTGTAATTTAGAAAACATCAAGGTAAAATAAAATGCTAAATCCAACAATTCAACAAAACATTATCTAAACACAATTAAAAATATTAAAATGCAACACTAAATTAGAGACATCAAAAGCAATTAATCCTAATATGCAAATTAAATTAAAACAAAAGAAATAAGCAAACACAAACACAAACATTAAAATGATCTTTCTTCACCCATCAACAACGTGAATGCACCAAGCGAACCCAAACTTTCAATTGCAAAATGATTCAAGAGCAACAAACACAAACTTCTACTCATCAATCCACTTCTAACACTAACTTTTCTTCAACTTTCTTTGCAAAAACGAAAATGAAACCTAAACCATCAACTCCAGCTCTGTCCAGCCACCATAACAACACAAAAATATGGTTCATTCCTTGTTTCAAACATCAAAAACGAAAACCAAGAAGAAAGAGCCCAAACCACAACACCCACACATCAAGTTAAGCTCTATTCAACCCAAAACTCATATAGAACTCCATTTTTATCATCCAACCAAATAAAATGCAAAGAAAAACGTGATGAACAGCAGTAAAGGAGAGGAAAAACGAAAATATAAAGTCACTCAAACCCAACAATCACCATTGAAATGCAAAGAAAAGCTTAAAAGCTCAAGCTTCAAACATAAAAAACAAGCAAATGGAAGAAGGAATGAAAGGATTTTCACCACCAATGAGTTAAGACAGCCAAGATTAAAGCAAGAGAAGAATAAAATCTACAACTTTCTTCATTCAAATAGCCAAAACCGAAAACCCCATGGCAAGCTCCAAGAGAGAGTCTTCATACATGAAAACCTAGAAGAAATGAAGCAAAAACGTAAGCTATGGAAGTGTTGGTGTATGGCTCGGTTTTCCCACCCCATATGACCAAGAGTTTTAATTTTGGTGGGGTCTACACACTACAAGTCAGCCCTAAAGGGATGCCACATGGCCCCCACAATTGGTTTTTACAAAAATGCCCCTAATGGGGTCCAAAACACCTAATTCTAATTAAGGACTTCTAGAAAACGAAATTACAACTTAATTAAAATGGAAGGGACTAAATGTTGAGTCTTGAATGATCATGCCACCATCCCTAATGCTCCAAATGATGTTTCCCAAAATTTCCCTGCAACCAAAATACACTTAATCAGCTCAGAAAACTCAAATTAGCACAATTACGAATTTCCGACCAAATTAAGCAGAATTCGGAAAACGGGGAAATAACATACAATTAAACACAATTCCCTGGTTTATTTAAGTGCAATAAACTAAATATAGTTCAAGAAATAACCACTCATCAGCTATCAATGGATCAAAATAGGGTAGGCTCATTTGGCTAGAAAGGTTCAACAATAAAGCTGCCTTTATCACTTTTAAACATGCATATAAATAAAGAATCCTCAAAAGAGTCAAGCCAAGGCATATGTGCAAGCAATCAAGAGACATATCACACACAAGAAAGAATATCAAGTGGCTCAATTCTCACACAGGGTATTTCTGTCACAATCAAATCAATCTCTCAAACATCATAATCATCTTTCCAAGCAAAGAAAAGAAAGGAATCCAATAAATCAGAGTATCAATGAAGTGAAGGAAAAAATGACATCCTAAACAAAGTCCAGAATTCACGAAAAACATGCAAAACTATACACAAAACACAACAAAATCAACTAGAAACCGAAACCTAAACAAAGAACAACCTCCCCTAATAGACCACACTTAAACGACACAATGTCCTCAGTGTGTCACAATCAGCAGATCAACAATCAGCACAGTCAGCAGATATAGACAAAGTGCAATAAAAGTGAGGAGGGAAGGAGAGAAGAAACTCCCTGAGTCAGGGGGGAGGGTAGGTGGGGCGGACCAAAGATGCGTCCTCCACCACTGCATCCAACAAAGAAGGATTGCTGAGGAAGGGCTTCAGTCTATGCCCGTTCACCTTGAAGCTTTTAGCTGTGGAAAGACTCTGAATCTCAACTGCACCATAAGGATAAACATTAGTCACAAGAAAAGGTCTAATCCACTTTGATCTCAAAGTCCTGTTGGCCAACCTCGAAGTCCTTTCTAACAATAGAACTATCATGGAACCTCTGTGTCTTCTCCTTGTAGAACTTCGAGTTCTCATAGGCCTCCAATCGGATCTCATCCAATTCATTTAGTTGCAACTTCCTTTCCTCTCCAGCTTGGTCAATGGAGAAGTTGCAAGTCTTCACAACCCAATATGCCCGATGCTCAATCTCAACTGGTAGATGACATGTCTTTCCAAAGACAACCCAATAAGGAGACATCCCTATGGGTGCTTGGTAGGAAGTCTTGTGGGCCCAAAGAGCATCGTCCAACCTATTACTCCAATCTTTCCTATTGGGCTGGACAATCTTCTCCAAAATTCTCTTAATCTCCCTGTTTGAGATCTCGGCTTGCCCATTTGTTTGGGGGTAATATGGTGTAGAAACTCTATGTGTCACCCCATACTTCTTGAGCAAAGCCTGCATGGATTTGTTGCAAAAATGGGTTCCCTGATCACTAACAATTGCTCTAGGCACTCCAAACCTGCAAAAGAGGTGAGATTTAACAAAATCTACAACAACCCGAGCATCATTAATCTTGGTGGCTCTAGCTTCCACCCATTTTGAAACATAATCCACAACAAGGAGAATATAAGAGAAACCAAAAGAAACAGGAAAATGACCCATGAAATCTACACCCCAGACATCAAACATCTCACAGAACAGCATAGGTTGTTGAGGCATCTTTTGTCTCCGTGAAATTGATCCTCCTGCTCTCTGACAAGGCTCACAGGTGCTGCAAATCCTCTCCGCATCCTTGAAGATGGAAGGCCAATAGAAACCATAGTCAAACACCCTGCGAGCTGTTATCTGAATCCCTAGATGACCACTAGGTGAGGAGGCATGGCAAAACTGTAGGACCGAGTCAATCTCATGGTCCGGAATGCATCTCCTAGTAACCTGGTCATTGCACAACTTCCACAGATATGGGTCATCCCAAACATAATACTTAGCATCACTCTTAATTTTAGCAATTTGAGCACGGGATGCTAAGGGACGAAAAACAGAAGCAACCATATAATTTACAATGTGTGCAAACCAAGGAGTAGGGTGAGAATATGTAATCATCAACAAACTTTCATCAGGAAAGTCATCCTGGATAGGCAACACATCAGCTTCATCCTCAGCTCTCTCAATTCTGCTGAGGTGGTCTGCAACCAAGTTATGTGCTTCACTCTGGTATCTGATTTGCAAGTCAAACTCTTGGAGTAGTAGCATCCACCTTATCAATCTTGGCTTTGACTCATCCTTTTTCAGAAGAAACTTCAGAGTTGCATGGTCAGTATACACAAGAATAGGTGATCCAAGCAAATATGACCTAAACTTATCAAGGGCGAAAACAATTGCCAACAACTCTTTTTCAGTTGTGGTATAATTTTCTTGGGTAGCATCCAAAGTGCGTGAAGCATAGTAAATCACCCTAGGCAATCTATCAACCTTTTGTGTCAAAACGGCCCCTAATGCATAGTTAGATGCATCACACATAAGCTCAAAAGGGGTCGTCCAATCTGGTGCCTGAATGATAGGGGTGGTGGTCAAAGCTTCCTTCAGGCAATCAAACGCCTGCTTGCATCTGTCACCAAACTCAAAGTCAACATCCTTCTATAACAGTTTGGACAAGGGAAGCGCCTTCTTGCTGAAACCTTGATGAAGCGCCTGTAGAAACCTGCATGTCCAAGAAAAGATCGAACCTCTCGCACGCAAGAGGGGTAAGGAAACTGTGAAATCACAAATATCTTAGCAGGGTCTACCTCTATTCCCTTTTCAGAAATGATATGCCCTAGAACCAAACCTTGTTCAACCATGAAGTAACATTTCTCAAAATTGAGAACAAGATTTGCCTCTATGCATCTTTTCAAAACTTTTTCCAGACTATATAAACATGCATCAAAAGAGGATCCATACACAGTGAAATCATCCATAAACACCTCTATGCAACTCTCAAGAAAGTCGCTAAAAATGTTAAGCATGCACTGCTGAAAGGTACCAAGGGCATTGCATAGGCCAAATAGCATCCTCCTATAGGCAAAAGAGCCAAAGGGACAGGTGAATGTGGTTTTCTCTTGGTCCTCAGGAGCAATATTGATTTGGAAATAACCAAAAAAACCATCAAGGAATCAATAATGAGATTTACCTGCCAGGCGCTCCAGCATCTAATCAATGAATGGCAGGGGGAAATGATCTTTCCTGGTTGCTTGGTTCAACCTGCTATAGTCAATGCAGACTCTCCAGCTGTTCTGCACTCTAGTTGGGATAAGCTCATCCCTCTCATTCTTCACCACAGTGAGGCCAATGTTCTTGGGCACAACATGGATGAGGCTTACCCACTAACTGTCTGAAATAGGGTAGATGATCCTAGCTTGCAAAAGCTTGGTCACCTCCTTCTTGATGATGTCCATGATCACGGGGTTTTGCCTTCTTTGTGGCTGTCTCACTGGCTTTGTGATGAGTCGATATTTTATTGATTTCACTTAGTTTATTGTGCTAGAATTAATCAGGGAATTGTGCTTAATTGTCCGGTATTTTCCCGTTTTTCCTAATTATGCTTAATTTGACCGGAAATTCTAATTTTAATTAATTTCAATTTTCTGAGCTAATTATTTGCATTATTATTTTTAGGGAAAATTTTGGAGATATATTTTGGAGCATTGGGAGGAGACAAAATAAATTCAAGACTCTCAAATTAGACATTTTAAATTTTAGTTATATTGTAATTTAACTGTTTAAACTTTTTGGACAAGCTTGTGCACATTGGGCCAAATTTTGACAAAATTATGAGGGCCCAAAATTGTAGGACACATGTCTTAGGGTTTCCTTTATTTTTAGGATGGACCCCACCTCTTTTTAAAAGACACTTGGCCTTGGCAAAAGGCAACCAGCCGTCACACCAGGTGGACTGATTCACTTCTCAGCAGATTCATATTTTTGGGAGGCTGGGAACGTGGTTTGAGAATGGAGCTTTTAGTGGAATTAATGGATTTTGGATGAAATGAGACAGCTGCAATTTATTTTCTTTCTCACGTTTTGAATTAGAAAGCAAGTAGCATACGGTGGTCAGTTAAAGAAGAGAAGTTGCAGCTGCCATTTGTTTTTAGAAGAGAGCAGAGTTACGAGACGTTGATTGATTTTATGGGTTGAAAGAATGAACCACATCTCCTTTTTCCTTTTTATTTCTTTGTGCAAATGTTGGAGCATTTTCTTTTTGAATTTGTTATTGGATGAAAACGGTGCAACATAGAATATCTTGAAGGGTGAGCTCCCAGGTGTGTTACGCTACCTTCATTTTACTTTTAATGAATGATGAAAAACTTAGCTTGGAGGGGTTCACGATTTTCTCCTTGGATGGAACTAAGAAAGCATTTGCTCTTTTTTTTTATTGGCTGCAACATTTTGAGTTTTCTAGAAGCTATCTTTTTCATTTTGTTTATTTTTAAAAGGTGTGAAGAAAGGGAAGTGATGGGACGTGTCATTGGCAGCCATTAGGTGAAGCATTGCATTTTCTTTTATTTAGTTGAAGAATGAAGATTAGATGGGAATAGTTGAGTAGTGTACGTGATTGATAGTTCCCATTTAGATTAAGTTGCATTCATTTTCTTATTTTATTTGAAAAAGGTTTTATCATTTGTTTTCTTGGAGAAAGAATGCATTGGTTACTTTGCTGTTACGGTTTTTTTTTTTCACAAGTGCATTTCCATTTTTTTATGAAGCAATTGATGACCACGTAATGAGAGAGTGTCTCGGCTGGAGCACCCTTTCTTTTGGGACTTTTAATTGGAAAAACACATTCCTTGATGAAAGAATTGGGAGTCACGGCTAAGGTTCATTTTTTTTTACAAGAAATTGCAATTTTAATTTTCTTTGGAAGGTGCACTTGGTCACGTGAGTGGTAGGAAAAATTATGTTGTTATTTTTTTTTCTTTAAATTAGTTTGAATAGTTTGTTGAGTTATGTTTTATGTTTCTAAGTTAGTGTGACATTTTCAATGTTTTTAATAATGTTTGGTTGTATTTAATTTTCAGTTTTAATTTAGTTTAATTCTTCTTGCAAAAACACTTTCAACCCCCCCCCCCCCACGTGTTAGACCTAAGACTTGAACTACAAATTGGTCCTTGAGAGACGACCTAGGAGTCACTTCCTAGCCCTATACTGCATTTCTTTATACTCATCAAATTTGTGTGGGTTGCGACAGCCCATCAAATTTTGGCGTCGTTGCCGGGGACAAACGGTTCGGTTTTAGGTCTTTTGTTGTGTTAGTGTGTGTTGTCTTGTCTCGTGTTGTGAGTGTGATGTTCTGTTTTGTGTGTTCGTCATTGTGTGTTGCATTTAGATAGCTTTAGTTGCATATTTTCATTGCATTCTTCTTTCCCCCTTCTTTCCCATGTCTACCTATTTTGGGTATGTGAGTAATTCTCATTCTGCTCGTGTCTATGATTCTCCTCCTGCTTGTTACTCTGATATTGCTTCTCATATATACTCTGTTGATTTCTATGTTGAGAACAGAACGATTCCTCCTCCATCTCATGAGAGTGCTCCTAGGGAGCCATTTCCAATTGATAAAGAGGATATTCGTTGTGTTTTCAACACTAGAATGATAGATTTGCTGCCGAGGTTTCATGGTTTTGCAGGTGAATGCCCACATAGACATTTGGAGGAGTTCTACACAATCTGCTCTTCAATGAAACCTCCAGATGTCACGGATGAGGATATGTTCGTAAGGGCATTTGAGTACTCATTACATGGAGCGGCAAGGGATTGGTGTTGTTGTCTTATTCCAGGATCCGTCACTAGTTGGGAAGAACTTGAGCATCAGTTTCTTGACAAATTCTCCCCTATGCGGTATGGTTATAGCGACGATCCTGGGTGGACGAATCCTAACTTGGGATGGTATGGTACTTCAGAGCATCAATATCAGGAACCATCATTCCAGACTCCTTCTATGTCTTCTCCACCTGTTAAGGAACCACAACAGCCGCATTTTCATGAGCCTGCCCAAGCAACTCCTTATCCTTCCACTACTTCTGAGTCTACATTGAAGGAGTTACTAAGGCAGATAGCCATGCAGAACATTCAGTTCCAGCAAGAGACCAGAGCTTCTATTCAGAGTTTGACTGATCATATGGGGCAGATGGCCACTCAGCTCACTGAGGAACAGTCTTATGTTTCAGAGGAATCACCATTTCAGGCTGTTCAGCTTCCAGATGATGTTGATGCCATCCACATAGGAGATGGGGAGCAGATTCATGAGTCTACTATTGCGCTATCTACTTTCCCACCCTCCTATGTCCCCACTCTTGCACTTGAGGAGACTGATGAAGAATTGGAAGACCAGGCAGATATGAGCAAAACTTTTGAGATAGGTAGACCACTTTCACCTTCCACCACTCTACCAATCTTCAGGGAAGTGGAGGTAAACATACCTAAGATAGATTTTGTTGTTGATGATTATGTTGATGATGGGTATGTTGGTGATTGTATTGTTGATGAGCATGATTTTCAATCCCCCTCTTTGCATGATGAGAACTACTTTGTGTTATCACATCTGAATGTTTGTTCTCCATGCACTGAACATGAATCTGAACCTGTGATTGATATTGTTTCTATTTCTGAAATTGATTCATGTTCTGAGGGTATATCTGAGGTTCAGCCTCTTACACTGGGATTGGGTGTATACCCCTGCATGTTATATCTTTGGAACCACATTGCACTAACCATGTTGCAGGAGGTGCATATGGATTTGATGAACACACACCCATGGTGGAAGACAAGGGTGCCAGTATACACGACAGTTTGAAGATTAATAGGCATCAGCTGAACCTGCTCATCAACAATCACTGCTTCTTGGATCCATCTGTGGAGGACATCTCCCTGCTTGATCAAATTTGGAGGATGAAGCAATTCCTCCTCAAGACTTCCTTGCTGAATCTTGTGGTGGAAGAGATCTCCCTGAAAGACCAAAATTGGCAAATGCCACCATGACCAGGGGAGTTTCCTCTCTTCCCTTCTCCCCCGTTCCCGTTTTTATTGCACTTGTCATTGATCTGTTGATTGTTCTGATTCTCGATCTGATGATTGTGACACATTGAGGACACTGTGTAGTTTAAGTGTGGTCTATTGGGAGAGACTCTGATTTTCTTCGATTAGTTTATGTTTTATGCGTTAATTTTTTCGTTTTCTAGGTAGTTTTTGTTTTTTTTTGTGTACAGTTTTACATGTTTTCTCGTTATTTCTGGACTTGGTTTAGGTTGTAGACTTGTCTCTCATTTCATTGATACTATGATTCAGTTGAATCCTTTCTTTTCTTTGATTGGAGGATGATCATGATGTTTGAGAGGGTGATTGATTGTGATAGAAATACCCTGTGTGAGATTTAAGCCACTTTATGTTTTTTTCTTGTGTGATATATCTCTTGATTGCTTGCGCATATGCCTTGGCTTGACTCTTTTTGATGATTCTTGATTGATATGCATGTTTAAAAATGATAAAGGCAATTTTGTTGTTGAGCCTCTCTAGCCAAATGAGCTTACCCTGTTTTGATCCTTTGATAGCCCCTTTGAGCCTATACTTTCCTCATTTCTTTGTTTTGAAGCTCATACACTAGCCCTAAGTGAAAAACCATGATTACCTTAACCTTAGGGAATTTTGGAGCTTTGAAATTGTTTTGGGAATAAGTGTGGTCTCCTGGGAGATTATGATGAATTGGCTAGTTGGTTCGTCTTTTATTTGTTTTGTAAATATATGTGTGTCTTGTCTCTTAGAGTTGTGTTCTGAAAAGAGAGAAAAGAAAAGAGACAAGATAAAAAGAAAACAAAAAACAAAAAAACAAAAAAAAAACAAAAAACGAAAAGAAAAAAATACAGAAAAATGAGAAAAAAAATTGTGTGAATAATGAAGTCAAGAAGAGGATTGAATTAGAGGGTTTGGGTGTTATTTAACTGTGATTTCACTTGTTCCCCATTGCTCCTCTATTTCTTTTGGTTTGTAGCTTCTCATCCATATTATATCCTCCCTTACCCTTGGCCCCATTACATCCATAAACGACCTTTTGATTTGAACATGCATATATGTTTTAGATGTTGATATTAGAGGCTTGCCAAGACTGTTTGTTGCCTGCTTTCTTGAATGCATTAAGTTGAATTGTTTACCCTAGACACTTGAGAGAAACACTGATAGTCTGCATCTGTGAGGCTCTGTTGCTTTTGATTCACCTCTTGAACTGATTGATTATTTTGCCATGCTTGGAATTGCTTGGATGATTTCTCTGAGTACCTGTTTTCTCTGACTCTGTGTGGGATACTGTCTACTACTTTTGCTTGTCCAGATTTCTTGAGGATATTAGCAAAATGATGAAGATGAAGTTTTGATGATGCCCAAATCAAGTCAAGAACAATCAAGAATCAAGAGGATTTATTTGAAGACTTGTTTTTGTATAATAAAGCTTTTGTAATAATTAGATTTTGATGTCTAGAACTTAGGAAACTTAGTGTATTTGATTCTGTATAGGTTAGAAGTGTAAAAATACATTCAGGGTCAAAAATACACTGAGTTAATCGATTAACCAAGGCAGTTAATCGATTAACCCAGAGCCAAAATGAAGAATACAGGCATCAGTGAGTTAATCGATTAACAAGGGGTGTTAATAGATTAACGTTAATCGATTAACCTGGGTAGTTAATGGATTAACCTAGTTTCCATTGTAGAAACTAGCCGTTTTCGAGCCATTGGACTATCCGTTGGTTTGTCCTTTAGTGGTTAATCGATTACCACTTAAGTTAATCGATTAACACAGGTCAGAAAGGCTGAAAATGAAAATGGAAGAGCCCTTGGCTTGAGTCTATAAATAGACTCTCATTTGCCTTCAACAAGAAAACCAGAACCTAGATCCAATCTCTTCCCTTGTGCTCAAAACTCTCTGTAAACTTGTGAGAATTGTGTACTCTTGCTCGGCTTGTGAAACTCGTGTCTGTAGAGCTGGTGAAGTGCTGCTACGGTGACAGAGGAAATAGTTGGTTCATCCTTGGTGTATCTGAGGAGGTGTCAGGAAGAGGATCATCCTTTGTGAAGATTCAAAGGAGGTATTCATCCTTCGTGAAGTATTCGAAGGAGGTGTGGTTTCATCTCTTGTGGCATCAAGAGAGGTGTTTTCTAAACTTTTGCAAATATTTTCTTTGTGATTGTTATTTGTAATAGTTTTGTGATAGTGAAAGTTAATCTTGTTTTAGATTAACAACTGGACGTAGGATTGGTAAGATCCGAACCAGTATAAAATCATCTGTGCAAATTCTTCTCTACCTTACTCTCTTTACTTGTTATTATTATCTGTTAAGTAAGTTTAATTGAGAAGAAATTTTAAAAGGCACACGTTTTTGTTAAGAACCAATTCACCCCCCTCTTGGTTTGTTATACCACGCTAACCATTCCGCTGCAGCCACTCTGACAGAGGACTGTAATTCTGTTTGTTTCTATCCCTATTAGTCTTTTGTTGTCTGTATGTTGAGTCTGTCATCTTCCTGATGTCTGAGTTGTTCCCTGGTTTTCGTCTTGGTTTTGCCCAGGAGTGCAAAAGACTAAGTGTGGTCTATTTTGATGAGTCGATATTTTATTGATTTCACTTAGTTTATTGTGCTAGAATTAATCAGGGAATTGTGCTTAATTGTCCGGTATTTTCCCGTTTTTCCTAATTATGCTTAATTTGACCGGAAATTCTAATTTTAATTAATTTGAATTTTCTGAGCTAATTATTTGCATTATTATTTTCAGGGAAAATTTTGGTGATATATTTTGGAGCATTGGGAGGAGACAAAATAAATTCAAGACTCTCAAATTAGACATTTTAAATTTTAGTTATATTGTAATTTAACTGTTTAAACTTTTTGGACAAGCTTGTGCACATTGGGCCAAATTTTGACAAAAATATGAGGGCCCAAAATTGTAGGACACATGTCTTAGGGTTTCCTTTATTTTTAGGGTGGACCCCACCTCTTTTTAAAAGACACTTGGCCTTGGCAAAAGGCAACCAGCCGTCACACCAGGTGAATTGATTCACTTCTCGGCAGATTCATATTTTTGGGAGGCTGGGAACGTGGTTTGAGAATGGAGCTTTTAGTGGAATTAATGGATTTTGGATGAAATGAGACAGCTGCAATTTATTTTCTTTCTCACGTTTTGAATTAGAAAGCAAGTAGCATACGGTGGTTAGTTAAAGAAGAGAAGTTGCAGCTGCCGTTTGTTTGTAGGAGAGAGCAGAGTTACGAGACGTTGATTGATTTTATGGGTTGAAAGAATGAACCACATCTCCTTTTTCCTTTTTATTTCTTTGTGCAAATGTTGGAGCATTTTCTTTTTGAATTTGTTATTGGATGAAAACGGTGCAACATAGAATATCTTGAAGGGTGAGCTCCCAGGTGTGTTACGCTACCTTCATTTTACTTTTAATGAATGATGAAAAACTTAGCTTGGAGGGGTTCACGATTTTCTCCTTGGATGGAACTAAGAAAGCATTTGCTCTTTTTTTTTTATTGGCTGCAGCATTTTGAGTTTTCTAGAAGCTATCTTTTTCATTTTGTTTATTTTTAAAAGGTGTGAAGAAAGGGAAGTGATGGGACGTGTCGTTGGCAGCCATTAGGTGAAGCATTGCATTTTCTTTTATTTAGTTGAAGAATGAAGATTAGATGGGAATAGTTGAGTAGTGTACGTGATTGATAGTTCCCATTTAGATTAAGTTGCATTCATTTTCTTATTTTATTTGAAAAAGGTTTTATCATTTGTTTTCTTGAAGAAAGAATGCATTGGTTACTTTGCTGTTACGTTTTTTTTTTTATTTCACAAGTGCATTTCCATTTTTTTATGAAGCAATTGATGACCACGTAATGAGAGAGTGTCTCGGCTGGAGCACCCTTTCTTTTGGCACTTTTAATTGGAAAAACACATGACACTCTAGGAATAATAGTCACTTGATTAAAAATCTCTCGGAATAACTCATAAGGACTCTTCAGTTTCTTTTCCTTTTTCTCTTTTTTTTCTTCACATTTCCTCTGCTCCTTACATTTGTTATTATGAAACATCTCCTCCTCTTGATCTTCACTGCTCCCAATTTCAATTATTTCTTCTATTGGCTTCCTTTTACTTCCTGCCATCACAACCGTGCACTCATCCTTGGGGTTAACCTTAGTGTTAGCCCGAAATTGGTTTTTTTCTGCGGTGTCAACTCTTTTTGTCAGCGGCCCAATTTGTGTCTCTAGTGCTCTAAAACTGGCTTGGTCACTAGTGTGATGAGACTCATAGACTTTCATAAATTTATCGAATCGATTAGTTAATTCTCTGACAGTCTCTGTCAAGCTGTTGACCTGCTGCCATAAAGGTGAAGGTTGTTGTTGCCAGAAGCTCCCTACTTGCCCAAAAGTATTGTTCTGATTTTGTCCAATACTGGGGTGATTTTTCCAACTTTGGCTAGAATTGCCTTGGTTGAAATTACCTTGTTTGTATTGGAACTGGGCGCCCATGTAGTTGACGACCTGCTGCATTTCCTCAGTGAAAGCACATTGACCATTGATATGGTCACCACCGCATAGTTCGCAAAGCTATTGTGTCTGGGAAACATTTCTTAACCCTGTTGGGAGTTCAGAGAGGACCTTTGTCAGCTTGTTCGATTTCTGGTTAAGAATATGATTCTGCGCGGCCATTGCATCATTGGCAGGAAGATGCAAAATTCCTCCTTTTTGTACGCCCCTCTCACTTTGGGAAGCTTCATTTAGAGCCATGTCTTCAATCAAGTCATAGGCTTCATCCTTAGGTTTTCTATTTATACTGCCTCCAATTGAGGCATCCAACATCATTTTTGACTGAGTATTAAGCCCTCCTAGGAAAGCAAGCAAATAAGCAGTCTTATCGAACCCGTGAACTGGGGTCTTCCTTAACAAGCCTTTAAATCTATCCCATGCTTGTCCAAGAGTTTCCTCCATTCCCTGCTTAAAAGAAGAAATTTCCAGCTTTCCTTGATGAATTTTCGTTTGCGGAAAGAATCTGGTGACAAACTGTCTTGCCAACGCATCTCAGTTTCCGAATGTTCCTTTAGCAAATGAGTGCAACCAATCCTTGGCGTTTCCTCCCAAAGAGAACGGGAATAGGCTAAGTCTGATCCTTTCATCTGAGACTCCAGCCATCTTAACAGTGTTGCAAATCTCGCCAAAGATGGTCAAGTGTTTGTAAGGATTCTCACTTGATAGTCCGTGAAACTGGTTGCTTTGGACCAACTGAATAAGTGCAGGGCTCATCACAAAATCTGTTGCATTGTCCGCAGGAATGACTATACTGTTGAAATTCAAGGGACCCACAGTGTTGGCTGAGTCCCCCAGTGTACGTCTCGGAGGAAGTTGTTCCGCCATCTCCTCTAAGTCCTGTGCAGAAGATTGCACAAGTGGTTCAGGAGAAGGAAAGTTCTCACGTTCAGATTGATTAACTCTCCTCCTTCTCCTGTCTGGTTGCCCCTCGAGAAGAGGTTGTTGATCTTTTCTGCTTCTAGTGTGTACTCCTTCCTGCATACACAAGAGAAAATACCCCTAAAAGCACTTTTACCGAAAAATAAAATAAAACAAAACAAAAGAAAAATATAGACAAATAATTACAAACAAGTTAAATTCAGTCAATTCACACTACTTGAAAAAGTTAAACCTCGAGTCCCCGGCAACGGCGCCAAAAACTTGTTAGCAGTTTGGCAAGTGTACCAAATCGTATCAAGTAATAAAAATGGTAAAACCCATTATTGTTCTTCCCATGAGACTCGAAAGGCCTTATCGTTCGCGTGAATTAAAATCGTAAGACTTGCGAGGAAAAATTAATTGTTGTGGGTGATGCAAAGACAAAAAATAAACATGCAATGAATGATTCAATTGACAAGAGTTAGGCAATGGATGAATGAAGTTGTTGGGGGTTTACAATTTCATCTAATCCTCTCTCTCTTATTTACTCCTCTTGTTTAAATAGCATTATTATCTAATTTCATGCAAACTTTCTTGACCTCCCCTTAACCCGATCCCTCGGCGAAAAGGGCCTATTACCAATTACCGGCTTGCTATCCCTAGCCTCCCCTAGTAACTAGCAACGCAATACAAACAGAAGCAAATACAATTGATCGTCCTACCCCCCTATCCCTAGGTGGTATTGCTTAACCAAGGAAATCTCACCAGTTCATGTCATTATTGTACGTCCCCGTATCAATAAAGTCAAAAATCAATTACCGAATGAGTTAAACGATAAAGGCATTAAGTATAGTATGAGAATCCAACAATTGATAATAAATGCATATGAAAATCATATAATTCAAACAAGAGTTTCAATAAAAGAGAGTATCAAAAGATTACATTGTTCCCCCAACAACAAAAAGGGTTTAGTTCACCATAGTCATGGTGAACCAAGATGGAAATAATGGAAGATATGGAAAAAAAACTCTAGAAAAGATGAAAAGGAGCCCAAGCATCCAAGAGATCCTCTCCAGAGAGTGAACAGTAGGTCTGGTCGCCCTCCTCTGTCAAAAGAATGAATTGGAATTCATAACAGGGCTATTTATAGGTGAGGAGTGCATCAGAAAAATAGGCCCAAGCCCAGCTGAACACCGCCCGACGTCACACTTTGCCGCCCGGCGGTGTGCCCTAAATCGCACCACCACCCGGCGGTAGGGGTCTACCGCCCAGCAGTTGACCTTTTGCCGCAAAACCGCCCGGCGTTAGGGGTCTGCCGCTCAGCGTCCATTGCTGTGTCTTCTCTTCCCGTTTGACCGCCTGGCGTCAGGGGTCTACCGCCGGCCAATCCCTAGACTCTTATTTTATTCGATTTTCTTGCCTTTTCTTTAGTCTATGACCTTCATCTTCATTCCCAATCTTCACTTCTATCAATTTCGCTGCAAAACAATGCAAAACAATGCAAAACAAGCATAATATCGCTAAAAACAGCTTTTGACTCTCAATTGACTCATTTATTGAGTTTTGTTTGATTTCAAGTTCGTTCTAAGCAGTAAAGGGCTTAATTTAGTCCAAAATAGCATATGAAAATAACGGTTTTTCAACCGTTATCACTTTCTCAATTCCTGCCTCAATTCCAGATTCAATGCATGGATGTAAAGAAGATAGAAAAGAATGCTTCTTCTCATGGAAAAAGTGAAAGTCGTCAACAACAAATTCATCAATAATGTCATCCAATGCATCAATCCTAAACACAGAGTGGTCCTCAGCGGGAAATTTCATTGCATCAAGGATATTAAAATGAACAACAATATTAGCAAATTCCATAGACAAAGTTCTAGCATACACATCAATCTTGGTTCGGGCAGTTTTCAAGAATGGCCTGCCCAGGATAATGGGAGCGGATCCATTAGAGAATCCCTCCTCCATCTCCAAAACATAAAAATCAGTAGGAAAAATCAATTCACCAACCCTAACCAGGACATCCTCTATGAAACCTGTTGGGTAGGTCACACTTCTATTGGCCAACTGAATGACCACACCCGTGGTTTGCAAAGGACCAAGAGACAAAGATGAATATATAGACAAAGGCATGACATTAACAGAAGCACCCAAATCAAGCATGGCATTCTCAAATTTCCTATTTCCAATCACACAAGGAATGCAAAATATACCTGGGTCCTTGCACTTTTCAGGAATGTGCGGGACTGACTTACCAATAAGCGCAGATACATTCCTACCCATGCTAATCCGTTCATTGCCCTTCATCTTCCTCTTGTGTGTGCACAACTCCTTCAAGAATTTGGCATACCTTGGAATCTGTTTAATGGCATCAAGTAGAGGTATGTTCACCTCTACCTTCCTGAAGGTCTCCAATATCTCCTTGTCCACCTCTTCCATCTTTTTACTAGGAAGTGCCCTTGAAGGGAAGGGAAAAGGGATAGGTCGATCATACAAAGGAGAAGGCGCCCCAGTGGTGGTGGTGGAAGAAGAAGAAGGTCCACCTGAAGAAGAAGAACCACTGGGAGAAGAAGAAGATCCACCCACTTCAAATGCCTTGCTTGGACTGTCATGGTCCTCTTTTCTAGGGCAAGTAGCAGGCATGGGTATAGGTGTAGAAGTGGGCTCTGAAGGTTCAACAATCTGCCTCCCTGATCTGAGGGTTATGGCACTCACATTCTTCGGATTCTGCACAGTCTGGAATGGTAACTTATCAGAATTCTGAGACTGTGCCTGGTTAAGTTGAGTAGCCATCTGTCCCATCTGGTTAGTGAGACTCTGTATGGAAGCTCTGATCTCCTACTGAAACTAACTCTTCCAATGAAGGCTCAGAAGAAGTAGAGGGTGTTACCAATAAGGGAGTAATTGGTAAAACCTGAAGACAAGTTTTGATGATGCTGTAAATTGTATTTCTTGATTGTAATAGGAGAATACGTAAAAAGCAACTTGTAGTTTTTTAAATGTAGTAGGAAATTGATAAATTTTGTAATTTCTACTTGTATAATCGATTATGTTTAAGGTATAATCGATTATCATATGTTTTTGAACTAAAATAATCGATTATCATGAAGCAATAATCGATTATCACAAGTCACACTTGAATAATCGATTATCACTTCATGATAATCGATTATCACTTTTTGAAATTTCTATAACGGACTTGAATAATCGATTATCACTTACAATAATCGATTATTCATGGCAGTTGGGAGCTGTCCTTTGGCATTCAGTGTGCTTGGCTATATAATGGGTGTTTGAGAGCTTCAGAAAACAACTTCGTGAAAACTTAGAAAGCTTAGAACACTGAGTTGTCAGAGGAACGTTCTTGAGAGCTTTGGTTTTCTTTGTTCCCTTGCTTGATCTTGTGAAAGGAGAGGCTTACGTATCGTGTGTCGATAAGTCGAAGTGGACTCTCTTCAAGTTGGCAAGGTTCTCTACCTGTTCTTGTGAAAGGAGAAGCTAGTGAATCGTTTGTCGATTGCTGGAGCTGGTCTCTTCAAGTTGGTAGAGTAGTTCTTTTCATTCTGTTCTTCTTCAATTCATTGTAAACTGTTAAACCATTTTTAGTGGAACTGTTAATCACTCTTTGTAGTGATTAACGACTGGACGTAGATTCTGTTGAATCGAACCAGTATAAAAATCCTTGTGTGCTTTTCTTATACCCTTTACTCATTCTACTTTAACGTACATCAGCTACTTTGTTAATTTTCTAAAAGAAAATTATTTTCTTTAAAAAAGAGAAAATTGTTTCAACTGTGACTTAATACGCTTTACACTCTCTGTGTTTTTCAATCCGCTGCGTTAAACTCTTTAAAAATTTACCCCCTCCGATACCATAAATTGGTATCAGAGCTTGCTTTGATAGTTTTTCAAAATATTTGCGAAAATGGCCGGTCACAGTCAAAACGCTGTTTATGCTGAGGGTGCGTCTATTAACAGACCTCCATTGTTTACTGGAGATAATTATGCTTTTTGGAAAGTAAGAATGGAAATCTTTATGGGGTCTGTTGATAGAGGCATTTGGGAAGCTGTACAGAATGGTCCTTATATTCCTATGAGTACAGTAGATGGTGTAGAAACAGAAAAACCTTATTTTAATTGGACTGCTGAGGAAAATAGACGAGCTCAGTTTGATATTAAAGCTCGTAATATTATTTCATCTGCTGTTGTGCTTGATGAATTTTATAGAATTTCAGTGTGTAAGACAGCACAGGAAATGTGGGAAGTCCTCAGAGTCACTCATGAAGGAACGGAGGACGTGAAACGAGCTAGGAAGAACACTCTCATTCAGGAATATGAGATGTTCAGAATGCAACCTGGAGAAACTATCTCTGACGTTCAAAAACGATTCATTCATATTGTGAATCACTTAACAGGTTTGGGTAAAACTTTTTGATACTGATGAACTTAATGTGAAAATTTTGAAATCTCTGGACAGGTCTTGGCAACCAAAGGTAACTGCCATATCAGAGTCTCAAAATCTTGCACAAATGACAATGCCAATCTTGTTTGGAAAGCTCCGGGAGCATGAACTTGATTTGAGAAGATTAACTGCTGAAGAGGATCAAGGCAAGAGGAAAACTCTAGCTTTCAAGTCAGAAATTTCTAAAGGAAAAAGCTCCAAGAGGATCGAAGAAGATGATTCTGATGATGAAGAAAACATGAGCTTGATGATAAAGAAATTTGCTAAATTCATGAAAGCAAAGGGAAAGGACAAATTTCAAAAGGAAAAGAAGGAAAATCAAGATTCTCCATCAAACGTCAAGTGCTTCGGTTGTGGAGAAAGAGGGCACGTGAAATCTGAGTGTCCAAAGAGCAAGAAAAGTGAAGACAAGAAGGAAAGAAAATTTCAAAGGAAAAAGAAAGCATACATAGCTTGGGAAGATAATGCCTCTAGCTCAACAAGTTCTAGTGACACAGAAGAAGAAGCTAACCTATGTCTTATGGCAGATTCTGAAGAAACAGGAAGCCAAGTAAGTGATTCCAGTTTTGAATCTAGTGAATTAGATTTACAAAAGGCTTTCTTTGAATTAATGAATGAATCTGAAAAACTTGATGCTGCACATAAAAAACTTAAAAAGGAGCACAGTAATTTAAAATTGAAATATGATAAACTGCTTGATGATGAAGTTGTATTAAGAAACAAAGTCAGTACTTTAGAAATAAAATTGTCTGACTCAAATGCTATTGTTGAACCTGTTGAATGCTTATCATGCAAGAGCTATATGTTTGATATTGATATACTTGAAAATTTGCTTGCTAAGGCAACTAAAACTAATTCACATGCTAAAACAAATTTTAATAAAAGCAAAATTATAAATAGAAACATGTACCAAAATTATAAATCCAAGGTAAAAAGAACTCGAAAAATCTAGGTTGTTAAAGGAACTTTTGTTAAAAATAAAGTTAGCGATGTATGTTGCTTTTACTGTATGAAACATGGTCACACATCAAACAAATGCAATATCAAACATGTTGGTGTTCCAAATGGCAAATATGCTTGGGTTAAAGCTGTGAAATGATGTATTCTTGTATAAACTAACCCCAAGGACCCATGTTGAGATTGGGGACCTAAAAATTCTTGCTAAATTGTTTTGTAGGAACAATCGAAATCAAAGAAGTCATTGTGGTATCTTGACAGTGGTTGTTCAAGACACATGACTGGTGACAAGAATAGATTCACCTCTTTTAAGAAGAAAAAGCAAGGATTTGTAACTTATGGGGATAACAACAAAGGCAGAATAATTGGAACCGGAGATATTGGAGGAGGAAACACCTTGACAATAAAAGATGTCTTATATGTTGAAGGCCTCAAACATAATCTTCTAAGCATAAGCCAACTATGTGACAAAGGTTTCAAGGTAACTTTTGAGAGTGATAAATGTACTGTTTATTTTAAAAATTCTGCTGAAATTGCTTTGCAAGGTGTTAGGCACAATAATATATACTTGATTGATATTGAGAGTGCATCTAGTCATAGTATAACATGTTTAGTTGCTAAAGAAGAAAATCCATGGCTATGGCATAAAAGAGCTGCACATATTCACATGCAACACTTAAACAAATTAATCTCTAAGGATCTTGTGATTGGATTGCCTAAACTAAAATTTGAGAAAAATAAACTTTGTTCTGCATGTCAAAAGGGTAAACAAACCAAATCTTCTTTTTCATCTAAAAATATAATTTATACATCAAAACCTTTAGAATTGTTGCATATGGACTTGTTTGGTCCATCTAGAATTAAAAGTTTTGGTGGAAATTACTATGCTCTTGTAATTGTTGATGATTACTCTACATTTACTTGGACTTTCTTTTTAACTTTGAAAAGTGAAGCTTTCAAAGCTTTTAAAACTTTTGCTAAACGTATTCAAAATGAAAAAGATTTGAAAATCAAAACTTTGAGAAGTGATCATGGTGGTGAATTTGAAAATGAATCATTTGGAAAATTTTGTGAAGATTTTGGAATTGCACATAATTTTTCTGCACCTAGAACTCCCCAACAAAATGGTGTTGTTGAAAGGAAAAATAGATCACTAGAAGAATTAGCTAGAACACTTATGAGTGAATCTAATGTGCCAAAATACTTTTGGGCTGATGCAGTAAGCACTGCTTGTTATGTGTTAAATAGAATGCTTATAAGGCCAATTTTGAAATTAACTCCTTATGAATTGTTGAATGGTAGAAAACCAAATATATCTCATTTGAAAATTTTTGGATGCAAATGCTTTGTATTAAATAATGGAAAAGATAATCTTGGAAAGTTTGATGCAAAATCTGATGAAGCAATCTTTCTAGGATATTCATTAACTAGCAAAGCTTATAGGGTATTCAATAGAAGAACATTAAGTATTGAAGAATCTATGCATGTTGTCTTTGATGAGATTGTAGACCTTGAGGAAAATCCTCTTGAGTCAAATAAACCCATTGCAGGTGATGAGGATTACTTAAGAGAAGCTCTAGAAGAAATGTATCTAAATGAAAATTATCCTCCGGAGCTTCAAGAAACACCTCAAGTTGTTGACTTCAAAAACTATCAACAACCGAGAGGACTATCATTGGACAACATCATAGGAGATATATCAAAAGGGGTAACCACTAGACATAATTTAAATAATTTTTGCCTAACTGTTGCTTTTGTGTCTCAGATAGAACCTAAAAATATAAAGGAAGCTCTTCAAGATGACAAGTGGTGCATTGCTATGCAAGAAGAGCTAAATCAATTTGAAAGGAATGAAGTTTGGGAACTTATCCCAAAACAAGAAGAATTTCAAGTTATAGGAACCAAATGGGTTTTCAGGAACAAGCTTGATGAGGACGGAAACATCACAAAGAATAAAGCAAGACTAGTTGCTAAGGGTTACTGTCAAGAAGAAGGTATTGATTACGATGAAACTTATGCACCAGTAGCCAGGTTAGAAGCAATTAGATTATTACTTGCATATGCATCTTTGATGAAATTTAAACTATATCAAATGGATGTTAAAAGTGCATTTTTAAATGGTTTTATAAAAGAAGAAGTTTATGTTAGTCAACCTCCTGGTTTTGAAGATTTTAAATTTCCTGATCATGTTTACAAGTTGAAAAAGGTTCTTTATGGTCTTAAACAGGCACCTAGGTCTTGGTATGAAAGACTTAGTACTTTTTTGATTGAAAATAAATTTTCTAGAGGAAAGGTTGATTCAACCTTATTCATTAAGAAAGTAGGAAAACACATTTTGGTTGTGCAAGTTTATGTAGATGATATTATTTTTGGTTCAACTGATGACTCTTTATGTGAAGAGTTTGCAAAAATAATGCAAGGAGAATTTGAAATGTCTATGATGGGTGAGTTAAATTTTTTCTTAGGACTACAAATAAAACAAATGAATGATGGAACATTCATATCCCAAACTAAATACTGTAGAGAAATTCCTAGGAAATTTGGAATGAATAGCTGCAAGGAAGCTAGTACACCCATGGGTACCTCTTGTTATTTAGATAAGGATGAAACTGGAAAGGGAGTGAATGAAACCATGTTTAGAGGCATGATAGGATCTTTGCTATACTTAACTGCTAGTAGACCAGATATTATGCAGAGTGTTTGTGTATGTGCTAGATACCAAGCCAATCCTAAAGAGTCACATCTGACTGCAGTTAAGAGAATTTTAAAATATCTTAAAGGAACTACTTCATTTGGACTTTGGTATCCCTCTGATGCTTCACCTAGTTTAATAGGATACTCTGATGCAGATTATGGTGGCTGTAAAATTGATAGAAAAAGTACTAGTGGAACCTGTCATTTCTTGGGATGTTCTTTAGTGTTATGGCACTCAAAGAAACAAGCATGTGTAGCTTTGTCTACCACTGAAGCTGAATATATTGCAGCTGGAAACTGTTGTGCTCAAATTTTGTGGATGAAACAACAATTGGAAGATTTTGATATCTTTCTTGAAAATATTCCTCTAAAATGTGATAACACTAGTGCTATAAACTTGACCAAGAACCCTATAATGCATTCAAGAACTAAGCATATAGATATTAGGCACCATTTTCTAAGAGATCATATTCAAAAGGGGAACTGTCAAATTGAATATGTTGATACCTTGCATCAGTTAGCTGATATTTTTACCAAAGCTCTACCTAAAGATAGATTCATTGAGCTTAGGAGAGAATTAGGAGTATTAAACATGTTCTAGAATCAAAATCTATGCAAAATATTGCATTTTTCGTGACTTTAGCGAGCCATAATCGATTGTCACTGAGCCATAATCGATTATCTAGTCATAAAAGTAAATCTGGAAAACTTTGAGCAGATAATCGATTATCATCAGGCATAATCGATTATCATGCAATTCTGGGCAGAAATTAATGAACTGATAATCGATTATCACGAGCCATAATCGATTATCACGTTAACAGGTTCAAAAATAGAGCCGTTGGAGCGTCCCATAACGGCTATAAACGGCCATAAACGGCTAGTTTCTTCATTTTTCTTATAAATAGCCTCCCATAATCGATTGTTAGACATTCTTTTGCAACCAAATACTGCTAAAATCAAATCCAGAGCTCCAAATCTCCTCATTTCTCTTTCATTTCGTAAACCTTCATCTCCTCCATCTTCATCCATGGCTGAATCAAGAAGGTATCGTCGCAAAACAGCTGGAGCCCCTTCCTCTTCTCAACCACGACTAGCCAACATAGATGGATGGATCTCAGATCAAGAGAAACATGCAGATTTCGTAAACTCCTGGCAAGAAAGGAAAATCATGGCGGTAAAGTACATCCGTCTTGATTTTTTTCGCTTTTATGGATTTCAATTTCCAAATACTTTTGCTGAGCAGGGTTAACACATCTGGTAGAACAAAAAGGAAATATTTATCCAGATCTCATAAGAGTTTTCTACTTCAACTTGCGCTATCGAGATGGAATAATTTCTACCAAGGTCAAAGGCGTACGCATCATTTTAGATGATGACGTTTGGACAAATGTTGCTCAACTTACTATTTGGGATGATGCTGTCAAAGTCCATTTAGGACTTGAAGACTTCAACAGGATGCTAACTTTCCAATCTTTTCTGCGACATCCTGAGAAGCAAGTAAATAGAAGGCAACTATTGGTTGGAGGATTCAAAGTTGAAGAGAGGATGATCCACTACTTGATTGTTTGGATTCTCTGTCCTAGAGCAACCAACCATGCTCAATGCTCTGAGCAGGACTTACTTCTCTTGTATGGGATTTTAAATCACATACACATCGACTGGCCTGCTCTCATTACTGACACCATGGTAAAAGCCAAGAAATCCCACTCTTATCAGTTTCCCTATGCTCTTCTTGTTTCTAGGATTTTAGAATATAAAGGAATACCTGTTGAAGGAGAACTTGTTCAAAATATTGAGACTGTGGGATCAGAAATCGGAGATACTACCTTTCGTCAGATGGGATTCATTACTAGAGGAAGGGTCCTTATTCACAAAGATGATGATCATTCTGATGATGATGATGATATGGACACTCATATGGCTGACCCAGTGAGTGCTGCAGCTCCTTCAGAAGCTGGACCTTCCAACATACCCTTCTCTTCCTCAAATTCTATGGAAGAACACTTTGCAAGATTATCCAAACAATTGGAGGATATGAGTCTCGCACAGAAGACACATTTTGATCAAGTACATGAGTGGCAGCAATCTCTTGATGAGTACTTAGTCGATCAGTTTCTTGAGTTTGATGTTCGACTACATAACATTGAGAATCATCTCAATGTCCCTCCCACTGAAAGATCTCCTAGTCCTGAATTTTAGTTTTTTAGGATTTTAAGTTTGTTTGTTTTCTGTGTGGCATTTTCAATCTTTATAAATTTTCCAGTTATTCTTAATAAAATGAGCCTTTATGCATCTGTTATCTTTTTGAGGGGGAGCTCATATTAAGGGGGAGATTTTTACTTTTTGCTTATGATCAAAAAGGGGGAGATTAATATCTATATTATAGGGGAGAAGATATAATATTCTTCAAAGTATACAGGTACTACTAACTCTGTGATCTTTTTAGTGAGAATGTATTGCAGGTAAAACTGAGTTGCTTTTAATAGAAGATTTTTTGATCATCATCAAAAAGGGGGAGATTGTTACCAATAAGGGAGTAATTGGTAAAACCTGAAGACAAGTTTTGATGATGCTGTAAATTGTATTTCTTGATTGTAATAGGAGAATACGTAAAAAGCAACTTGTAGTTTTTTAAATGTAGTAGGAAATTGATAAATTTTGTAATTTCTACTTGTATAATCGATTATGTTTAAGGTATAATCGATTATCATATGTTTTTGAACTAAAATAATCGATTATCATGAAGCAATAATCGATTATCACAAGTCACACTTGAATAATCGATTATCACTTCATGATAATCGATTATCACTTTTTGAAATTTCTATAACGGACTTGAATAATCGATTATCACTTACAATAATCGATTATTCATGGCAGTTGGGAGCTGTCCTTTGGCATTCAGTGTGCTTGGCTATATAATGGGTGTTTGAGAGCTTCAGAAAACAACTTCGTGAAAACTTAGAAAGCTTAGAACACTGAGTTGTCAGAGGAACGTTCTTGAGAGCTTTGGTTTTCTTTGTTCCCTTGCTTGATCTTGTGAAAGGAGAGGCTTACGTATCGTGTGTCGATAAGTCGAAGTGGACTCTCTTCAAGTTGGCAAGGTTCTCTACCTGTTCTTGTGAAAGGAGAAGCTAGTGAATCGTTTGTCGATTGCTGGAGCTGGTCTCTTCAAGTTGGTAGAGTAGTTCTTTTCATTCTGTTCTTCTTCAATTCATTGTAAACTGTTAAACCATTTTTAGTGGAACTGTTAATCACTCTTTGTAGTGATTAACGACTGGACGTAGATTCTGTTGAATCGAACCAGTATAAAAATCCTTGTGTGCTTTTCTTATACCCTTTACTCATTCTACTTTAACGTACATCAGCTACTTTGTTAATTTTCTAAAAGAAAATTATTTTCTTTAAAAAAGAGAAAATCGTTTCAACTGTGACTTAATACGCTTTACACTCTCTGTGTTTTTCAATCCGCTGCGTTAAACTCTTTAAAAATTTACCCCCTCCGATACCATCAGAGGGTTGGGCAGCTGGTTGGGCAGGTGCCTCTTGCTGTTGTTGTTGTTGTTGCCTCTGATTTTGTTGCATAAGTGGAGGCACATATCTGTTATGACCTCCAATATTCTGGAAAGGTGGCGCCTGCTGCTGATGCTGTGGTGCATTGTTCCATCTAAGATTGGGGTGATTCCTCCACCCTGGGTTGTACCTGTTGCTGAACAAGTCATGATTTTGCTGTTGTGGCTGCCTGTTATTGTAGATGTTAGTAGCATAAGCTTGGGGCCCATCACGGGTAGTAGAGTGCTGCAAAGTAGGACAGGCATCTGTGTAGTGGTCACTGGAAGGACAAATAGCACATAGTCGTGCAATAGATGCAGATGAAGCTGCACGTCTCTGGTTGGTTGTCAACTGTGTCACTAACTTCGCAAGAGAGTCAATATTTCCTTCCAACTTGCTTTCAACAGCTAATAAAGACTGGGCAACAACATCATGTACGCCCCTCACCACAATGGCATCATTCCTGGCGCTAAACTGCTGGGAGTTGGAGGTCATCTTCTCAATCAATTGCCTAGCCTTAGCAGGCATGGTGTCTCCAAGAGCTCCACCACTGACAGCATCAATCATACCCCGATCCATGTTGTTGAGGCCTTCATAGAAATACTGAAGAAGGAGTTGGTCAGGTATCTGATGGTGAGGACAACTAGCACAAAGTGTCTTGAATCTCTCCCAATACTCATATAAGCTCTATCCACCAAGTTGCCTAATCCCAGATATGTCTTTTCTGATAGCGGTGGTCCGGGATGCTGGGAAAAATTTCTCAAAGAATAGCCTCTTCAGATCATCCCAACTAGTGACGGATCTAGGCTCTAAACCATACAACCAATCCTTAGCAACACTTTCCAATGAATGAGGGAATGCCTTCAAGAATATGTGATCTTCAGGAACATCATGCGGTTTCATAGTGGAACAGACAATGTGGAATTCCTTCATATGCTTATGTGGACTCTCACCTGCAAGACCATGAAACTTGGGCAACAAATGGATCAGTCCAGTCTTGAGAACAAATGGAATGTCCTCATCAGGATATTGGATGCACAAGCTCTCAATATCGAAATCAGTTGCAGCCATCTCCCTAAAAGTCCTCTCACAAGGTGAAGGAGGTTGTGCGATATTGTTCTTAGTGTGAAAAATAACAGAATCATAATCAGAATCAAGTGCAGATGTAACAGATGCAATGGATGTAGTATGCACAAAGTACTCAGTAGTGGATTCAGATTCAGCAGTAGGATAAACAGTATCTAATGGAACACACTCAAAAACAGACTCTAAAGATAAATTCCTAGAATGCCTAACTAACCTATGAAATGTCCTATCAATCTCAGGATCAAAGGGTGGTATGAATCCAGGATTTCCTCTAGTCATGCACTAAATCACAACACCCTGTAATCATGAAACAATAGCACAAAAATTTCAAACCACACAAGACAACACAACTCAGACAAAGACAAACACAACACAAGACTTAAAACTGAACTGTTGGTCCCCAGCAACGGTGCCAAAATTTAATGGGCTGTCGCGGCCCATACAAATTTGATGTGCAATTAGAATGCAGTATAGCTAGGAAATGACTCCTAGGTCGTCTCTCAAGGACCAATTTTGCGGTTCGAGAATTAAGTCATACACGAAGTGGGGGGTTTGTGAAAAGTTTGTGGTGAATGCGGATGAACTAAATCAAAACACTGACGCAAACAAATAATTAAACACAGATCTAAAAAGAGTTTCTAAGACAGACTGAAAACGGTTGGTCATTAACTTAATTACAATGCTTTCTATCATAGATCAACAAAATAAAGTCGACTCAAACCTCTAATCCAACACAATTAATCCACTAAGCGCAGGATAATTATGTTTTCATAAAAGCGGACTAAGAGATCGTAATATTAACGTCAAATCTAATTTACACCATACAGTCTCATCGACTAAGAGACGACTCAACACCAACTGGGTAACCAAGTGTATACCCAATTGCAAGTGCAAATATAGATTTGATATCAACCAAGTCAGAGTGGCAATCACACATACGGTCCAGAAATCTCAAAGAAGCAATGCAATATCGCTAATGACCAACACAGTTAACTTAAGCTAAGATGACAACTAAAGCAACAAGACTAAACATATTAGACAATATTTAAACAAATTAAAATTCTAAATACCAACATTGTTACAACCAACTATCTAACACAGTTAAATAAAATTAAATGCAAAACTAAATTAAAGAAATCAAAAGCAATTAATCCTATAATGTAAACTAATTCAAAACAAGGAAATAATCAACCATGCTTTTTCATCTATCAATCATGTGACAATACATGCATCAACAAAAGAAATTTAAAATTCCAAATGGCCTAAAAATAACCTCTGGCCGCGACCTCCCCTTTCTCCACAACTATTTCATTATCTTGAATTGTAAATCCCAAAATTTGAAGTTGAAATTTGGTTCCAACCGTGACACTCATCCAAGTGGAGCTTCCAAGAATCTCCAACCAATTAAAATTGCTCACGTAAAGAGCCCCTTTGACCGAGGGACATAAAGCCTGCACCCAATTCTCTAATTGGTGAATTTACTTCTTCTCATAAACACCACCAGACATATGCACCTCTCATCTTCACGCAAATCACTCCTTCAAAGTAAATTAAACCAAGAACATCCTATCACAACCGGACCCACCACTTTCATTCAGCAATAAAAAACATTGACACCCTTCTAGAAGAAAAGAAAGCAAGTGTTTCTCCATTCTACCAATGAGACCAGCGTGCATTCCTAAATCATTCTCAAAAACCCCTTCAAAAGTAAAGTTCCTTCAATCACGGAGACAAGCTGGAGCTAGCACGTCCCTTCCACACCTACCACTTCACGGCACACTCTTGCATTCAATGAAAAGCATTCAAGCTATTTCCCAACACAAACGCTCCTGACATCGAGAGCATCATTTTGAACCGATTGGTTTCTTCGTTCGACCCTGTAAGTGTTTTCCCCTCTTCTCCGCTGTTTCTAAAACCTAGGGCTTGGGATTTTACTGATTTCATGCAATTAGAACCCTCCCTTTTTCTAATTTCTATTATATTCTAACTCTAAGAGCTGTTTTCAATTACCAATTTGGTGATTTGTAGGACCTGTTGTGCCCTAGCTGTTTGGAGTACGGTAGAAGCGTTTGGGTGAGCTTACGGATCATTTTGAGTCGAGGTAAAGGGAGCTGATTATTTTCTTGAATCTGTTTAAGAATGTGTATGTATGATAAATTTTAAGCTATTGTTCCATGTTGACTGTTCTATGGCTTTAAGCATTGTGGATTATATGAGTTGTGGTGTGAAATGTATGAAACTGTGTTAGACTGCTTATAAATTGAACTATTTGAACTTGGTGACTGGAATTTTGACTTGTATTAAGTGCTATAGTATGAATTTTGTTGTGTTATGGTTTGGATAGTACAGTAACTATTTTGGGGTAGTGTTTTAAGTAGTTTGAGAGGAAGTGAGGTGTTGGAACTGAACATTTGGAGTCTAGAGTTCAATAGGATAGTTTGGATAATATAGATAAATAAATTGTAACCTATTGAGAGCATTTCTGTTGGTAGGATAGAGGAGTCTTAAAAACCTGAGTCGGCATATCCCTGATCATAGAGCAGCTTTGGCCTGGTACAATACGTTGTGACTAGTCATATGTGCTGGCGTCGAAGGTGAGTCTGATGCGTTCAGACATCTGACTCCTCTCCGATGACCAATTGGGTTGGGAAGGAGTGGTTGGGGGTTGAGGATTCTGGATAGTCTATCAATTATGAACATGTTTTAGTTATTGAAAGAGAGTGAGGGAGTGATTTTGAGTCTTTGGGGTTTTGGGTGAAATTGGTTTGTCTAGGCAGTTTAGGTAAGTTAATCAAGACTTGTTAGGCATATAAAACTGAACCAAAACACATCAAAAGTGGCAGAATTGAATTAAGACCCCTAAGTCGTAGGATTTGATGTTTTAGAGTTAAATGCAAACTTAGATCACTTCAAAATCACTCTAGGAATGGTTTAAATTGGTTAGACAAGTTAAAATAGGTATATATCACGACTTAGAGGTGTATAAGTTAGGTTAAAAGGTTGGAATTGGTATAAGGGGTATGAGTTGCATGATTCTGCAGAATTGGCGTTCTGCAGATCATGTAGACTTGCTATGCGGATTATTTCGCATAGCGAGTCGCTCTAGGGAGGAGCTCTCTGCCCAATCTCTCGCTATGCGGCCTATGTGCGCTATGCGAGAGACCCAAAGTCTGATGCCTGGGCGAATTAATTCGCAAGGCGAGCATGTCGCGCTAGGCAACTGGGAAAAGTCTAGAGCCTCTGCCAAATTAATTCACAGAGGCGAGCTGTGATGCGCTATACAAATCCCCCCTGTCTCGCTATGCGACTAGGGGTGCGCTATGCGAATAGTGCTAGTCTCGCCTTGCGGGACGTAGTGCGTTGTGCGATCTGTGTTGGGTTTAGTCTTTTAAATCCTATCTTTTACATGTTTAATTTGTTTGTTCTTGTCATGGTTTGTGAAGCATACCTTGATATCTATAATGTTGTATGTACATGTTCAAAGAAGTGTGTGGACTGTGGTAAAAGTATATGGTTCCAAGGTGATGGAAGTACAATCCAAGTTGTGTAATAAGTATCAAAAGTGTAGAGTCTCTTGGTGAGATTCTTAGTGTTTTAGAATGAAAGTAGGAGCTTAGTCTTGGGGGTCATTCTGAAACTTCAATGGTCAATCACGCTCACTTAGAGAGGTTAAACCATGTAGTGAGGAGTAGCAGGAGGTCTTAGTCTTGGAGGCTTCCAGTATGCCTCAAGGCCCAGAATAGGCTAACCTCGTGAGTATGGCAGGGTGGGGAACCCAAGTATCATAAGTCACCACGAGTGCAAGACCCACCATAGCTCGACTCTCATTCTAAAGTCCGGATAAGCCAAGTCTAGTATTCAGCATGTCAGGATGTATGCCTTAATCTGTTTTGATTAAAGTTAACTCTTGTATGTTCTATGCTTGACATGATGCATGTTTTTATATAATTAGCTCACCCTTGCTTGCTTATTTGTGTGGTGCCATGTGATGTGTGCTTTCCTGTTGCAATGATCATCCATTTGGATGTGAGCAGAAGAGAATGAGGTTTCACTAGAGCATGCCTTGGAGGAAAATGAAGATGATGCTGCCTAGACCCTTAGGATTTTATTAAGTCCCTTATGCGCTTTTTAAAACACTTTTAGCTTAAGTTATTTTGAGATACTTTCTAGCACTTTAAGCTTTAAATTTTCAGTTATTTCCAGGATGACTGTAATCCTAATATTTTAAGCACATCTCTAACTGTTTTCCAGTATTGTATGTGATGACATCTAGATTATATATGCATTTTGTATATTATTGGGATGTCACACTTTACCTCTGTTTAATTTCTGCTAATAAAAATATTCATTTAAAACATTTAAAATATACGTAAAGGTTAACAAGATGAGAATACTTAATATTAAATAGAAGAAATCATATATATATATATATATATATATATATATATATATATATATGACAAGAAAATAATTGTATATGTATATATTACATTCATGCTAAATTAACATAACTGACATACATAGAGGTATTCATGATATCGAATTTTCAAAACTTTGGTTATTAATCCGTTCTCGAATGCTTTTTATTTTAAATATTTTTGAGCAAGTTAATACTAAAATAACAAGTCATTTGAATAAGTGATAAAATATTTTATCACAACTCTATTCTTTTAATAATGATTGATGCTTTTCAAATTTAGTTTTTATTTAGTTTGACTTTTCAATGCCCATATAATAGAATTTTACATCTTTAAAATGGAAATTAATGAAAACTTAAGCGTTTAAAAAGAATTAAATTATTGATAATTTGGAAACAAGAATATTGTGGTGAGTCCTTTAAGAGGAATGTGAAGAAAACATTAAGACTGGAGTAAATAGAAGATAAAGAGTTTAATACAACGGAAATATTATTTAAATATTTATTAATTTTTGTGATAATTTGTTCATTAAAAGAGTGACAGTTTAGAATTCTAATACTACGTATATTTATGGTTATGGGTAACAAAACCAAAATTTACCTTTTCAAAGCCTAAAAACGAGAACAAGTAAATTTATCATCTATATAATTTCATATTGTTTTAAAATTTCATTGCATCATTACATATTTTTAAAATTCCAGTTAATAACTATTAGATATCGTTTTTTAAGGAACTACGGCATATGGTTTGTTTTTATTTTAGATAAAAAAATATATGATGTAATTTGTGTTCTTTTGGATATTAAGTATATTTTCAGAAAAACATTTTTATTTTCTTAACCTATAAATAGTTGAGTTTAAAGAATAGAAGAAAAAGTTGAAAAATAATAAACAATAAATAAACGTAAATATTCAATAATTTAAGAAAATAAAAATGGAAGAGAAAAGGAGATAAAATATTTTTAAAATTATCTAAATTAATTAATTTCATAAAAAATATAAAGGAAAGTTAAATTTCAAAATACAACCACTAATCTTGTTTGTCACATTTCCCTACGCACTTTTTTTTAATTAAAAATAACTTTTTTTTTATAACAGTAGCTTCATCAGACTTTTTTTTTTCTAACATAGCACGAAATGCATTTATAATTATGAGATAGTAAATTGTAGTTTATATTTACAAAAACTAGCACTCTTTTATTTTAAAGTTAGAATTCGATTTTTGAAAACCAAATTCTAACTTTATCTTTTTATATTTTAATACTTTTTTTATAAAGACTTATGTCTTAAGCATTTATATCATCATTGGTATAAGGAACACACCCAATAGCATTGAGCTGACTCACCCATATCAAAAAATGGAATAATTTTACAAAAACTGAGCAAAAATCATTTTGGGAAGTACTATTGTTCCAATCGGGGAGTATAGTTGAAGTTTATGTACAAATTACCCTTTTTCGTCTGGTAGAAAATGAAAGTAATACTTATGGAGCTCATCTAACTTACATGAAAGTACCTAAATGATCTTTTTACTCAACAATTCAATGGCCTAATGTGTTCATTGGTGCATTAAACACCACCAATGACCATTAAACTCACCCACCCATCTAAAATAAGAAACATGAAACAATAACTTGAAAGTAAACTCATTTAGGAAGCTTAGAAAAATGTTTTTTTTTTGGAAATTAAATGGATCTAGTACAATGGTCTAAAAATTATGAGTTAGTAGTCATTTGAAAGCTCTTTGAGTCTAGATTCCAACAAAACAAGAATCAGTTCATTTGGAGTTCGGTGGAGAAAGTTAAGAGCAAAATAACCAGCAAAGGTCAGAAAAACAAACCCGATGAGTGTTGTTCATCCAACTATGGAGTATAGTTGAAGTTTCTGTACAAGTTACCATTTTTCATCTGGTAATCAATTTTAAGACCCCTGTAATTGATTACCAGGGTAGAAAGGGCCAGCAATGCTTATGGAGCTCATCTAACTTACATGAAAGCACCTAAATGACCATTTTACTCAAAAATTCAATGCTCTAATGTGTTCATTAGTGCACTAAACACCACCCATGACCAGTAAACTCACCCACCCATCTAAAATAAGAAACATGAAACAATAACTTGAAAGTAAAATCATTTAAGAAGTTTAGAAAAATGTTTCTTTTGCACCCATGATCGTTAAACTCACTCACCCATCTAAAATAAGAAACATGAAATAATAAACTGAAAGTAAAGTCATTTAGGAAGCTTAGTAAAATGTTGATTTTAGGAAATTAGCTGCATCTTGTACAATGGTCTAAAAATTATGAGTTAGTAGTTATTTGAAAAGCTCTTTAAGTGTAGATTCCAACAAAACAAGAACCAACTCATTTGGAGTTTGGTGGAGAAAGTTAAGAGCAAAACAACCAGCAAAGGTTAAGGTTGACATGGATATATAAAACGTTAGCTTTAAGGAATTAACTGAGGTATCCAAAAATTACAAATTATTAGTCATTGGAAATATTTTTGAGTCTATTTTCTAATAAAAAAAGAATTGCATCATTTGGAGGTTTGTGGGAAAAGTTATGATTAAAATAGTCATTAAAGGTAAAAGTTGACAACACGTTATGTTATACGTATATCTTTCCCTCTTGTTCACAAATATATTATTTATTGAAAATGTCTTTTAAAATTTGTGCATTGTAACAACATTATATGACATATTTCTTAATTAATAAAATGAAAAATTTTCCTATGACACTCCAAAAAATGAAAATTTGGTTTATTTTGGGTCAATTTTTCCATTTTTTGACCCAAGACACGATAATTAACTTTAATAGAGGACGAAGTGATTGACATTAGTGAATGAAACATTTTCTTTAATTTTAACATAATTGTCTTGCATAACAATATCTGAAACACAATTGACATTATGACTACATCGAACATTTAAAGTAGTAATTAACTAATCATTTCGCATAATGGTGTCCAGTTCCACAACGTGGTCACCGCCTGTTCCTAGTTGGATTTCTCCTTCCATGTGAAGGTTCTGCTTCAATATGTTCTTCACCTTCATCTCCTCCATAAACACCAAAGGAAGTACCTATTTCATTATGGCTTTGAACAAAATAAAAGGAGTTATCATTAGGTCCCCCAACAGTGTGGGCCGAAGGTAGAGTGTTGGTTGGTATCAGCCAGAGAGTTTAACGCAGCGGAATAGAGTTAATAAGCGAAAAACGTGTTACGATCACAAACCAAGTTACAGTGGTCCTTTTTAAGATTAACTTTTCTAATAGAAAAATTATCGAATAGTTGATGTGCAGATAAAATTAAAAAGTATAGGGAGTAGAAAAATCACACAAGTAATTTTTATACTGGTTCGATTCAAAAGAATCTACGTCCAGTCGTTAATCACTATAACAAGTGATTAACAGTTTCACTAAAAATCAGTTTTACAAATTACACAAAAGTGAATAAAATATTAAGATTGGACCTTCCTTCAACGAATGAACTGGAAGATGAACACTCTGCCAACTCGAAGAGAACCGCTCCGACTATCGACACACGAAACACGAGCTTCTCCTATTCACGAGACCAAGCAAGGGAACTTGAACTATAGCTTTTGAGAACTTCCTCTGACAAACAATATTCTACAAGAGTTTCTATTCAACAACATTACTTCTGAAGTTCTCAGAAGTCCAATATATAGCCAGCTGCTCTGAATATCAAAGGTCAAGTCCTAAGTGCTAGTGATAATCGATTATTGTAAGTGATAATCGATTATCCAAGTCCGTTATAGGTTTTTCAAACTAACTTTTCAAAAATAGACTTCTTATAATCGATTATTTGGAGTGATAATCGATTATTTAAGAGAGATTCATGATAATCGATTATTGCTCCTCATAATCGATTATTTCAGAACATTTACTAAAATATACAGATTTTAAAGATATTCCACTACACTTATATACTACAAAGTGCTTTTTAAAAATTTAAAATATCTTCTTCAGGTCAAACATCTTGTAGCATCATCAAAACCATTTACTTCAACATTTACCAATGCTCCTCATTGTAACATAGAGTAGGGGCATAAGCTCTAAACAAGCTTGACAGGCCTAGATCAGAGAACGATAAAATTGAATGCCTTCTTGCATCCATACTTGGCTCTGCATGAGGAGTGTTTTCATGGTCCCTACTTCATGGTATTTAGAAGAATGAAGATGTGTCGATGTTGAGGCACCTTACATCCTAGGGTCATTCAACATTTGTGGAATGGAGAAAAACAAAATTGCATTCTCAAAATACCAGGACATGTACTCGCTTAGGTGGACAAGTGGCCCTAGAACTGGAATCCTTTGTCAAAAAATGGATAAAATGACCTAAAACAAACCAAAAACCATCATAGGGAGTGTTGTTCATCCAACTAGAAAGTATAGTTGAAGTTTTTGTACAAATGACCCTTTCTCCCCTGGTAATTGATTACAAGGGTCTTGTAATCAATTACTAGAGGAAAAAGGGTAATTCGTACAGAAACTTCAACTATACTCCATAGTTGGATGAACAACACTCCCCAGGTTTGTTTTTCTTACCTTTGCTGATTGTTTTGATCTTAACTTTCTCCACCGAACTTCAAATTAGTTGATTCTTGTATTGTTGGAATCTAGACTCAAAGAGCTTTCAAATGACTACTAACTCATAATTTTTAGACCATTGTACTAAATACAGTTAATTTCCCAAAAAAAACGTTTTTCTAAGCTTCATAAATGAGTTTACTTTCATGTTATTGTTTCATGTTTCTTATTTTAGATGGGTGGGTGAGTTTAATGGTCACAGGTGGTGTTTAGTGCACCGATGAACTCGTTAGGCCATATAAATTTTGTGTAAAAAGGTTATTTAGGTACTTTCATGTAAGTTAGATGAGCTACATAAGCATTGCTGGCCCTTTTTCCCTTTATAATCAATTACAGGTGTCTTGTAATCGATTACCAGAGGAAAAAGGGTAATTTGTACAGAAACTTCAACTATACTCCATAGTTGGATGAAAAACACTTCCCAAGTTTGTTAACTCCAAATGAGTTGATTCTTGTTTTGTTGGAATCTAGACTCAAAGAGCTTTCAAATGACTACTAACTCGTAATTTTTAGACCACTGTACTAGATGCAGTTAATTTCCCAAAAAAAAATGTTTTTGTAAGCTTCCTAAATAAGTTTACTTTCAAGTTATTGTTTCATGTTTCTTATTTTAGATGGGTGGGTGAGTTTAATGGTCATGGGTGGTGTTTAGATGAGCTCCATAAGCATTGTTGGTCATTTTCTGCCCTGATAATCGATTACAAGGGTCTTTGCTCTGTTTTTGTAAAATTATTCCATTTTTTTATATAGGTGAGTCAGCTTAATGCTATTGGGTGTATTCCTTTCACCAATGTTGAGGTTAGGCCATTGATTTCTTAAAAAAAATATCCATTTACAAGGTGGTCTGCTCCAATTGAGGTGTTGTGCATGACCATTGTTTCCTTTTTGAAGGCCTAGTAAAAAGTTCAAAATATAAATCAAAATTCGGTTTGTTGGAAACCCAATTCCAATATATTTTTCCTATTAAGGCTTAAAAAATAAAATTTTTTATAAAAAATATTAAAATATATAATTTTAACCTAAGATTATAAAAAAATTAAAATATAAATACTTAAAAAATAATTTTTTTAAAAAAATATATTAAAATATAAAATTCTAACAAAATTATAAAAAAAAATTAAAATATAAATACTAAAAAAAAGTCTTTATAAAAAATATTAAAATATAAAAAGATAAACATAAGATTATAAAAAAAAATATAACTTAAAATTCAGTTTTTCATAAACCCAATCCTAACCTTAACATTATTAAAAAAAAAAAAGTTAGAATTCATTTTTCTAGAAATCAAACTGTAACTTTAAAAGAAAAGTGTGATAAATATAAAGAGTACGGTACCTTGACACATGCAGTGGCAAATACATTCATTCGACACGCTGTCATGTCATTAAATTTTAAAACGGTGCAATGTGATTATTTGACATTGGAGATTAAATTCGTAAACTCCCTTGTTTGAAACATTTCATTTGTTTCGAAAGTTTTCTCTCTTTCCGTGGTTCTTTATTTCATTTGTTTTGTAGGCTTTCTCTCTTTTTCCATTTTGCAGAAGCTACTCTTAATGGGTGTTTGTGCGTGAAGATTTTTGAGTTTGTGCATGTTTCATTTTTCCGGTGAAGGTTATCCATTATTTTCTTCTTCGTCTTTGGTTATTCATTCTTTTCATTAAAGAAGCACAAACCGTAAGTCAAGGAGAAAGGGGATTTTTGGTACGACGGCAAGGATCGTGAGGAAGGTCCAATTCCAGGTATGGGGGAAGCTAACTTGAACTAATTTGTTTAAGTTGTGTTAATATTTGATGAATCTATAAACCTATGTTTCTCTTAGGGTTATGAATATACTGTTGTTTATCACATTTAGTTGAAAGAACTATTTTCCAAATATGACTAAAAATACCAATAATAAGTGAAGGAGGTGGTGTTATTAAGCTTTCTTTTAGTGCATGGGAACATAAATTATGTCAATGGACTTCATTGATGGAAAATTAGTAATATGTCCTCACTATACAAATGTAGATTATACTCTTCAAATAATCACTTACTGAGCAAGAAATCAAACCACTTCGAATCATGTTTGTTTCATATTATATATTCTTAACTAATGACCTACAATTTGTTTCCTATCATAAATTATATATCCTTTCTTTTCCATGTTTTCTTTTCCAATTACCACTATTTATTTATCTAAACTTATATGCATATGTCATGCTGTATATTTATGGATGGCCTAGCTAAGACAGGAAAAATAATGGATGGCCTAGCTAAGACAGGAAAAATACATGAAGTCAAACTAATCTTTGATGAAGTAAGAAAAACCATGTCAGATAAGGTAAGATTTATTCAATGGATTAAAGAAAGGGATAAAGGGGAGGGCTTTCGAAGTGAAAACGAAGAAGAAAAGAAAATATAATAAAGTTTCGTTATTATGGAAAGAAGAATAAAAAACCTTGCTTTTTTTCTCCCAATATTACCCTTAGTGAAGATTCATTGATGTGGGACCCAAACCGTCTCATTTGAATGTAGAATTTATTTGGCGTGTCAAAGTATTATTATTGTTAATTTTATAAAAAATAATATTTTAACATCAATTTTTGACACCATTTTGACACTACACACGTGTTAAAATGTGGTTGGATGATTTCAAATTAAAAAAACTGAAGTAAAGGTATATTTGGAAGGAAAAAATTAAAGATTTTTTTAATTTGAAATCGTTCAACCATATTTTGACACGTGTGATGTATCAAAAAATTGATCTTAAAATATCATTTTCCTTGAGTTTACGTACAGGGTCTAACGAAAAAGATAGGAGTGGAAATTGTTGGGTGCAAGAAATGGTGTGTGGGTCTCACAGTGGAAAAAAAAAATGAGTAAAGAAAATAAAGACTAGGTGAAGATGGGTGTGTGGTACACGTAAATAATCAAGTGCAGAGGAGGAAGAAGTTTCTTCGGTTTCGGAGTTAGGAAATATATATAGTATATGTTATATATTATGTTAATATAATATAGATATTTATATATATTTATATATGTATATATATAAGATGAATACGTGATATTATTTATATATATATATATATATATATATATATATATATATATATATATGTATGATAAATTAAAGGTTACGTGAAGGATTATGGGTGGGTAGTTCCATTTCTTATTTATTAAAGATTGATGAAAATGGTCCTTTTTACGAGGTTGCAGGGTAATATAGTCCTTTTGGATTAATTGGTTTTAGGAAGGATTAATTCATTGGAAGAGCAAGACACATATTTTGATTAACGAGTGGAACAAGATGGTAGGTTGTGTTTTATTGTAGTTGGGCTCGTGGGCTGAAGCACATTAATGGGTCACGGAAAGTTATTAATTTTTGGTGGTGACTAATAGAATAAATAATTATCATTGTGGTAGAATTTGTAGATGGATGAGTTTATGTATATTTTGAGATCATTCATGAAAGGTAAGGAGATTTGTGTTATAAATCTTGTGATTGGTGAGAAATGTGTATTACTAAGACTATTATGCATGTAATGTGTTAAGAATTATGTTTAAACTTGATTATTGGTTGGGAAATACATGTTATTGAGAATGTGTATTTATTTGTGATTATGAGTTAATGTATATCATTGAGATTAAAGGTAGAATGTATTGAGAATGTGATATTATTCTTGTGATTGGTGAGTAATGTATATTGTTGAGAATATCTATATTTTGATAATGGTGAGATAAATCTAGTGATTTGTGGGGGAATGCATGAAAATGAGAATAAGGATAGAATTATGATGTGAACATGAAACTATGTTATTTTCTTGTACTGTCGTCGGTCATGGATGAACTTTTCGTGTTGCGGTACGGTAATAATGTATTGGACTCTCATTTTGAGATAGTGATTCGAGTGTCACTTTCCTCTACAGAGGGATGTGGATGTCTCGCCCAAATGACTTCAGCTCGCGTGAGTATAGTGTTCGGTGGGTGTTTCCCACCGAAGTTTTTACTCGTAATTCCTTGAGAAGTCGGGGAGATAGGTCGGAAGTTGCGATGGAAGACGACTCGAATTGCCCTGTTGGGAACAAGTGCCTGTTAGTGATAATAGGTTATGATGACACAGTAGAAGGAAATGATATTGGGTCATAAATAAATTGACTATGATGGAAATGTTTTGATGGAACATGTTGTACGATTATATTATTGTGTTTAATATGAACATGATATTTTGTATGCCATGTTAATTTTAGTTGCTCACCCTTGCATGTTGTGGTTGTGGTTTCCACCTACGATGATCGTACCTGTACGAGAATAGATGGCGTTGCAGATAAAGGCTGGATCAAAGTAACTGGCGAGAGTTGGGATCTTTATATCGGGGTTGACTACTCATTATGTTTTAAAACTTTTTAAACTTGGTATTTTTATGTAAAAATGATATTCTAGAATTTCAGACAACATTTATAATTATGTTTTGCTTCTGCATTTAATCAAATAAAGTTTAATTGTCTTAAAGAATTGTGTTATCGAAATACGTTGCGAAATTTTTTTACACCGTGACAACTCGAAAAATCCGGGTGTTACATACTTAGCCAAATCTGGTATCTAGTGTTCGACCCTTCGGCCTCAACTCCTTGGTCATTCGGCCTTAGGTGCTTAGCAAAATTTGGAAACAGGTATTCGGCCCTTCGGCCTCAACTCCTCGCCCATTCGGCCTTAGCTACTGAGCCAAATTTGGCAACAGGTATTCGGCCCTTCGGCTTCAATTGCTTGGCCATTCGGCCTCAACTGCTCAGCCATTCGGCCTCAGAAGTACTTAGCCAAATCTGGCATCAAGTGTTCGGCTCTTCGACCTCAATTGCTTGGCCATTCGGCCTCAACGGCTCGGTCATTCGGCCTTAAAGGTACTTAGCCAAATCTGGCAACAGGTATTCGGCCCTTCGGCCTCAATTGCTTGGCCATTCGGCCTCAACGGCTCGGTCATTCGGCCTCAACGGCTCGGTCATTCGGCCTCAAAGGTACTTAGCCAAATTTGGCAACAGGTATTCGGTACTTCGGCCTCAATTGCTTGGCCATTCGGCCTCAACTCCTTGGCCATTCCGGCTTAGACACATAGCCAAATTTGCAACAGGTATTCGGCCCTGCGACCTAATTAGCTTGGCCATTCGGCCTCAATTGCTCGCTCATTCGGCCTCATAGGTACTTACCCAAATATGGACTCAACTGTTCGGCCCTTCGTCCTCAACTCCTCGGCCATTCGGCCTTAGGTACTTAGCCAAATTTGGGAACAGGTATTCAGCCTTTCGGCCTCAATTGCTTAGCAATTCGGCGTCACAGGTACTTAGCCGAATCTAGCATCAAGTGTTCAGCCCTTCGGCCTCAACTCCTTGGCCATTCGGCCTTAGGTACTTAGCCAAATTAGGCAACAGGTATTCGGTCGTTCGTCCACAATGACTTGGCAATTTGGACTCACAAGTACTTAGGCAAATCTAGCATCAAGTGTTTGGCCCTTCGGCCTCAACTCCTTGGCCATTCCGACTTTGGTACTTAGCCAAATTTGGCAACAGGTATTAGGCCCTTCGAACTCAAGGTCTTGGCCATTCGGCCTCAAGTGCTCGGTCATTCGACCTCACAGGTACTTTGCCAAATCTGGCATCACGTGGTCGGCACTTCGTCCTCATATCGTCAGCCATCCGGCCATACGTACTTTGCCAAATTCGGCAAAAGGTATTCGGCCCTGCAGCCTCAACTCCTCGGCCATTCGGCCTTAGCTACTTAGCCAAATTTGGCAACAGGTATACGGCCATACGACCTAATTAGCTTGGCCATTCGGCTTCAATTGCTCGCCCATTCTGCTTCAATTGCTTGCGCATTCGGCCTCACAGGTACCTACCCAAATATGACATCAAGTGTTCGACCCTTTGGCCTCAACTCCTCGGCCATTCGGGCTTACGTACTTAGCCAAATTTGGGAACAGGTACTCGGCCCTTCGGCCTCAATTGCTTAGAATTTCGGCGTCACAAGTACTTAGCCAAATCTAGCATCAAGTGTTCGGCCCTTCGGCTTCAACTCCTCGGCCATTCGGGCTGAGTTACTTAGCCAAATTTGGAAACAGGTATTAGGCCCTTCGAACTCAATGGCTTGGCCATTCGCCCTCCACTATTCGGCCATTCGGCCTCACATGTACTTTGCCAAATCTGGCATCAAGTGTTCGGCCATTCGTCCTCAATTCCTCGGCCATCTGGCCATACGTACTTAGCCAAATTCGGTAAAAGGTATTCGGCCCTTCAGCCTGAAGTCCTCGGCCATTCGGCCTTAGGTATTTAGCCGAATTTGCCAACAGGTATTCGGCCCTTCGGCCTCAATTCCTTGGACATTCGGCCTCAATTACTCTACCATTCAGCCTAACTAGTACTTAGCCAAATCTATCATCAAGTGTTCGGCCCTTCGGCCTCGACTCCTTGGCTATTCGGCCTTAGGTACTTAGCCAAATTTGGAAAAAGGTATTCGGCCGTTCATCCTCAATTACTTGGCAATTCGGCCTCACAAGTAGTTAGCCATTTCTGGCATGAACTGTTCGGCCCTTCGGCATCAACTCCTTGGCCATTCTGGCTTAGGTACTTAGCCAAATTTGGTAACAGGTATTCAGTCCTTCGACCTAATTAGCTTGGCCATTCAGCCTCAATTGCTCGCCCATTCGGCCTCACAGGTACTTACCGAAATATGGCATCAAGTGTTCGGCTCTTCGGCCTCAACCCCTCGGCCATTCGGCCTTAGGTACTTAGCGAAACTTAGGAACAGGTATACGGCCCTTCGGCCTCAATTGCTTAACAATTAGGCGTCACAGGTACTTAGCCAAATCTAGCATCAAGTGTTCGGTCCTTCGACTTCAACTCCTCGGCCATTCGGCCTTAGGTACTTAGCCAAATTTGGGAACAGGTATTCGGCCCTTCGGCCTCAATTGCTTAGCAATTTAGTGTCACAGGTACTTAGCCAAATCTAGCATCAAGTGTTCAGCCATTTGGCTTCACCTCCTCGGCCATTCGGGCATAGGTACTAAGCCAAATTTGACAACAGGTATCAGGCACTTCGAACTCAATGGCTTCGCCATTCAGCCTCAACTGCTCGACCATTTGGCCTCACAGGTACGTTGCTAAATCTAGCATCGAGTGCCCTTCGACCTCAATTCCTCGGCCAACTTACATTACGTACTTAGCCAAATTCGGCAAAAGGTATTCGGCCTTTCGGCCTCAACTCTTCGGCCTTTCGGCCTCAACTCCTCGACCGTTTGGCCTTGGGTATTTAGCAAAATTTGCCAACAGGTATTCGGCCCTTCGGTCTCAATTGCTTGGACATTCGGCCTCAATTGCTTGACAATTCAGCCTCACAGGTACTTAGCCAAATCTAGCATCAAGAGTTCGGCCCTTCGGCCTCGACTCCTTGGCCATTCCGCCGTAGGTACTTAGCCAAATTTGGCAACAGGTATTCGGCCGTTCGTCCTCAATTGCTTGGCAATTCGACCTCACAAGTACTTAGTCATTTCTGGCATCAAGTGTTCGGCCCTTCGGCCTCAACTCCTTTGCCATTCTGGCTTAGGTACTTAGCCAACTTTGGCAACAGGTATTCGGCCCTACGACCTAATTTTCTTGGCCGTTCGGCCTCAATTTCTCGCCTATTCGGCCTTATAGGTACTTAGCCAAATCTGGCATCAAGTGTTCGGCCCTTCGGCCTCAACTACTCGGTCATTCGGCCTTAGATACTTAGCCAAATTTGGCAACAGGTATTCGGCCGTTCGTCCTCAATTGCTTGGCAATTCGGCCTTACAAGTACTTAGCCATTTCTGGCATCAAGTGTTCGGCCATTCGGCTTCAACTCCTTGGCCATTCCGGCTTAGGTACTTAGCCAAATTTGGCAATAGGTATTCGGCCCTGCGACCTAATTCGCTTGGCCATTCAGCCTCAATTGCTCGCCCATTTGGCCTCACAAGTCGTTACCCAAATACGGCATCAAGTGTTCGGCCCTGCGGCCTCAACTCCTCGGCCATTCGGCCTTACGTACTTAGCCAAATTCGGCAAAAGGTATTCGGCCCTTCGGTCCCAACTCCTCGACCGTTCGACCTTAGGTATTTAGCCAAATTTACCAACAGGTATTCGGCCCTTTGACCTCAATTGCTTGGACATTCGGCCTCAATTGCACGACCATTCAGCCTCACAGGTACTTAGCCGAATCTAGCATCAAGTGTTCGGCCCTTCGGCCTTAGGTACTTAGCCAAATTTAGCAACAGATATTCAGTCGTTCGTCCACAATTACTTGGCAATTTGGCCTCACAAGTACTTAGCCAAATCTAGCATCAAGTGTTCGGCCCTTCGGCCTCAACTCCTTGGCCATTCCGGCTTTAGGAATTCGCCAAATTTGGCAACAGGTATTAGGCCCTTCGAACTCAATAGCTTGGCCATTCGGCCTCAACTGCTCGGTCATTCGGCCTCACAAGTACTTTGCCAAATCTGGCATCACGTGGTCGGCACTTCGGCCTAAATTCCTCGGCCATCTGGCCATACGTACTTTGCCAAATTCGGCAAAAGGTATTCGGCCCTGCAGCCTCAACTCCTCGGCCATTCAGCCTTAGCTACTTAGCCAAATTTGGCCACAGGTATTCGGCCCTACAACCTAATTAGCTTGGCCATTCGGCTTCAATTGCTCGCCTATTCCGCTTCAATTGCTCGCCCATTCGGCCTCAGAGGTACCTACCCAAATATGGCATCAAGTGTTCGACCCTTCGGCCTCAACTCCTCGGCCATTCGGCCTTAGGTACTTAGCAAAATTTGGGACCAGGTATTCTGCCCTTCGGCCTCAATTGCTTAACAATTCGGTGTCACAGGTACTTAGCCAAATCTAGAATAAAGTGTTCGGTCCTTCGGCTTCAACTCCTCGACCATTCGGCCTTAGGTACTTAGCCAAATTTGGGAACAGGTATTCGGCCCTTCGGCCTCAATTGCTTAGCAATATAGTGTCACAGGTACTTAGCCAAATCTAGCATCAAGTGTTCAGCCATTTGGCTTCACCTCCTCGGCCATTCGGGCATAGGTACTAAGCAAAATTTGGCAACAGGTATCAGGCACTTCGAACTCAATGGCTTGGCCATTCAGCCTCAACCGCTCGGCCATTCGGTCTCACAGGTACTTTGCTAAATCTGGCATCAAGTGCCCTTCAGCCTCAATTCCTCGGCCAACCGACATTGCGTACTTAGCCAAATTTGGCAAAAGGTATTCTGCCTTTCGGCCTCAACTCCTCGGCCGTTCGGCCTTGGGTATTTAGCCAAATTTGCCAACAGGTATTCGGCCCTTCGGCCACAATTGCTTGGACATTCGGCCTCAATTGCTTGACCATTCAGCCTCACAGGTACTTAGCCAAATCTAGCATCAAGAGTTCAGCCCTTCGGCCTCGACTCCTTGGCCATTCCGCCTTAGGTACTTAGCCAAATTTGGCAACAGGTATTCAGCTGTTCGTCCTCAATTGCTTGGCAATTCGGCCTCACAAGTTCTTAGCCATGTCTAGTATCAAGTGTTCGGCCCTTCGGCCTCAACTCCTTTGCCATTCCGGCTTAGGTACTTAGCCAAATTTGGCAACAGGTATTCGGCCCTGCGACCTAATTTTCTTGGCCATTTGGCCTCAATTGCTCGCCTACTCGGCCTTATAGGTACTTAGCCAAATCTGGCATCAAGTGTTCGGCCCTTCGGCCTTAGGTACTTAGCCAAATTTGGCAACAGGTATTCGGCCGTTCATCCTCAATTGCTTGGCAATTTGGCCTCACAAGTACTTAGCTATTTCTGGCATCAAGTGTTTGGCCATTCGGCCTCAACTCCTTGGTCATTCCGGCTTAGGTACTTAGCCAAATTTGGCAACAGGTATTCGGCCTTGCGACCTAATTCGCTTGGCCCTTCAGCCTCAATTGCTCGCCCATTCGGGCTCACAAGTCGTTACCCAAATACGGCATCAAGTGTTCGGCCCTTCGGGCTCAACTCCTCGGCCATTCGGCCTTACGTACTTAGCCAAATTTGGCAATAGGTATTCGGCCCTTCGGTCCCAACTCCTCGACCGTTCGACATTAGGTATTTCGCCAAATTTACCAACAGGTATTCGGCCCTTCAGCCTCAATTGCTTGAACATTCGGCCTCAATTGCTCGACCATTCAGCCTCACAGGTACTTAGCCGAATCTAGCATCAAGTGTTCGGCCCTTCGGCCTTGACTCCTTGGCCATTCGGCCTTAGGTACTTAGCCAAATTTGGCAACAGATATTCGGTCGTTCGTCCACAATTACTTGGCAATTTGGTCTCACAAGTACTTAGCCAAATCTAGCATCAACTGTTCGGCCCTTCGGCCTCAACTCCTTGGCCATTCCGGCTTTAGTAATTAGCCAAATTTGGCAATAGGTATTAGGCCCTTCGAACTCAGTGGCTTGGCCATTCGGCCTCAACTGCTCGGTCATTCGGCCTCACAGGTACTTTGCCAAATATGGCATCACGTGGTCGGCACTTCGGGCTCAATTCCTCGGCCATCTGGCCATACGTACTTTGCCAAATTCGGCAAAAGGTATTCGGCCCTGCAGCCTCAACTCCTCGGCCATTCGGCCTGAGCTACTTAGCCAAATTTGGCAACAGGTATTCGGCCCTACAACCTAATTAGCTTGGCCATTCGGCTTCAATTGCTCACCCATTCGGCCTCAGAGGTACTTACCCAAATATGGCATCAAGTGTTCGACCCTTCGGCCTCAACTCCTCGGCTATTCAGCTTTAGGTACTTAGCCAAATTTGGGAACAGGTATTCTGCCCTTCGGCCTCAATTTCTTAACAATTCGGTGTCACAGGTACTTAGCCATATGTAGCATCAAGTGTTCGGTCCTTTGACTTCAACTCCTCGGCCATCCGGGCTTAGGTACTTAGCCAAATTTGGCAGTAGGTATTAGGCCCTTCGAACTCAATGGCTTGGCCATTCGGCCTCAACTGCTCGGTCATTCGGCCTCACAAGTACTTTGCTAAATCTGGCATCAAGTGGTCGGCACTTATGCCTCAATTCCTTGGCCATCCGGCCTTACGTACTTAGCCAAATTCGGAAAAAGGTATTCGGCCCTTCAGCCTCAACTCCTCGGCCCTTCTGCCTTAGGTATTTAACCAAATTTCCAAACAGGTATTCGGCCCTTCGTCCTGAACTGCTTAGACATTCGGCCTCAATTGCTGGACCATTGATGGGTGTCGCCGCCCATACAAATTTGATTGCATATTAGGAATGCAGTATAGCTAGGGAATGATCCCTAGGTCGTCTCTCAAGGACCAACTGCGATTCAGAATCAAGTCTAAACATAGTGGGGGGGATTTTGAAGGTGTTTTTGCAAGGTGAATTAAACTAAATTAAAAATGGAAATTAAACCGAACATAATTAAAAGCGTTAAAGTAAACAATACACTGAAAAAGACAAACAACATGAGGACAGTAAATTGAATATTCCTAAAACAAGACATGTAAACTAATTAAAATGCAGATGGATAATAAAGAAACACATTAACTAAAAATTAAATTCACATTGCGGCTTAAAAAAAATATGCATCCTATAACTAATAAATAAAATACTATGACTAGAAAATATGTAAAAAAAAAATATGTAAAAGCTAATTAAATGGCAGCATTGCCGTGACCCTCACAGTGAAAATATCACTTGCTTTAAAAATAAATGCCCAATGTGCATCACTTTTGGAAGAAAAGAAATCACTAGCGCTGCATCCTTTCAAAGCCAAATGAATTCTAGTGGGCACCGCTTAACCAAAATAAATCACGTGAATAGCTTCCAAAATGAGTGCTATATTTTAAAATAAAATCACATTTGGCAGCAAACATGTGCAGCAAAAAAACAATTTAAATTCTCCATGTCTGAATCAATGTGCACCATAATCCAATTAATTATTTAAATGGAATTGTGAATTAAAGGAAATTATGCTCTTGGAATTCTCCCTCCTAGCACCGTGCAGATAGTGGCAGTTATAGCCCTCATTTCTCAAAAATCAAATTGCTTGAGTCAAACTTAAAGCATTTAATGTGCATAAATCAAGCTGCTGTAACTCTTCCATCAAATCAACTCTTTAATCAATAAAACCCAAAGCAAAGAAAAGGAAATGTACAGCCCTGGATCATCAATCCGTAGCCACACACAGAAATCAAATCACCTTTCTCTTCCAAATTGAAATATGCTTCCTGCTAAAAGAAATAAAAAAAACATGCTCTTCAAAACTTAAATTCCCATCAGCCGTAACCTTTTCATGCAAGCAACTAGAAATACTGTTGTGGTGATGTTGAGCAGCTGCTTCCACATTTTCCAGCGAGGTGAAAGTAACGTGCAGCTGCCTAATGAAATCAAAGCTCTTTCTCCAATTAACACACAAAGCCAAGACCCAATGTAAGCTGCAACACCTTTTGTGATTCAACGAAAATTAAAAAGGAAAATTTCTGCAACGAGATGTGCTTTCCGTAACAGCTTGAAAATCCCTTTGCACAAAATAATAAGATAAAAAATCCTTCATTCATCCAAGAAACCAGCGTAAAAAAAAAAACAAAAGCTCTCATTCTTCATTCATCCAAAATCCATGATGGTCAACATTCTCTCCATTAAGATATGCTTATTGATGAGTCGATATTTTATTGATTTCACTTAGTTTATTGTGCTAGAATTAATCAGGGAATTGTGCTTAATTGTCCGGTATTTTCCCGTTTTTCCTAATTATGTTTAATTTGACCGGAAATTCTATTTTTAATTAATTTGAATTTTCTGAGCTAATTATTTGCATTATTATTTTCAGGGAAAATTTTGGAAACACAATTTGGGACATTTGGAGGACACCAAATAAATTCAAGACTCTCCTATTAGACATTTTAAATTTAGTTACATTGTAAATTTAATTGTTAGAACTTTTTAGACAAACTCTTTGCATTTTGGGCCAATTTTGGAAAAATGTTGTTGGGCCCAATTTTATTGACACTTGACACATGGCACTTAGGGTTGGGTGGACCCCACCCTAATTTTGGGGACAACACTTGGCCTTTTGTGGGCAGCCGTCACAGACATATTGGAAGCTGCTGCTGCAACGTTAATTGGAGACCATTCACTCTCGGCTGGAACGATTTTTGGTGGGTGCAGAGCAAAATTCTTTGAGTAATGTTTGAGTTATTGGGAATTGGATGAATGTTTTACTTTTTCTTTATTATATAGTGCAACACTGTTCCATATATTTCTTTATCTTGTAGTTACTTTATTCAAGAACACATCTTTGATTTAAATTCCATGTTACGGCTGGTGCAGGGAAACAATTATTTTCTTTCTTTATTTTGTGAGATCAAAAGTAGATTGAGAGAAGGAATGTCATTAATTTCTTGGATGAAGTGATGTTACGGCTGAGCAAAAGTAAGCACACATTTTATTGTGTAGAATGAAGAGTTGATAGGTGATGGTGTTCGGTGTTAGCTGGAGGAAGTGACGTTTTTTTTGTTCCTAGTTTTATTGAATGAAAAAAGAAAGAATTGGAGAAGAGATGGGACGGTTAAGGGCAGCTGGAAGTTTTCCAAAGCAATTTTATTTTAGAAAGAAGTAGAAAGGTGATTTGATGGGATTCGGTGTGTAGGTGATGATTCAGGAGGCATGGTGAATTTACTTGGAAAATTAAGCATTTTTACTTTTCTTGGATAAAGGAATGTGTCACGGCTGTAGGATAGTTGAATTAGAAATATTGAAAAGGTGAATGGGAAGAAGACATGGCTGTCACGTACATGAGAGAAAAGTCCCAAGGGTCTTAGCTTTATTATTTCGATGTTGAACCGAGAAGAGTAAAAAAAAAAAAACATTGAGGTGCCTGCTTAATATTAACCTTATTTTAGTTTATTAATCATTTTGCGTCTTTCAATGTTTCATTATTTTTCTGCAAATCCTAGTTGAATCCTTTGCTGGTCATGCGTTTTTGGCATTGAAATATTATTTTCGATGCATTATGCTTTCATTTAGCTTTAAATACGTTCCATGTTTTATCCATTGCTTTTCAATTGGGTTGTTCATTTTGGCATTTTTTTTATTCCAGCTGTGGTGCCTCCAAACTTATGAAATCATGCATTTTATTATTTGCTTAAGATAGACCACTTAGTCTATTATACTAGCTCCTTATCATTGTCGGGCTGGTGTTTTGATTCATCATGTTGATTTCGTCTTCCATTCTCCTTAGCATAGATTGCATGCGTAACAAATTTCCGCTAGGTTCTTTTTTTTTTAGTGACTTATATTTTATTTTTGTTTTTAATTTAATTTCAGTCTTTAGTTCAATGCTTTAAATCATGTTCGGTTGTATTTAATTTCCCTGCATTTAATTTAGTTTATTTTGCATCCACAAACAAACTCTTCAAACCCCCCACTACGTGTTAGACCAAAGACTCGAACCGCAGTTGGTCCTTGAGAGACGACCTAGGGGTCATTCCCTAGCATTATACTGCATTTCTAAATTGCAATCAAATTTGTATGGGTTGCGACACCCATCACTTATGTAAAAATCTCCTTTTCAAGTGTCTCTGCCGAGAATCAATGTTCCCCATCCGAGAGAGAGCTTCTGTTGAGAGTGTTGCCCTCAAGTGTGACGGCTGCAGCTCTACTAAGAGGCCAAGTGTTTTTTTCAAAAAGAGGTGGGGTCCACCCTAAAAATAAAGGAAACCCTAAGACATGTGTCCTACAATTTTGGGCCCTCATATTTTTGTTAAAATTTGGCCCAATGTGCACAAGCTTGTCCAAAAAGTTTAAACAGTTAAATTACAATATAACTAAAATTTAAAATGTCTAATTTGAGAGTCTTGAATTTATTGTCTCCTCCCAATGCTCCAAAATATATCTCCAAAATTTTCCCTGAAAATAATAATGCAAATAATTAGCTCACAAAATTCAAATTAATTAAAATTAGAATTTCCGGTCAAATTAAGCATAATTAGGAAAAACGGGAAAATACCAGACAATTAAGCACAATTCCCTGATTAATTCTAGCACAATAAACTAAGTGAAATCAATAAAATATCGACTCATCAAAATAGACCACACTTAGTCTTTTGCACTCCTGGGAAAAATTAAGACGCAAATCTGGGTACAGTTCAACGGACATCGGGGAATTTACACAGACTCAACACACAGACAATAAAGACTGACAAGGAAAGAAACAAACAGAATTACAATCCTCAAGAAATCTGGACAAGGAAAACGAAGTAGACAGTGTCCAACACAAAGTCATCCAAGCAATTCCAAGCATGGCAAAATGATCAATCAGTTCAAGAGGTGAAACAAAAATGACAGAGCCTCACAGATGCACACAATCAATGTTTCTCTCAAGTGTCTAGGGTAAATAATTCAACTCAATGCACTCAAGAAAGCAGACAACAAGCAGTCTTGGCAAGCCTCTAATATCAACACTCAAAACATATATGCCTGTTCAAATCAAAAGGTCTTTTATGGATGCAATGAGGTCAAGGACAAGGAAGGATAAAATATGGATAAGAATCTATAAACCAAAAGAAATAGAGGAGCAATGGGGAACAAGTGTAAACACAGTTAAATAACACCCAAACCCTCTAATTCAATCCTCTTTTTGACTCCATCTTTCACACAATTTTTTTTTCTCATTTTTCTGTATTTTTTTCTTTCCTTTTTTTTCATCTTGTCTCTTTCCTTTTCTCTCTTTTCAGAACGCAACTCTAAGAGACAAGATAACACAACATATATACAAAAACAAACAAGAAGAGGAACCAACTAGCCAATTCATCTGAATCCCCAAGGAGACCACACTTGTTCCCAAAACACTTCCAAAGCTCCAAAATTCCCTAAGGTTAAGGTAATCATGGTTTTTCTCTTAGGGCTAGTGTATGAGCTTCAAAACAAAGAAATGGGGAAAGTATAGGCTCAAAAGGGGTTATCAAGGGATCAAAATAGGGTAGACTCATCTGTCTAGTGAGGCTCAACAACAAAACTGCCTTTATCACTTTCAAACATGCATATCCATCAAGAATTATCAACAGAGTCAAGCCAAGGCATATGTGCAAGCAATCAAGAGATATATCACACAAGAAAGAACATAAAGTGGCTCAATTTCTCACACAGGGTATTTCTGTCACAATCAAATCAACCTCTCAAGCATCATAATCATATTCCCAAGTAAAGAAAAGCAAGGAATCCAACAAATCAGAGTATCAATGAAGTGAAAGACAAGTCAACAACCTAAACCAAGTCCAGAAATCAAGAGAAACATGCAAAACTGTATACAAGACAAAACAAAAACTACCTAGAAAACAAAAAATTAACGCATAAAACATAAACTAATCAAAGAAAATCAGAGTCTCTCCCAATAAACCACACTTAAACTACACAGTGTCCTCAATGTGTCACAATCATCAGATCGAGAATCAGAACAATCAACAGATCAATGACAAGTGCAATAAAAGCGGGAACGGGGGAGAAGGGAAGAGAGGAAACTCCCCTGGTCATGGTGGCATTTGCCAATTTTGGACTTTCAGGGAGATGTCTTCCCCGGCAACGGCGCCAAAATTTGATGGGCTGTCGCGACCCATACAAATTTGATTGCATAAATTATGCAGTATAGCTAGGAAGTGACTCCTAGGTCGTCTCTCAAGGACCAAATGTGGTTTGAGTCTTAGGTCTAACACGAAGTGGGGGGGGGGGTTGTGAAAGGTTTGCATGGTGAATGCGGAAAAATTAAAATGAAATTAAAACAGTAAAAACAAAATTCACGCGGGAACTAGGCAGCTCTGACCTTTGCTCAATGTTTTAACCATAACTTTTTCTACAAAGCTCTAAATGACATGAGGTTTTTTTCCTGGAAAGTAGACTCAATTATCTTTCATTTGATATATAAAACGTAGCATTTGGACCTCTGGTGTGGTTGCAGTAATTTTTTTAAAATCGAGTCCAGAGAGTGAAAATGCTAAACCCAACATTGTTAAGACAATTATCTAAACACAACTAAAGCTATTAAAATGCAACATGTAAACTAAACATTAAAAACAATTCATCATGGTAACAATACAAATAAAAGACACTTAAAAAGTAAAGGAACTAAAATGCTTCTCCATCTTTTGTCACTAGCCATGAGATGATGCAATGAAAGTACTTCAAATTAATTAAAATAAAGCAAGTAAAGTGCTTCCCTGCAGCAACCCGTAACACACTTCAAGAAAAATTCACACCTACGCATAAATGAAATGAGCTTCTTCTCTCAACACATCACCACCGTGACCACTGGACTCTCTCCTATTCTTTCTTCTTTTTTTTTCATTCAATAAAAATAAAATAAAGGAATGTTAAAATGTTGCTTATTCTACTGCAGCACGTCACAACATCCAAAGAAAGAAAAGGAATAATCCGTGTGTACCTTCCAAAGTAATAAGCACCGCTTGCTTAAATAAAACAGCCACCTCCAGCTTAAATAAAACAAACACTAGGCACAAAAAAAAATAAATAAAAGAAGTTGCAGTTGTATGCTTCAGTGAAGTTGCTCAACGAGCTGTGAGCTTCCTAAATCAAAAATATAAATCCGTGCAGCTGGAATGAAAAAGAAGAAATAAATGGATACCCAATACAAATCAATACTTCTAATATTCATCCAAAATCCAATTGCAAGGCCATAGTTTCCATCAAAGCTCTCTATCCCAACGTTGCAGCCAAGTGCCCCCAGGAGAGTGACGGCTGGGACACTTCAATTGCCGCAATCCCAAGACAATGTCCCCTATACCCTACTGCCAGCGTGGCCATCTCTCAATATGCTACTGGATCGCTTGAAGAATTTCTGGATGCAACTCCCTCCCAGCAGTTTCCGTGTGAAGGTGTTGGAGCGTGAAGTTTGGGCCGTGCTGCAATAGAAAAGTTGTGCTGGCTACCCAATGAATGAAGCAAAGAGCTGGATGAAGAAAGTGAATGGACTGCAGACGTTTCTTCCTAGAAGAATGAATGAGCTGCTTTGTGCACCATCTTTTGCTGAATGACACCCCTCCTTTTAAAAAAAACAAAAAGCCATGTGCACTTGTGGGCTGTGACATATTCTATTTCTAGATGTCACTCTCCTTTTAATAAATCCACACCTCCATAATCATTTTAACTTCAAATAAAATTGATGTGGCATTTCTCTTTAAGTCTCAAAATATTATCCAATAATTTCCCTACAATTAATAATGCAAATAATTAGTCCCAGATAATTCAAATTAACTAAAATTAGAATTTCCGGTCAAATTAAGCATAACTAGGAAAAACGGGAAAATACCGGACAATTAAACACAATTCCCTGATTAAATTCGGTACAATAAGCTAAGTGATATCAATAAAATATTGACTCATCAACCATTCAGCCTAACAGGTACTTAGCCAAATCTATCATCAAGTGTTCGGCCGTTCGGCCTCGACTCCTTGGCCATTCGGCATTAGGTACTTAGCCAAATTTGGCAATAGGTATTCGGCCGTTCGTCCTCAATTTCTTGGCAATTCGGCGTCACAGATACTTAGCCAAATCTAGCATCAAGTGTTCGGGCCTTCGGCTTCAACTCCTCGGCCATTCCGGCTTAGGTACTGAACAAAATTTGGCAACAGGTACTAGGCCCTTTGAACTCAATGGCTTGGCCATTCGACCTCAACTGCTAGGTCATTCGGCCTCAAAAGTACTTTGCCAAATCTGGCATCAAGTGGTCGGCACTTCGGCCTCAATTCCTCGGCCATCCACCCTTACGTACTTAGCCAAATTCAGCAAAATGTATTCGGCCCTTCGGCCTTGGGTATTTAGCCAAATTTGCCAACAGGAATTCGGCCCTTCGGCCTCAATTGCTTGGACATTCCGCCTCAATTGCTCGACCATTCAGCCTCACAGGTACTTAGCTAATTCTAGCATCAAGTGTTCGGCCTTTCGGCCTCGACTCCTTGGCCATTCGGCCTTAGGTACTTAGCCAAATTTGGCAACAGGTATTCGGCCGTTCGTCCTCAATTGCTTGGCAATTCGGCCTCACAAGTACTTAGCCATTTCTGGCATCAAGTGTTTCGCCCTTCGGCCTCAACTCCTTGGCCATTCCGGCTTAGGTACTTAGCCAAATTTGGCAACAAGTATTCGGCCCTGCGACCTTATTAGCTTGGCCAAACAGCCTCAATTGCTCTCCCATTCGGCCTCACAGGTTCTTACCCAAATATGGCATCAAGTGTTCGGCCCTTTGGCCTCAACTCTTCGGCCATTCGGCCTTAGGTACTTAGCCAAATTTGGGAACAGGTATTCGGCCCTTCGGCCTCAATTGCTTAGGAATTCGGCGTCACACGTACTTAGCCAAATTTGGCGACAGGTATTCGGCCCTGCGACTTAATTTTCTTAGCCATTCGGCCTCACAGGTACTTGATGGGCTATCGCAACCCACACAAATTTGATGTGCGAAAATAATGCAGTATAGCTGGGAAGTGACTCCTAGGTCGTCTCTCAAGGACCAATATTGCGGTTCGAGTTTCGAGTCTAACACAAAGTAGGGGGGTGTTTTGAAAGTTTGTGGTTGATGCGATAAAATTAAAATTAAATCGCGGATGGAATTTAAATTTAACGCAGATGTAAAAACGTAATTAAATTTGATGACAACGAAATTAGATGCAGCAAAACATTTTAACATGCATTAAAATTAAATTAAAACAGTAAAAACGAAATTGCTACAGTAAATACGGAACTGCTACAGTAAAATACGAAAATACAGAAAACAGTGAATACGAAAATACAGAAAAAAATAAATACAGAAACAGTAAAAATTAAAAACAGTAAAACAGAAAATAAAATTATGGCAGTAAATAATAACAGCAGTACAGAAATTAAAGGAATTCAAAAACAGAAGTTAAATTAATACAGAAATAGTAAAAATAGAAAAACAGTAAATACAGAAAACAGTAAATAGTAAAAACAGAAACAGTAATTTAAAAGTACAGAAACAGAATTGGAATTTTTGCAGCAGAATACAGATGTGAATAATTGAAAATAAAATAACAGTAGAATAAAAACATAACAAAAATTAAAATTGCAGAAAAAATAAATGGCAAGAAAAATTAACTGTTGCTGGAAAAAAAATGATTGTGAAAGTAAAACAGTGCATGGATTAATAAATTTACATGACAATAGTTCAACCAAAGTTTCAGTAAAAAGAAATGCATTAAACTGAAAATTAAAAGAGACAGAGTTTGGTTCCAGTAACAACACACTTGAAAGAAAAAAAATTGAAAATTGCAATGGTGTTTCTGCTCCTCTCAGTAACGAACCGAGAGAGGGAGCTCTCCCATCCTCTCCCCCCTGCCAAATTACAAGGAGTATGGTGCCTTTTATAGAAGAAAATTGTGGCTGTGCTTTGTCCTTTTTTTCATTTAAAAATTTGATAGTTGTTCACTAAAATCCAAAGGCGGCTGGAGGACGTCATTTGGCAAGACGTCATTTGCACTGTGCAGCATTGTTGGAGGTTGGAAATTAATCATGCAAAGGTGGGTCGTGGTGCTGGCTGCTTCTTCAAAGTTGTACTAGCTCTTTCATACTCGCACCCTCACTTGCGTGTTGCAGCAGCTGCTGTATGAATGCTTCCTCCTTGAAGAGTGCATGGGCTGCTTATTCTTTTGATTTGGCGTGCTCTTCAACCTGTTGGCTTTGCATTTGTTCACGGGCTTTGAAGTTGCCACACGTCCCAAGCTGCTGAAATCCATGTTGATGTTTTGAATGTTGCTCTTTAACAAACTGCAACTTTCTTCTTTTTTTATTGTGTTGGGTGTCACATGCTTCTCAAACCCATGTGGCTTTCTTATAAGTGGAAGCCTTGCTCTTAATTGAATCAACGCTTTTGAGCTCCTTTCACGTGGATGGTTGCTGCATTGTTGCTTGTTTCTGCATGGGCTGCATCAAATTTCAAGTCAAGGGGCGTGAGCTCTGCTGGATTAATCAAGTGGGTTGCTGCTTGCTCTTCCAAAAATGCGTGAATGTGTTGGCTGCAACATGAAGATATGCATGGGTTTAGATTATTTTAATCAAAGTGGAGGTTGTTTATTTTGTGCTTCAACTTAGTTAAACTATATTTTAATCAAAGGTGCTCATGGGCCACATCTAGCAACAAAATTAAATGCTACAGCCGTAGCATATGTTGCTTCCTCAAAGTTGTGTGTGATGTTGTTGCCACGTGATTTCTCTTAATTTTGTTGGAGTTATGGGCCATGCATGTGTCTTCTTTCATACATGTGCACATCTTTTCTTTGATTATAATATACACACGTGGTTGGCAGCTAGACTCCTTTCTCCAAGCAAAAAGAAATAATATATTCATAGGCTTAACATGTTGCTGCCCAAGACGTGACATATGGCCTTGCTTTGCATCCAATTTAATTATAAAAGAAAAGAGAATTCATGTGCAAGTGGTGCCCACCATTTTTATAAGTGCAACGATTTTTTCCTTAAGCAAAATGAATGCATCCAATTTCTAATAAGACAAAAAAGTTGAAACTCTTTGCAATTGGAAAATGACTTCACGTGAAATGCAACTTTCAATCATCACACTTTTCCATTTTTTTTAATAGGATAATACTTTCCATGTGCACCCCCAAATTTAAAATGTTACACCCCCAAAGAATGAAAGTGACCATAGTACCCTTTTTCTTATTGAAAATTTCTGTGGAGAGTCTTTTATTTATTTATTTTTTTCTCTATTGTCTAAAATTGTATTTCCAAAATTTCCCTGAAATTAAAATTGCAAATAATTAGCTCAGAAGATTCAAATTAACTAAAATAAGAATTTTCGATCAAATTAAGCACAATTAGGAAAAACGGGAAAATACCGGACAATTAAGCACAATTCCCTGATTAATTATAGCACAATAAACTAAATGAGATCAGTAAAATCGACTCATCAGTACTTAGCCAAATCTGGCATCAAGTGTTCGGCCCTTCGTCCTCAACTCCTCGACCATTCGGCCTCACATGTACTTTGCTAAATCTGGCATTAAGTGTTCGGCCCTTCGTCCTCAATTCCTCCTTCATCCGGCCTTACGTACTTAGCCAAATTCGGTAAAAGGTATTCGGCCCTTCGGCCTCGACTCCTTGGCCATTCGGCCTTAGCTACTTAGCCAAATTTGGCAACAGGTATTCACCCCTGCGACATAATTTGCTTGGCCATTCGGCCTCAATTGCTCGACCATTCAGCCTCACAGGTACTTAGCCAAATCTATCATCAAGTGTTCGGCCCTTCGGCCTCGACTCCTAGGCCATTCGGTCATAGGTACTTAGCAAAATTTGGCAACAGGTATTCGGTCGTTCGTTCTCAATTGCTTCGCAATTTGGCCTCACAAGCACTTTGCCATTTCTGGCGTCAAGTGTTCGGCCCATCGGCCTCAACTCCTTAGCCATTCTGGCTTAGTTAGTTACCCAAATTTCGCAACAGGTATTCGGCCCTGCAACCTAATTAACTTGGCCATTTGGCCTCAATTGCTCGCCCATTCGGCCTCACAAGTACTTGCCCAAATATGGCATCAAGTGTTCGGCCCTTCGGCTTCAACTCCCCGGCCATTCAGGCTTAGGTACTTAGCCAAATTTGGCAACAGGTATTAGCCCTTCGTACTCAATGGCTTGGCCATTCGGCCTCAACTGCTCGGCCATTCGGCCTCACATGTACTTTGCCAAATCTGGCATCAAGTGTTCGACCCTTCGTCCTCAACTCCTCGCCATCCGGCCTTACGTACTTAGCCAAATTCGGCAAAAGGAATTCGACCCTTCGGCCTTAACTCCTCGGCCATTCAGCCTTAGGTATATCGCCAAATTTTCCCATTCAGGTATTCGGCCCTTCGGCCTCAATTTCTTGGACATTCGGCCTCAATTGCTCGCCCATTCAGCGTCAAAGGTACTTAGCCAAATCTAGCATCAAGTGTTCGGCCCTTCGGCCTCAACACCTCGTCTATTCGGCCTTAGGTACTTAGTCAAAGTTGGGAACAGGTATTTTGCCCTTCGGCCTCAATTGCTTAGCAATTCGGCGTCATAGGTACTTAGCCAAATCTAGCATCAAGTGTTCAGCCCTTCGGCTTCAACTCCTCGGCCATTCGGGCTTATGTAGTTAGCCAAAATTGGCAACAAGTCTTAGGCCCTTCGAACTCAATGGCTTGGCCATTCGGCCTCAACTGCTCTATCATTCGGCCTCACAGGTACGTTGCCAAATCTGGCATCCAGTGTTCGGCCTTTTGGCCTCAATTCCTTGACCATCCGGCCTTACGTACTTAGCCAAATTCGGCAAAAGGTATTCGGCCCTTCGGCCTCAACTCCTCGGCCATTGGGCCTTAGGTAGTTAGCCAAATTTGCCAACACGTATTCGGCCCTTCGGCCTCAATTGCTTGGACATTCGATCTCAATTGCTCGACCATTCAGCCTCACAGGTACTTAGCCAAATCTAGCATTTAGTATTCGGCCCTTCGGCCTCGACTCCTTGGCCATTCGACCATAGGTACTTAGCCAAATTTGGCAACAGGTATTCGACCGTTCGTCCACAATTACTTGGCAATTTGGCCTCACAAGTACTTACCCAAATCTAGCATCAAGTGTTCGGTCCTTCGGCCTCAACTCCCTGGCCATTCCGGATTAGGTACTTAGCCAAATTTGGCTACAGGTATTACGCCCTTCGAACTCAATGACTTGGTCATTCGACCTCAACTGCTCGGCACTTCGGCCTCAATTGCTTAGCAATTCGGCGTCACAGTTACTTAGCCCAATGTGGCATCAATTGTTCGGACCTTCGGTTTCAACTGCCCGGCTATTCGGGTTTAGGTACTTAGCCAAATTTGGCAACAGGTATTACCCCTTCGAACTCAATGGCTTGGCCATTCGGGCTCAACTGCTCGGCCATTCGGCCTCACATGTACTTTGCCAAATCTGGCATCAAGTGTTCGACCCTTCGTCCTCAATTCCTCAGCCATCCGGCCTTACGTACTTAGCCAAATTCGGCAAAAGGTATTCGGCCCTTCGGGCTCAACTCCTCGGCCATTCGGCCTTAGGTATTTCACCAAATTTACCAACAGGTATTCGGCCCTTCGGCCTCAATTTCTTGGACATTCGGCCTCAATTGCTCGCCCATTTAGCGTCAAAGGTACTTAGCCAAATCTAGCATCAAGTGTTCGGCCCTTCGGCCTCAACTCATCGTCCATTCGGCCATAGGTACTTAGTCAAAGTTGGGAACATGTATTCTGCCCTTCGGCCTCAAATGCTTAGCAATTCGGCGTCACAGGTGATGAGTCGATATTGTATACCATTAACTTAGTTTTTCGCGCCGAATTGTGTTGATGATTTGCGCTTAATTCTTAGTTATTGTGTCATTTTCACCATTTGGGCTTAATTAGACCAATAATTCTAATTTTAATTAATTTGAATTAATTGAGCTTAATTATTCCTATTTTCATTTTCAAGGAAATTTTGGAAATACACTGGGAGACTTTTGGAAGGGCACAAGAAATTGAAGAATTTCTACAATTTCATTTTAGAATTAATTAAACTTTAATCTAGTGTTTTAGAATTTGTAGACAAATGTTTTGTAATTTTGGGCCAATTTTTGGTAGAATTAACAAAAGCCCAATTGTAAGGGGGAGATGATTTGGCACCTAGGGTTTCTTTAGGGTGGACCCCACCCTCTTATTTAGAGACACATGACCTCTAGGGAATGGTAACAGCCGTCACTTGCATTGGGGGGGGGGGGGGGCTCTCGAAAATTTCATTTGGAGTATGGAACATTAGCAGAGAATGTTTTGGCTGTTCACTGGTTTGGCATTTGATGGAATGAAATTGTTTAATTTCTTTTTCCTTTCATTTTTGGTGCAAAGGCTTTAGATCTATTTTGAGTTTCTCTTTGCATTCACGGTGTTGACACTTCTTTGAATGTTAAAAGCAAAATTTCTTTTCCTTGGAGGCATTGATAGAAGTATTTTTCATGGTGTGACTTCTCACTTTGTTGAGCTGGACAGTGTCATTATTTACATCAAGACTTCTTCATTTTTCTTTTGAAAATATTAGTGAAAAAGGAAGAAAGATGCATCAACGTCTCGGTGACAGTGGGAGGTCCTAATTTCATTTGCATTTTTATTGAATCTTTTCCTTGGAAGTTGTTCACCATTTGATGGTTTACCAAATTGCTTTCTTGGGGAATGAAGCTAGCTGCTTCGGTTGTTGATGATGGGAGGAAAAAGTTTTATTAATTTGCTTTTAGACTTTTGGTAGAAGGAGGCACGGATCCCTTTGTTGAAGTCATTCATTTTGTGTTTGGGCATTAGAATGCAACATATGTTAATTGTTTCCAAGAAGAGTGTACCGGCCGGAATCATTTTTTTTATTCATTGAATGGAATGGTGGGGTCCGGTGCTTTATTACTTGAGCTTTGGTTTCATTTTAAATAGTTGAAGAAAGAGAGGGCACCGGTGTCATAGGTGGCAGCTGCAAGACTGTTGATGTGTTAGCATTGGGATGTGTCCGTGAATGAAGAATTCTTGTGGAACCAAATGGGACAAGCTGCAACAACAAGTCAGAGCATTTCCATGCTTCTCTTTCCTTGCTTTTCATCATTTGAAGGCTGAATTAATTCATTTCAATAGTGTCTCGGTGATTGTCCAGTAGCTGATTCTACGAGTTTACTGTTCCAACATTTTGTTTCTCCAATTTCGTTTCCGCTGCACTGTGTTTTGATTTCTGCAAGTTTACTGTTTTTGCATTACCGTCCGGTTTTCCAATAGCACCGTTCGGTCTCTAACAAGCTTCACTATTAGAGACCGTTCGACTTTCTTCTACATTGACTTGCCCAATTTTTACATTTTTATTTGCATTCGGTCTTGCTTTTAATCCTTTCGGCTTCTTTGTTTTAACTAGTTTCCTTTTCTGCTTCAGTTGTCGTTCGATTTCCTTACCAAGCCGCTCGGTCTTATGAACAGAACCGTTCGGTATCTGGCACACTCGTGTTAAAACCGTTCGGCCTTGTGAAGAACCGTTCGGTTTTCCTGTTTTTCCACATTCAATTCAATACTTTAAATTATGGTTACATCTTTATTTAATTTCCAGTTTTAATTATTTTAATTCTCCTTGCATTCACAAAACAATTTTAAACCCCCCCACTTCATGTTAGACTTGACTCTGAACCGCAGTTGGTCCTTGAGAGACGACCTAGGAGTCACTTCCTAGCATTATACTGCATCTCTAAATTGCAATCAAATTTTTATGGGTTGCGACGCCCATCAAATTTTGGCGCCATTGCCGGGGACCAACGGTTCAGTATGGAGTCTTTTGTTTGTGTTTGTGTGTCTTGTGACTGTGTTTTGACGTGTTGTGATAGTCTTTGTTGTGTCTTGTGATTGTTTTCTGTGATTTGGGATTTTTGTGCTATTGTTTCATGATTAGAGGGTGTTGTGATTTAGTGCATGACTAGAGGAAATCCTTGATTCATACCACTTTTTGACCCTGAAATTGATAGGACGTTTCATAGGTTAGTTAGGCATTCTAGGAATTTGTCTTTAGAGTCTGTTTTTGAGTCTGTCCCATTAGATACTGTTCATCCAACTGCTGAGTATTCTGTGCATACTCCATCTACTGCATCGGTTGCATCTGCACTTGATTCTGATTCTGTTGGTTTTCACACTGAGAACAATATGGCACAACCTCCACCTCGTGAGAGGACTTTTAGGGAGATGGCTGCACCTGATTTCGATATTGAAAGCTTGTGCATCCAATATCCTGATGAGGACGTTCCATTTGTTCTCAAGACTGGACTGATACATTTGTTGCCCAAGTTTCATGGTCTTGCAGGTGAGAGTCCACACAAGCATTTGAAGGAATTCCACATTGTCTGTTCTACTATGAAACCTCATGATGTTCCTGAAGAGCACATCTTTTTGAAAGCATTTCCTCACTCATTGGAAGGTGTTGCTAAGGATTGGCTATATGCTTTGGCGCCTAGATCCATCACTAGCTGGGATGATCTGAAGAGGTTGTTCTTGGAGAAATTTTTCCCAGCATCCCGGACCACAACTATCAGGAAGGACATCACTGGGATTAGGCAGCTTGGTGGAGAGAGCTTGTATGAGTATTGGGAGAGATTTAAGACACTTTGTGCAAGTTGCCCCCACCATCAGATACCTGAACAACTCCTTATCCAGTATTTCTATGAGGGTTTGAACAACATGGATAGGGGTATGATTGATGCTGCCAGTGGTGGAGCTCTTGGAGACACCTCACCTGCTGAGGCCAGGCATTTGATTGAGAAGATGACTTCCAACTCCCAACAGTTTAGCACCAGGAATGATGCCATTGTGGTGAGGGGCGTACATGATGTGGTTGCCCAGTCTTTATCAGCCATTGAAAGCAAGTTGGAAGGCAAGATTGAATTTCTTACAAAGTTGGTGACACAGTTGACTACCAACCAGAGATCTGCAGCTCCATCTGCATCTCTTGCACGACTATGTGCTATTTGTCCTTTCAGTGACCACTATACAGATGCTTGTCCTACTTTGCAGTCCTCAGCTGCCTCTGATGCGCCTCAGGCTTATGCTACTAACATATATAACAACAGGCAGCCACAACAGCAAAGTCATGATTTGTCCAGCAACAGGTACAACCCAGGGTGGAGGAATCACCCCAATCTTAGATGGAACAATGCGCCACAGCATCAGCAGCAGGCGCCACCTTTCCAGAATGCTGGAGCACCTAACAGATATGTGCCTCCACCTATGCAACAACACCAGAGGCAACAACAGCAACAGCAGCAGCAAGAGGCACCTACCCAACCAGCTGCCCAACCTTCCACTTCGTATGCACCTTCATTGGAAGAGTTAGTGAGACAGATGACTATGCAAAACATGCAGTTTCAGCAGGAGACTAGAGCTTCCATACAGAGTCTCACTAACCAGATGGGTCAGATGGCTACTCAGATGAATCAGGCGCAGTCTCAGAACTCTGATAAGTTACCATCCCAGACTGTGCAGAATCCGAAGAATGTGAGTGCCATAACCCTCATATCAGGGAAGCAGATTGTTGTGCCTTTAGAGCCCGCTTCTACACCTACACCCGTGCCTGCCACTTGTCCTAGAGAGGTGGGTGGATCTTCTTCTTCAGCCGGTGGTTCTTCTTCAGGTGGATCTTCTTCCTCTTCCACCACCACCGCCGCTACGCCTTCTCCATTGGTTGATCGACCTATCCCTCTTCCATTCCCTTCACGGGCACTTCCTAGCAAAAAGACTGAAGAGGTGGATAGGGAAATTCTGGAGACCTTCAGGAAAGTAGAGGTGAACATACCTCTACTTGATGCCATTAAACAGATTCCAAGATATGCCAAATTCTTGAAGGAGTTGTGCACACACAAGAGGAAGATGAAGGGCGATGAAAGGATAAGCATGGGAAGGAATGTATCTGCTCTTATTGGTAAGTCGGTCCCGCACATTCCTGAGAAGTGCAAGGACCCACGTATATTTTGCATTCCTTGTGTGATTGGAAACAGTAAATTTGAGAATGCCATGCTTGATTTGGGTGCTTCTGTTAATGTCATGCCTTTGTCTATATATTCCTCTTTGTCTCTTGGTCCTTTGCAAACCACGGGTGTGGTCATTCAGTTGGCCAATAGGAGTGTTACCCACCCAACAGGTTTCATAGAGGATGTCTTGGTTAGGGTTGGTGAATTGATTTTTCCTGCTGACTTTTATGTTTTGGAGATGGAGGAGGGATTCTCTCATGGATCCGCTCCCATTATCTTAAGCAGGCCATTTTTTAAAACTGCCCGAACTAAGATTGATGTGTATGCTGGAACTTTGTCTACGGAAATTGCTGATATTGTTGTTCATTTTAATATCCTTGACGCAATGAAATTTCCAGCTGATGACCATTCTGTGTTTAGGATTGATGCATTGGATGACATTATTGATGAATTTGTTGTTCATGACTTTCACTCTTTGCATAAGAAGAAGCATTCTTTTCTATCTTCTTTACATCCATGCATTGAATCTGGAATTGAGACAGGATTAGAATATGATGTTGAATTGGATGAGAACTATGATGTCCAGGGTATTGATGATGTCCAGGTTATTGATGATATGCGTGTTTATGATGATTTGGATGATATTGATGATGTTGTTGATATACCTGTGATGGATATTGATCTGGATTGTGATGAGATGGGTTTTCTGCCTTTACCTGTTCATTCTTTAGAGTCAGAATGCATTAACCACGTTGCAGGAAGTACACTTGAATCTGACTTGCAGGAACCCACTCTTGAGCTGAAACAGCTCCCAGAAAACCTCAAGTACGTGTACTTGGAGGATGATGAGAGGAAACCGGTCATAATTTCCACCTCCCTTGATTCTGTGCAAGAGGAGAGGTTGCTTGGAGTGTTGAGGGCGCATAAGAAAGCCATAGGTTGGAGTTTGGCGGACATCCCTGGTATTAGCCCATCCACATGCATGCATAGGATTCTGTTGGAAGATGGGGCCAAACCAGTGAGACAGCCGCAGAGAAGGCAAAACCCTGTGATCTTGGACGTGATTAAGAAGGAGGTGATGAAGCTTTTGCAAGCTGGGATCATCTACCCTATTTCAGACAGTCAGTGGGTTAGCCCCATCCATGTTGTGCCCAAGAAGACTGGCCTCACGGTTGTGAAAAATGAGAGGGATGAGTTGATTCCCACAAGAGTGCAGAACAGCTGGAGAGTTTGCATTGATTATAGGAGGCTAAATCAAGCAACCAGGAAAGATCACTTCCCCCTGCCATTCATTGATCAGATGCTGGAGCGCCTGGCAGGTAAATCTCATTATTGCTTTCTTGATGGTTTTTCTGGTTATTTTCAAATCAATATTGCTCCTGAGGACCAAGAGAAAACCACATTCACCTGCCCCTTTGGCACTTTTGCCTATAGGAGGATGCCCTTTGGCCTATGCAACGCCCCTGGTACCTTCCAGCGGTGCATGCTTAGCATTTTTAGCGACTTTCTTGAGAGTTGCATAGAGGTGTTTATGGATGACTTTACTGTGTATGGATCCTCTTTTGATGCATGTTTAGACAGTTTGGAAAAAGTTTTGAAAAGATGCATAGAAACAAACCTTGTTCTCAATTTTGAGAAATGTCACTTCATGGTTGAACAAGGTTTGGTTCTAGGGCACATCATTTCTGAAAAGGGAATAGAGGTAGATTCTGCCAAGATATCTGTGATTTCGCAGTTGCCTTACCCCTCTTGCGTGCGAGAGGTTAGATCTTTTCTAGGACATGCAGATTTCTACAGGCGCTTCATCAAGGATTTCAGCAAGAAGGCGCTTCCCTTGTCTAGACTACTGCAGAAGGACATCGATTTTGAGTTTGATGACAGGTGCAAGCAGGCGTTTGATTGCCTGAAGGAAGCTTTAACCACCACTCCGATCATTCAGGCACCAGATTGGACAGCCCCATTTGAGCTCATGTGTGACGCATCAAATCATGCCTTGGGAGCTGTCCTGACACAGAAGATTGGCAAGCTGCCTAGAGTGATCTACTATGCTTCCCGCACTTTGGATGCTGCCCAAGCAAACTACACCACGACTGAGAAAGAGTTGTTGGCAATTGTTTTTGCCCTTGATAAGTTTAGGTCGTATTTGCTTGGATCTCCTGTTATTGTGTATACTGACCATGCAGCTCTGAAGTTTCTGTTGAAAAAGGCTGAGTTAAAGCCTAGATTGATCAGGTGGATGCTACTACTCCAGGAGTTTGACTTGCAGATTAAAGACCGGAGTGGAGCACAGAATTTGGTTGCAGACCACCTCAGCAGAATTGAGAGAGCTGAGGATGAAGCTGATGTGTTGCCCATCCAGGATGACTTTCCTGATGAGAGTTTGTTGCTGATTTCTTCTTCTCACCCTACTCCTTGGTTTGCACACATTGTGAATTATTTGGTTGCTTCTGTTTTTCCTCCCTTAGCATCACGTGCTCAGATTGCCAAAATTAAGAGTGATGCTAAGTATTATGTTTGGGATGACCCATATCTGTGGAAGTTGTGCAGTGACCAGGTTACTAGGAGATGCATTCCGGACCATGAGATTGACTCGGTCCTCCAGTTTTGTCATGCCTCCTCACCTGGTGGTCATTTGGGGATTCAAAGAACAGCTCGCAGGGTGCTTGATTGCGGTTTCTACTGGCCTTCCATCTTCAAGGATGCGGAGAGGACTTGTAGCACCTGTGAGCCTTGTCAGAGAGCAGGAGGACCTATTTCACATAGACAAGAGATGCCTCAACAACCTATGCTGTTCTGTGAGGTGTTTGATGTCTGGGGTATAGATTTCATGGGTCCCTTTCCTGTTTCTTTTGGTTTCTCTTATATTCTCCTTGTTGTGGATTATGTTTCAAAATTGGTGGAAGCTAGAGCCACCAGGACTAATGATGCTCGGGTTGTTGTAGATTTTGTTAGATCTCACCTCTTTTGCAGGTTTGGAGTGCCTAGAGCGATTGTTAGTGATCAGGGAACCCATTTTTGCAACAGATCCATGCAAGCCTTGCTCAAGAAATATGGGGTGACGCACAGAGTTTCTATACCTTACCACCCCCAAACAAATGGGCAGGCTGAGATCTCCAACAGGGAGATCAAGAGGATTTTGGAGAAGATTGTCCAGCCCAACAGAAAGGATTGGAGCAATAGGTTGGACGATGCTCTTTGGGCCCACAGGACTGCCTACAAAGCACCCATTGGGATGTCTCCCTATCGGGTTGTCTTTGGAAAGGCATGTCATTTACCAGTTGAGATTGAGCATCGGGCATATTGGGCTGTGAAGATTTGCAACTTCTCCATTGACCAAGCTGGAGAGGAAAGGAAGTTGCAACTGAATGAGTTGGATGAGATCCGATTGGAGGCCTATGAGAACTCGAAGTTCTACAAAGAAAGGACCAAGAGGTTCCACGATAGTTCCATTGTTAGAAAGGACTTCGAGGTTGGCCAGCAGGTTTTGTTGTATAACTCTAGGCTTGGCCTCATGGGTGGTAAGTTGAGATCAAAGTGGACTGGACCTTTTGTTGTGACTAATGTTTATCCTTATGGTACAGTAGAGATCCAGGATCCATCTGCAGCTACAAGCTTCAAGGTGAACGGGCATAGACTGAAGCCTTTCCTCAGCAATCCTTCTTTGTTGGATGCAGTGGTGGAGGAGACGTCTTTGGTCTACCCCACCTACCCTCCCAGCTGACTCAGGGAGTTTCTTTTCTCCTTCCCTCCTCACTTTTATTGCACTTTGTCTATATCTGATGATTGTTCTGATTGTTGATATGTTGATTGTGACACACTGAGGACATTGTGTTGTTTAAGTGTGGTCTATTAGGGGAGGTTGTTTTTTGTTTAAATTTCGTTTTCTAGTGAATTTTGTTGAGTTTTGTGTACAGTTTTGCATGCTTTTTGTGAATTCTGGACTGTGATTAGGTTGCTAGTTTCCCTTCACTACATTGATACTCTGTTTTGTTGGACTCCTTGCTCTTCTTTGCTTGGAAGATGATCATGATGTTTGAGAGTTGGATTGATTGTGACCGATTACCTGTGTGAGATTTGAGCCATTTGATGATCTTTCTTGTGTGTGATATGTCTCTAGATTGCTTGCACATTTGCCTTGCCTTGACTCTGTTGTTAATTCTTGATTCATGAGCATGTTTGAAAATGATAAAGGCATTTTGTTGATTGAGCCTCTCTAGCCAGATAGCCTACCCTGTTATGATCTCTTTGTTAGCCCCCTTGAGCCTATACTTCTCCCATTTCATTGTTTTGAAGCTCATACAATAGCCTAAGTGAAAAACCATGATTACCTGAACCTTAGGGAATTTTGGAGCTTTGGAATTGTTTTGGGAATAAGTGTAGTCTCTTAGGAGTTGCAGATGAATTGGCTAGTGAGTCCTCTTCTTGCTGTTGCATTTGTAAATATCATGTATCTTGTCTCTTAGAGTTGTGTTCTGAAAAGAGAGAAAAGAAAAGAGACAAGATGAAAAAAAAAATTGTGTGAATAATGGAGTCAAGAAGAGGATTGAATTAGAGGTTTTGGGTGTGATTTGAATGTGTTTACACTTGTTCCCCATTGCTCCTCTATTTCCCTTGGTTTGTAGCTTCTCATCCATATGATATCCTCCCTTGTCCTTGGCCCCATTACAACCATGAAAAGACCTTTTTGATTTGAACATGCATATGTGTTTGAGTGTTGATATTAAAGGCTTGCCAAGTCTATATGTGTGTGCTTTCTTGAGTGCATTGAGTGACATCGATTTACCTTAAACACTTGAGAGAGACACTGATTGTGTGCATCTGTGAGGCTCTGTTGCTCTTGATTCATCTCTTGATCTGATTGACTGTTTTCCATGAACTGAATTGTTTGGATGATTCTGTGAGTATCTGCTTGCATTGCTTTTGTGTTGGATACTGTCCACTTCCTTTCACTGTCCAGATTTTGTGAGAACTATGCAATTCTGTGTTTGTCTATGTGAGTCTTTGTTGTCTGTCTGTTGTGTCTGTGTCACTTCCTGATGTCCTCATTACTGTTCCCTGTTTTGCGTCTTGATTTTGCCCAGGAGTGCAAAAGACTAAGTGTGGTCTATTTTGATGAGTCGATATTGTATACCATTAACTTAGTTTTTCGCGCCGAATTGTGTTGATGATTTGCGCTTAATTCTTAGTTATTGTGTCATTTTCACCATTTGGGCTTAATTAGACCAATAATTCTGATTTTAATTAATTTGAATTAATTGAGCTTAATTATTCCTATTTTTATTTTCAGGGAAATTTTGGAAATACACTGGGAGACTTTTGGAAGGGCACAAGTAATTGAAGAATTTCTACAATTTCATTTTAGAATTAATTAAACTTTAATCTAGTGTTTTAGAATTTGTAGACAAATGTTTTGTAATTTTGGGCCAATTTTTGGTAGAATTAACAAAAGCCCAATTGTAAGGGGGAGATGATTTGGCACCTAGGGTTTCTTTAGGGTGGACCCCACCCTCTTATTTAGAGACACATGACCTCTAGGGAATGGTAACAGCCGTCACTTGCATTGGGGGGGGGGGGGGGCTCTCGAAAATTTCATTTGGAGTATGGAACATTGGCAGAGAATGTTTTGGTTGTTCACTGGTTTGGCATTTGATGGAATGAAATTGTTTAATTTCTTTTTCCTTTCATTTTTGGTGCAAAGGCTTTAGATCTATTTTGAGTTTCTCTTTGCATTCACGGTGTTGACGCTTCTTTGAATGTTAAAAGCAAAATTTCTTTTCCTTGGAGGCATTGATAGAAGTATTTTTCATGGTGTGACTTCTCACTTTGTTGAGCTGGACAGTGTCATTATTTACATCAAGACTTCTTCATTTTGCTTTTGAAAATATTAGTGAAAAAGGAAGAAAGATGCATCAACGTCTCGGTGACAGTGGGAGGTCCTCATTTCATTTGCATTTTTATTGAATCTTTTGCCTTGGAAGTTGTTCACCATTTGATGGTTTACCAAATTGCTTTCTTGGGGAATGAAGCTAGCTGCTACGGTTGTTGATGATGGGAGGAAAAAGTTTTATTAATTTGCTTTTAGACTTTTGGTAGAAGGAGGCACGGATCCCTTTGTTGAAGTCATTCATTTTGTGTTTGGGCATTAGAATGCAGCATATGTTAATTGTTTCCAAGAAGAGTGTACCGGCCGGAATCATTTTTTTTATTCATTGAATGGAATGGTGGGGTCCGGTGCTTTATTACTTGAGCTTTGGTTTCATTTTAAATAGTTGAAGAAAGAGAGGGCACCGGTGTCATAGGTGGCAGCTGCAAGACTGTTGATGTGTTAGCATTGGGATGTGTCCGTGAATGAAGAATTCTTGTGGAACCAAATGGGACAAGCTGCAACAACAAGTCAGAGCATTTCCATGCTTCTCTTTCCTTGCTTTTCATCATTTGAAGGCTGAATTAATTCATTTCAATAGTGTCTCGGTGATTGTCCAGTAGCTGATTCTACGAGTTTACTGTTCCAACATTTTGTTTCTCCAATTTCGTTTCCGCTGCACTGTGTTTTGATTTCTGCAAGTTTACTGTTTTTGCATTATCGTCCGGTTTTCCAATAGCACCGTTCGGTCTCTAACAAGCTTCACTATTAGAGACCGTTCGACTTTCTTCTACATTGACTTGCCCAATTTTTACATTTTTATTTGCATTCGGTCTTGCTTTTAATCCGTTCGGCTTCTTTGTTTTAACTAGTTTCCTTTTCTGCTTCAGTTGTCGTTCGGTTTCCTTACCAGGCCGCTCGGTCTTATGAACAGAACCGTTCGGTATCTGGCACACTCTTGTTAAAACCGTTCGGCCTTGTGAAGAACCGTTCGGTTTTCCTGTTTTTCCACATTCAATTCAATACTTTAAATTCTGGTTACATCTTTATTTAATTTCCAGTTTTAATTATCTTTATTCTCCTTGCATTCACAAAACAATTTTAAACCCCCTCACTTCGTGTTAGACTTGACTCTGAACCGCAGTTGGTCCTTGAGAGACGACCTAGGAGTCACTTCCTAGCATTATACTGCATCTCTAAATTGCAATCAAATTTGTATGGGTTGCGACGCCCATCAACAGGTACTTAGCCAAATCTAGTATCAAGTGTTCAGCCATTCGGCTTCAACTCCTCGGCCATTCGGGCTTAGGTAGTTAGCCAAATTTGGCAACAAGTATTAGGCCCTTCGAACTCAATGGCTTAGCCATTCGGCCTCAACTGCTCTATCATTCGGCCTCACAGGTACTTTGCCAAATCTGGCATCCAGTGTTCGGCCTTTTGGCCTCAATTCCTCGGCCATCCGGCCTTACGTACTTAGCCAAATTCGGAAAAAGGTATTCGGCCCTTCCGCCTCAACTCCTCGGCCATTGGGCCTTAGGTATTTAGCCAAATTTGCCAACATGTATTCGGCCCTTCGGCCTCAATTGCTTGGACATTCGACCTCAATTGCTCGACCATTCAGCCTCACAGGTACTTAGCCAAATCTAGCATCTACTGTTCGGCCCTTCGGCCTCAACTCCTTGGCCATTCGGCCTTAGGTACTTAGCCAAATTTGGGAACAGGTATTCGGCCGTTCGTCCACAATTACTTTGCAATTTGGCCTCACAAGTACTTACCCAAATCTAGCATCACGTGTTCGGCCCTTTGGCCTCAACGCCTTGGCCATTCCGGATTAGGTACTTAGTTAAATTTAGCAACAGGTATTAGGCCCTTCGAACTCAATGGCTTGGCCATTCGACCTCAACTGCTCGATCATTCGCCCTCATAGGTACTTTGCCAAATCTGGCATCAAGTGGTCGGCACTTCGGCCGCAATTCCTCGGCCATCCGGCCTTACGTACTTAGCCAAATTCGGGAAAAGGTATTCGGTCCTTCGGCCTCAACTCCTCGGCCATTTGACCTTAGGTATTTCGCCAAATTTGCCAACAGGTACTCGGCCTCAATTGCTTTGACATTCGGCCTCAATTGCTCGACCTTTCAACCTCGCAGGTACTTAGCGAAATCTATCGTCAAGTGTTCGGCCCTTCGGCCTCGATTCCTTGGCCAATTTTCCTTAGGTACTTAGCCAAATTTGGCAACAGGTATTCGGCTGTTCATCCTCAATTGCTTGGCAATTCAGCCTCACAAGTAGTTAGCCATTTCTGGCATCAAGTGCTCGGCCCTTCGTCCTCAACTCCTTGGCATTCCGGCTTAGCTACTTAGCCTAATTGGGCAACAGGTATTCGGCCCTGCGACCTAATTAGCTTGGCCATTTGGCCTCAATTGCTTGCCCATTCGGCCTCACAAGTACTTATCCAAATTTGGCATCAAGTGTTAGGCCCTGCGGCCTCAACTCCTTCGCCATTCGGCCTTAGGTACTTAGCCAAATTGGGAACAGGTATTCGGCCCTTCGGCCTCAATTGCTTAGCAATTCGGCGTCACAGGTACTTTAAGAGTCACAACTCAATCCAAAATAATAACCCATTATTAATTTAATTAATCAAGTCTTGTTACTTCTCTTTTTGGAAGTAAATTAAATCCTAATTCCATAATATTTAATTTTAATTAATTTGATTTCCAATAAATTACTTTCCTTTTTACTCCAAATTAATTCCTATTTTTCAGTAATTAATTTGATTCCAATTAATTACTAAATACTAAATTTCTACTTATAATAATAATAATAATTAATATCATTATCGTTTTCTTCTCTCTTTTTACAATTAATGTCAGTAATTAATTAATTATATTTTCCATTACACTAATTAAGGTTTTAATAAACCAAAACTTTAACTAACGAAACCCTAAACCTAATCAACACCTGATTTACCATAAATCCCAAAACCTTGATTTTGATGCTAATTACGAGTAAATAAAAGTTTGATTTTATTATATCCCTAAAAAAATCTAATTTCCATTGAAATAGAATTCAATCACGTGAATTCCTGTTTGGGGAAGAATTTAAGGAATTCAATTAATTCCTTGACAGAATTCAAAAACGTAAATTCTAAAGGCAGTTTAATATAATAGCATTTAATGTTTAATAATTAAATATGGTATATTAATGATTGAAAAGCTTGTTAAGAATTCTAAGATCATGCAATTACTATACAGATATATATGGACAGCTTCCAAAATTAATTTACAATCAAAAAAATAATTAGATGAATAATCAAAATCAATAATACAATCACATTCATCATATAACAATGTAAAACTGAGCTTCCCATACCTTAGCCAATCAAAAGAATAAGCTTTCACCCTTTCTTCTACAGACTTTCCTTCCCTTCAGTCTCTCTGTCCAATGCTTTCTTTTTCCTTTTCTCACAAAAGTAACATACATCTCTTTTTACTTTTTCCTCTCTTTTATAAACCTCCTTTTTATTTTTATTTTAAATAAATCATATTATAATTAAAAGAAACTACCTATGTAGTGCTCCCTATAATATCTCAAGTGGTTTTAAAAAAAATAACCTCCTACCTTTTTTTTGTAATTTTCAACTTATATTATTTAAAGTACTTTTCTTTATTTTCTACACCCTTATTTATAACATCTGCACCACAATTATGAAAATGGAAAATACATTTTTGCCCTTAGAAAAAAATATAAATAAAATAAAACATAGGTTTCACATTAAATCTTTTTCCTTAGGATTTGAACTCACATTTATTCAATCCTAGACACATATATCTACCCACAAGCCAACACATCACATTACAATAACATATAATAAAATAAACAATTTTTTCAGATCCTACATTAAGCATTTAGCATTAAGCAGTAAGCAATAAACATCAAGAATTTAAGCATTTAACTATTTAAGTATTTAAGAATTTAATTATTTAAGCATTTAAGCATTTACACATTTAAGCATATAAGCATATTAAGCATTATTAAGCATTAAGCATAAGGCATTAAGCATTAAGCATTAAAATTTAAGAATTAAGCATTAAAGCATTAAAGCATTTAAGGATTTAAGCCTCTAAGCATTTAAGCATTTAAGAACTTAGGCATTTAAGCATTTTAAACATTCAAGCATATAAGCATTAAGAATAAAGAACGAAGCATTAAGCTGGAAGAATTAAGCATTAAGCTTTAACCATTAAGCATTAAGCTTTAAGCATTTGAGCATTTAAGCATTTAGGCATTTAAGCTTTTAAGTATTTAAGCACTTAAGCATTTAAGCATTTAAGGATTTAAGCATATAAGCATATAAGCTTATAATCATATTAAGCATTAAGCATTAATCATTAAGCATTAAACATTAAGCATTAAGCATTTAATCATTTAAGCATTTTTTAATTTAACCATTTAAGCATGTAATCATTTATGCATTTAAACATTTAAGCATAGAGCTAATAAGGATATTAAGGATTAAGCATTTAAAAATTTAAGCATTTTTAGCCTTTAAGAATTTAAGCATTTGAATATTGAAACATTTAGGCATATCAGCATATTAAACATTAAGCATGAAGCATTAAGCATTAAGCATTAAGCATTAAGCATTTAAGCATTAAGCATTAATCATTTAAGCATTTAGGCATTTAAGCATTTAAGATTTTAAGCATTTAAGCATTTAAGCATATACGCTTATAAGCATATTAAGCATTAAGTATTGAGAATTAAGCATTAAGCATTAAGAATTTAAGCATTTAAGCATTTAAGCGTTTTAAGCATTTAACCATATTAGGGTATAAGCATATTAAACATTATTAAGGATTAAGCACGAAGAATTAGGCATGAAGATTTAAGCATGAAGCATTACGCGTGAAGCAAGTAGCATGAAGCATTACGCATGAAGCAAGTAGCATTAAGCACTTATGCATTTAAGCATTTAAGCATTTTAAGCATTTAGGAATTTGAGCATTTAAGCATTTAAACCTTTATGCATAAAAGGGTATAAGCATATTAAGCATTATTAAGCATGAAGCATTAAGCATTAAACATTAAGCATTAAGCATTAAGTATGAAGCATTAATTATTAAACATTAAGCATTAAGAATTTAAGAATTTATTTATTTATGCATTTAAGCATTTAAACATATAAGCATATAAGCATATAAGCATATTAAGCATTATTAAGGATTAAGCAATAAGCATTAAGCATTAAGAATTATTAAGGATTAAGCAATAAGCATTAAGCATTAAGCATTAAGTATTAAGTATTTAGCATTTAAGCTTTTAAGTATTTAAGCCTTTAAGCATTTAAGAATTTAAGCATTTAATCATTTAAACAATTAAGCATTTAAGCTTTTAAGCATTTTAGCATTTAAGCCTCTAAGCATATAAGGTTATAAGCATATTAATAATTATTAAGGATTGAGCATTTAAACATGAAACATTAAGCATGAAGCATTAAGCATTACACATCAATCATTAGGCCTTAAGCATCAAGTATTAAGCATTTAAGAATTTAAGCATTTAAGCATTTGATCATTTAAGCACATAAGCCTATAAGCATATTAACCATTAAGCATTTAAGCATTTAAAGTATTTAGGAATTTAAGCATTAAAGCATTTAAGACTTTAAGCATTTAAGCATTTAAGCATTTAAGATTTTAAGAATTTAAGCATTTAAGCACATAAGCTGATAAGAATATTAAGCATTAAGCATTTAAGCATTTAAAGCATTTAGGAATGTAAGCATTTAAGCATTTAAACATTTACACATCTAAGCATATTAAGCATTAATAAAGATTAAGCATGAAACATTAAGCATAAAGCATTTAGGCTTTAAGCATTTAAGCATTTAGGCATTTAAGCATTTACGCATTTAGGCATTTAAGCATTTAAACATTTAAGCATTTAAGAATTTAAGCATATAAGCATATATAAGCTTATAAGCATATTAAACATTAAGCATTAAGCAGTAAGCATTAATAAGCTCTTAAGCATGTAACCATTTTATAAATTTAGGAATTTAAGCATTTAAACATTTAAGCATATAAGGGTAGAAGCAAATTAATCATTATTAAGCTTTAAGCATGAAACATTAAGCATTAAGCATTTAAACAATTAACAATTTATTTATTTAAGCATTTAAGCATATAAGCATATTAGCATATTAAGCATTATTTAGGATTAATCATTAAGAACTAAGCATTAAGTATATTAAGCATTAAGCGTTAAGCATTAAGCATGAAGCATGAAGCATGAAGCATTTAAGTATTTTTAGTATTTAGGTATTTATGCATTTAAGCATTTAATCATTTAAACATTTAAGCATATTAGGGTATAAGCATATTAAGCATTATTAAGGATTAAGCATGAAGCATGAAGCATTAAGCATTAAGGACTAAGCATTTAAGATTTAATCATTTAAGCATTTAAGCATTTAAGAATTTAGGCATTTAAGCATTTAAGAATTTAAGCATTTAAGCTTTTAAGCATTTTAGCATTTAAACCTTTATGCATTTAAGCATTTAGGAATTTAAGCATTTAAGCAATTAAAAATTTAACATATAACATATAAATAATTATTAAGGATTAACCATTTAAAAATGAATCATTAAGCATGAAGCATTAAGAATTACGGATTACGCCTCACGCATTAGTCATTAAGCATCAAGGATCAAACATTTAAGCATTTAATCATTTAAGCATTCATGAAATTAAGCATTTAAGCACATATGCTTATAAGCATATTAAGCATTAAGAATTTAAGTATTTAAGCGTTTAAACTATGTAGGAATTTAAGCATTAAAGCATTTAAGACATTAAGCATTTAAGCATTTAAGCATTTACGAATTTAAGCATTTAAGCACATAAGCTCATAAGCATATTAAGCATTTAGCATTTAAGCATTTAAAGCATTTAGGAATTTAAGCATTTAAGCATTTAAGCAGTTAAGATTTTAAGCATTTAAGCATTTAAACATTTAAACATTTAAACATCTAAGCATATAAGCATATTAAGCATTATTAAGGATTAAGCGTGAAGCATTAAACATGAAAATTTAATCATTAAGCATTACGCATCAAGCTATAAGCATTAAGCATCAATCATCAACCATTAAGCATTTAAGGATTTAAGCTTTTAGGAATTTCAGCAATTAAGCATTTAAGCAAATAAGCTTATAAGCATATTAAGGATTTAAGCATTTAAAGCATTTAAGAATTTAAGCATTTAAGCATTTAAACATCTTAGCAAATTAGCATATAAGCATATTAATCATTATTAAGGATTAAGCATGAAGCATTAAGCATTAAGCATTAAGCATTAAGTATTTAAGCTTTAAGAATTTAAGCATTTAAGCATTTAAGCATTTAGGCATTTAAGCATTTAAGCATTTAAGAATTTAAGCATTTAAGCATATGTAAGCTTATAAGCATATTAAGCATTAAGCATTAAGCAGTAAGAAATAAGCATTTAAGCATTTATGCATTTAAACATTTAAAAATTTAAGCATATAACGGTAGAAGTAAATTAATCATTATTAAGCATGAAACATTAAGCATTAAGCATGAAACATTAAGCATTAAGCATTAAGCATTGAAGAATTTATTTATTTAAGCATTTAACCATAGAAGCATATTAGCATATTAAACATTATTAAGGATTAATAAATAAGCATTAAGCACTAACTATTAAGAATTTAAGCATTTAAGCGTTTAAGACTTTAATAATTTAAGCATTTAAGCATTGAAGCATTTAAGCATTCAAGCATATAATATATAAGCTTATAAGCATATTAAGCATTAAGCATTTAAGCATTTATGTATTGAAGCATTTAAGCATTTAGAAATTTAGGCATATAAGCATATTAAGCATTATTAAGGATTAAGCCTGAAGCATTAAGCATGAAGATTAAACATGAAGCATTAAGCATTTAGAATTAAGCATCAAGCGTTTATGCATTACGCATTTAAGCATTTAAGCATTTAGGTATTTAAGCATTTAAGAATTTAAGCATATAAGCTTATAAGAATATTAAGCATTAAGCATTATGCATTAAGAATTTAAGCATTTAAGCATTTTAATCATTTAGGAATTTAAGCATTTAAACATTTAGGCATTTAAGCATTTAATCAATTAAGCATATTAATCATTATTAAGCATTATGAATGAAGCATTAAGCATGAGGCATTAATCATTAAGCATTAAGTATTAAAAGCATTAAGCATTAAGCCTTCATAATTAAGCATTAAGGTATTTAAGCATTTAACCATTTAAGCATTTAAGAATTTAAGCTTTTCAGCATTTAAGAATTTAGGCATTTTAACAAACATTTAAACATATAAGCATATTAAGCATTAGATTAAGCATGAAGCATTAAGTATGAAGGTTAAACATGAAGTAATAAGCATTAAGAATTAAGCAGATAAGCGTATAAGCTTATAAGCATATTAAGCATTAACCATTAAGCACTAAGCATTACGCATTATGCATTAAAAATTTAAGTATTTCAGCATTTAAGCATGTAAGCATTTAGGCATTTAAGCACTTAAGCATTTAAGCATTTAAACATTTAAACATCTAAGCATATAAACATATAAGCATATTAAGCATTATTAAGGATTAAGCTTGAAGCTTTAAGCATGAAAATTTAAGCATTAAGCATTACGCATCAAGCAGTAAGCATTAAGCATTACGCATCAAGCATTAAGCATTAAGCATTTAAGGATTTAAGAATTTAGGCATTTCAGCATTTAAGCATTTAAGCACATAAGCATATAAGCATATTAAGGATTAAGTATAAAGCATTAAGCATTTAAGCATTTAAAGAAATTAGGAATTTAAGCATTTAAGCATTTAAACATTTAATCATCTAAGCATATAAGCATATAAGCATATTAAGCATTATTAAGAATTAAGCATGAAGCATTAAGCATGAAACATTAAGCATTAAGCATTAAGCATTTAAGCTTTAAGCATTTAAGCATTTAAGCATTTAGGGATTTAAGCATTTAGGCATTAAGCAATTTAAGCATATAAGCATATATAAGCTTATAAGCATATTAAGCATTAAGCATTAAGCATTAAGCATTAAGCATTTAAGCTTTTAAGCATTTAACCATTTTATGCATTTAGGAATTTTAGCATTTAAGCATTTAACCATTTAAACATTTAAGCATATAAGGGTAGAAGCAAATTAATCATTATTAAGCTTTAGGAATGAAACATTAAGCATTAAGCATTTAAAAATTTATTTATTTAAGCATTTAAGCATATAACCATATTAGACATTATTAAGGATTAATCATTAAGCGCTAAGCATTAAGTATTAAACATTTAAGCATTTAAGCATTTAAGACTTTAAGAATTTAAGCATTTAGCATTTAAGCATTGAAGCATTTAAGCATTTAAGTATTTAAGACTTTAAGAATTTAAGCATTTAGCATTTAAGCATTTAAGCATTTAAGCATATAAGCATGTAAGCTTATAAGTATATTAAGCATAAAGCATTAATCATTAAGCATTAAGCATTAAGCATTAAGCATGAAGCATTTAAATATTTTTAGCATTTAGGTATTTATGCATTTAAGCATTTAATCATTTAAGCATATTAGGGTATAAGCATATTAATTATTATTCAGGATAAAGCATAAAGCATTTAAGCTTGAATCATTTAAGCATTTAAGCATTTAAGGATTTAGGAATTTAAGCATTTACGCATTTAAGCATTTAAGAAGTTAAGCATTTAAGCATTTAGGAATTTAAGCATTTAAGCATTTAAGCATTTAAGCATTTAAACATTTAAACATTTAAGCATATCAGCATATAAGCCTATTAAGCATTATTAAGGATTAAGCATGAAGCATTAAGCATGAAAATTTAAGTATTATGCATTAAGCATTACGCATCAAGCAGTAAGCATTAACCATCCAGCATCAACCATTAAGCATTTAAGGATTTAAGCATTTAGGAATTTCAGCATTTAAGCATTTAAGCACATAAGCTTATAAACATATTAAGGATTAAGCATTAAGCATTAAGCATTTAAGCATTTAAAGCATTTAGGAATTTAAGCATTTAAGCATTTAAACATTTAAACATCTAAGCATATAAGCATATAAACATATAAGCATATTAAGCATTATTAAGAATTAAGCATTAAGCATTAAGCATGAAACATTAAGCATTAAGCATTAAGCATTTAAGCTTTAAGCATTTAAGCATTTAAGCATTTAGGGATTTAAGCATTTAGGCATTAAGCAATTTAAGCATATAAGCATATATAAGCTTATAAGCATATTAAGCATTAAGCATTAAGCAGTAAGCATTACGCATTTAAGCTTTTAAGCATTTAACCATTTTATGCATTTAGGAATTTAAGCATTTAAGCATTTAAACATTTAAGCATATAAGGGTAGAAGCAAATTAATCATTATTAAGCTTTAGGCATGAAATATTAAGCATTAAGCATTAAGCATTTAAAAATTTATTTATTTAAGCATTTAAGCATATAAGCATATTAAGCATTATTAAGGATTAATCATTAATAACTAAGCATTAAGTATTAAACATTTAAGCATTTAAGCCTTTAAGAATTTAAACTTTTAAGCATTTAAGCATTTAAGAATTTAAGCATTTAAGCATATAAGCATATAAGAATTTAGTATCAAGCATTATGCATTATGCATTAAGAATTTAAGTATTTCAACATTTAAGAATTTAAAGCATTTAGGAATTTAAGCATTTAAGCATATTAGGGTATAAAAGCATATTTAGCATTAAGCATGAAGGTTAAACATGAAGCATTAAGCATTAAGAATTAAGCATATAAGCATATTAAGCATTAAGCATTAAGAATTAAGCATTAAGCATTGTGCATTATGCATTAAGAATTTAAGTATTGAAGCATTTAAGCATGTAAGCATTTCGGCATTTAAGCATTTAAGCATTTAAGCATTTAAACATTTAAACATCTAAGCATATAAGCATATAAACATATTAAGCGTTATTAAGGATTAAGCATGAAGCATTAAGCATGAAAATTTAAGCATTAAGCATTACGCATCAAGCAGTAAGCTTTAAGCATTAAGCATTACGCATCATGCAGTAAGCATTAAGCATCAAACATCAACCGTTAAGCATTTAAGGATTTAAGCATTTAGGATTTCAGCATTTAAGCATTTAAGCACATAAGCTTATAAGCATATTAAGGATTAAGCATTAAGCATTAAGCATTTAAGCATTTAAAGAATTTAAGAATTTAAGCATTTAAACATTTAAACATCAAAGCATATAAGCATATAAGCATATTAAGCATTATTAAGAATTAAGCATGATGCATTAAGAATTAAGCATGATGCATTAAGCATTAAGCATTAAGCATTTAAGCTTTAAGCATTTAAGCATTTAAGCATTTAGGCATTTAAGTATTTAAGCATTAAGCAATTTAAACATATAAGCCTATAAGCTTATAAGCATATTAAGCATTAAGCATTAAGCAGTAAGCATTAAGCACTTAAGCTTTTAAGCAATTAACCATTTTATGCATTTAGGAATTTAAGCATTTAAGAATATAAGCATTTAAACATTTAAGCATATAAGGGTAGAAGCATATTAATCATTATTAAGCTTTAGGCATGAAACATTAAGCATTAAGCATTAAGCTTTTAAAAATTTATTTATTTAAGCATTTAAGCATATAAGCATATTAAGCATTATTAAGGATTAATCATTAAGAACTATGCATTAAGTATTAAACATTTAAGCATTTAAGCCTTTAAAATTTAAGCTTTTAAGCAATTAAGCATTTAAGCATTTAAGCATATAAGCTTATAAGTATATTAAGCATTAAGCGTTAAGAATTAAACATTAAGCATTAAGCATTATGCATTATGCTTTAAGAATTTTAAGTATTTCAGTATTTAAGCATTTAAAGCATTTAGGAATTTAAGCATTTAAGCATTTAAACATTTAAACACCTAAGCATATAAGAATATTAAGCATTATTAAGGATTAAGCATGAAGCATTAAGCATTAAAATTTAAGCATTAAGCATTACGCATCAAGCAGTAAGCATTAAGCATCAAGCATCAACCATTAAGCATTTAAGGATTTAAGCATTTAGGCATTTCAGCATTTAAGCACATAAGCTTATAAGCATATTAAGGATTAGGCATCAAGCATTAAGCCTTTAAGCATTTAAAGCATTTAGGAATTTAAGCATTAAGCATTTAAACATTTAAACATCTAAGCATATAAGCATATTAAGCATTATTAAGGATTAAGCATGAAGCATTAAGCATGAAGCATTAACCATTAAGCATTAAGCATTTAAACATTGAGCATTTAAGCATTTAAGCATTTAGGCATTTAAGCATTTAAGCATTAAACAATTTAAGCATATAGACATATATAAGCTTATAAGCATATTAAGCATTAAGCATTAAGCATTAAGCATTAAGCATTCACCATTTAAACTTTTAAGCATGTAACCATTTTATGAATTTAGGAATTTAAGCATTTAAGCATTTAAACATTTAAGCATATAAGGGTAGAAGCAAATTTATCATTATTAAGCTTTAGGAATGAAACATTAAGCATTAAGCATTTAAAAATTTTTTTATTTAAGCATTTAAGCATATAACCATATTAGACATTATTAAGGATTAATCATTAAGCGCTAAGCATTAAGTATTAAACATTTAAGCATTTAAGCATTTAAGACTTTAAGAATTTAAGCATTTAGCATTTAAGCATTTAAGCATTTAAGCATTTAAGAATTTCTGACTTTAAGAATTTAAGCATTTAGCATTTAAGCATTGAAGCATTTAAGCATTTAAGCATATAAGCATGTAAGCTTATAAGTATATTAAGCATAAAGCGTTAAGCATTAAGCATGAAGCATTTAAATATTTTTAGCATTTAGGTATTTATGCATTTAAGCATTTAATCATGTAAACATTTAAGCATATTAGGGTATAAGCATATTAATTATTATTCAGGATAAAGCATAAAGCATTGAGCATTTAAGCTTTAATCATTTAAGCATTTAAGCATTTAAGGATTTAGGCATTTAAGCATTTACGCATTTAAGCATTTAAGAATTTAAGCATTTAAGCATTTAGGAATTTAAGCATTTAAGCATTTAAGAATTTAAACATTTAAACATTTAAACATCTAAGCATATAAGCATATAAGCCTATTAAGCATTATTAAGGATTAAGCATGAAGCATTAAGCATGAAAATTTAAGTATTATGCATTAAGCATTACGCATCAAGCAGTAAGCATTAACCATCTAGCATCAACCATTAAGCATTTAAGGATTTAAGCATTTATGCATTTCAGCATTTAAGCATTTAAGCACATAAGCTTATAAGCATATTAAGGATTAATCATTTAAGCATTTAAAGCATTTAGGAATTTAAGCATTTAAGCATTTAAACATTTAAACATCTAAGCATATAAGCATATAAGCGTAATAAGCATTATTAAGGATTAAGCATGAAGCATTAACCATTAAGCATTAAGCATTTAAGAATTTAAAGCATTTAGGAATTTAAGCATTTAAGCATTTAAACATTTAAACATCTAAGCATATAAGCTTATAAGCTTATAAGCATATTAAGCATTATTAAGGATTAAGCATGAAGCATTAAGCATTTAAGCATTTAGGCATTTTAGAATTAAGCAATTTAAGCATATAAGCATATATAAGTTTATAAGCATATTAAGCATTAAGCATTAACCAATCAGCATTAAGCATTTATGCTTTTAAGCATTTAACCATTTTATGCATTTAGGAATTTAAGCATTTAAGCATTTAAACATTTAAGCATATAAGGGTAGAAGCAAATTAATCATTATTAAGCTTTAGGCATGAAACATTAAGCATTAAGTATTAAGCATTTAAAAATTTATTTATTTAAGCATTTAAGCATATTAAGCATTATTAAGGATTAATCATTAAGAACTATGCATTAAGTCTTAAACATTTAAGCATTTAAGCCTTTAAGAATTTAAGCATTAAGCATTTAAGCATTGAAGCATTTAAGCATTTAACCATTTTATGCATTTAGGAATTTAAGCATTTAAGCATTTAAACATTTAAGCATATAAGGGTAGAAGCAAATTAATCATTATTAAGCTTTAGGCATGAAAAATTAAGCATTAAGTATTAAGCATTTAAATATTTATTTATTTAAGCATTTAAGCATATTATGCCTTATGAAGGATTAATCATTAAGAACTAAGCATTAAGTATTAAACATTTAAGCACTTAAGCCTTTAAGAATTTAAGCATTAAGCATTTGACGCATTTAAGCAATTAAGCATTTAAGCATTTAAGCTTATAAGCATATAAGCTTATAAGTATATTAAGCATTAAGGGTTAAGAATTAAGCATTAAGCATTATGCATTATGCATTAAGAATTTAAGTATTTCAGCATTTAAGCATTTAAACATTTAAACATTTAAAGCATCTAAGCATATAAGCATATTAAGCATTATTAAAGATTAATCATTAAGCACTAAGCATTAAGTAATAAACATTTAAGCATTTAAGACTTTAAGAATTTAAGCATTTAAGCATTTAAGCATATAAGCATATAAGCTAAGTATATTAATCATTAAGCGTTAAGCATTAAGCATTAAGCATTAAGCATGAAGCATTTAAATATTTTTAGCATTTAGGTATTTATGCATTTAAGCATTTAATCATTTAAACATTTAAGCATATAAGGGTATAAGCATATTAATTATTATTAAGGATAAAGCATGAAGCATTAAGTATGAAGCATTAAGCATTTAAGATTTAATCATTTAAGCATTTAAGCATTTAAGGATTTAGGCATTTAAGCATTTAAGAATTTAAGCATTTAGGCTTTTAAGCATTTTAGCATTTAAGCCTTTATGCATTTAAGCCTTTAGGAATTTAAGCATTTAAGTAATTAAACATTTAAGCATATAAGGTTATAAGCATATTAATTATTATTAAGGATTAAACATTTAAACATGAAACATTAAGCATGAAGCATTAAGCATTACGCATCACACATTAGGCATTAAGCATCAAGGATCAAACATTTAAGCATTGAAGCATTTAAGCAATCAAGAAATAATGCATTTAAGCACATAAGCTTATAAGCATATTAAGCATTAAGCATTTAAGCATTTAAAGTATCTAGGAATTTAAGCATTAAAGCATTAAGCATTTAACAATTTAAGCATTTAAGCATAGCATTTAAGCATTTAAGCATTTAAACATTTAAGCATTTAAGAATTTAAGCATTTAAGCACATAAGCTCATAAGCATATTAAGCATTTAGCATTTAAGCATTTAAAGCATTTAGGAATTTAAGCAGTTATGCATTTAAGCAGTTTAGCATTTAAGCATTTAAGCATTTAAAAATTTAAACATTTAAACATCTAAGCCTATAGGCATAAAAGCATATTAAGCATTATTAAGGATTAAGCATGAAGCATTAAACATGAAAATTTAAGCATTAAGCATTAAGCATTACACATCAAGCAGTAAGCATTAAGTATCAAGCATCAACCATTAAGCATTTAAGGATTTAAGTATTTAAGCATTTAAGCACATAAGCTTATAAGCATATTAAGGATTAAGCATTAACCATTAAGGATTTAAGCATTTAAAGAATTTAGGAATTTATGCATTTAAGCATATAAACATTTAAACATCTTAGCAAATAAGCATATAAGCACATAAGTATATTAAGCATTATTAAGGATTAAGCATGAAGCATTAAGCATTAAGCATTTAAGCTTTAAGAATTTAAGCATTTAGGCATTTAAGCATTTAATAATTTAAGCATATAAGTATATATAAGCTTATAAGCATATTAAGCATTAAGCAGTAAGCATTAAGCATTTAAGCATTTAAACATTTAAAAATTTAAGCATATAAGGGTAGCAGTAAATCAATCATTATTAAGCATTAAGTATGAAACATTAAGCATTAAGCATTAAGTATTGAAGAATTTATTTATTTAAGCATTTTTAAGGATTAATCAATAAGCATTAAGCACTAAGTATTAAGAATTTAAGCATTTAAGCCTTTAATAATGTAAGCATTTTAGCATTTAAGCATTTAAGCATATAAGCATATAAGCTTATAAGCATATTAAGCATTTAAGCATTTAAGTATTTAAGAATTTAACCATTTAGAAATTTAAGCATTTCAACATTTAAGCATTTAAAATTTAAGCATATAAACATATTAAGCATTATTAAGGATTAAGCCTGAAGCATTAAGCATGAAGATTAAACATGAAGCATTAAGCATTATGAATTAAACATTAAGAATTAAGCATTTAAGCATTAAGCATTTAAGCATTTAGGCATTTAAGCATATGATTCATTATTAAGCATTAAGCGTGAAGCATTAAGCATGAAACATTAATCATTAAGCATTAAGTATTAAGCATTAAGCATTAAGCCTTCATAATTAAGCATTAAGCATTAAGCATTTAACCATTTAACCATTTAAGAATTTAAGCTTTTAAGCATTTAAGCATTTCGGCATTTAAACAAATATTTAACCATATAAGCATATTAAGCATTATTAAGGATTAAGCATGAAGCATTAAGCATGAAGATTAAACATGAAGTATTAAGCATTAAGAATTAAGCATTAAGCATTAAGCATTTAAGCATTAAGCATTTAAGCATTTAAGCATTTAGGCATTTAAGCATTTAAGCATAACCATTTAAGCATTTAAGAATTTAAGCATATAAGCGTATAAGCTTATAAGCATATTAAGCATTAAGCATTAAGCATTAAGAATTAAGCATTAAGCATTATGCATTGTGCATTAAGAATTTAAGTATTTCAGCATTTAAGCATTAGCATTTAGGAATTTAAGCATTTAAGCATTTAAGCATTTAAACATTTAAAAATCTAAGCATATTAACTATTATTAAGGATTAAGCATGAAGCATTAATCTTGAAAATTTAAGCATTAAGCATTAAGCGTAACGCATCAAGCAGTAAGCATTAAGCATCAAGCATCAACCATCAAGCATTTAACGATTTAAGCATTTACGCATTTCAGAATTTAAGCATTTACGCACATAAGCTTAAAAGCATATTAAGCATTAAGCATTAAGCATTTAAGCATTTAAAACATTTAGGAATTTAAGCATTTAAGCATTTAAACATTTACACATCTAAGCATATAAGCTTATAAGCTTATAAGAATATTAAGCATTATTAAGGATTAAGCATGAAGCATTAAGCATTTAAGCTTTAAGCATTTAAGCATTTAGGCATTTAAGCATTAAGCAATTTAAGCGTATAAGCATATATAAGCTTATAAGCATATTAAGCATTAAGCATTAAGCAGTAAGCATTAACCATTTAACCTTTTAAGCATTTAACCATTTTATGCATTTAGGAATTTAAGCATTTAAGCATTTAAACATTTAAGCATATAAGGGTAGAAGCAAATTAATCATTATTAAGCTTTAGGCAAGAAACATTAAGCATTAAGCATTTAAAATTTATTTTTTTAAAGATTTAAGCCTATAAGCATATTAAGCATTATTAAGGATTAATCATTAAGAACTAAGCATTAAGTATTAAAAATTTAAGCATTTAAGCCTTTAAGAATTTAAGCATTAAGCATTTAAGCATTTAAGCATTTAAGTATTTAAGCATTTAAGCTTATAAGCATATAAGCTTATAAGTATATTAAGCATTAAGCGTTAAGAATTAAGCATTAAGCATTAAGCATTATGCATTATGCAATAAGAATTTCAGTATTTCAGCATTGAAGCATTTAAAGCATTTAGGAATTTAAGCATTTAAGTATTTAAGCATTTAAGCATTTAAACATTTAAGCATTTAAACATTTAAACATCTAAGCATATAAGCATATTAAGCATTATTAAGTATTAAGCATGAAGCATTAAGCATGAAAATGTAAGCATTAAACATTAAGCATTACGCATCAAGCAGTAAGCATTAAGCATCAAGCATGAACCATTAAGCATTTAAGGATTTAAGCATTTAGGTATTTCCGCATTTAAGCATTTAAGCACATAAGCTTATAAGCATATTATGGATTAAGCATTAAGCATTAAGCATTGAAGCAGTTAAAGCATTTAGGTATTTAAGCATTTAAGCATTTAAACATTTAAACATTTAAATATCTAAGCATATAAGCATATTAAGCATTATTACGGATTAAGCATGAAGCATTAAGCATTAAGGATTAAGCATTTAAGCTTTAAGCATTTAATCATTTAAGCATTTAGGCATTTAAGAATTTAAGCATTAAGCAATTTGAGCATATAAGAAAATATAAGCTTATAAGCATATTTAGCATTAAGCTTCAAGCAGTAAGCATTAAGCATTTAAGCTTTTAAGCATGTAACCATTTTATGAATTTAGGAATTTAAGCATTTAATCATTTAAACATTTAAGCATATCAGGGTAGTAGCAAATTAATCATTATTAAGCTTTGGGCATGAAACATTAAGCATTAAGCATTAAGCCTTTAAAAATTTATTTATTTAAGGATTTAAGCATATAAGCATATTAAGCATTATTAAGGATTAATCATTAAGCACTAAGCATTGAGTATAAAACATTTAAGCATTCAAGCATTTAAGCATTTAAGAATTTAAGAATTTAAGAATTTAAGCATTTAAGCATTTAAGAATATAAGCAAATAAGCTTATAAGTATATTGCGCATTAAGCGTTAAGCATTAAGCATTAAGATGAAGCATTTAAATATTTTTAGCATTTAGGTATTTATGCATTTAAGCATTTAATCATTTAAACATTTAAGCATATTAGGGTATAAGCATATTAAGCATTATTAAGGATTAAGCATGAAGCATTAAGCATTTAAGCTTTAATCATTTAAGCATTTAAGCATTTAAGGATTTAGGCATTTAAGCATTTAAGCCTTTAAGCATTTAAAAATTTAAGCATTTAAGCTTTTAAGCATTTAAACCTTTATGCATTTCAGCCTTTAGAAATTTAAGCATTTAAGCAATTAAACATTTAATCATATAAGGTTATAAGCATATTAATCATTATTAAGGATTAAACATTTAAACATGAAACATTAAGCATGAAGCATTAAGCATTACGCATCACGCATTAGGCATTAAGCATCAAGGATCAAACATTTAAGCATTTAAGCATTGAAACATTTAAGCATTCAAGAAATTAAGCATTTAAGCACATAAGCTTATAAGCATATTAAGCATTAAGCATTTAAAGTCTGTAGGAATTTAAGCATTAAAGCATTTAAGACTTTTAAGCATTTAAGCATTTAAGCATTTAAGAATTTAAGCATTTAAGCACATAAGCTCATAAGCATATTAAGCATTTAGCATTTAAGCATTTAAAGCATTTAGGAATTTAAGCATTTAAGCAGTTAAGCATTTAAGCATTTAAACATTTAAACATCTAAGCATATAAGCATATTAAGCATTATTATGGATTAAGCATGAAGCATTAAGCATGAAAATTTAAGCATTAAGCATTACGGATCAAGCAATAAGCATTCAAGCATCAAGCATTAATCATTACGCATTAAGCATTAAGCATTACGCATCAAGCATTAAGGATTTAAACATTTAGGTATTTCAGCATTTAAGCACATAAGCTTATAAGCATATTAAGGATTAAGCATTAAGCATTAAGGATTTAAGCATTTAAAGCATTTAAACATTTAAACATCTTAGATAATAACCATATAAGCATGTAAGTATATTAGGCGTGATTAAGGATTAAGCATGAAGCATTAAGCATTAAGCATTAAGCATTTAAGCTTTAAGAATTTGAGCATTTAAGCATTAAAACATTTAAGAATTTAAGCATATAAGCATATATAAGCTTAGAAGCATATTAAGCATTAAGCATTAAGCAGTAAGCATTAAGCATTTAAACATTTAAAATTTAAGCATATAAGGGTAGAAGTAAATTAATCATTATTAAACATTAAGCATGAAACATTAGGCATTAAGCATTAAGCATTGAATAATTTATTTATTTAAGCATATAAGCATATTAGCATTTTAAGCATTATTAAGGATTAATCAATAAGTATTAAGCACTAAGTATTAAGAATTTAAGCATTTAAGCATTTAAGTATTTAAGCATATAAGCTTATAAGCATATTAAGTATTAAGCATTAAGCATTAAGCATTTAAGCATATAAGGGTAGAAGCAAATTAATCATTATTAAGCTTTAGGCATGAAACATTAAGCATTAAGCATTTAAAAATTTATTTATTTAAGCATATAAGCATATTCAACATTATTAAGGATTAATCATTAAGCACTAAGCATTAAGTATTAAACATTTAAGCATTTAAGCATTTAAGCCTTTAAGAATTTAAGCATTTAAGCATTTAAGCATTGAAACATTTAATCATTTAAGCCTTTAAGCATTTAAGCCTTTAAGCATTTAATCATTTAAGCATTTAAGCATATAAGCATATATAAGCTTATAAGTATATTAGGGTATAAGCATATTAAGCATTAAGCATTAAGCATGAAGCATTTAAATATTTTTAGCATTTAGGTATATATGCATTTAAGAATTTAATCATTTTAACATTTAAGCATATTAGGGTATAAGCATATTAAGCATTATTAAGGATTA